>CM055120.1:387998002-388644252 GCA_029206835.1 Rana muscosa
TCAAGTAGTTTTGATATTGGTAACAAGGATGTCCTTTGTCACCAATACTGTTCGCCTTGACCTTGGAACCACTGCTATGTAGGATAAGGGCAAACAGAAGAATAACAGGAGTGGAAATAGGCCCTAGAGAACATAAAGAGTCAGCATACGCGAACGATTTATTATTTTACCTATCAAAACCACAGGAATCAATATTGGCACTGATGCAGGAAGTAGAGAGATATGGGAAACTATCCAATTTCAAAATAAATATAGAGAAATCCATAATATTGCCCAGCCATGTACCCCCACCATTAATTAAACATCTACGAGAAACCTATCCGTTTATCTGGAAAAGAGACTCATTGTATTACCTAGGAGTACACATAACAGCAGATGCTAAACTGATGTATGAACTTAATTACGAAGCCTTAGTCACAGAAATAATAGAGGACTTACATAGATGGAGGGGCTACACATTAACTTGGTTTGATAGGATGAGCACTCTGAAGATGAATGTACTACCAAGACTAATATACATCCTGAATACTGTACCCATGGCATTACCTCAAATGTTTTGAAAAAATTTCGTAGAGCGTTCACCTCCTTTGTTTGGAAGGAGGGGAACGCTAGAATAGCATATAACATCCTGCGTAGAAAGAGAAGGGAGGGGGGAATGGGACTCCCAGATATAGCACTCTATTATAAAGCAATGACGCTAGTCCGTATTACGAACTGGTGTCATGATGCCTCCAACAGAGCATGGGTTCTGATGGAGGGAATTATGGCTGGCAGAAATCTAGCTGGGGCACCATGGATACCTACCAAGTTTAGGGGGTTGTCAAAATGGACATCACCATTGACACTAAATATGTTAGCAGTATGGGATAGAATAAATAAAACTGGTAAATACGCACCTAGAACGTCCCCTTTGGCCCCATTGGGAGGGTATCCATGGTTCCCCCCAGGGGAGGAGAGGGGAGCGTTGGGCCCATGGGAATCGTACGGGAACACAATGTGCGCAAGGTATGCTCCAGGAGGCTATTTAATGCCTCAGTCAGAGCTGATATTATCACAAGGAGACATGGTGATGGCAGGATGGAGATATAGCCAAATAAATAACTTTTTTAATAAACTAGAACCTCGGATAAGGACACTGGACTCACTGACCACGTATGAGGCTATATGTGTGAGGAGAGTAAAGCCTCAGCACATGTTGTCTCAAATGTACAAACTGGTCCTGAGTGAACAAAAAAACACAACCCCATACTTTATTAATGAATGGGAAAAAGAACTGGAACAAATATTCACACCAGTACAAAAAAACAGATTTGTAGAAAGGACACATTCATCCTCAATATGCTCAGTAGGGATGAGCTTCGTGTTCGAGTCGAACATACGTTCGACTCGAACATCGGCTGTTCGATCGTTCGACGAAGATCGAACGATTTGGGCCGTTCGCGCCAAATTCGAGTGACGCAAACGGCCCACAATGCACTACGCCATCGCAGTGTCATCCAGGCGCTGTGATTGGCCAAGCATGCACTGTGACCCCGCATGCTTGGCCAATCACAGCGCCGGCAGCGAGGAGAGCAATGATTGGCCACAGGCAGGATGCCTGTGGCCAATTATTCTTGAGGGGGTTTAGTACACGCCCCACACTATAAAAGGCCGCCAGCGCGGCGGCCTTGTGTAGTGTTTTCCGGAGCAGGGAAAGAGAAGCATAGGCAGGGACAGTGTCATTTTTTTTCTTTACTAATCCTGGATTCCTTGTGTTTAGGGACAAATAAGGATAGGTAGGGAGAGTGTCAGTGTGTTATTCTGTGCTAAACCTTGTTTGTAGGGACAGAGAGGTACAGTGAGGGAAAGTGTCAGTGTGCTATTCTGTTCTAAACCAATCTTGCTGAACCATATTTGAAATCCTTGAGTTTAGGGACAGAGAGGTACAGTGAGGGAAAGTGTCAGTGTGCTATTCTGTGCTAAATTTGTTTGTAGGGACAGAGTAGGACAGTGAGTGAAACTGACAGTGTGCTATTCTGTTCTAAACCAATCTTGCTGAACCATATTTGAAATCCTTGAGTTTAGGGACAGAGAGGTACGGTGAGGGAAAGTGTCAGTGTGCTATTCTGTGCTAAATCTTGTTTGTAGGGACAGAGTAGGACAGTGAGTGAAACTGACAGTGTGCTATTCTGTTCTAAACCAATCTTGCTGAAAAATATTTGAAATCCTTGAGTTTAGGGACAGAGAGGTACAGTGAGGGAAAGTGTCAGTGTGCTATTCTGTGCTAAATCTTGTTTGTAGGGACAGAGTAGGACAGTGAGTGAAACTGATAGTGTGCTATTCTGTTCTAAACCAATCTTGCTGAACCATATTTGAAATCCTTGAGTTTAGGGACAGAGAAGGACACTCGTGGAAACTATCAGTGTGCTATTCTGTGCTAAATCTTGTTTGTAGGGACAGAGAGGTACAGTGAGTGAAACTGACAGTGTGCTATTCTGTTCTAAACCAATCTTGCCGAACCATATTTGAAATCCTTGAGTTTAGGGACAGAGAGGTACAGTGAGGGAAAGTGTGAGTGTGCTATTCTGTGCTAAATCTTGTTTGTAGGGACAGAGTAGGACAGTGAGTGAAACTGACAGTGTGCTATTCTGTTCTAAACCAATCTTGCTGAACCATATTTGAAATCCTTGAGTTTAGGGACAGAGAGGTACAGTGAGGGAAAGTGTCAGTGTGCTATTCTGTGCTAAATCTTGTTTGTAGGGACAGAGTAGGACAGTGAGTGAAACTGACAGTGTGCTATTCTGTTCTAAACCAATCTTGCTGAACCATATTTGAAATCCTTGAGTTTAGGGACAGAGAGGTACAGTGAGGGAAAGTGTCAGTGTGCTATTCTGTGCTAAATCTTGTTTGTAGGGACAGAGTAGGACAGTGAGTGAAACTGACAGTGTGCTATGCTGTTCTAAACCAATCTTGCTGAACCATATTTGAAATCCTTGAGTTTAGGGACAGAGAAGGACACTCGTGGAAACTATCAGTGTGCTATTCTGTGCTAAATCTTGTTTGTAGGGACAGAGTAGGACAGTGAGTGAAACTGACAGTGTGCTATTCTGTTCTAAACCAATCTTGCTGAACCATATTTGAAATCCTTGAGTTTAGGGACAGAGAAGGACACTCGTGGAAACTATCAGTGTGCTATTCTGTGCTAAATCTTGTTTGTAGGGACAGAGTAGGACAGTGAGTGAAACTGACAGTGTGCTATTCTGTTCTAAACCAATCTTGCTGAACCATATTTGAAATCCTTGAGTTTAGGGACAGAGAAGGACACTCGTGGAAACTATCAGTGTGCTATTCTGTGCTAAATCTTGTTTGTAGGGACAGAGAGGTACAGTGAGTGAAACTGACAGTGTGCTATTCTGTTCTAAACCAATCTTGCTGAACCATATTTGAAATCCTTGAGTTTAGGGACAGAGAGGTACAGTGAGGGAAAGTGTCAGTGTGCTATTCTGTGCTAAATCTTGTTTGTAGGGACAGAGTAGGACAGTGAGTGAAACTGACAGTGTGCTATTCTGTTCTAAACCAATCTTGCTGAACCATATTTGAAATCCTTGAGTTTAGGGACAGAGAAGGACACTCGTGGAAACTATCAGTGTGCTATTCTGTGCTAAATCTTGTTTGTAGGGACAGAGTAGGACAGTGAGTGAAACTGACAGTGTGCTATTCTGTTCTAAACCAATCTTGCTGAACCATATTTGAAATCCTTGAGTTTAGGGACAGAGAAGGACACTCGTGGAAACTAACAGTGTGCTATTCTGTGCTAAATCTTGTTTGTAGGGACAGAGAGGTACAGTGAGTGAAACTGACAGTGTGCTATTCTGTTCTAAACCAATCTTGCTGAACCATATTTGAAATCCTTGAGTTTAGGGACAGAGAGGTACAGTGAGGGAAAGTGTCAGTGTGCTATTCTGTGCTAAATCTTGTTTGTAGGGACAGAGTAGGACAGTGAGTGAAACTGACAGTGTGCTATTCTGTTCTGAAACCAATCTTGCTGAACCATATTTGAAATCCTTGAGTTTAGGGACAGAGAAGGACACTCGTGGAAACTATCAGTGTGCTATTCTGTGCTAAATCTTGTTTGTAGGGACAGAGTAGGACAGTGAGTGAAACTGACAGTGTGCTATTCTGTTCTAAACCAATCTTGCTGAACCATATTTGAAATCCTTGAGTTTAGGGACAGAGAAGGACACTCGTGGAAACTATCAGTGTGCTATTCTGTGCTAAATCTTGTTTGTAGGGACAGAGAGGTACAGTGAGTGAAACTGACAGTGTGCTATTCTGTTCTAAACCAATCTTGCTGAACCATATTTGAAATCCTTGAGTTTAGGGACAGAGCGGTACAGTGAGGGAAAGTGTCAGTGTGCTATTCTGTGCTAAATCTTGTTTGTAGGGACAGAGTAGGACAGTGAGTGAAACTGATAGTGTGCTATTCTGTTCTAAACCAATCTTGCTGAACCATATTTGAAATCCTTGAGTTTAGGGACAGAGAAGGACACTCGTGGAAACTATCAGTGTGCTATTCTGTGCTAAATCTTGTTTGTAGGGACAGAGAGGTACAGTGAGTGAAACTGACAGTGTGCTATTCTGTTCTAAACCAATCTTGCCGAACCATATTTGAAATCCTTGAGTTTAGGGACAGAGAGGTACAGTGAGGGAAAGTGTGAGTGTGCTATTCTGTGCTAAATCTTGTTTGTAGGGACAGAGTAGGACAGTGAGTGAAACTGACAGTGTGCTATTCTGTTCTAAACCAATCTTGCTGAACCATATTTGAAATCCTTGAGTTTAGGGACAGAGAGGTACAGTGAGGGAAAGTGTCAGTGTGCTATTCTGTGCTAAATCTTGTTTGTAGGGACAGAGTAGGACAGTGAGTGAAACTGACAGTGTGCTATTCTGTTCTAAACCAATCTTGCTGAACCATATTTGAAATCCTTGAGTTTAGGGACAGAGAGGTACAGTGAGGGAAAGTGTCAGTGTGCTATTCTGTGCTAAATCTTGTTTGTAGGGACAGAGTAGGACAGTGAGTGAAACTGACAGTGTGCTATTCTGTTCTAAACCAATCTTGCTGAACCATATTTGAAATCCTTGAGTTTAGGGACAGAAAAGGACACTCGTGGAAACTATCAGTGTGCTATTCTGTGCTAAATCTTGTTTGTAGGGACAGAGTAGGACAGTGAGTGAAACTGACAGTGTGCTATTCTGTTCTAAACCAATCTTGCTGAACCATATTTGAAATCCTTGAGTTTAGGGACAGAGAAGGACACTCGTGGAAACTATCAGTGTGCTATTCTGTGCTAAATCTTGTTTGTAGGGACAGAGAGGTACAGTGAGTGAAACTGACAGTGTGCTATTCTGTTCTAAACCAATCTTGCTGAACCATATTTGAAATCCTTGAGTTTAGGGACAGAGCGGTACAGTGAGGGAAAGTGTCAGTGTGCTATTCTGTGCTAAATCTTGTTTGTAGGGACAGAGTAGGACAGTGAGTGAAACTGACAGTGTGCTATGCTGTTCTAAACCAATCTTGCTGAACCATATTTGAAATCCTTGAGTTTAGGGACAGAGAAGGACACTCGTGGAAACTATCAGTGTGCTATTCTGTGCTAAATCTTGTTTGTAGGGACAGAGTAGGACAGTGAGTGAAACTGACAGTGTGCTATTCTGTTCTAAACCAATCTTGCTGAACCATATTTGAAATCCTTGAGTTTAGGGACAGAGAAGGACACTCGTGGAAACTATCAGTGTGCTATTCTGTGCTAAATCTTGTTTGTAGGGACAGAGTAGGACAGTGAGTGAAACTGACAGTGTGCTATTCTGTTCTAAACCAATCTTGCTGAACCATATTTGAAATCCTTGAGTTTAGGGACAGAGAAGGACACTCGTGGAAACTATCAGTGTGCTATTCTGTGCTAAATCTTGTTTGTAGGGACAGAGAGGTACAGTGAGTGAAACTGACAGTGTGCTATTCTGTTCTAAACCAATCTTGCTGAACCATATTTGAAATCCTTGAGTTTAGGGACAGAGAGGTACAGTGAGGGAAAGTGTCAGTGTGCTATTCTGTGCTAAATCTTGTTTGTAGGGACAGAGTAGGACAGTGAGTGAAACTGACAGTGTGTTATTCTGTTCTAAACCAATCTTGCTAAACCATATTTGAAATCCTTGAGTTTAGGGACAGAGAAGGACACTCGTGGAGACTATCAGTGTGCTATTCTGTGCTAAATCTTGTTTGTAGGGACAGAGTAGGACAGTGAGTGAAACTGACAGTGTGCTATTCTGTTCTAAACCAATCTTGCTGAACCATATTTGAAATCCTTGAGTTTAGGGACAGAGAAGGACACTCGTGGAAACTAACAGTGTGCTATTCTGTGCTAAATCTTGTTTGTAGGGACAGAGAGGTACAGTGAGTGAAACTGACAGTGTGCTATTCTGTTCTAAACCAATCTTGCTGAACCATATTTGAAATCCTTGAGTTTAGGGACAGAGAGGTACAGTGAGGGAAAGTGTCAGTGTGCTATTCTGTGCTAAATCTTGTTTGTAGGGACAGAGTAGGACAGTGAGTGAAACTGACAGTGTGCTATTCTGTTCTGAAACCAATCTTGCTGAACCATATTTGAAATCCTTGAGTTTAGGGACAGAGAAGGACACTCGTGGAAACTATCAGTGTGCTATTCTGTGCTAAATCTTGTTTGTAGGGACAGAGTAGGACAGTGAGTGAAACTGACAGTGTGCTATTCTGTTCTAAACCAATCTTGCTGAACCATATTTGAAATCCTTGAGTTTAGGGACAGAGAAGGACACTCGTGGAAACTATCAGTGTGCTATTCTGTGCTAAATCTTGTTTGTAGGGACAGAGAGGTACAGTGAGTGAAACTGACAGTGTGCTATTCTGTTCTAAACCAATCTTGCTGAACCATATTTGAAATCCTTGAGTTTAGGGACAGAGCGGTACAGTGAGGGAAAGTGTCAGTGTGCTATTCTGTGCTAAATCTTGTTTGTAGGGACAGAGTAGGACAGTGAGTGAAACTGACAGTGTGCTATTCTGTTCTAAACCAATCTTGCTGAACCATATTTGAAATCCTTGAGTTTAGGGACAGAGAAGGACACTCGTGGAAACTATCAGTGTGCTATTCTGTGCTAAATCTTGTTTGTAGGGACAGAGTAGGACAGTGAGTGAAACTGACAGTGTGCTATTCTGTTCTAAACCAATCTTGCTGAACCATATTTGAAATCCTTGAGTTTAGGGACAGAGAAGGACACTCGTGGAAACTATCAGTGTGCTATTCTGTGCTAAATCTTGTTTGTAGGGACAGAGTAGGACAGTGAGTGAAACTGACAGTGTGCTATTCTGTTCTAAACCAATCTTGCTGAACCATATTTGAAATCCTTGAGTTTAGGGACAGAGAAGGACACTCGTGGAAACTATCAGTGTGCTATTCTGTGCTAAATCTTGTTTGTAGGGACAGAGTAGGACAGTGAGTGAAACTGACAGTGTGCTATTCTGTGCTAAACCAATCTTGCTGAAGCATATTGCAAATCCTTGTGTTTAGGGACAGAGAAGGATAGGCAGGGGACAGTGTCAGTGTCATTGTTGCTAAGCCTCCTGCACAGTATACACCTGAAGGTAGCCCTTATTGCTGTTTTTCCCATCTCCCTGCAGGCCATCCATTAAAATGTCTGGAAGGCAAACAAGGAGAGGCAGACAGTCAGGAGGCAAAAAAAGAGGGCAAGCAGGCTCTGTGTCTGGGGGCAACAGTGCTGGTCGTGGAAAAGGTGCATTGTCATCAGCACATGGCCATGGGACACGCTTGTCCTTCTTTTCGGCAGCTGGACATGTTGAGCCACATCATGCCGAAGACTTGGTAGAGTGGATGACCAAGCCCACCTCATCCTCCTCATCCTCTCTCACCCAGGCTCAGGGTACTGGCAAAGCAGCTGCCAAAGCGTCCTCTTCTCTGGTATCATTATCTTCATTAGTCAATCCTTCCCTAGACCCACCATGTCCTCCTCCTGAGGAGTCCCCCGAACTGTTTGAGCACAGTGTTGGGTACATGCTCCAGGAGGATGCCCAGCGTTTCGAAGGATCTGATGATGATACCCAGATAGAGGAAGGCAGTAGCGTGAGAGCAGAGAGAGGGGATGCTCAAGAAGGACACCAATCTGGCAGTCATGCTCCAGCAGCTGCAGCATACTGCCAGATTGGCTCCAGTGATGAGGAGGGAGGGGATGATGAGGTCACTGACTCCACGTGGGTGCCTAATAGGAGAGAGGAGGAGGAGGAGGATGAGGAGGAGGCACATCTCCAACGAGGCAGGATGCCCTTGGGTGGCCAGCGTATGGGCAGCACACCGACGGAATCACACCGCAGAGCTCCGCCTGTGCAGGGCGCTGCCTCTGCCCGTCATTCAAAAAGTTGTTTGGTGTGGGCCTTTTTTGAGGCGAGTGCATCAGATCGCACAGCTGCTGTTTGCAACATATGTCTCAAGCGTATATCGCGTGGCCAAAACATCAGCCGCTTGGGCACCACATGCTTGATCAGACATATGTTGACCTGCCATGCAGCTCGTTGGCAAGCCTACCTTAAAGACCCACACCAAAGAACAAAGCTGACCTCTTCTTGCACCGCATCAGCTGGGATCTCCAACCCCACTATACCTTCAGTCCTCTCTGAAACCTGCTCTGAGAGGAATGAAGGTGTAGAATTAGGTGTGTCACAGCCAAGTACTTGCGGGCACTCTGCTAGCAGTACACCGACGTCCGATTCTAGCAGGCAAATTTCCCTGCCCCAGCTGCTGGACCGTCAAAAGAAGTTCACTCCCAGCCATCCACATGCCCAGCGGTTGAATGCTAGCTTGGCTAAATTGCTAGCGCTTCAACTGCTGCCTTTTCAGTTGGTAAACTCGGCCCCCTTCCGTGAGTTTGTGCAATGTGCGGTTCCTCAGTGGCAGGTTCCCAAGTGCCACTTTTTCTCACGGAAGGCGATTCCGGCTCTCTACAGGCATGTGGAAGGCAATGTCTTGGCCTCGCTGGACAGGGCGGTCAGCGGTAAGGTGCATATTACCGCTGACTCATGGTCCAGCAGGCATGGACAGGGACGTTACCTTTCTTTCACGGCCCATTGGGTCACTCTTTTGGCAGCTGGGAAGGATGCAGGACAGGGTGCAGTAGTGTTGGAGGTTGTTCCACCGCCACGCCTCCAAAATGCTACTACTGGTTGTGACACACCTCTCTCCTCCACCCCTCCTCTTCTTCTTCCTCCATGGCCTCTTCCTGTGGTTTGTCCTCGGAACCAGCGGTGCTCCGTAGGCGTTCAAGGGGCTACGCAAGTACGCAGGCAAAAAGATGCCATGCCGTGCTTGCGCTGGTGTGTTTGGGGGGACAGGAGCCACACTGGGGCAGAGGTCCTCTCTGCTCTGCAGGGGCAGGCCGAGAGGTGGTTGACGCCACGCCAGCTTAAGCCAGGAATGGTGGTTTGCGACAATGGCACCAACCTCCTCTCCGCCCTCCGACAGGGACAACTGACCCATGTGCCCTGTATGGCTCACGTCCTTAACCTGGTGGTGCAGCGGTTCTTGGGCAGGTACCCGGGCTTACAGGATGTCCTGAGGCAGGCCAGGAAAGTCTGTGTTCATTTCCGCAGATCTTATAATGCCAGTGCTCGCCTGGCTGAGCTGCAAAAGGAGTTGAACCTGCCCAAGAACCGCCTTATATGTGACATGCCCACCAGGTGGAACTCAACGTTGGCCATGCTGCAGCGGCTGCACACGCAGCAGAGGGCCATCAATGAGTACCTGTGCGACTACGGCACCAGGACAGGGTCAGGGGAGCTCGGGTTTTTTTCACTACGCCAGTGGGGCATGATCAGGGATGCATGCACTGTCCTGGCACCATTTGAGGAGGCCACGAGGATGGTGAGCAGTGACAGTGCATGCATCAGTGACACTGTACCTCTTGTCCACCTGTTGGAGCACACGCTGCGTGGAATAATGGACAGGGCACTTGAGGCAGAACAGAGGCAGGAAGAGGAGGACTTCCTTGCCTCTCAAGGCCCCCTTTACCCTGACAGTGTTCCTTCTGTCCAACCCATCGCACAGGAAGAGGAGGAGGAGGAGGATTGTGTCAGCATGGAGGTGGAGGCTGGCACTCAGCATCATCAGCAGCAGTCATTTAGGGATGATTTACAGTCCCAAGAAACCAGTGGACTTGTACGTGGCTGGGAGGAGGTGGCTGCGGATCATGTCGTCCTTAGTGACCCAGAGGACTCCGGACTGAATGCCTCAGCTAACCTACGCTGCATGGCCTCCCTGATCCTGCAAAGTCTGCGGAAGGATCCTCGTATTCTTCGGATCAAGGAGAGGGACCATTACTGGCTGGCCACTCTCCTTGATCCACGGTACAAGGGTAAGGTTGCGGACCTTATCTTACCGTCGCAGAGGGAGCAGAGGATGAGACAACTCCGGGAGGCCTTGCAGAAAGGTCTGTGCAACGCGTTCCCAGAGACTGGGAGGTTACAAACTCCTGGTCCTGGACAACGAGTTGCTGAGGCTTCGGGCAGTCAAAGAAGGAGCGGTGGGGAAGGTGGCCGTCTGACCGATGCGTTCAGACAATTCTTTAGTCCGCAGCCCCAAAGTATGATCGTTTCCAGCAACCATCGCCAGCGTCTGATATACATGGTGCAGGAATACCTAGGGGCAAGGTCAGACTTGGACACCTTCCCCACCGAAAATCCTCTGGCTTACTGGGTCTTGAGGATGGATCACTGGCCAGAGCTTGCACAGTATGCAATTGAGCTACTGGCCTGTCCTGCATCCAGCGTTCTTTCAGAACGCACATTCAGTGCTGCTGGAGGATTTGTCACGGATCACAGGGTGCGCCTGTCCACCGACTCGGTTGATCGACTGACTTTCATCAAGATGAACCAGTCTTGGATCACCACCAGCTACCACACACCTGATGCTGATATAACAGACTAATTGATTTTAAAATGTCACATCCCTTCAAGACTGATGCTGATGCTGAGTTCCTGTGCTGTTATGTTGACTAGCTATCCTCCTCCTCCTCCTCCTCAATGATTCGATTAATGATGATAGCTTGGAAGATCATTTTGGTTTATGGGTGCCGCCACCAGTGGCTAAGGCCCAATTTTTCAGCCCCTGTTTAACAGGGGCGTGTAATTACAATTTTTGATGCAATACTTTGCAACAGGCCTCATTGATGTGCTCCAAGTACAGTATGTGTGAGGGGTTGCAGTGTTGTGCCACCAGTGCCTAAGGCCCAATTTTTCAGCCCCTGTTCAACAGGGGCATGCAATTATAATTATTGATCTAATAATTCACAGCAGGGCCCATTGCTGCGCCCACCAAGAGTAACCGTCAGGCCTTACAGTGTTGTGTCAACACCACCACCACCACCACCACCAAAGGCCCAATTTTTCAGCCCCTGTTCAACAGGGGCATGCAATTATAATTATTGATCTAATAATTCACAGCAGGGCCCATTGCTGCGCCCACCAAGAGTAACTGTCAGGCCTTACAGTGTTGTGTCAACAACACCACCACCACCACCAAAGGCCCAATTTTTCAGCCCCTGTTCAACAGGGGCATGCAATTATAATTATTGATCTAATAATTCACAGCAGGGCCCATTGCTGCGCCCACCAAGAGTAACTGTCAGGCCTTACAGTGTTGTGTCAACACCACCACCACCACCACCACCACCAAAGGCCCAATTTTTCAGCCCCTGTTCAACAGGGGCATGCAATTATAATTATTGATCTAATAATTCACAGCAGGGCCCATTGCTGCGCCCACCAAAAGTAACTGTCAGGCCTTACAGTGTTGTGTCAACACCACCACCACCACCACCAAAGGCCCAATTTTTCAGCCCCTGTTCAACAGGGGCATGCAATTATAATTATTGATCTAATAATTCACAGCAGGGCCCATTGCTGCGCCCACCAAGAGTAACTGTCAGGCCTTACAGTGTTGTGGCACCAGCACCACCATCAAAGGCCCAATTTTTACTACCACTGTTCAACAATTATATGTTATTACAATTCCTGATATAATAGTTGACAGCAGGGCGTTCCAGCACCCACCAAGAGTAACTGTGAGTGCTTACAGTGTTGTGCCAACACCAACACCTAAGGGGCCAATTTCTGCAGAGTATATACGGCAGGTCCCTACTTTCAAACATCCAACTTACAAATGACTACTACTTGCAAACGGAAGAAGACAACAGGAAGTGAGAGGAAATCTACCCCTTGGAAGGAAAATTCTCTCCTGTAAGAATTAATATGGGAGAAAGGTGTCTCCTCTCTACTGATGCTTTATCACCAATCCTTGTTTCAATAAAAACGCCACATTTCAAAAACAGTTGTCATTGGGACGCAAAGTGAGGTGAAATGTTCTGAACAGGGGCACAGACAGCAAAAAAAATGTTACAGGGGTGATAACCCTTCCCTATGTTTTCCAAAAAGCTTAAAAATAGGTATTTGGCCTGGAGCTACACTTAAACAATGTAGCTGTTCAAAATTACAAACAGATTCTACATAAGAACAAACCTACAGTCCCTGTCTTGTATGCACCGCCTGTATACGGCTGTTCAGAGTGTATAGGGCCTTTTTTATTTTGTGTGCGGGGTTCCCCTTAATATCCATACAAGACCCAAAGGGGCTGGTAATGGGCTGGGGTAGGGGGGGGGGGGTTGATGGGGTAGCTATGCCATTTTTCTTAAAGATTTTCATCCATATTACCGGGACCAGACATTACATTA
Source organism: Rana muscosa (assembly GCA_029206835.1). Taxonomy (NCBI): domain Eukaryota; kingdom Metazoa; phylum Chordata; class Amphibia; order Anura; family Ranidae; genus Rana; species Rana muscosa. The sequence continues at coordinate 388,010,801 of CM055120.1, forward strand.
AAGCCGCAAGCAGTTTTAAATGGCTTTTTTTCCTTTAGAAATGTTATTTTGTGCAGGGACAGTTCTAAACACGGGAAACACGTGGCACTTCACAGGCATACTTTAGACACCCCCCAGGTACAATATTTAAAGGAATATTTGACTTTTTTTTTTTTCACTTTATGCATCATTAAAATGACTGCTCCCGGAAAACGTCAGTTTTTAACACTTCTTTTTGCATTGATACATGTCCCCTGGTGCAGAACCCGGGTTCCCAAACTCTGTTTAGGACAATAACATGGATAATTGTCGTTATAATTAGCACTTTAGAATCTGAACGTTCGCATCCATTGTATTTAATAGGGTTCTAATGTTCGTGCGAACTTTCGGTCCGTTCGCGGGTTCTGGTGCGAACCGAACCCGGGGGTGTTCGGCTCATCACTAATGCTCAGCTACCCAAGAGATGTCATATAAGTTCATGACCAGATGGTACCGTACGCCGATGCGATTAGCACAGATATACCCGACAGCAGATGGTCAATGCTGGAGGGGATGCAAAGAGAGAGGCACCCTACTTCACATTTGGTGGTCTTGCCCAAAGATAAGAGGATTCTGGAACGAGGTGATCCCGTGGATCAGGAAAAAAGCTAATATACCTATGGACCCAACACCTATACATATCTTGTTTCACGGAACCACCGGCCCCGTAAAAGCATACAAAAATAGTGTAACACCACACTTACTAAACGCAGCCAAGAAATTAATACCTAAGTATTGGAAATAAGAAACATCCCCTACCCTTAAAGAATGGAAGAGGGAAGTAGAGGTAATAGTGGAAGCAGAAAGGTGGATATATAAAATACCAGATCAACAGGGGAAATTTTGAGAAATATGGAAAGGTTGGAGACACTATGCTCCAGAAATAGAAAGAGTCTAAGGGAAGAGGAGAGGGAGGGGAAAAAAAAAAGGAAAAGGGAATAACAATAAGATTCGAGGTGTAGAACGACAAATACCCTTCAATCCTCCAAAGGGAGACTATGGGGCTGATTTACAAAACGTTTGCGCCATGAGTATTGGCGCATCTGCGCGCGCAATGGCTGTTTTGGTATTTACAAAACATTAGCGCCGGTAGCGCAGCCCTATTTCCCATTTACTATAGTGTTGTCGGCGGACGAGAGGAGGCGCTCAGTGCGCCACTATGGACCTGGTGCACAGCATGTTAAAATCTAAATATAAAGAAGCTGGAAGTGAGAATATAATGGGGGTGACATGGGGTGATGTGAGGAAGTGTAGGGACACCTGCCCAAATAACTAATATGCCCAAAATAGAGTGAGAAAGTAACTTTTTCAAAACCAGCCCTCAGCGGCGGCAAGTACGATTCGAGCTGCGGGAGTTTTTTTTTAGCTCAGCGCGGCAATTTTCCTTGTTTTCTTGCGCCAAGACACTGCGCCGGCAAAATCTTAGTAAATGTCAAGTCACGTAAACCAATTTGCATAAGTTGAACAGGCGCAGCTCTGAACTTCCCAGTGCGCCTGCAAAATGACATTTCTAAAGGGAAAAAAAAGGCATTTAAAAGCACCCGCGGCTGTAATGAATTGTCGGCTCCCGGCAATATAGAGAAAAGCCATTGAAAGTCATTGATAAAAACAAAAAAAAAGTGTGGGGATCCCCCCAAATTCCATTACCAGGCCCTTCAGGTCTGGAATGGATATTAAGGGGAACTCCGTCGCAAATTTAAAAAAAAAATGTGTGCGGTTCCCCCAAATATCCATACCAGGCCCTTCAGATCTGGAATGGATTTTAAGTTGAACTCCACCCCAAATTTAAAAAAAAATGGCGTGGAGTTCCCCCCAAAAATCCACACCAGACCCTTTAACCGAGCATGCAACCTGGCAGGCCGCAGGAAAAGAGGGGGGGATGAGAGAGCGCCCCCCCTCCCCCCTGAACCGTACCAGGCCACATGCCCTCAACATGGGGAGGATGTCCCCATGTTGATGGGGACAAGGGCCTCATCCCCACAACCCTTGCCCGGTGGTTGTGGGGGTCTGCGGGCAGGGGGCTTATCGGAATCTGGAAGCCCCCTTTAACAAGGGGGACCCCCAGATCCCGGCCCTCCCCTATGTGAATTGGTAAGGGGTACATTGTACCCCTACCATTTCACAAAGAAAGTGTAAAAAATTTAAAAAATGACAAGAGCCGGTTTTTGACAATTCCTTTATTAATGTCTTCTCTTTTCTTCCATCTTCTTCCATCTTCTTCTGTTCTCCATTCGGGTTTCTTCCTCCATCTTGTTCTTCATCTTCATCTTCATCTTCCTTCTTCCTTCTTCCTTCGGTCTTCTCGTCCGCATCTTGCTCCGGCTTCTTCTTTCTTCTTCGGTCGCTCCGTTTGAATTGGAGGTTCCCGCTGTGTGACAATTCAGTTCTCCTCTTGGTCTGCTGCCACCCGGTGGCTCCGCCCCCCTCTGACACCACGGGGAAAGTCCCCGTGAAATCCATGTGTGTCAGAGGGGGGCGGGGTCACCGGGTGGCAGCGGACCCAGAGGAGAACTGAAGAACTGAAGCGTCGCACAGCAGGAACCTCCAATTCAAACGGAGCGGCCGAAGAAGAAAGAAGAAGCCGGAGCAAGATGCGGACGAGAAAACCGAAGGAAGAAGGAAGATGAAGATAAAGAGGAAGAGGAAGATGAAGAACAAGATGGAGGAAGAAACCCGAATGGAGAACAGAAGAAGATGGAAGAAGAAGATGGAAAAAGAAGAAGAAGATGGAAGAAAGGAGAAGACATTAATAAAGGAATTGTCAAAAACCGGCTATTGTCATTTTTAACATTTTTGACACTTTCTTTGTGAAATGGTAGGGGTACATTTGTACCCCATTACCATTTCATACGGGGGGGGCTGGGATCTGGGGGTCCCCTTTGTTAAAGGGGTCTTCCAGATTCCGATAAGCCCCCCGCCCGCAGACCCCCACAACCACCGGGCAAGGGTTGTGGGGATGAGGCCCTTGTCCCCCTCAACATGGGGACATCCTCCCCATGTTGAGGAACATGGGGACATCCTCCCCATGTTGAGGGCATGTGGCCTGGTACGGTTCAGGAGGGAGGGGGGGGCGCTCTCTCGTCGCCCCCTCTTTTCCTGCGGCCTGCCAGGTTGCGTGCTCGGATAAGGGTCTGGTGTGGATTTTTGGGGGGACTCCACGCCATTTTTAAAAAAAAATTGGGGTGGAGTTCCCCTTAAAATCCATACCAGTTCTGAAGGGCCTGGTATGGATATTTGGGGGAACCGCACACATTTTTTTTTAAATTTGCGGCAGAGTTCCCCTTAATATCCATTCCAGACCTGAAGGGCCTGGTAATGGAATTTTGGGGGACCCCCACGCTTTTTTTTTTGTTATTAAAGACTTTCAATGACTTTTATCTGTATTGACAGGAACCAGCAATTCATTACAGCCGCGAGTACTTTTAAATGACTATTATTTTACTTTAGAAATGTCATTTTGCTCTCGAACTGTTATAAACATGGAAAACATGCGCTACTTTACAGGCATACTATAGACACCCCCCAGGTATGATATTTAGGGCCAGTTCACACTGGATGCAGTGCAGTGCGTTTTTTTGATGCATGAAAAAGGCAAAGAAAGTTGATCACATTAATGCCAATGGCATAGTTCACACCACTGCAGTCCGTTCCAGTGCGTTTCAGAAAGGCAAAAAAAAATTGGTCATGCTGCATTTTTTAGGTACAGAACTGTACTGGACCGCAGTAAAACACATCAAAAACGCAACGGAACGTACCAAAAACGCACTGGAATGCACCGGAACGCACCTAAATGCACCAAAGACGCACTGCAACACACTTGTCCTAAGTGAAAAGAGGGGGAGAAAAACACTGGACTGCATCAAAAACGCATCAAAAATGCACTGAAATGTGTCAAAAACGCGCATGCAGAAAAGGACCTGGAGCGCATCCAGACTGCGTTTCTATGGTGTGAACTAGGGCCAGTTCACACCATAGAAACGCAATCCGGATGCGTTCCAGGTGCTTTTCTGCATGCACGTTTTTGATGCGTTCCAGTGCATTTTTGGTACGTTTTTGATGCAGTCCAGTGCTTTTTTTTAACCCTCTTTTTTATTAACCATAGATAAGGACAAGTGTGTTCCAGTGCGTTTTTGGTGCATTTCGGTGTGTTCCTGTGCGTTTATGATGCATTTTGCTGCGTTCCAGTACAGTCCAGTGCAGGTAAAATGCAGCATGTTCTACCTTTTTTGTGGAACTGGAATGCACTGGAACAAACACTGCCATTTAGAACCATATAACCAACTTTCAATGCATTTTTGATGCATAAAAAACGCAATGGACTGCATGTGGTGTGAAATGGCCCTTAAGCAATTTGGCATATTTAAAGGCACTTCTCCTTGTTTTGTTTTTGGTGTTGTCCAAATTGGTGACATTGATATATGTCCCATAGGGTGGGACCTGGGCCCCTATTTTAAGGCCAATAACTAGAAGACAAGCCAGCCAAGTGGGGACTAGCAAAATTAACATGTCAGTTCCCATAGACTGCAATGGTATTTGTTGGTAGGGGGGGGGGGGTGATTGTCCCATCTCTAATTTTGTAGCATGCTGGATGATGTGCTTAACCACTTAACGACCGCTCACTGTATATATACGTCGGCACAATGGCACCGACTGGCACAATCACGTAGAGCATACGTGATTGCCTTTGTACAGTTGGGGGGTCCGATCGGACCCCCCTTCTGTACAGTGAGCGGTCGGAATTGGTCTGGGAGCGTTCCGAGATGGGGGGGCGGCCGTTCGATTCCGACCACCCCCCCGCGATCGCTCCCGGCGAATAGAAATGCCCCCTCTGTCTGTGTAATGTTTACACAGACCGAGAAAGCAGGAGGAAGTGATGTCATCTCCTGTGCGGCGCTCACATATACCGAGCGTCGTACAAGAGAAGACACACAGGTCAGTGCACTAACACTACACTAACACCAGCACACATAGGCACATAAATCGCCCCCCCAGATCACCCCCCAGCCCCCCCAGATCACCCCCCAGCCCCCAGTCACAGTGTCACTGATTGCAGTGACCATTTATTTACTGATCACTGCAATCAGTGACATTTGTGACTGTAAAAGTGTCACTACATTTAGTTTTAGGTCCAGTGTAGCCCCCTAACCCCCCCCTAATAAAGGTTTAACCCCTTGATCACCCCCCAGATAACCCTTTCACCCCCTAGCACCGCCGTCGCTTGGCGATCATTTTTCTGATCGCTGTCTTGGCGTCGGTGATGCAGATCGGTACCCAGTAATTTTTTTTAGGTTCGCCGCAGGTTTTTATAGCGTCGGGTACCCCCATAAATTATCTAATAAAGGTTTAACCCCCTTGATCGCCCCCCAGGTAACCCTTTCACCCCCTATCACCACTGTCACTAAGCGATCGTTTTTCTGATCGATGTCTTAGCGTCGGTGATGCAGATCGGTAGCCATTATTTTTTTTTAGGTTCGCCGCAGGTTTTTATAGCGTCGGGTACCCCCATATATTATCTAATAAAGGTTTAACCCCCTTGATCGCCCCCCAGGTAACCCTTTCACCCCCTATCACCACTGTCACTAAGCGATCATTTTTCTGATCGCTGTCTTGGCGTCGGTGATGCAGATCGGTACCCAGTAATTTTTTTAGGTTCGCCGCAGGTTTTTATAGCGTCGGGTACCCCCCATAAATTATCTAATAAAGGTTTAACCCCCTTGATCGCCCCCCAGGTAACCCTTTCACCCCCTATCACCACTGTCACTAAGCGATCATTTTTCTGATCGATGTCTTAGCGTCGGTGATGCAGATCGGTAGCCAGTAATTTTTTTTAGGTTCGCCGCAGGTTTTTATAGCGTCGGGTACCCCCATAAAATATCTAATAAAGGTTTAACCCCCTTGATCGCCCCCCAGGTAACCCTTTCACCCCCTATCACCACTGTCGCTAAGCGATCATTTTTCTGATCGCTGTCTTAGCGTCGGTGATGCAGATCGGTAGCCAGTAATTTTTTTTAGGTTCGCCGCAGGTTTTTATAGCGTCAGGTACCCCCATATATTATCTAATAAAGGTTTTAACCCCCTAATTGCCCCTAGTTAACCCTTTCACCAGTAATCATCATATAAGTGTTACGGGTGACGCTGGTTAGTTAGTTTGCTTTTTATAGTGTCAGGGCACCCGCCGTATATAACCCAATAAAGGTTTAACCCCCTGATCGCCCGGCGGGTGATATCAATTAGGTTTTAGCGTCAGAGAGGGTCTGCGTCACACCCCAGGCAGCGTCAGGTTAGTGCCAGTAACGCTAACACCCACGCGTGAAGCATACACCTCCCTTAGTGGTATAGTATCTGAACAGATCAATATCTGATCTGATCAGATCTATACTAGCGTCCCCAGCAGTTTAGGGTTCCCAAAAACACAGTGTTAGCAGGATCAGCCCAGATACCTGCTAGCACCTGCGTTTTGCCCCTCCGTCCAGCCCAGGCCACCCAAGTGCAGTATCGATCGATCACTGTCACTTACAAAACACAACACACATAACTGCAGCGTTCGCAGAGACAGGCCTGATCCCTGCGACTCCAGTGCTGTAGGAGGTGATTTCACCACCACAGTTAAAAAAAAAAAAAAGCAAATATGCCGAAGCATTGGGGCAGCAGGGGCGGAGGAGCGATTTTGCTCCTAATGCCGCGTACATACGGTCGAAATTCCGACGGAGGCTTGCCTGTGGAAAAGTCCGACCATGTGTGTGCGGCATAACTTTTTTGCGGGAGGATGCCCCCATGCTTCGGCATATATAAATGGTGCATGTATGCCCATCATTAGAAGTGGGTGGATGAAGGGCGGTATTCTAATGGTGGGCATACCCACAGATCAATCTCTTTTTTCGTTCAGCCACCTGGCTGCATGAAAAAAAAAGATTACAATACATGTCCAACAAGGACCAGCAACGTACTGGTATGTTGCTGGACTTTGAATGGTTATACCAGATTGATGCCTGTGGGTTTAGGTATCATCTTGGTATCATTCTTTTCAGCCAGCGGCCGGCTTTAATGTAAAAGCAACCCTAGTGGCTAATTAGCCTCTGGACTGCTTTTACAAGCAGTGGGAGGGAATGTCCCCCCCCCCTGGATATAAAAAGCGCCATTGGGAAATTGGGAAAGCATTTTATCACACCGATCTTGGTGTGGTCAGATGCTTTGAGGGCAGAGGAAAGATCTAGGGTCTAGACCCCAGTTTTTTCAAAAAAAGAGTACCTGTCACTACCTATTACTATCATAGGGGATATTTACATTCCCTGAGATAACAATAAAAATGATAAAAAAAAAAAAATATATGGAAGGAACAATTTAAAAATAAAATAAAAAAGCAAAATTAATAATAAAAAAAAAAAAAAAAAAAAAGCACCCCTGTCCTGCCCTGCTCTTGCCCAATGGCGAACGCAAGCGTCGGTCTGGCGTCATATGTAAACAGCAATTGCACCATGCATGTGAGGTATCACCGCGAAGGTCAGATCGAGGGCAGTAATTTTAGCAGTAGACCTCCTCTGTAAATCTAACGGGGTAACCTGTAAAGGCTTTTAAAGGCTTTTAAAAATGTATGTAGTTTGTCGCCAATGCGCGTTTGTGTGAAATTTTAAAGCATGTCGTGTTTGGTATCTATGTACTCGGCCTAAGATCATCTTTTTTATTTCATCAAACATTTGGGCAATATAGTGTGTTTTAGTGCATTAAAATAAAAAAATGTGTATTTTTTCCCCAAAAAATGCGTTTGAAAAATCGCTGCGCAAATACTGTGTAGAAAAAAAAATGCAACACCCACCATTTTATTCTGTAGGGCCTTTGCTTTAAAAATATATATAATGTTTGGGGGTTCAACATAATTTTCCTGCAAAAAAAAATATGTTTTCATGTAAACAAAAAGTGTCAGAAAGGGCTTTGTCTTCAAGTGGTTAGAAGAGTGGATGTAAGCTTCCTAATGTTGTGTATAAAATGCCAGAACAGTTCAAACCCCCCCCCCAAATGACCCCATTTTGGAAAGTAGACACCCCAAGCTATATACTGAGATGCATGTCGAGTCCATGGAATATTTTATATGTTGACACAAGTTGCGGAAAAAAGACAATTTTTTTTTTTTTTTTTTTGCACAAAGTTGTCACTAAATGATATATTGCTCAAACATGCCATGGGCATATGTGGAATTACACCCCAAAATACATTCTGTTGCTTCTCCTGAGTACGGGGATACCACATGTGTGAGACTTTTTGGGAGCCTAGCCGCGTACGGGACCCCAAAAACCAATCACCGCCTTCAGGCTTTCTAAGGGTGTAAACTTTTGATTTCACTTCTCACTGCCTATCACAGTTTCGGAGGCCATGGAATGCCCAGATGGCACAAAACCCCCCCAAATGACCCCATTTTGGAAAGTAGACACCCCAAGCTATTTGCTGAGAGGTATTGTGAGTATTTTGCAGATCTCGCTTTTTGTCACAAAGTTTTGAAAATTGAAAAAAAAAAAAAGAAAAAAAAGAAAATTCTTTCTTCATTTTGAAAAACAAATGAGTGCTGTAAAATACTCACCATGCCTCTCAGCAAACAGCTTGGGGTGTCTACTTTCCAAAATGGGGTCATTTGGGGGGGTTTTGTGCTATTTTGGCATTTTATGGCCTTCGAAACTGTGATAGGTAGTGAGGAGTGAAATCAAAAATTTGTGCCTAGAAATCCTGAAGGCGGTGATTGGTTTCGGGGTCCCGTACGCGGCTAGGCTCCTAAAAAGTCCCACACATGTGGTATCCCCGTACTCAGGAGAAGCAGCAAAATGTATTTTGGGGTGCAATTCCACATATAACCATGGCATGTGTGAGCAATATATCATTTAGTGACAACTTTTTAAAAAAAATTTTTTTTTTTTTTTTTTTGTCATTATTCAATCACTTGGAACAAAAAAAAAAAATATTCAATGGGCTCAACAGGCCTCTCAGCAATTTCCTTGGGGTGTCTACTTTCTAAAATAGGGTCATTTGGGGGGGTTTGTGCTATTTTGGCATTTTATGGCCTTCAAAACTGTGATAGGTAGTGAGGAGTGAAATCAAAAATTTGCGTCCTTAGAAATCCTGAAGGCGGTGCTTGGTTTCCGGGGTCCCGTACGTGGCTAGGCTCCTAAAAAGTCCCACACATGTGGTATCCCCGTACTCAGGAAAAGCAGCAGAATGTATTTTGGGGTGCAATTCCACATATAACCATGGCATGTGTGAGCAATATATCATTTAGTGACAACTTTTTGTATTTTTATTTTTTTTTGTCATTATTCAATCACTTGGGACAAAAAAAAAATATTCAATGGGCTCAACATGCCTCTCAGCAATTTCCTTGGGGTGTCTACTTTCCAAAATGGGGTCATTTGGGGGGGTTTTGTACTGCCCTGCCATTTTAGCACCTCAAGAAATGAGATAGGCAGTCATAAAATTAAAGCTGTGTAAATTCCAAAAAATGTACCCTAGTTTGTAAACGCTATAACTTTTGCGCAAACCGATAAATATACACTTATTGACGTTTTTTTTACTAAAGACATGTGGCTGAATACATTTTGGCCTAAATGTATGACTAAAATTGAGTTTATTCGATTTTTCTTATAACAAAAAGTAGAAAATATAATTTTTTTTCAAAATTTTCGGTCTTTTTCCGTTTATATCGCAAAAAATTAAAATCGCAGAGGCAATCAAATACCATTAAAAGAAAGCTCTATTTGTGGGAAGAAAAGGACGCAAATTTTGTTTGGGTACAACATTGCATGTCCGCACAATTTACAGTTAAAGCAGCGCAGTGCAAAATTCTGAATTCACCTCTGGTCCTTTAGCTACCAAATGGTCCGGGGCTTAAGTGGTTAATTTTGGACAGGGGGGGGGTTATTTTCTGCTAGCTGCATTTGAGTTCTTCTGAGCATGCCCAGCCTGTTAGATTTTTTTGTTGGTGCTTTTTGTGTGTGAACAGCACCTGGACATTTCTGGGCATGCTCAGAAAATGTTTTTATGGGTTAGTAATTGAAGGACATCCTTAAAGTGGAAGTAAACCCATCGATTTTAACAGTTTCAAAAAGCAGTGCCGGGAATGCCAACTGTCACATTGGTTGTGCTCTCAACCAAACTGTCAAACCATCCAATGGCTGGTGTCATAACTGATCACATGTGCAGCATCATGGCAGTTGAAGATTAAACAGACGCCAAGATGGCAGCTTCCTTGCCTGAAAATGAAGGGTTTACTTCCACTTTAACAGGTGTAGCCACTTTGAAGTTCAGTCTCTACATTGGGTGAACTTGCATTTTGGGTGTTTCATGGACTGTGCATGTGTTTTCAATTGCCTCATTAGCTCACAAACCTATTTTATATAAAGCTAGCAGATAGCATCCTCTCCCTTGCCCTGAAAAGAGGCAAGTGTGTGCATGCGTGCATGCGTGCGTGCGTCCGTCCGGCAAAATGTACATTTTGGTGTCCTTATCGAGTTTGTAACACATGTATTTTATTTGTTATGTCTTTGCAAAACAGGAAGTTTGGTTTACTTTTGTGGATTGTATTTTTTTGTGTGGGGGAAATGTTCCCCATAAATAATTTTGATGTTGTTAATGTTTGTCCACTTTGATTTAATTGTCTGTGCTGCATTACTTTGCCAAATCTTTCAAGATGTTGTGAGTCTGTAACTGTTTCAAATTGACCCTGTTTTTTTTTTGTTTTTTTTTGTATTCTTTGTTTTGTTGACCAATAAAATTTGATGCAAAGTTTTGAGGTTTGTTTTGCGTTTTCTTTGCAACAAATGTGACAGCTGATTGGCATGTCAAAACAACAGGTGTGATTTGTCTACCCTGGTGCCTTCATGCTAGCATATGCATGTATTGTGTGCTGCCATGGAAAATCACCAGGAAATGAAAAATACAGAGCGGTAAGTATTCAATTTTCCTTTTTTACTGCAGTGGTTCTCAGCCTCAGTCCTCAAGTACCCCCAACAGGACATGTTTTGTGAATTTATCTTATGGAGAATTGCTGCCCAAAATACCAAACCATTGACTGTGATTTAAAGCACATGTACAAGATGAAGGAAAACCTACAAATATGGCCTGTTGGGGGTACTTGAGAAGCACGGATTTAGAGCACTGCACTTAAAAATAGCTCAAGGCAATACAATTCTAATTGGGCATTTTGAGGGAAACCAAGTAAGTGTTAGAACCCCTGCTTGTGTTTAGTTTTTTTGTAGGTTGGGCTTTGTGTCCCCTTTTAGTAAAATTGGCTTCACTTCCTGTCACACTGTCATGAAGATCCTGCCAGAAACAGGCGCCCCGGACTTCCTGGCCTCCGTTCGTGCGTGCGTCCAGCGGGTGGCGCCAGAGAGACTATTTAAACCTGTCAATTACAGACAGTCCCTGCTGTCTGCTCTACAGCGTTGTGTGCTTAACCCTGTCTGCTGAGCTGTCCCAGATCCAGCCTGCTAAGCCAAACCTGCCTGCTAGCTGATCCTGTCTGCTGTGCTTCTTCCGATCCAGTCTGCAAGACTGATCCAGTCTGCTGTGCTACTTCCGATCCAGCCTGCTAGCCGTTCCAGTTCCGGTATTCTGCAAGGAAGCTTCTGGGTGTTTGAATCACCACCTCACCACAGTTGATCCTGCCAGGCACCCGTGCCACTCCTTACTCCTGTGCCAACTGTCACCTTACCAGGGGGCCGGGAGTGGGGGCCGTAAGGGAGGCCGTCCCCTGCAATTCGGGCTCACTACCATCAAGTACGTGACAGTAGCAGACAGCCATGCCTGAGCCTGAGCAGGGAGCCTCCCCTATGGAAGATCTGTGTCAGCATCTGGCAGATCTAACCGAAGCAGTCAAGGACCTTCAACAAAGCTACACCCGGCTGGAAGAACGGTTACTGGTTTTTCCCAACCCTACCGGAACCCAAGGATCTTCCCATGCTTCCACCTCTTACGCTGGGACTGAACCAACCCAAACAATAGTAATGCTTCCTCCAGAACCTAGGGTCCCTGCACCAGAAAGATTTTCCGAAAATCGAAGTAGCTTTAGGGCTTTTCGCAACTCCTGCGAACTATACTTCACCCTCCAGCCACGAACCTTCGCTCTGGAAATCACTAAAGTGGGCTTTGTTGTTTCCCTGCTTACCGGGGACCCCCAAGCCTGGGCCCACCGTCTCCTGGAACGAAAGGACATAGTTCTGACCAACCTTGCCTCCTTCTTTGACGCTATGGCTCAGCTATACGAGGATCCCCAGCTTTCAGCAACTGCAGAAGCGGCTTTGCGTACCCTTCAGCAGGGACGCAGGGCAGCAGAGGACTACGTGGCCGAGTTTAGGCGGTGGAGCGCAGATACGGACTGGAACGATGCCGCTCTCCGTCACCAGTTCCGCATGGGACTCTCTGATTCTCTGAAAGATGAGCTGGCTAGAGTTGGGGTGCCACAGACTTTGAATGCGTTGATCGATTTAACCATACAGATCGATCGACGCCTAAGAGAACGGAGGGCTGAGAGAGCTATAGGGTTTTCTCACCCAACCTGGATGCTCCCAAGGGCTCCAAGTCACCTGCACCCAGTACCCGCTGCATCACCAGCTTCCGCACCCAACGCACCTGAGCCCATGCAGCTTGGGGTTCTTCGTCCTTCCCTTACCCCGGAGGAGCGACAACGTCATCGGATAAACAATCTGTGTCTCTATTGCGGAGGGCCCGGACATTACGTTAGGAACTGCCCTCTGAAGCTCCGTAAATGTCTCTCTATGATTCCTGAATACACGGGTCCTATAGCCAAGACCGCATCTCATCTTGCCCTTTCAGTCTCATTGCAGCTTTCAGGAAAGACCCTGCCAACCCCCGCCATTATTGATTCTGGGGCCTGCAGTTGTTTCATGGACTCTTCATTCGCTGCTAAACATCGGATTCCTCTTCTTCCCAAGACCCATGGACTCTCTGTTCACCTGGCTGATGGGTCTGCTATTAAATCCGGCCCTGTAGTTCTAGAGACTGCTCCTATTCCTGCTGTAATTTCCAGCTCCCACCACGAACTGTTACGTATGGACATCATCTCTTCTCCATTATTCCCTGTGATCCTCGGTATGCCCTGGCTGCAAGCTCACAACCCTGCCATCAACTGGGCCACAGGGGAAGTCACCTTTTCGTCACCTTACTGCCAGCAGTTCTGTGGCTCTCACGCCCCTCATGGGCCGTCTAACCTGCTCTGCCTGGATTCAGAAGCTGAATTACGTCAGTCTATTCCAGAAGTCTATCATGAGTACCTGGATGTATTCAGTAAACAACGAGCGGAGGTTCTACCACCCCATCGAGCCTACGACTGCCCCATTGAACTATTACCTGGGGCTGAAATCCCATTTGGAAGAATTTTTCCGTTGACAGAGGTTGAACAGGGGGCACTAAGGGAATACGTTGACGAGAACCTGAAGAAGGGGTTTATTCGCCCGTCCACGTCTCCAGCAGGCGCGGGCATCTTTTTCGTCGAGAAAAAGGACCATACCCTTCGTCCTTGCGTGGATTACCGCGAATTAAATAAAATTACGGTAAAGAACCGTTATCCCCTTCCTTTGATGCCAGAGTTATTCCAGAGACTGGGGGCTGCCAATGTCTTCACCAAGCTTGATCTCCGTGGAGCCTATAATTTGGTCCGCATCAGGGACGGAGATGAGTGGAAGACTGCTTTCCGTACTCGATTTGGGCACTTAGAGTATTTGGTGATGCCTTTCGGGTTGTGCAATGCCCCCGCCACGTTCCAATACTTCATTAATGATGCCCTTCGAGACTTTCTGGACTTATTTGCTATCGTCTATCTAGACGACATATTAATTTTCTCTTCCTCCCTCGAATTCCATCGCAGGCATGTCAAGAGTGTGTTAGCCCGGCTTCGACAACATGGCCTATATGCGAAAGCCGAAAAATGTGCGTTCGAGCAGGGAAGTATACCATTCTTGGGATTAATCATCTCCAGTGAGGGCATCGAAATGGACCCCCAGAAGATTGCTGCAATCCTAGACTGGCCAGTCCCTACAGACAAGAAGGGAATCCAACGTTTTGTCGGTTTTGCCAATTTTTACCGCAAGTTCATCAGAGGATTCTCGGCCATCATTGCACCAATCACTCAATTAACCCAACAGGGGAACCGCTTCCATTGGTCCTCCGAGGCCCAAAAGGCCTTTGAGGCCCTTAAGGGACTTTTTACCTCTGCCTCCATCTTGAAGCATCCGGATTCCTCTTTGCCATTCGTCCTCAAGGTAGACGCATCCGAAATCGCTGTAGGGGCAATATTGTCCCAGAGACAAGGAACCAAGGCCCTGCTTCACCCAGTGGCCTTCTTCTCACGCAAGTTGTCAACAGCAGAGAGGAACTACGATGTGGGGGATCGGGAGTTGCTGGCGATTAAGTCTGCGCTAGAAGAATGGCGCTATCTGCTGGAGGGAGCTGCCCATCCAATTCTGATATTTACTGACCATAAGAACCTGGAATATCTGAGATCTGCAAAGAGACTGAAACCACGACAAGCCAGATGGGCGCTCTTTTTCTCCAGGTTTTCGTTCCATGTCACGTATCGTCCAGGCTCCAAGAACACTAAGCCTGACGCCTTGTCTCGGATGTTTCACAAACCCAAAGAAGTTTCTCTTCCGGATACCATCCTTGCCCCTGGGAATTTCCTCTTGCTTCAGGAAAACCTGCTCTCCAGACTTAAACAAGCCTCCGCAGGGCAGTTGCCCTCTCCTGAATTGGAACTGCAGGTTAAGGACGGGTTGCTCTGGCATAAGGACAAGATCTATATCCCAGAGGATCTACGAGTATCTGTCCTGGAACTCTGCCACGACCATGCATTAGCCGGGCACTTTGGCATAGCGAAGACCACCGACTTGGTACAGCGTACCTTTTGGTGGCCTCAATTACGGGAAGATTGTAAAGAATTTGTGGAGTCCTGCACTACCTGCATCAGGAACAAGACTCATAGAACCAAGGCCTGGGGCTTATTAAGACCTTTACCTGTTCCAGACAGACCATGGAGGATGTTATCCATAGACTTCATTGTCGAGTTACCTCCAGCAGAAGATCATACCACTATCTTTGTGATAGTCGATCGTTTGTCCAAAATGGCACACTTTATTCCTATGAAAGGCACTCCCTCTGCCCCTGAAACAGCACAGGCATTTATCAAGGAAATCGTCAGACTCCACGGGGTACCAGCCAACATTGTTTCAGATCGAGGGGTACAGTTCACCTCCCGCTTCTGGAGGTCCCTCTGTAAGGCCTTGGATATAGAACTGTCATTCTCTTCCGCCTATCACCCCCAGACCAATGGACAGACTGAGAGGACTAACCAAACTCTGGAGCAGTACCTGCGCTGCTTCTCCTCTTTTACACAAGATAACTGGATTTCCCTGCTTCCTTTGGCCGAATTCGCCTACAACAACTCCATCCACTCCGCCACCAAGCAGACCCCGTTCTTTGCCAACTTTGGTTTTCACCCTTCATTCCTACCCAATTCTCTTCCCGAATGTGCGGTGCCAGCAGTACAGGAGAAAATAAATTTCTTTTCCACCAATAACCAACTTTTGCAGGAAACTATGACCAGGACCCAGGAACACAATAAATGAACTTTTGACAAGAAGAGACGGGGTGAGTTGGTACTGGCACCCGGTGACCTGGTGTGGCTGTCTACAGTGAACTTGAGGATGGCATGCCCTTCAAAGAAATTGGGTCCCAAGTTCCTAGGACCTTTTCCGGTTAAAAGGAAAATCAATGAAGTGGCTTTTGAACTGGAACTCCCGGATTCACTGAAGATCCACCCAGTATTCCATGTGTCACTGTTGAAACCATCTATTTCCAATCCCTTTCCTGGCCGAAGCTCTGTTACCCCTGACCCTGTTATTATAGACGGGGAAGAGGAGTTTGAAGTAGAGGCTATCCTGGATTACAGGAGGAGAAGGAACCAGAACCAGTTTTTGATAAAGTGGAAGGGGTATGGACCCGAAGAGAATTCTTGGGAGCCCGAGGGGAACATCCACGCTAAGAGTCTGGTACAGTCCTTTAAAAGGTCTCACCCTGAAAAGTTCGCCCGGATGGGCATCCGGAGGCTGCCCCTTGGGGGGGGGGCAATGTCATGAAGATCCTGCCAGAAACAGGCGCCCCGGACTTCCTGGCCTCCGTTCGCGCGTGCGTCCAGCGGGTGGCGCCAGAGAGACTATTTAAACCTGTCAATTACAGACAGTCCCTGCTGTCTGCTCTACAGCGTTGTGTGCTTAACCCTGATCTGAGACCATACCTGTGCTAAAAGACCCGGCTTACCTTGACCAACCTGTTATCTGCCTGCACCCAACCCCGGCTTGTTGTGACTACCATTTGCCTGCACCCTGTACTTCTGCTGCCCGCCTGATATTTGACCCGGCCTGTTTACTACCCTGTTCCTGGTTCCGATCCAGTTTGCTTAACCGATCCAGTCTGCTGAGCTGTCCCAGATCCAGCCTGCTAAGCTGAACCTGCCTACTAGCTGATCCTGTCTGCTGTGCTTCTTCCGATCCAGTCTGCGAGACCGATCCAGTCTGCTGAGCTGTCCCAGATCCAGCCTGCTAAGCCAAACCTGCCTGCTAGCTGATCCTGTCTGCTGTGCTTCTTCCGATCCAGTCTGCAAGACTGATCCAGTCTGCTGTGCTACTTCCGATCCAGCCTGCTAGCCGTTCCAGTTCCGGTATTCTGCAAGGAAGCTTCTGGGTGTTTGAATCACCACCTCACCACAGTTGATCCTGCCAGGCACCCGTGCCACTCCTTACTCCTGTGCCAACTGTCACCTTACCAGGGGGCCGGGAGTGGGGGCCGTAAGGGAGGCCATCCCCTGCAATTCGGGCTCACTACCATCAGGTACGTGACACACACAGCTAAACAGGAAGTGAAGGTAAAACCCTACCAATGTCTTTTCTTGGGGACACACAGATCAATCTAGTGTCCCCATTAAGCAAATTGCACTCTAGCACTTTGTTGTGTACACCCCAAATCATTGGGTAGTTTGGGGTTTAGTAAAGACAAATCCACTCTGCAGTAAAAGTGCAGCTGCTGAAAATCTGAGGGATCACTGGTGATTGTAACATCCAATCATGTAAAAGCAAAGATGGTGTTTTTTTTGGTTTGCTTGCATGTCCCCCTCGGATATCCAGCAAGTGCACTTGTAGTACAAAGTAGATTTGCCTTTAGTAAATAAACCCCAAAGTCCAAAATACCTAAAAATTTGGGTTGTACCCCGCAAAATGCTGGAGTGCAATGTACATAATGGGGAAAGTATTTAGCTTGACCTGTGTGTCCCCAAGGAAAGACATTGGTAGGGATTTCCCCTCACTTCCTGTGTGGCTATGTGACAGGAAGTGAATTATTTGGAAGGATAAAGTGGCCAAATTTGGGAGTTGTCTTCACCCTATCAGGGGTGCAGACATCTCCAAAAACTGTCCAGACTTGTAATCCCTCTGCACTCTATCCCCAAGCAAAAATAAGAAAGGATTTCATTTAGTTTAACTTTGCAAAGACACATTCCTAAGTTGAATTGTGATGCATGTCAATGGCCCATTTAGACCCTCTTTAATCACTTGAGATCAGCGCTATAACTGATCGACGGCCACAGCATGGTCCTCAATTGCCGGGAGTCCGAAATAAATGTCATCCCCTTCGCGCGCTGTGGTCACAGAGTCACTGAGACTCGGGTGATGACAGATCCAAGTAAGGGGCCGATACCTGCCCTTTACCATGTGATCAGCTGTCAGCCAATGACAGCTGATCACGTGATGTAAACAAAAGCTGGGTAATGGTTTTTGTTTTCTCCTTGTGCTGACAGCGTGAGCAAAAAAAAAGGCAATCACCGGCTTATGTGCAAGGGACATCGGGCCCGAAGAGGAAGAGGCAATTCTGCGTCATCTGTGACAATCAGTAGCCCCTGCCAGTGCCACCTATCAATGCCCACCACTGGTGCCAATCAGTGCCACCTAGCAGTGCTGCCTATCAGTGCCCATCACTGCCAACTATCATTGCCACCTAGCAGTGCCACTTCTCAATGCCCACCAGTGCCAACTAGTAATGCCACCTCTCAGTGCCCACCCTTGCCACCTTATCAGTGCCCATCAGTGCAGCCCATCAGTGCAGTCTCATCAGTGTACATCAATGAAGGAGAAAAATTACCTTTTGTCGAAATTTTCGAAATATTAACCACTTTCCTACCGCCCACCGTCAAATGACGTCCTCGGCTTTGTGCGGTGACATCTGAATGATGCCTGCAGTTGCAGGCATCATTCAGATATCATTCTTTTCAGCCGGCGATTCTGTGCACGCTAAAAATGATCATAGCGGGAGTTCCGCCGCTTGATTGTTCTTATAGGCGGCGGGAGGGGACGTTCCCCCCCCCTCCTGCCGCCATCTGGTGCTTCTCCTGGCTCTCCCGTGCCATCTTGGGCTCAGAGAACGATTTGGCCGGTGCCGGATGGGAAGCATAGAGATGACTGGTGACCAGATGGTCACCAGTCATCTCTATGACCGTCGGAGGCCCGGGCGCGACGTTATGACATCACGCCGGGTTCCTGTATGTAAACCAAGCCGTGATCTCGGCTGTCAGCATGAGATTGGTGGGTTTTTTTGACCGATCTCATGCTTTCCAGCCTGGAGGAGAGATGTGGGGTCTTATTGACCCTGCATCTCTCCATAAAGAGGACCTGTCACAATAGATTCCTATTACAAGGGATGTTTACATTCCTTGTAATAGGAATAAAAGTGATCCAAAAAGCAAAAAAGTAAAAAAAAAGAGTAAGAAATACAAAAAAGTAAAAAAAAAAAAAAAAAAATCAAAATAAAGAAAAAACGCCCATGTGCCCGGTAGCTCGCGCTCAGAAGCAAACACACACGTAAGTCCCGCCCACATATGTAAACGCCGTTCAAACCACACATGTGAGGTATTGCTGCATGCGTTAGAACGAGTGCAACAATTCTAGCACTAGACCTCCTCTGTAATGAGAAAATGGTAACGTGTAAAAAAATTTAAAGCATCGCCTAGGGAGATTTTTAAGTACTGAAGTTTGGTGTCGTTCCATGAGTGTCCGCAATTTTAAAGCGTGACATGTTAGGTATCTATTTACTCATCATAACAACATCTTTAACATTATCCCCAAAAATTGGGCTAACTTTACTGTTTTGTAATTTTTTTACATTCATGAAACCATTTTTTTACTCAAAAAAAGGCTTTTGAAAATGTATTGCACAAATACCGAGCAAGATAAAAATTTGCAATGACCGCCATCTTATTCCCTAGGGTGTCTGCTAAAAAAACATATATAATGTTTGGGGTTTTGAAGTAATTTTATAGCCATAAATGTATGATTTTTACATGAAGGAGAGAAGTGCCAGAATAGGCCCAGTGCTGAAGTGGTTAAAATATCCATTTTTTTTTTTTTAACTCGCTCTTTTGTATTTATAGAAAACAAAAAACCGCAGAGGTGATCAAATAGCACCAAAAGAAAGCTCTATTTGTGTGCCAAAAAATAATACATTTTCATTTGGTTACAGTGTTGTATGAGCGCGCAATTGTCATTCAAAGTGCATCAGCGCTGAAATGTGAAAATTGGTCTGGGCAGGAAGGGGGTTTAAGCGGCCAGTGCGCAAGTGGTTAATAAAGGGCTACATGCACACGGACGTTTTTCCAGCCGCTTGTTTGAGCGTTTTTTGCAGCTTAAAAACGCCTCTCCATGTTAGCCATTGGCCTCATGGCCACCATGGCGTTTTTGAGCTGTAAATGGCATAGGCGTTTTTAGGCCCCATGTACACGGGACGCTGGTGCAAAGTGTTCAGAACTAAGGTTGAAAGCAGCGTTTAGAAAGGCGCGTTTTGTGGCGTTTGCATGCCGCGTTTTACCACATTTGCGTCTATATGCGTTTAGTTAGGAAACATGATAAGGAGCCGCCCTAAGCTCCAAAAACAGTATTATTAACGATTTCAGCTATTTTGTGAGACCAGAGTGAGTATCAGCAGCTGAGAGAGCAGCAGTGTAGTTGTATTTAGCGTGTCACTTGCCACATCACTTGCCCCAAGTTGTGGATTGTCCACTTGCCACATCAGCTGCCCCAAGTTGTGGATTGTTCACTTGCCACGTCAGCTGCCCCAAGTTGTGGATTGTCCACTTGCCACGTCAGCTGCCCCAAGTTGTGGATTGTTCACTTGCCACGTCAGCTGCCCCAAGTTGTGGATTGTCCACAATGCAATGGAAGCAATATCATTTATTTTTTGATAGATATATATATATTTTTAATGTTTTTTTCTAAATTGCCATAATTTTTGTAAAAAAATAGGTCACCTTTAAAAACACTTCTAAACTAAAATGCGGCTAAACGCCGGTACCGCGTCTGAAACGTTGAAATCTTTGGCGTCTGAAGGCATTTTTAGGCTTTGTGAAAAACGAGTTTAAACGCAACTGCAGATTTTTTTGGCCAGGCCAAAAACAGTGTTTTGGATGTAAGAGAATTCAATAGACCCGCATCCAAAACACAAGTACCGCGAATTTGTGGCAATTTTTTTTTTTAACCTGTTTATAACTGGTTGTTAAAGGAAATGTAATAAAAATAAACATTGCCGTCTCTAAAAAAAAAAAACGAGAAAAACAACAACGTGGGGTCACCCCCCAGGTCCGTACCAGGCTCTTGAGTTTAGTATGGATTCAAAGGGGACCCCCTCCCCCACCAAACATAAAAAAAAATGGCGTGGGGGTCCCTTCAGGTCTGGTATGGATTTTAAGGGGAACCCCGCGCCAAACTTAAAATAAAAATAGCGTGGGGGTCCCCCTAAAAATCCATACCAGGCCCTTCAGGTCTGGTATGGATTTTAAGGGGAACCCCGTGCCAAACGGAAAAAAAAAGCGTGGGGTTCCCTAAAAATCCACACCAAACCCTTTATCCGAGCACGCAACCTGGCAGGCCGCAGGGGAAGAGGGGGGACAAGAGCTGCCCCACCTCCCTCCTGAACCGTACCAGGCCACATGCCCTCAATATGGGGAGGATGTCCCCATGTTGATGGGGACAAGGGCCTCTTCCCGACAACCCTGGCCGTTGGTTGTCGGGGTCTGCGGGCCTGATGTCACAGTCCCGGGGAATGATGGGACTGTGACGTGCTACGGGGGCGGGGTCAGCGGGTGGCATCACCCGGTGACCACGCCCCATGCCAATATAAGTGGATGCGCTCCGCGGCAAGAGCATTGTAACGGCGGACAGCAACGAGGCAACATCGGGCGGAGAGAAGAGGGAAGAAGACGACGCTGAAGCCCGGGACCCCGCTAGCAAAAGAGCTGGAAGAAGATAGCGGGGCGCCCGGCAGGAAGACCCCCGAAGTCGGAAGAAGATGACGAGGAAGCCCGGGACCCCGCTAGCAAAGACGCTGGAAGAAGATAGTGGGGCGCCCGGCAGGAAGACCCCCGGAGCTGCCTAATAAATTACTTTAAAAACCTGTGTTGTGTTTTTTATTAACTTTTTTTGCCACCAGGTGAATGGGTAGGGGTACGATGTACCCCATACTCATTCACATAGGGTGGGGGGCCGGTATCTGGGGGCCCCCTTATTAAAGGGGGCTCACGGATTCCGAAAAGCCCGTCGCCCGCAGACCCCGACAACCAACGGCCAGGGTTGTTGGGAAGAGGCCCTTGTCCCCATCAACATGGGGGCAGGGTGCTGTGGGGTGGGGAGCCGCAGGTCGCCCCCCTGCCCCAAAGCACCCACTCCCCATGTTGAGGGCATGCGGCCTGGTACGGTTCAGGAGGGAGGGGGGGACGAGAGCGGCCTGCCAGGTTGCGTGCTCGGATAAGGGTCTGGTATGGATTTTGGGGTAACCCCCACGCCGTCTTTTTGGCTTAGGGGTTCCCCTTAAAATCCATACCAGACCTAAGGGTCTGGTATGCTCCTGGAGGGGAACCCATGCCGGTTTTTTCATAAAAATTTGGCCTGGAGTTCCCCTTCATGATTCAGACCAAACACGGGACAGCGAGGCTGCCAAGAACCAACGCGATGCCATCGCGCTGGAGACATTCTCGGTCAGCTAGTCGCCTCTAGGACACGACTTGAGCGACTGCTTCACGCTCAGGTCGTGTCCAAGTTGCCTCGCAAAGTTGCGCTGTCCCTGTGTCAGCCTGCACACGAGTCGCCCCGCGAATCGGATCGGCTTCATCCGACTTCCCGGGCGACCTCGATTCAAATCAATGGGCTCCCATAGGGAACCATTCATTTTCAATAGAGCGCCGCTGACATTTGTATTTACTATAACAGTGCGCCGCTGGTTCCTGCGCCCAATGAAGGAGTTATCCGGCGCACCAATTAAGGGATCAACCAGTGCAGCGCACTGTTATTAGTAAATCAGCCCCTATAGGTCATATAGCAAAGAGAGGATAAACTACAACAGTATTGAGATGGTGTATATGAGTATGTGATAATTGTGGGGGGCGGGGTCTCACCCTCCAGCACCTCACCCCTGTTTCCCCCGTACGCGAAATCTCCAAAAAAAAAGACTTGTCATTTTTTATTTTATTTTTTGTAGGGAGGGAAGGGTCACTTGGTAATAAACACAAAGCAAGTAGATAAATGCACATACTTAAAGTTGCACGGGAAGAATAATAAATAGACCGATAGGGCCGAGCACACTACATGTTCACAATATTAAAATATCTAAGGGGGGGGGGGGTTTAACCACTTAAGCCCCGGACCATTTTGTAGCTAAAGGACCAGAGGTGTTTTCAGAATTTGGCACTGCGCTGCTTTAACTGGAAATTGTGCGGACATGCAATGTTGTACCCAAACGAAATTTGCGTCCTTTTCTTCCCACAAATAGAGCTTTCTTTTAATGGTATTTGATTGTCTCTGTGATTTTTTTTTTTTTTTTTGCGATATAAACGGAAAAAGACTGAAAATTTTGAAAAAAAATGATATTTTCTACTTTTTGTTATAAGAAAAATGGAATAAACTCAATTTTAGTCATACATTTAGGCCAAAATGTATTCAGCCACATGTCTTTAGTAAAAAAAAAGTCAATAAGCGTATATTTATTGGTTTGCGCAAAAGTTATAGCGTCTACAAACTAGGGTACATTTTCTGGAATTTACACAGCTTTTAATTTATGACTGCCTATCTAATTTCTTGAGGTGCTAAAATGGCAGAGCAGTACAAAACCCCCCCAAATGACCCCATTTTGGAAATTAGACACCCCAAGGAAATTGCTGAGAGGCATGTTGAGCCCATTGAATATTTTTTTTTTGTCCCAAGTGATTGAATAATGACTAAAAAATATATAAAAAATTACAAAAAGTTGTCACTAAATGATATATTGCTCACACATGCCATGGTTATATGTGGAATTGCACCCCAAAATACATTTTGCTGCTTCTCCTGAGTACGGGGATACCACATGTGTGGGACTTTTTAGGAGCCTAGCCGCGTACGGGCCCCCGAAACCAAGCACCGCCTTCAGGATTTCTAAGGGCGCAAATTTTTGATTTCACTCCTCACTACCTATCACAGTTTCGAAGGCCATAAAATGCCAAAATAGCACAAAACCCCCCCAAATGACCCCATTTTGGAAAGTAGACACCCCAAGCTATTTACTGAGAGGCATGTTGAGTCCATGGAATATTTTATATTTTGACACAAGTTGCGGGAATATGACAAACTTTTTTTTTTTTTGCACAAAGTTGTCACTAAATGATATATTGCTCACACATGCCATGGGCATATGTGAAATTACACCCCAAAATACATTCTGCTGCTTCTCCTGAGTACGGGGATACCACATGTGTGGGATTTTTTTGGAGCCTAGCCACGTACAGGGCCCCAAAAACCAAGCACCGCCTTCAAGATTTCTAAGGGCATAAATTTTT
Source organism: Rana muscosa (assembly GCA_029206835.1). Taxonomy (NCBI): domain Eukaryota; kingdom Metazoa; phylum Chordata; class Amphibia; order Anura; family Ranidae; genus Rana; species Rana muscosa. Next base: position 388,034,715 of record CM055120.1, read on the forward strand.
GATTTTACTCCTCACTACCTATCACTACCTATCACAGTTTTGAAGGCCATAAAATGCCAAGATGGCACAAACCCCCCCAAATGACCCCATTTAGGAAAGTAGACACCCCAAGCTATTTGCTGAGAGGCATGTTGAGCCCATTGAATATTTTTTTTTGTCCCAAATGATTGAATAATGACAAAAAAATAAAAATTTACAAAAAGTTGTCACTAAATGATATATTGCTCAAACATGCCATGGGCATATGTGAAATTACACCCCAAAATACATTCTGCTGCTTCTCCTGAGTACGGGGATGCCACATGTGTGGGACTTTTTGGGAGCCTAGCCGCGTGCGGGACCCCGGAAACCAAGCAACGCCTTCAAGATTTCTAAGGGCATAAATTTTTGATTTCACTCCTCACTACCTATCACAGTTTTGAAGGACATAAAATGCCAAGATAGCACAAAACCCCCCCAAATGACCCCATCTTGGAAAGTAGACACCCCAAGCTATTTGCTGAGAGGCATGTTGAGCCCATTGAATATATTTTTTTTGTCCCAAGTGATTGAATAATGACAAAAAGAAAAAAATAAATAAAAAATGTACAAAAAGTTGTCACTAAATTCTATATTGCTCACACATGCCATGGGCATATGTGAAATTACACCCCAAAATACATTTTGCTGCTTCTCCTGAGTATGGGGATACCACATGTGTGAGACTTTTTGGGAGCCTAGCCGCGTAGGGGCCCCAAAAACCAAGCACCGCCTTCAGGATTTCTAAGGGCGTAAATTTTTGATTTCACTCCTCACTACCTATCACAGTTTTGAAGGCCATAAAATGCCAAGATAGCACAAAACCCCCACAAATGACCCCATTTTGGAAAGTAGACACCCCAAGCTATTTGCTGAGAGGCATGGTGAGTATTTTACAGCTCTCATTTGTTTTTGAAAATGAAGAAAGAACATTTTTTTTTTTTCTTTTTTCAATTTTCAAAACTTTGTGACAAAAAGCGAGATCTGCAAAATACTCAACATACCTCTCAGCAAATAGCTTGGGGTGTCTACTTTCCAAATGGGGTCATTTGGGGGTGTTTTGTGCCATCTGGGCATTCCATGGCCTCCGAAACTGTGATAGGCAGTGAGGAGTGAAATCAAAAATTTACACCCATAGAAATCCTGAAGGCGGTGCTTGGATTTCGGGGTCCTGTACGCGGCTAGGCTACCAAAATGTCTCACACATGTGGTATCCCCGTACTCAGGAGAAGCAACAGAATGTATTTTGAGGTGCAATTTCACATATGCCCATGGCATGTTTGAGCAATATATCATTTAGTGACAACTTTTTGTACATTTTTTTTTTTTTTGTCATTATTCAATCACTTGGGACAAAAAAAAAAAAATATTCAATGGGCTCAACATGCCTCTCAGCAAATAGCTTGGGGTGTCTACTTTCCAAAATGGGGTCATTTGGGGGGGGGGTTTGAACTGTCCTGGCATTTTATGCACAACATTAGGAAGCTTATGTCACACATCATCCACTCTTCTAACCACTTGAAGACAAAGCCCTTTCTGACACTTTTTGTTTACATGAAAACATTTATTTTTTTTGCAAGAAAATTACGTTGAACCCCCAAACATTATATATTTTTTTAAAGCAAAGGCCCTACAGATTAAAATAGTGGGTGTTGCATTTTTTTTTTCAAACGCATTTTTGGGGGAAAAAACACACTTTTTTTATTTTTAATGCACTAAAACACACTATATTGCCCAAATGTTTGATGAAATAAAAAATATGATCTTAGGCCGAGTACATGGATACCAAACACGACATGCTTTAAAATTGCGCACAAACGCGCAGCGGCGACAAACTACATACATTTTTAAAAGCCTTTACAGGTTACCACATTAGATTTACAGAGGAGGTCTACTGCTAAAATTACTGCCCTTGATCTGACCTTTGCGGTGATACCTCACATGCATGGTGCAATTGCTGTTTACATATGACGCTAGACCGACGCTTGCGTTCGCCTTTACACAAGACCAGGGGGGGACAGGGGTGCTTTTTTTATTTTTTTATTTTTTTTTATTATTTATTTTGCCTTTTTTTTTTTTTTTAAACTGTTCCTTCCATATTTTTTTTTTTTTTTTACCATTTTTATTGTAATCTTAGGGAATGTAAATATCCCCTATGATAGCAATAGGCAGTGACAGGCACTCTTTTTTTGAAAAAAATTGGGGGGTTAGACCCTAGATCTTTCCTCTGCCCTCAAAGCATCTGACCACACCAAGATCGGTGTGATAAAATGCATTTCCAATTTCCCAATGGCGCCGTTTATATCCGGGGGGGCATTCCCTCCCACTGCTTGTAAAAGCAGTCTAGAGGCTAATTATCTGCTAGGATTGCTTTTACATGAAAGCCGGCTGCTGGCTGAAAAGAATGATACCAAGATGATACCTAAACCCACAGGCATCAATCTGGTATACCCATTCAAAGTCCAGCAACATACCAGTACGTTGCTGGTCCTTGTTGGACATGTATTGTAATCTTTTTTTTTCATGCAGCCTGTTGGCTGAATGAAAAAAAGAGATTGATCGGTGGGTATGCCCACCATTAGAATACCTCCCTTCATCCACCCACTTCTAATGATGGGCATACATGCACCATTTATATATGCCGAAGCATGGGGGCATCCTCCCGCAAAAAAGTTATGCCGCGTACACACGGTCGGACTTTTCCACGGGCAAGCCTCCGTCGGAATTTCGACCGTATGTACGCGGCATAAAAGGTTATGCCGCGTACACACGGTCTGACTTTTCCACGGGCAAGCCTCCGTCGCAATTTCGACCGTATGTACGCGCCATTAGGAGCAAAATCGCTCCTCCGCCCCTGCTGCCCCCATGCTTCGGCATATATGCTCTTTTTTTTAACTGTGGTGGTGAAATCACCTCCTACAGCGTTGGAGTCACGGCTTTATGTATCGTGGGAGCAAACGCTGTTGCTGTCAAGATAAATAGATCCGTGCTGCAACCGAATGGCGTACCTGCTAAGCAAATGATGGTTAACATTAAAACAAAGTAACATTACAGTACAACAGTAAAGCCCCGTACACACGATCGGTTTAACCGATGAAAACCGTCCGATGGATTGTTTTCATCAGACAAACCGATCGTGTATAGGACCCATCTGTCTTTTTTCCATCGGTTTTAAAAAATAGAACATGTTTTACATTTTTCCGATGGATCAAAAACCGTTGCTGTCAAGATAAATAATTCCGCGCTGCAGCTGAATGGCGCACCTGAAAACAAAAAATTACATACCTGAAAAGCAAGCATGATAAAACATTGCAGAACAGAATACAGTAAAAAAGAGCAGAACAATAGAGAGAAAATAGAGAGAGAGAGAGAGAACAATAAAACGACAACTATTTTTATTTTTTATTTTTTTATATATTTTTTGTGTTTTTTGTTTTTATGTTTTTTTTTTTTCTTTTTTACACTTTTTTTTGTAACTTTAACAACTGTAATGGTTCGGGTCTCTCAAAATGCGATGGCATCTTGGGAGACCCTGTGTAAGTGTGTCCTAGTCTGTGAAATGCTGTACCCTACGCTAAAACTTCACTTTTGAGTGGAAGCGTTTAAGCATTCACCAATGCAAAGACCAGGATTGTCAGGACAGAGTGGACAAAAACAACGGGTGTCACGCCTAAATCCGCGATAGCTACAGACATGACATCTTTTTTGGGGGGTTCGTTGGTTAGGGGTACTCTGGAGGACATACGGATAATGCCTCTCATGCAGCCGGCTTACTGCATTTGGTAGGGGATGGTGAGGTGCAGAACCGCCTGGATACAGGAGTTCTGTGACTATCTCATTCTAGAATTTAAGAAGAGATAAAGTCCCACCTGAAGCTCTGTATAGCACATGAGCGTTCAGCAAAGCCAATTGGAATAAGGATAGAGACACTTTTTTGTACCAGCGTCTCGCCTTACGGTCAATTAGATACGGCGCCAACAACTGGTCGTTGAGGTCCACCCCTCCCATATTTTTGTTTTATTTGTGGACACAGAGGGGTTTCTCCACAACACCAGTCGCCGTACGAATTTGGACTGTCATGTCTGCATGAAGGGAGGTAAGAAGGAAAACATTCTTATTGTCCCTCCACTTCATAGCGAGCAAGTTATTACACTTCAAGCAGGCTCTCTCCCCCAGCCTAAGACGGGAATCTACAAGCCTCTGGGGAAAGCCCCGGCGATTAGGTTGCACGGTGCCACATGCTCCAATCTGATGATCAAACAAGTGACTAAACAGTGGCACGCTCGTGTAATAATTGTCCACATACAAGTGGTACCCCTTTCCGAATAAGGGTGACACCAAGTTCCACACTATCTTGCCAGCGCTCCCTATGTAATCCGGGCAGTTGACCGGCTCAACCTGACTGTCTTTTCCCTCATAAACCCTAAAGCTCCATACATAGCCTGTTGCCCTGTCACAGAACTTATAGAGCTTGACCCCGTATCTGGCACGCTTGCTGGGAAGGTACTGCTTGAAAGACAAGCGGCCAGAAAATTTATTCAGGGACTCATCAATGCAGACAACTTGATCGGGAATAAACAAGGCTGCAAAACGTTCGTTGAAGTGGTTTATGAGGGGCCGAATTTTGTAGAGCCGGTCGTATTCAGGGTCTCCACGTGGACGACAAAGTTCATTGTCGTTGAAGTGCATGAACCGCAAAATCTGCTCATATCGTTTCCTGGGCATGGAGGCAGAGAACACGGGCATGTGGTCAATTGGGTGCGTGGACCAATAAGCATGCAATGACGGGAATTTATGTGTGCCCATGTTGAGGGAAAGGCCCAGAAAGGTCTTAAATTCAGAAACCGTAATTGGTTTCCAATCTTTGGCAATGGAAGGCAACTGGGGACTAGCGGCGATGAATTGACCAGCATATAAATTACTCTGGTCCACAATAGATCTATAGAGATCTTCCGTGAAGAACAGCGAATAAAAATCAATTGGTATAAAATCAGCTGTTTCCACCTGAATACCGGGTTGGGCAGTGAATGGGGGAAGTACGGGTTCTGCAGAAGTGGTGGGGACCCAATCAGGATAGGCGAATTCTGCAGGAAGGTCACTATGGGCACGACGGGCCTGCCTTTGTCTTCTTGGTGGCAGCGGGACACTACTTGTGCTTGCCACCTCGCCAGCTTGAACTGTACTTATGGGACTCGCCACGTCACCACGTGATACTGCAGTGCTGGATGTATGCCCAGACTGTACTAGGCCACTGGTGCTTGCCAATTCACCAGAAGGAATAGCGGCGCTAGTACTACTCTGCGCCATGATACGAGAGACCTGCGGTTCTTGCTCCTCAACAACCTCAGAAGATCGGGATCGGGTACGCCTGACCTTAGCAGGGACCTCATCTTTGTCGTCAGAGCTATCTGACATGGAGCCGCTGACTTCACTGTCTTCTACGGGAATATATTCTGAGCCTGAATCTGACAGATGCGTGACCTCCTCTTCACTATCTGTCATGCTCAGAATCTCGTAGGCCTCTTTACTAGTGTACCTTCGTCTTGCCATTTTGGGCTCTAAATTTAGGGGTACACTAGTAAGATTCACAGGTAAAAAAGCACCTGACTGTCAGCAAATGTATCAAACGCTTCTAAAAAAACTGTTAGCGATCGCAGGGATCAGGACTGTCTCTGCGAAAGCTGCAGTTATGTGTGTTGTGTTTGGTAAGTGACAGTGATCGATCGATACTGCACTTGGGTGGGCTGGGCTGGGCGGAGGGGCTAAACGCAGGTGCTAGCAGGTATCTGGGCTGATCCCGCTAACACTGCGTTTTTGGAAACCCTAAACTGCTGGGGACGCTAGTATAGATCTGATCAGATCAGATATTGATCTGTTCAGATACTTTACCACTAAGGGAGGTGTATGCTTTGCGTGTGGGTGTTAGCGTTACTGGCACTAACCTAACGCTGCCTGGGGCGACGCAGACCCTCTCTGGCGCTAAAACCTAATTGATATCAGCCGCCGGGCGATCAGGGGGTTAAACCTTTATTGGGTTATATACGGCGGGTGCCCTTATGCTATAAAAAGCAAACTAACCAACCAGCGTCACCCGTAAAACTTATATGGTGATCACTGGTGAAAGGGTTAACTAGGGGCAATCAGGGCATTAAAACCTTTATTAGGTTATATATGGGGGTACCTGACGCTATATAAAAACCTGACGGGTAACCTAAATAACTAAATAACTAACTGGCTAACCAGTGTCACCAGTAAAACTTATACGGTGATCACTGGTGAAAGGGTTAACTCTAGGGGCAATCAGGGGGTTAAAATAATATATGGGGGTACCTGACGCTATAAAAACCTGCGGCGAAACTAAAAATAAATAACTGGCTATCTAGGGCACCACCGGCACTAAATACAGCGATCGGAAATACGATTGCTTAGTGACGCTGGCGTTAGGGAGTGAAAGGGTTACCTGGGGGGCGATCAAGGGGTTAAACCTTTATTAGGGGGGGTTAGGGGGCTACCCTGGACCTAAAGGGGCCTAAACCTAACTGCCCTGCAACTTTTTACTGTCACAAATGACACTGATTGCAGTGATCAGTAAAAAAAAATGATCACTGCAAACGGTGCACTGTGACTGGGGGTACTGGGGGTGATCTGGGGGGTGATCTGGGGGTAACTGGGGAGTGAAAAGTGTGCCTACATGTACTGGTGTCAGTGGGCTGTTGGTGCACTTACTGTGAGATGTCTTCTCTCCTTGCGCCGGATCGAAAAGCCCGCCACGAGGAGAGATGACATCACTTCCTCTGCCTGTGTTTACATTACACAGGCAGAGGAAGGTTTTCATTCGCCGGGAGCGATCGCGAGGGGGTGGCCGGAATCGAGCGGCCGTCCCCTCATCACGGATCGCTCCCGAACAAATAACCACCGCTCACTGTATAGAAGGGGGGTCCGATCGGACCCCCCAACTATACGAAGGCAGTCACGTACCGGCACGTGATTGTGCCTGTCCGTGCCATTCTGCCAATGTATACTTACAGTGGGCGGTCGTTAAGTGGTTAACCACTTAAGCCCCGGACCATTTTGTAGCTAAAGGACCGGAGGTGTTTTCAGAATTTTGCACTGCGCTGCTTTAACTGTAAATTGTGCAGACATGCAATGTTGTACCCAAACGAAATTTGCATCCTTTTCTTCCCACAAATAGAGCTTTCTTTTAATGGCATTTGATTGCCTCTGCGATTTTTATTTTTTGCGATAAAAACGGAAAAAGACCAAAAATTTAGAAAAAAAATTATATTTTCTACTTTTTGTTATAAGAAAAATCGAATAAACTCAATTTTAGTCATAAATTTAGGCCAAAATGTATTCAGCCACATGTCTTTAGTAAAAAAAATGTCAATAAGCGTATATTTATTGGTTTGCGCAAAAGTTATAGCGTTTACAAACTAGGGTACATTTTCTGGAATTTACACAGCTTTCAATTTATGACTGCCTATCTCATTTCTTGAGGTGCTAAAATGGCAGGGCAGTACAAACCCCCCCCCCCCAAATGACCCTATTTTGGAAAGTAGACACCCCAAGGAAATTGCTGAGAGGCATGTTGAGCCCATTGAATTTTTTTTTTTGTCCCAAGTGTTTGAATAATGACAAAAAAATAAAAAAATTACAAAAAGTTGTCACTAAATGATATATTGCTCACACATGCCATGGTTATATGTGGAATTGCACCCCAAAATACATTCTGCTGCTTCTCCTGAGTACGGGGATACCACATGTGTGAGACTTTTGAGGAGCCTAGCCACGTACGGGACCCCGGAAACCAAGCACCGCCTTCAGGATTTCTAATGCCCCGTACACACGATCGTTTTTCATGCCGTTAAAACTGCCATTTTAAAAAATGGCCCTGAAAAATGATCGTGTGTATGCTCCAGAGCATTTTTAACGACGTGAAAAACGGCCATTAAAAATTCCGGACATGCTCTCTTTTTTCACGTCGTTTTTCATGTCGTTTTTTTTAACGACGTGAAAAACGATAGTGTGTATGCTTTCACGACGTGAAAAAAAACGCGCATGCTCAGAAGCAACTATGAGACGGGAGCGCTCGTTTTGGTAAAGCTAATGTTGGAAATGGAGATGGCACATTCGTCACGGTGGAATTAATAGCATCGTTTTAATGCTGCGCATTCCGTTCTTCTTTTGATAATGCTTTAAAATGACCCTCTTTTGATAATGACATTGAGAGTTATGCCAAACTTGTTTCTAAAGTAATTCCAAATTGCTCTAATGATTGTAAAATATTATTTATAAGCCGCACCTCCCTCCTAAATAATACTAATAATAATAAAATAATGTAATTCTCCTTTTTTCTTTAAATTATATTTTACTATTGTGTTTTTTTTTTTTTTTGTGGCCTTTTTTTTATTATTTTGGCTTAAATTATTCTTGTGTAAAGTTACCACAACAACCTTCCAAATGTGTCTCATTTGGCCTCAGGGAGGTTTGTGTCCCTTGATAATAACAATAATATAATTTGAGATTTCCCTGCCTGCTCCCTAGCAAGCTCTCTTTTGAAATACAAATCACATAGTCAAGTTTTTTAAGGGCACTAAAAATTTTTTTATTTCAGAACATTAACAAATTAAAGTGGAAGGCAGCACTGGAGAGCCTGCTTGCATTTGTGCATCCCTTTGACCCCACAACAACCATCCAAGATGTCAAAACCAAAATAGAGATTAGATCCCCCAAAAAAAGGAGCCCAATCTTGTCTTGAGCTCCCAGAGGTCAGGAGCCACAGCAGATAAGTCCTATATGTCCCCAGTCTGTGGTACTACAGCAGGCATTATTTTCTCCTCTTCCTTGTAGCCTTCTCTCCAGCCTTCTCTGCAGCCTTGGTTGGTTTCTTCCTTGGAGGCTGGGGATCAGGAGGAGAGGTTGTGGCAGGAGGAGTAGTAGGAGGAGGAGGAGGAGGTGGAGGAGTAGGGACAACCTCCGTTATGTCCGTGTACCTAGTGAGTTCACCCAGCACGCCCTTATTGATGACTTTCAATAGCAGGGTCTCACTGTAAATTTTTTGCCGCAACTCCATTTGCCCTAGTTTGTGGGCGAGGACTGCGGCAAATCCCTCATCAACAGAGGGTGCCTCTCTGAGGGCCGCTGTTGCCTCTCTGAGGAAGGCCCTGGTTTCCTCCTCCACCTGCCTACCTCTCCTTGGCCCTCGTGGTTTAACTACCAGGGGAGGCATCTGGGCTCTTGTGCTGGGCCCAGCCTCCTCCTGGGTGCCACTGGGCCCAGCCTCCTCCTGGGTGCCACTGGGCCCTGCCTCCTCCTGATCCCCAACATCACCCTCTTCCTGGCTCTGCTCTGGCTGTAAAAAAAGAAAGGGACATTATTTATTTTGCCACATCATCATTCACAGACATTGTTCACCTCTAGACATTGTTGAAATCAATGCCAAAAGTTATGTCATTTTCATTGATTCCGCATCCTGGTTTTGTTGTCTTGTGCACATAAAATTAGGCCACTACTGTATCTTGCTCTTCACAAACTTTATTGGTAGAAGTGTACATACCTTTAACAATACTAACATCTATTTAAATTCTACAATTTTGTAAGATATAAATATAGATATCAATACTTTACCTGGCTCCATATCTCCAAATCTGCCTCCTCAAGGCCCTGATCTTGATCCTCAGAGGAAGCCAGAGCAGGGTTGACAGGAAGGCTGGAGGACTGGCTGCAGGGAAGGCTGGAGGGTTGGGTACAAGGAAGGCTGGATTGACCTCTGGGGGGAAGGGTGGAGAGAGATTCCCGCACTTCCAGCTGGTCATCCAGAAAAGCAAGCTTACTGTAGTACCACAGACTGGGTTTATAAACCTTTTCTTTCTCGTACATCACGGGACACAGAGCGGCATAGTCATTACTATGTGGGTTATATAGATACCTTCAGGTGCTGGCACTGGCAACTTCCAAAACCGGAAGTACCCTCCCCTATATAAGCCCCTCCCATCCGGGAGCACCTCAGTTTTTTGCCAGTGTCTAAGGTGTTGGCCAAGAAGTAACATGTGTTTTTACTGAGCTTGCGTACAGGTTCTTTTGGGCCTCAGTAAGCTATTCCGGATCCGACCAAAAAAGCTTCATAGCTAAACGGTCGGTACCCGGGCCTTGCAAGAGAAGAGCAAGGTTTTGCCTGTAATGCCTCTCTTAGGAGGGCTGGACCCTGGGATCCAGAGCTCTGGTCATACCCACGACCAAGATGTTTTCTGTGCAGGGTGCTATACAGGTCCAGGGGAGTGGAATCCTTGGGAACCCGGTCCCTGAAGGTTTAATTACAATGCCTGCCGTGATAGGTGAAGTTTGGGCTTCTGTGGACCAAACAGAGTCCTGCAGCGAGGAAAAGGTAAGTGGGGGCCCTCGGGAACTTGGTTCTATTGAGGGACCCCCAAGCCTATTTTGTCTTTCTGCCTGTTACCTAAGGTATTCCCGCTAATATTCTGTGTATGCCTGTTACTACTGAGAAAATGTAAAAATTTCAATAGTAGGCAAGAAAAAAAAAAAAAATGTAAGACCGCGGTACCTGTGTTAGACACTAGAGGCCGCTATGGTTCTTTTTCTTGTAATGTGGATTTTTTTCTTCCAAAATCAAATCCAGGCAGTTGGTAAGTTCTCTGCTGGGAAGCTGTCTCCTCTGCCCTGTTGCTGCGCTCATCCATCCCCGGGCCCTGCGGCAGGGACCCTGGCTCCCATCTAGCTCCTTATTTTTTTCAAAAAAGGCGCCGAAGGCGCACGTGCCCACGCGCGTGCGCGAGCACGCGCCTCTATATATAGAGGCGATCTGGAAAAAGGGGCGGAGCGGGTGGATGACGCTCGGTGTGCGCCGCGGCGCTACTGCGCATGTGCGGGCGTCCAGTGTGTTTTAAAGCACAATCATAGCTGGCTATTGAAGTGCACAGACAGAGCTAGCAACAGTATAAAGGCACACAGAGGCGGTTGATGCAGGCATCCCCTAGAAAGGCACTTTAGTAGACACCAACTGTTATATAGCAGCAATTGTGCTAGACTATTCTCAGTAAAAGTGGTGTATTACGGCTGGAATACCTCAGCTTTAGGCTTAGGAATATGCCGTCCAGAAGCTCCGGAACTGAATCTTCCAGGAAGCGAAGGGGGTCTCATCGGGCTCTGAGGATCTTGGGCATGCTTCTGCTGCACCAGTCTCCCCTGAAGTTCAGAGGTAAGTGACCGTAGAGACCCCGCAGGGGTACTTGGTACTGTGGCTGTCCTCAGTTCACCTGCTCCTGTGTATGTAACAGAGGAGGTTTTTTCCTCAGCTCTGGGAGGATTAGAGAGAGATTGTCAACATTGATCGCTGCCTCCCTGTCAGGGAAAGCACGCCCAATGTCCGTCTCCTCCTTCAGAGTGCCTGTTAGCGGAGCAACAGTCCCATACAGGGATCGACCTGCCTGAAGGGGATCAGGATGAGGTTGATTCTGTTATAGAGGAATCAACAGTGGAGGAACCTTTTCTCAGCATCTCAAGCTGAAAGATTATGGGTTCAGTCTCTGACTAACATGGTCCGATCAGCATTTAAAAATGCACCTTGCGGAACCATCAACCACTACTGTATCCTCGTTGGGGTCGCTAGAAGCCCCCAGACTGTCTGTTCTTTTCCACTTCACCCTTTACTGAAAGGGCTCATTTACCAGGATTGGGAACATCCTGAGAAAATATTTATTCCCCCCAAGAGATTTCCAGTGGTCTATCCCATGGAGGATAAGTTCATCAAAAAATGGAAGGTCCCTACAGTGGACGCAGCCATCTCTTGTGTGTATAAATCACTGACATGTCCAGTGGATAATGTCCAAATGTTCAAGAACCCAATAGATAAAAGATTGGAGTCCTTATGAAAATCTGCTTCTTTCTACAGCAAGCTTGGTGACACAACCAGCAGTGGGGTCTGCTAAGCAGTGAAGAATCAGTTGAAACAGGTCTTGAGGGACTTGACAGATCAGCAGGCCCTTGCCCTAGCTGATCTACCTAGAGCCTTAGGCTTTGCGGTTGACGCCATAAAGGATTCAATCCATCAGGCCTCCCGCCTTACGCTGTCTGTAGTACATATGCGTAGGCTTCTATGGCTCAAAAACTGGTCTGCTGAAGCTCCCTGTAAAGAATGGCTGGTTAGCGTCCCATTTCATGGTGAACGCTTATTCAGGGAAGACCTGGACAAATATATCCAGAAAATTTCCAGCGGTAAAAATACACTCTTGCCGGTTAAAAACAGAGTTAGAGGTCCCTCTTTTAAGAGGCCTGCTTCTCCAGTCCCTGGGGCATCGGCTGTGTAACAGTTCCGACGGCCTCCTCGGTCAAATCCCGGGGGTAAAAATCAGGGACAATCGCAGGGTAATGAGAAACCCTGGGTCAGGAGAGGTACAAAACCTCCCCCAAACTTAAATTCATTGAAGGGTTGCCCCCACTCAGTCGGGTGGGGGGAAGACTCCAGTTGTTCGCAGAGACCTGGCGGGACGCGATCCGAACAGATAGGTGCTCTCCGCAGTATGTTTGGGATACAGATTGGAGTTAAAAGACTCTCCTCCTTCCCATTTTTTGAGGTCAAACGTGCCAAGGGATCCCCGGAAGAGAGAGTCCCTCCTGTCGGCACTAGAACAACTATTGCTCCAAGGAGTAATTATGGAGGTTCCCCTGGAATGGGGGTTCGGGTTTTACTCAAACCTCTTTACAGTCCCGAAGCAAACGGGGACGTGAGGCCCATATTAATTCTAAAAGGGCTAAACAAATTCCTGTATATCAGGACTTTTCCGGATGGAGTCGATCCGATCGGTGGCCACTGTCCTACAAGGGGAGGAATGGTTAGCCGCGATCGACATCAAAGATGCTTATTTGCACATTCCCATCTTTCCAGTCCACCAAAAATTTCTACGCTTTGCAGTAGAAGGGCGCCATTTTCAGTTCAGAGCCTTACCCTTCGGTCTGGCCACAGCACCGCGAGTGTTCACAAAAATTCTGGCCCCATTATTGGCCAATCTAAGAACGCAAGGTGTAACGATAATGGCATATCTAGACGACTTGTTGCTGATAGACCACTCAGTGAAAAAACTAGAAGTGGTCGTTCACAAGACAATCAAGTATCTGGAATCTCACGGTTGGATTATCAACCGAGACAAGTCAGCCCTAAAAACCAGTCAAAAGTCTGGAATACTTGGGGCTAAGGTTGGATTCAGGCCAGAGAAAAATATTCTTGCCTCAAGGAAAGATGTTGTCTTTGAAAGATTTGATCCACTTAGTGGGTACAAAAATTCAGCCATCCATACGCCTGTGTATGAGGCTGCTGGGAAAAATGGTAGCATCATTCGAAGCAGTACCCTACGGTCAATTCCATTCAAGGAATTTGCAAAGGGCCATACTGTCAGCCTGGAACAAAAAAGTTCAGGCCCTAGACTTACAATGTCCTTGTCCCCTTCCGTTCGCAAGAGCCTCCGTTGGTGGTTGGTTCTCCAGAATCTGGAAAAAGGGAAATACTTCAGTCCGATTTCTTGGAAGGTGGTCACTACAGATGCCAGCCTTATAGGCTGGGGAGCAGTACTGGAGCAATGGTCTCTCCAGGGCAGATGGTCGGATGCAGAAAAGGCCCTTCCCATCAATCTCTTAGAGATACGAGCAGCCCGGTATGCCCTAGTAGCATGGACATCCAAACTCCAAGGGTCCCCTGTCAGAATTCAATCAGACAATGCCACAGCAGTGGCATATATCAATCATCAGGGGGGCACCAGGAGTCGTGCAGCCCAGAGGGAAGTAAATTACATCCTGAAATGGGCAGAAAGATATGTCCCAGCCATATCTGCGGTATTCATTCCAGGAGTGGAGAATTGGAAGGCGGACTTTCTAAGTCGCCAGCAATTATGCCCAGGGGAAGGGTCCCTTCACCCCGAGGTTTTCTGGACAATATGTCAGCGGTGGGGAACACCGGATGTAGATCTTCTAGAATCCAGATTCAACGCAAAGGTGGACAGGTTTGTCTCTCGGACAAGGGATCCCCTAGCTTGCGGCTCGGATGCCCTAGTGTTCCCTTGGGATCAGTTCAAGCTGATATATGCATTCCCACCGCCACAATGGTTACCTCGATTACTCTGCAGAATCAGGGTAGAAAAGAAACCAGTGATTCTGGTGGCTCCAGCGTGGCCCCGAAGAGCGTGGTACGCGGAGATTGTAAAATGTCAGTGGGGAGTCCTTGGACTCTCCCACGTCGTCCGGACCTGCTTTCGCAAGGACCGATATACCACCCTTCCTTACCAGCCCTAGGTTTGACGGCCTGGCTATTGAAGCCCACATTCTAAAAAGGAGAGGGCTCTCTAATCCTGTGGTATCTACCATGATCAATGCCAGGAAGCCGGTATCCAGGCAGATCTACTATAGAATCTGGAAGGCGTACATCGCGTGGTGTGAGGCCAGGAAATGGCATCCACGTAAGTACGTAATAGGTAGGAGTCTGGACTTCCTACAGTGGGCTGTAGATAGGAAGCTTGCCTTGAGTACTATCAAAGGTCAGATTTCGGCCTTGTCAATATTTTTTCAAAGGCCCTTGGCTTCGCATTCACTAGTCAAAGCCTTTAGACAAGGAGTAATGCGTATTAGTCCTCCGGTTAATATTCCCATATGTCCATGGGATCTAAACCTGGTTCTGTCGGTTCTACAGAAACAACCATTTGAACCATTACAGCATAGTTCCTTGGTTCTTCTCACCAGGAAATTGTTTTTTCTAGTAGCCATTTGTTCGGCTAAAAGAGTGTCGGAATTAGCAGCTATGTCCTGTAAAGAGCCATATCTGGTTATCCATAAGGACAGAGTAGTGTTACGTCCTCATCCAGCCTTTCTTCCTAAGGTGGTATCAAGGTTTTCATTTGAACCAAGATGTGGTTCTTCCTTCTTTTTTCCCCAAACCTAGTTCGGTAGAGGAAAAGTTATTGCATTCTTTGGATGTAGTAAGAGCAGTTAAAGCCACTGCTCAGATTCGCAGAACGGATACTTTGTTTATTCTGCCGGAAGGCCCCAGAAAGGGTCAGGCAGCGTCAAAATCTACTTTAGCCAAGTGGATTCGACAGGTCATAATGCAAGCCTATGGCTTGAGAAGGAGACCGCCTCCGTTCAAAGTTAGGGCGCACTCCACGAGAGCAGTTGGAACTTCATGGGCAGTGCATCATCAGGCCTCCCTGGCTCAAATCTGTAAGGCCGCAACGTGGTCTTCAGTACACACGTTTTACTAGGTTCTACCAGGTGGACGTTAGAAGTCAGGAGGATGTCGCCTTTGGGCGCAGTGTGTTGCAGGCCGCAAAAGATCCTCATGTCTGATAGCGCTCAGCTTATGTATGGTGTATCCCCCCCCTCATTGGGCATTGCTTTAGGACATCCCACATAGTAATGACTATGCCGCTCTGTGTCCCGTGATGTACAAGAAAGAAAATAGGATTTTTATAACAGCTTACCTGTAAAATCCTTTTCTTGGAGTACATCACGGGACACAGAGCTCCCACCCCTCTTTGGGGACACTTATTGCTTTGCTACAAAACTGAGGTGCTCCCGGATGGGAGGGGCTTATATAGGGGAGGGTACTTCCGGTTTTGGAAGTTGCCAGTGCCAGCACCTGAAGGTATCTATATAACCCACATAGTAATGACTATGCCGCTCTGTGTCCCGTGATGTACTCCAAGAAAAGGATTTTACAGGTAAGCTGTTATAAAAATCCTATTATCTGCTGGTGCACCTGACCTCTGGGACCTCAGGACCATAGTCCTCTGGGTCCTGTATGTCCCTCTGATGGTCGCAATTTTGGTTTTGACATCTTGGAGAGTTGTTGTGGGTATCTTTGTTTGCACAAATGCAAGCAGGCTCTCCAGTGCTGCTTTCCTGGCGTCTTTATTTTTATTAGCGCCACTTTTTGTTTGCCATAATATAGGGAGCTCTTGCCATTTGTCGATGAACTCCCCCATGAAGTCTGGGTTTTTAAAAGTATTCATGATATCTGTAAAAGCGAGAAACCAAAAAAAATATATATTTCAGGCAACATTCCTCAACTGTGCATTGTCTACATATTTTGAGAACACAAATCTCCTCGTCTGATGAACCTCAAAAAGTAAAATTGTTAGGTACCTTCGTCACGACGTTCGTTGCTAACTCCCTCTCCCGACAAATGAACGTATTTCCCAGACATGGATCTTCACTTGATATACACAGCGCATGCGTGAAACTCCGCACGCTTTCCCCGCCCCTGGCGTTCGATATTGTACTTTCCCCGTCCCTTCTCGCTCGTAGTGCTGAACAAAACATGGCGGAGACACAGGTGGCTGAGATTACCTCTACAGAGGATGAAATTCCAGAGGAGCCCAAATCAAGACCCAGGAGATATAAGGCATCCAACATGTCATTCGAGGAAATGGTGGAGATGGTCGCCATTTTAAAGAAGGAGGATTATGATGCCAAGCATGGTCCATATAAAAGGCCTAATCTGGTCAAGTCCAGAATTATGGGCAAAGTGGTCAAAAGTCTTCACAAAAAATTCGGGGTGTGCAGAACGAAGGAACAGCTCAGAAAACGATGGTCTGATCTGAAGTTGCGGGAGGCCGACCAATATAAAAGAATCAAGAAAGTTATAGTAAAAAGTAAGTAATTTTTTTTTAGTTTCCATGGTACATATTATTTTCTTGTATTCTGTCGTGTATTTTTAACTTTCATATAGTACACTGAAAGATACCATCTTTCAGGTTCGTCCGCACAGTAAACGGACGTATTAAACCTCTTTCTCCGTACAGTTCCTCAAACGATGTTTTAGGATCATCCAGTGTGAACACCCATGTATTTTGGTTTATTTGGGGGAGTAAATTTGGGCCTCACTTATTTTTTGGGTGCTAATCCAAAGGACATTTGTTCGTTAGAAAAAACGATATGCATGGTAATGTTAAGGGAGTGAATGCTCAGCAGCTGATGAAACATCTGAACGCAGTAGTACAAGTGTGGGCCTAAAGCCAAAAAGCTTGAGGGTGTCACACACAGGTGATCCTGTGTAGATACTTTGGGGTGTTACAATGTGTCAAATTTGTGTTCAAAATGTATATGCTCTGGTTTTGGCTATGTATCCAATCATTTGTCCCGGTTGGCACAGGGGGTAAAATTTAAAATGGAGCATGCTTCAAAAGAATGATTACAAAGTATTTTTTCATGTTTCTTATTTTAGCAGAATTGAGTCGCTACTAATGAAACTATTCCTTTTATTTCAATCTCCCTAGGGATTCGAAAAGCTACCTCAGATGGGACGATAATTGCAACACCTACAACAATACCCCCAGAACCCCAGGATGGAGAGGAATGTGATGTTGTGGAAGTGGAAAGTGGCACCACCACAGGTCAGAGAGAAACCAGACACATGCATGTTAAATAGATGTAGGCCTACATATTCTATCCTACATATTTATTTTTACATTTAGGTGCAGTTCTGGCCGAAGACCCCAATAAGTTGACACATCACAGTGCCCAGATCCTGATCCAATACCTGATGGTCTGCTGTCGTGACCTCGAAAAAATTAAGGGAGACTTGCTAGAGATCAGGGCAAATACAAAGCGGGTGGAGGAAAGGCTCCAAAATATCATGGCTGTGCTTGGGCGTGTCTAATGTTTTTACACCAAATAACGTTTTACTTGCAGAGTTTTATAAGTATTTTTGTTATTTTACCCTTTAATGACTAGCACATGTTTAGCTTTTTCAAAATTTTGACGAATATAGTTTGTTTATGCATGGCTGGTCATGCGTTTTAATACACCCGAAATTAAGGGAACATCCACATTTCTAAGGAAGTTTCCCACCTAAAAAAAGAAATAAAGGTATTTTTACATAACAAATAATTGTGGCTTCATTATGTAAATGTGGTGCTGAGTGAACTAATCAATGTTTGGTGTTTACACTGACAATGAAGGCTAATTAAGATTGTTTAATCCACATGGCAAAACAAGTGCACTAGGTAAACCTACCAGAAACATCAAACATTATACAATAAAAAATCCAAACCAATCTTTACTCCAGAAAAAGTTTTATTTTTTTGGTATAAAATTATTAAAGATTGTCTGGCATTTCAATGGCCCCCCTACCCATAAAATAGTCCACATATTGGTTACGGACCTCACGTCCGGTTGGGGGGGCCAAGCCAGGACGGCCAGGTTCCAGGGCCACCAAAGTTTCTGCATTGATTAAAGAGGCCTCAGGCCCACTCAAAGATATATAACTCGTTGAATGCACCCTTAGGAAATTATGCAGCACACAGCACGTCATAACCACATGGTTCCATTTGTATGGGGCAAGGTGGATGGAGGTAAGGAAGAGGCGAAATCGGCTGGCCATGATCCCAAACGCATTTTCCACCACCCTTATGGCTCTGGCCAGCCGATAATTGAACACCCTCCTCTCAGGGGTGAGGGTGCGTTGCGGGAATGGCCTCATCAAATGGGGTCCCAGGCCAAACGCCTCATCCGCCACAAAGACAAAAGGTAGTCCCTCCACATTCTGCTCCGCTGGTGGCAAGGCCAGCAGATCCAAAAGGAGCCGTTCCCCAAACTCCGTCTGTGCAAAAACTCCTCCATCAGACATCCTGCCATTCTTGCCAACGTCCACATAGAGGAACTCGTAGGTGGCCGACACCACTGCCATCATCACGAAGCTGTGGAACCCCTTATAATTATAATAAAAGGATCCCGAATGGGGTGGTGGGACGACCCGAACATGTTTGCCGTCGATGGCTCCTCCACAGTTCGAAAAGTGCCATCGCTGGGCAAACTCGGAAGCCACATTCTGCCATTCATGTGGCGAAGAAGGGAACTGTGGAATTAAAGAAATAATAAATTAATACTTGGAGCCAGAAACATTGAAAGCTGATTTCATACACACATTCATGGCCAACATTGGTAGAAACTGTTCAAAACATAAAAAATTGGAAGCAACAAAAAACAAACAAACCAAAAAATTATGGGGGGGGGGTTGAAGATGAGTTGGGAATATCACACATGAAGGCTGTAGCACTCTGTATTGAAGTTAACAAAAATGAAACATTCCTAGGCAAAATTTAGGGTGCGTTTTGGGTAAAGCACTACGATGGAACATAGAATAAAAAACATGGAAATGACTAGGCAAGGTAGGTATGGCCCCAGGATAGCATGCTGGAGAGGTTAGGTAAGCCAAATTTACAGGTAGGCCTCAAACCCCAAACTTTAAATAATAAAACATGGGGAGAAAGGGGACATTCCCTGCAGCTAAGAATCATGTGAATTAGGGACTGCAAATAAAGCAAATTAAAAATATCCAAAAATAAAAACCATACAATGTGAAATTTTGAAGAAGAACACTTACCTTAATATAGTCCTCCTGCAAAACTTGAAGGATGGCAGAACAAGTCTCTGGTATAATGATCCCCAGAGCCTGGGGGGATATGCCTGTGGAGAACTTAAGGTCCTGCAGGCTTCTCCCAGTAGCCAGGTATCGCAACGTGGCGATGAGCCTCTGCTCAGCACTGATGGCTTCCCGCATAACGGTGTCCTGCCTGGTAATATAGGGGGACACCAAAGCCAACAGCTGCTGAAATACGGGGTCAGACATCCTGAGAAAATTCCTGAAATCATCAGGATTATTCTCCCTGATCTCCCGCAACAAAGGCATGTGACAGAATTGGTGCCGCTGGAGCAACCAATTCTTGGTCCATGAACTCCTCCTGACCCTGCTCATGTCATGGAGTCGGGATACAGCATGAACCCCTGCACCAACTACAGCACGAACTCTACGACGAGTACGTAGCCGCAACATGGCTAGATAACAGTCGGCTGAACAGAACGAACTAGAAGAACGCACGGAAGAACAGCAAGGCCTATGAAGAACAAGCTGAAAAACACGAACGTGCAGAGCAGGCCGCACTGAATAAACAGATACGAACAGACTACAAGCAGTGCTAAACAGATACGAACCCACAGGCGCAAACTGAACTCCCGAAAACGATCTTCAAAGCACGAAGACTGAAAAGCGCGAATCGTCTCTCACCAAACTTTTACTAACACGCGGTAACACGGAATTAGCAAAAGCGTCCCAAAGGGTGGCGTCATTCGAACAGAACTTCCCCTTTATAGAGCCGTCGTACGTGTTGAACGTCACTGCGCTTTGCTTGATCGTTTTTTTTAATGATGGTGTGTACGCAAGGCAGGCTTGAGAGGAAACATGAAAAAAACGAGGAGAAAAACGTCGGTTTAAAAAATGACATTAAAAACGATCGTGTGTACAGGGCATAAGGGCGCAAATTTTTGATTTCACTCCTCACTACCTATCACAGTTTCGAAGGCCATAAAATGCCAAAATAGCACAAAACCCCCCCAAATGACCCCATTTTGGAAAGTAGACACCCCAAGCTATTTACTGAGAGGCATGTTGAGTCCATGGAATATTTTATATTTTGACACAAGTTGCGGGAATATGACAAACTTTTTTTTTTTTTGCACAAAGTTGTCACTAAATGATATATTGCTCACACATGCCATGGGCATATGTGAAATTACCCCCCAAAATACATTCTTCTGCTTCTCCTGAGTACGGGGATACCACATGTGTGGGACTTTTTGGGAGCCTAGCCGCGTACGGGACCCCAAAAACCAAGCACCGCCTTCAAGATTTCTAAGGGCATAAATTTTTGATTTCACTCCTCACTACCTATCACTACCTATCACAGTTTTGAAGGCCATAAAATGCCAAGATGGCACAAACCCCCCCCCCCCAAATGACCCCATTTTGGAAAGTAGACACCCCAAGCTATTTGCTGAGAGCCATGTTGAGCCCATTGAATATTTTTTTTTTTTTGTCCCAAATGATTGAATAATGACAAAAAGAAAAAAAAATGTACAAAAAGTTGTCACTAAATGATATGTTGCTCACACATGCCATGGTTATATGTGGAATTGCACCCCAAGATACATTCTGCTGCTTCTCCTGAGTACGGGGATACCACATGTGTGGGACTTTTTGAGAGCCTAGCCGCGTACGGGGCCCCAAAAACCAAGCACCGCCTTCAGGATTTCTAAGGGCGTAAATTTTTGATTTCACTCCTCACTACCTATCACTACCTATCACAGTTTTGAAGGCCATAAAATGCCAAAATAGCCCAAAACCCCCCCCCCCCAAATGACCCCATTTT
The DNA here is from genome assembly GCA_029206835.1 of Rana muscosa. Classification (NCBI taxonomy): domain Eukaryota; kingdom Metazoa; phylum Chordata; class Amphibia; order Anura; family Ranidae; genus Rana; species Rana muscosa. The sequence continues at coordinate 388,055,939 of CM055120.1, forward strand.
GGAAAGTAGACACCCCAAGCTATTTACTGAGAGGCATGTTGGGTCCATGGAATATTTTATATTTTGCCACAAGTTGCGGGAATATGACAAACTTTATTTTTTTTGCACAAAGTTGTCACTAAATGATATATTGCTCACACATGCTATGGGCATATGTGAAATTACACCTCAAAATACATTCTGCTGCTTCTCCTAAATACGGGGATACCACATGTGTGGGACTTTTTGGGAGCCTAGCCGCGTACGGGACCCCAAAACCAAGTACCGCCTTCAAGGTTTCTAAGGGCATAAATTTTTGATTTCACTCCTCACTACCTATCACAGTTTTGAAGGCCATAAAATGCCAAGATAGCACAAAACCCCCCAAAATGACCCCATTTTGGAAAGTAGACACCCCAAGGAAATTGCTGAGAGGCATGTTGAGCCCATTGAATATTTTTTTTTTGTCCCAAGTGATTGAATAATGACAAAAAGAAAAAAAATGTACAAAAAGTTGTCACTAAATGATATATTGCTCAAACATGCCATGGTTATATGTGGAATTACAAAAAGTGTGAAAATACTGCGCTGTCTAAATAAAATGTAAAATGTATGTGATAACTTAATATCTATGCAGCAACCAAAAAATGTGGGACACACACAAATAACAGATATATAAAGGAAGAACTAAGGCTGCGCAACTGAATACAAAAAGTAAAAAACCAAAATTATGTTATAAAAACACAATATGATATCATTTGTATATGACGTGAATAAACAATATAACTTATGGAATAAAGGATATTGTTCTGTGTACGTCTCTGGGTGATAGATGGTACTTAAACTGTATTTCTTGATATTGACATGCAAAAAAATTCAAAGATAGTCCATAAGTAACAAAAAGTCCCCAGAAGGAAGAAATAAAAGATTCCAAAACTCTTCAAAACTGCATAAGTGACTTCAAAAATGAAACCCCATAGAAGGAGTGATGATATGACAGGAGAGAAATCCACCACCTTGTCCCTTTCAGGCTGCTTACCAGAAATTTTGATCCCTGAAAGAGATCAATCTGAATAGGTGGCTGTTATCCCCGCCAAGGGCTCTAATTGGCTCTCTCTGTGCTCTCTATTCGTCTAGGTTCCAGTCTGTTAGTCCACCAGGCAGCTCCGTGAGTCACATTTAGGGTAAAAGAGAAAACCCCATAGCGTAATCCAGTATATAAAAACGTTTATTGTAATAAAAATGCACTTACAGCATGTTGAAGTAAAAACAGCAGTGATTTAGTGTGCGGCCGGCCGGCTCTCACTACCCGTTGCTTCCGGGATTCATATCGTGGTGACGTCAGCACGCCGCTCCTCCCTACGTCGTTTCGACAAACCTGTCGTCATCCAGGGGCACGGGCGGCGTGCTGATCCACCACCATTATGTATGCTGTGAACGATAGCTGGGGACCGCCCAGAACCTAGTTCCCAGCGTTCCAGCTACGGGCGTCGCCATTTTGAAAATGGGCAAACTGCCCTTAAGTTGCTAACCGTTTGCCTTTAATCTCCCTGTCGGATCCCACTCCGACATAGAGATATATATGGTCACGGCCGGAATCTCCTTTCACCGTGATTGAACCCATTCAGTGAAAATACTTATTACTGTAACCATGACACCAATAAAATCCGCCAGGGTCTGAGCTCTCGGCATCTACATTACACAAATCGCCATATTTAAAATGGGAAAAAATGCCCTTACTACCTATTCTCTAACTGGCGTCAATAATCTAAATCATCAATCAGAAATATACACACGGAAGGGATCAATTTGTGACCAGCTGAATCCCTGAAGGTGAAACTTGCATTCAAATAGCGCGCACATTCCACTTTTATGTATCGTATAGGTACAGACACATATGGATTAAAATTACCAAAGTGCTGTACACTGTTTGGACATGCAAGGATTCACTCCCTTATTCGCCCTTTAGAAAACATATGTCCTGACATATACATATATTAATGACTTATAAAAATGTATTCATTCTTATTAAAAACTGTTGTGTCATATATAGGATGGATATAATGTGACCGCCATCTTGTGGACAAATTCATGATTACACGCACTAATTTATAGTGCGTGACAAACCATGACCATCCACATGTGGAATGTCTTTTTGTTTGGGAGAAGGAACTACAAAAATATATGGAACAAAGGGATTTCTTAAAAAAAGATATTAAGAATCAGTTATTTAGATGAATTTAATCTATCTATTGGATTCTATAAATGGGTGTATCTATCCCAAAAAAATACATATGAGTGCCACCAGAGCACACCCAAACGTATTAATGGAATAAACACAAATTAGATGTATACTTAAATGACCCCATGAACGTCCCAAGACGAGCATGGGTAAATGGACCCCATCGTTGAAACTGTGTACAACTAGAGTATTTAATCTCTGTGTTATGGGTCCCCTGAAGATGACAACAATGATGGAATAGAGATGTACCGAGAGCTCAGATCCAGTTCACATTGCTATACAAAAAATGATAATGACACCTAGCTATTATCGATGAATGCATTAACATCAATGTCGATATTAAGCCCGTACGGGGTGTAGCAGCGGACCCTATGAATCCAGCTCATTTCCATACGGGAAATTTCCCTGATTAGAGAACCGCCCCTCCAATGAGGACTATACCTATCAATTCCTATAAAGGAAGTGCCCTCTGGGTTGCGCTGATGGTATAAGTCATAATGCTTGGATACAGAGTGATATTGGAAGCCACTCCTAATGTTGGCTAAATGTTCTCCAAGTCTTACTTGCATGGTCCTTTTAGTCCTACCTATATATTGCTTCCCACAGGGACATTGTAGAAGATATACAACGCCTGTGGAACTGCATGTGACGAAAGTGTCGATCTTATGCGTTTTTAAGGTACTGCTAGATATAAATACTTCCGTCTTTTTGGACCTGATTTTATTTATGGAGCACACCTGGCACCGACGACATTGGTGGTACCCCGATAGTTGTTGAAAAAAAGAGACTTTCTTAGGTGGAGTGTCAACCACATTGGGTGCCACTCTATCCCTTAGGGAGGGGGCGCCCCTGAAAATCACTTGTGGGATTGTTGGGAGGAAAGTATTAATGATACGGTCATTCCCTAAAAGGTGCCAGTGTTTCCGAATGATTCTTTTTATCATATAATGTTGTGTAGAGTATGTCGTGATAAATGGTATACACAATTGTTGTGGTTTCTTTTTTGGGCCATTTGTTAACAAAGATGATCTTTCTATGTCCCCCACTTCCTTTAGAATGCCTTCCAAGGTTTTCTGATCATAGCCCTTTTCTAATAATCTATCTTTCAAGATGTTAGCCTGGAGAAAATAATCAGACTTTTCAGAACAATTTCTCCGCATGCGGACAAATTGGCTTTTTGGCACCGACTTCAGCCAAGAGTCCTTGTGACAACTGTCACTCGGTATATAGGCATTGCGGTCAGTTTGTTTAAAATACGACATCGTTTTGAAACCCACTTCATTCTTGATGATTGTGAGGTCCAAAAAATGTATCCGCATTTGGCTAGCTTCATACATGAAACGTATGCCTCTATCGTTCTGATTGATCTCTAGAAAGAAAGCTTCCAGCTGTGGAACAGTGCCATCCCAAAGGAGGAGGACGTCATCTATATACCTAGCCCAAAACTTGAGATGTGGGTTTCGGTCTTTAAAGATGACGTCCTCCTCCCATTTGGCCATGAAGAGATTGGCCAAACTGGGGGCGTATTTAGCCCCCATGGCCACCCCCCGTTCCTGCTTGTAAAAGTTGTGGCTGAACCAAAAATAATTATGTTTTGCCGCATAATCTAGAAGCTCCATAATAAATTCTTGTTGTTCCTCCGTTGTTGTTGAATGGAGGTTAAGATAATATTTGACAGCTGATAACCCCAAAGAGTGGGGAATTATAGTGTACAATGATGTCACATCAGCTGTGACCATCCACGTGTGTTCATTGGGATGTTGGTCTGCTAGTAAATTGATTACGTGTTTCGTATCTTTCAGATACGACGGCATTTTCAACACTATTGGTTGAAGGAAAAAGTCTATGTACTTGCCCACCCGGGATGTGATGGAATCAATTCCGCTAACTATCGGACGTCCCGGGGGGCAAGTCAGACTTTTATGTATTTTAGGCAAGCAGTACAGGATAGGTACCCTTGGTGCCTTAGGAACTAGAAAAAGCTGTTCTTTTTCACTCAGAATCCCCAATTGTGCACCCCTAGTTACCAAATCCTCCAAGGTCTTTTTATATTTGAGGATTGGATTTCCAACCAAAAGGGTATAGGTCTCCTGATCGCCAACTATCCTGGATAATTCCTGAAGGTAGTCGTCCCTATTAAGGATCACTATCCCACCCCCTTTATCTGCTGGGCGTATAACCAGTTGTTTGTTGTTACACAAGGTATCTAAGCCCTGCTCCAAATTCTTTTCCATTTTTTTGTTGGTTGTTTTAACAGATTCCAGATCACGCAAAACCACATCGCGAAATACTCTCAGTGATGGTGCTAGGGTACCTGAAGGGTTAAAGATGGAAGCATTGGACAATCCTGTGTATTGATAATTGTTCAACGTTAGTCCCCCCTGACGTGTTGGAATACTAGCAAAATGTCTTTTAATATTGATTCTCCTCACGTACTTGTGTACGTCCATGTATGTTTCGAATTTATTGAGTTTTCGAGGAGGAGCAAATTTTAAACCCTTATTCAAAAGGGCTGTTTCAGATTCCGTCAGGGTTTGGGAACTAAGATTGAAAATACCTTCACCCGTTAAGCTCTTGGTTTTTTTAGATTGTGCTCTCCTCCCCCCTCTTGTTCCTCTTTGTTTTCTATGGGCCTCTTTATGCCCTGATTGGCCTTGGGAAAACCCCAATGATGTTGTTCTAGCGCTTTCCCACTCTGTCTCCTTGACCGATCCCTAGTGGACCATGTGAGCTCCTGCTCCTCCAGATCATACTCATTTTGTTTCTGATATGCAGGTCCATCCCTATCTCTAAGAGGGAAAAAACGGTTGGAAGGTTCTCCCCTATTGTTATACTCCCAATCTTCTCTATGTCTCTCATAGTAGGTCCTTTCATCGCGTCTGGGACTCTGATAGGGTGGTCTATCATAACCATAATTATTATATGGACCTCTATCTGTCTCTCTCCAAGATCCTGGAGGATCTCTATAAAGTTGATGTTGGTTATTGTTATATTGTTGTTGACCATAATCACGGTCATCTCTCCTCCCTCCACCATATTGTTGATTCCAACTAATATTTCTTGGAGGTTGTCCTCCCTTAGGGGGTACCTGTGTTCGTTTAGGTGATTGGTAAGACACCCGCCTTCCTTTCTTCCCCACTTTACTATTGGTTGGTTTTTTAGGAGTTTTGTGTGAGACTTCCCTAATGGGCAAATGTTGTATTGCCCCTATGGAGGCATCTGGAGCATTGTCTCCCTGTAAAATAGCCTCCATTCTTGTTTCTTGTTTGTCCAGCTCCTCATTAGCCAATTTCTTTTGCCATTCAAAGACGAGATTGGCTTGGTAATCCCCATAGTCCCTATTATATTTCTATCTTTTTTTACTTTTTTGTTCCTTCTCCTCCTTGTCCAGTAATTTTAAAAGATTAATGGTTCGCTCCTTGTATTCTTCCCCTTCTTTATGAGGAAGGAGACTGTCTTTAAGGGTTTTTATCTCCCCGTCTAGTTTGGTAAGTTTGCTGTTTTTTCTCCCGACTAGAAAACGTAGAAAATTGACCCCCGCATCATTAAAATACCGGAACCAACTTTCCAACTCTACCTCACCCTTCTGGGGACATACCTCCCATCGTAAGCTTCTTGGAACCATACTTAATTTAATGTACGTCTCCAAAAAAGCTATATCCCATTGGGTATGTACCTCAGAAATGGTCAGATTTTTGAGTCTGACAAATAACCCCCCCAAGTCTCCATCCTTGGTGTCAAAGGTCTCAAAAACACCTTGGGTGTTGACCACCTTCGAGGCCCGATATTCAAAGATATCCATTATTACTCCAATGAATGATAAAGATATTGAAATTAAATCTTACTTGGTGTAAACATAAAAAAAGATTTACACGTGAATGTAGTGACAAATACCCTAAAGGTATATGAGTGTTTTAAATCTATAAAACAAAATATCACCCTAAAAGTGACAGACTGCTGCAATATGTATGTATCTCAAAAGTGGAATATAAAAAGTGTGAAAATACTGCGCTGTCTAAATAAAATGTAAAATGTATGTGATAACTTAATATCTATGCAGCAACCAAAAAATGTGGGACACACACAAATAACAGATATATAAAGGAAGAACTAAGGCTGCGCAACTGAATACAAAAAGTAAAAAACCAAAATTATGTTATAAAAACACAATATGATATCATTTGTATATGACGTGAATAAACAATATAACTTATGGAATAAAGGATATTGTTCTGTGTACGTCTCTGGGTGATAGATGGTACTTAAACTGTATTTCTTGATATTGACATGCAAAAAAATTCAAAGATAGTCCATAAGTAACAAAAAGTCCCCAGAAGGAAGAAATAAAGGATTCCAAAACTCTTTAAAACTGCATAAGTGACTTCAAAAATGAAACACCATAGAAGGAGTGATGATATGACAGGAGAGAAATCCACCACCTTGTCCCTTTCAGGCTGCTTACCAGAAATTTTGATCCCTGAAAGAGATCAATCTGAATAGGTGGCTGTTATCCCCGCCAAGGGCTCTAATTGGCTCTCTCTGTGCTCTCTATTCGTCTAGGTTCCAGTCTGTTAGTCCACCAGGCAGCTCCGTGAGTCACATTTAGGGTAAAAGAGAAAACCCCATAGCGTAATCCAGTATATAAAAACGTTTATTGTAATAAAAATGCACTTACAGCATGTTGAAGTAAAAACAGCAGTGATTTAGTGTGCGGCCGGCCGGCTCTCACTACCCGTTGCTTCCGGGATTCGTATCGTGGTGACGTCAGCACGCCGCTCCTCCCTACGTCGTTTCGACAAACCTGTCGTCATCCAGGGGCACGGGCGGCGTGCTGATCCACCACCATTATGTATGCTGTGAACGATAGCTGGGGACCGCCCAGAACCTAGTTCCCAGCGTTCCAGCTACGGGCGTCGCCATTTTGAAAATGGGCAAACTGCCCTTAAGTTGCTAACCGTTTGCCTTTAATCTCCCTGTCGGATCCCACTCCGACATAGAGATATATATGGTCACGGCCGGAATCTCCTTTCACCGTGATTGAACCCATTCAGTGAAAATACTTATTACTGTAACCATGACACCAATAAAATCCGCCAGGGTCTGAGCTCTCGGCATCTACATTACACAAATCGCCATATTTAAAATGGGAAAAAATGCCCTTACTACCTATTCTCTAACTGGCGTCAATAATATAAATCATCAATCAGAAATATACACACGGAAGGGATCAATTTGTGACCAGCTGAATCCCTGAAGGTGAAACTTGCATTCAAATAGCGCGCACATTCCACTTTTATGTATCGTATAGGTACAGACACATATGGATTAAAATTACCAAAGTGCTGTACACTGTTTGGACATGCAAGGATTCACTCCCTTATTCGCCCTTTAGAAAACATATGTCCTGACATATACATATATTAATGACTTATAAAAATGTATTCATTCTTATTAAAAACTGTTGTGTCATATATAGGATGGATATAATGTGACCGCCATCTTGTGGACAAATTCATGATTACACGCACTAATTTATAGTGCGTGACAAACCATGACCATCCACATGTGGAATGTCTTTTTGTTTGGGAGAAGGAACTACAAAAATATATGGAACAAAGGGATTTCTTAAAAAAAGATATTAAGAATCAGTTATTTAGACGAATTTAATCTATCTATTGGATTCTATAAATGGGTGTATCTATCCCAAAAAAATACATATGAGTGCCACCAGAGCACACCCAAACGTATTAATGGAATAAACACAAATTAGATGTATACTTAAATGACCCCATGAACGTCCCAAGACGAGCATGGGTAAATGGACCCCATCGTTGAAACTGTGTACAACTAGAGTATTTAATCTCTGTGTTATGGGTCCCCTGAAGATGACAACAATGATGGAATAGAGATGTACCGAGAGCTCAGATCCAGTTCACATTGCTATACAAAAAATGATAATGACACCTAGCTATTATCGATGAATGCATTAACATCAATGTCGATATTAAGCCCGTACGGGGTGTAGCAGCGGACCCTATGAATCCAGCTCATTTCCATATGGGAAATTTCCCTGATTAGAGAACCGCCCCTCCAATGAGGACTATACCTATCAATTCCTATAAAGGAAGTGCCCTCTGGGTTGCGCTGATGGTATAAGTCATAATGCTTGGATACAGAGTGATATTGGAAGCCACTCCTAATGTTGGCTAAATGTTCTCCAAGTCTTACTTGCATGGTCCTTTTAGTCCTACCTATATATTGCTTCCCACAGGGACATTGTAGAAGATATACAACGCCTGTGGAACTGCATGTGACGAAAGTGTCGATCTTATGCGTTTTTAAGGTACTGCTAGATATAAATACTTCCGTCTTTTTGGACCTGATTTTATTTATGGAGCACACCTGGCACCGACGACATTGGTGGTACCCCGATAGTTGTTGGAAAAAAGAGACTTTCTTAGGTGGAGGGTCAACCACATTGGGTGCCACTCTATCCCTTAGGGAGGGGGCGCCCCTGAAAATCACTTGTGGGATTGTTGGGAGGAAAGTATTAATGATACGGTCATTCCCTAAAAGGTGCCAGTGTTTCCGAATGATTCTTTTTATCATATAATGTTGTGTAGAGTATGTCGTGATAAATGGTATACACAATTGTTGTGGTTTCTTTTTTGGGCTATTTGTTAACAAAGATGATCTTTCTATGTCCCCCACTTCCTTTAGAATGCCTTCCAAGGTTTTCTGATCATAGCCCTTTTCTAATAATCTATCTTTCAAGATGTTAGCCTGGAGAAAATAATCAGACTTTTCAGAACAATTTCTCCGCATGCGGACAAATTGGCTTTTTGGCACTGATTCCATAAGTTATATTGTTTATTCACGTCATATACAAATGATATCATATTGTGTTTTTATAACATAATTTTGTTTTTTTACTTTTTGTATTCAGTTGCGCAGCCTTAGTTCTTCCTTTATATATGTGGAATTACACCCCAAAATACATTTTGCTGCTTCTCCTGAGTACGGGGATACCACATGTGTGGGACTTTTTGAGAGCCTAGCCGCGTACAGGGCCCCGAAAACCAAGCACCGCCTTCAGGATTTCTAAGGGCACAAATTTTTGATTTCACTCCTCACTACCTATCACAGTTTTGAAGGTCATAAAATGCCAAGATAGCACAAATCCCCCACAAATGACCCCATTTTGGAAAGTAGACACCTCAAGCTATTTGCTGAGAGGCATGGTGAGTATTTTACAGTTCTCATTTGTTTTTGAAAATTAAGAAAGTCTTTTTTTTTTTTTTTTTCTTTTTTCAATTTTCAAAACTTTGTGACAAAAAGCGAGATCTGCAAAATACTCAACATACCTCTCAGCAAATAGCTTGGGGTGTCTACTTTCCAAAATGGGGTCATTTGGGGGGGTTTTGTGCCATCTGGGCATTCCATGGCCTCCGAAACTGTGATAGGCAGTGAGGAGTGAAATCAAAAATTTACACCCATAGAAATCCTGAAGGCGGTGCTTGGTTTTTTGTTTACATGAAAACATTTTTTTTTTTTGCAAGAAAATTATGTTGAACCCCCAAACATTATATATTTTTTTTAAAGCAAAGGCCCTACAGATTAAAATAGTGGGTGTTGCATTCTTTTTTTCCACACAGTATTTGCGCAGCGATTTTTCAAACGCATTTTTTGGGGAAAAAACACACTTTTTTTATTTTTAATGCACTAAAACACACTATATTGCCCAAATGTTTGATGAAATAAAAAATATGATCTTAGGCCGAGTACATAGATACCAAACACGACATGCTTTAAAATTGCGCACAAACGCGCAGCGGCGACAAACTACATTCATTTTTAAAAGCCTTTAAAAGCCTTTACAGGTTACCACGTTAGATTTACAGAGGAGGTCTACTGCTAACATTACTGCCCTTGATCTGACCTTCGCGATGATACCTCACATGCATGGTGCAATTGCTGTTTACATATGACGCTAGACCGACGCTTGCGTTCGCCTTTGCGCAAGAGCAGGGGGGAACAGCAGTGCTTTTTTTTTATTTTTATTATTTATTTTGCTTTTTTATTTTATTTTTAAACTGTTCCTTCCATATTTATTTATTTTTACCATTTTTATTGTTATCTCAGGGAATGTAAATATCCCCTATGATAGCAATAGGTACTGACAGATACTCTTTTTTTGAAGATCGTGTGATAAAATGCTTTCCCAATTTCCCAATGGTGCTGTTTATATCCTGGGGGGGACATTCCCTCCCACTGCTTGTAAAAGCAGTCTAGAGGCTAATTATCTGCTAGAATTGCTTTTACATGAAAGCCGGCCACTGGCTGAAAAGAATGATACCAAGATGATACCTAAACCTGCAGGCATCATTCTGGTATAAACATTCAAAGTCCAGCAACATACCAGTACGTTGCTGGTCCTTGTTGGACATGTATTGTAATTTTTTTTTCATGCAGCCTGTTGGCTGAACGAAAAAAAGAGATTGATCGGTGGGTATGCCCACCATTAGAATACCTCCCTTCATCCACCCACTTCTAATGATGGGCATACATGCACCATTTATATATGCCGAAGCATGGGGGCATCCTCCCGCAAAAAAGTTATGCCGCGTACACACGGTCTGACTTTTCCACGGGCAAGCCTCCGTCGGAATTTCGACCGTATGTACGTGGTATAAAAGGTTATGCTGCGTACACATGGTCGGACTTTTCCACGGGCAAGCCTCCGTTGGAATTTCGACCGTATGTACGCAGCATTAGGAGCAAAATCGCACCTCCGCCCCTGCTGCCCCCATGCTTCGGCATATATGCTCTTTTTTTTTAACTGTGGTGGTGAAATCACCTCCTACAGCGTTGGAGTCACGGCTTTATGTATCGTGGGAGCAAATGCTGTTGCTGTCAAGATAAATAAATCCGCGCTGCAACTGAATGGCGTACCTGCTAAGCAAATGATGGTTAACATTAAAACAAAGTAACATTACAGTATAACAGTAAGACCTTACCCTACCATACCTGCAAAGCAAATACCAAAAAAAATAAACTAATATAAAATAAAACATTTTTTTAACGCAACCAGTGGCTACAATATATATATGCCGAAGCATGGGGGCATCCTCCCGCAAAAAAGTTATGCCGCGTACACACGGTCGGACTTTTCCACGGGCAAGCCTCCGTCAGGAATTTCGACCGTATGTACGCGGCATAAAAGGTTATGCTGCGTACACATGGTCAGACTTTTCCACGGACAAGCCTCCGTTGGAATTTCGACCGTATGTACGCGGCATTAAGAGCAAAATCGCTCGTCCGCCCCTGCTGCCCCCATGCTTCGGCATATATGCACTTTTTTTTTTTTTTTTTAACTGTGGTGGTGAAATCACCTCCTACAGCGTTGGAGTCACGGCTTTATGTATCGTGGTAGCAAACGCTGTTGCTGTCAAGATAAATAGATCCGCGCTGCAACTGAATGGCGTACCTGCTAAGCAAATGATGGTTAACATTAAAACAAGGGGGCGTGGCTTGGAGCGCGGCGTAGATGGACGCTGCTTGAGAGAGCTCCTGGTTTGCGGCTCGGGACGGGTGCTAAATCGGCCTTTGACTGGAAGATTATGAGCACATATTGCACGAGGGGGACACCTAGAAGACTCCTGCGCTCGATGGGAACGCCGAAAAACAAACTTTCATCGGCAAATCTAAGCAAATATCGCTACACAGGCAGCGGACGAAAATCAAAGATGGCGTCGGCAGCGAGGAAGAACAGAGGAGACGACATGGAAGATGATGAGGTATCTCTACCTGCATCGGAAGACTCTATGGGAGGTACTGTACAGGGTGATTGCCCTCTGACTTACGCTTCTATGACGGAAATCGCTGCTGACATTAAGAACTCTTTCTCAATCGCCATTTCTGACATAAAAAATGAACTGCTTAGGCTCTCAGAGCAAATGGCGGCTGCAGAGAAATCAGGGAAGAGAAGGGACAGGGCCCTTACCAGACTGGATGATATCGCCGTGTCTCACTCCCAACACCTAATAGCCACCAATAGGCATTTAGAAGACCTCGACAATAGAAGCCGTAGGCAAAACATCAGAGTACGGGGCATACCAGAAACTACCCTGCCTGATCAAATTAAGCCGGCTCTCACCTCTATCTTTAATGGCCTCCTGGATAGGCCCGAGGCCTCACCTATTGAATTTGATAGAGCGCATAGAGCCCTTAAGCCCAGAGCTCCAGACAACAATCCCCCAAGAGATGTGATTTGCTGTCTCCCTAATTACACCCTGAAGGAAGAAATCCTGCAGAAAGCTAGGGCGAACGACCAAATCATTTTTAATGAGACAGAAATATACTTATTCCAGGATTTATCACCAATCACTTTAAAGAATAGGAGAGCCCTGAGACCATTGCTGGAAGTGTTGAAAGAGAAGGAAATAAGATACAGGTGGAAATTTCCTTTTGCACTCCAAGCTACATATAACAGCAAGCAGTACCTACTGAGAGTCCCAGAAGACCTAAACGGATTTTGTGAGAGTCTACAAATTAATCCCATCGATCTACCCGACTGGTATGCGGAATTCATGCTCCCACCTCCGATCAACAATCAACCAACATCTTATGGCCCTTCTCCGGATAAGTCTCCATTTCATCCTGGTCAGTCCAGAAAAAGCTCTCATAAGAACAGTTTTCACTCACCATTCCCTAAGGGCTCCAGACAAAGAGATGGCAGATAGAGATAGTCCTACACTTAATTCAGTTTGCGGTTACAAGATACGGATAAAGCTGCCGCATATATTGCACTATCTGGTTACCCCTTGTTATGTTCTGTTAAACAAGCAACCCTTACTTAAATAGATTTCTGCATAAACGCACGCCTGCTAAGCATAAAAGCTGACATTTAAAAGGAAGGAGAGAGGAAGAGAAAGAGAAAAGAAGAAAGAAAGAGAGGAAGGAAGGGAAAAGAAAGGGAGAGGAGAAGAAAAGAAAAGAAAAAAAAAAAAAAAAGAAGGAGAGAGGGAAGAAAAAGGAAAGAAAAAGGAAAAAAGAAAAAAGAAAAAAAAAAAGAAAAAAAAAAGGGGAAGGGGGAAAGAAAGAAAGAAAGGAAAAGGACCACTAAACCTGATCCACACTGGATCTCACTGTTTTCCCCTTTATGTGTTCTTAACATCAGCCACTAGAGGTCAGCATCCACACGGATATTCCCAAGAAGCTGATATCACCATCTCCTAGAAATGGTTTTGAACTAAACTTTCTTCCTCACAGAGAGGAGTGTGCGGGGACTCCTGTGATGGAGGCTTAGGACCGGAGCTCTGCTCAGCACCAGCTAAACAGCGCTAATAGCGGCGGAAAAAGAAGCCACATTGCGGTTAAAAACTACAGGGAAAGGCAGCGAATAGTGCCAGGCACCTACCTATGCCAGGTAAGGCATATAAAAAAGCGCAGAAACAGAACTACAAGCTCTCTGAAAAACGGGAGAAATCCAAAATGGCTGCCGCACCTCAGAATAAGATACAGACTGCTAATGATGTCTCCTCAACTAGCAGGCAAGTTATTCAGCCTGCAACTCTCCCATTTAGCTCACAGTCATTGAGCTTAGACTCCTCTGCTACCTTACAACCTTCTGAGCTTAAATTAAACCTAAAGGAGAACTATGTGGGATCTGAGGGTCATCCACCTCATGAAGTGAATTTACCTCACATAGGCTCTCTCAATACACATCCTGAACAGGCTCCTGATATGTCTTTTAATATGACTGAACTTTTTAACAGGATTTCTGATATGCTGGACAAAAGGTTAGCTTTAAATGCTGACAGGATCACAGGAGAAATTAAAGCAGACTTTCAGAACCTGGGAAGCAGAATAGAGCATATTGAACATAAGTTGGATTTTGCTATAACTAAGACAAACCAAAATTCTGAGCACTTGCAGTTCTTGCAGGATCAGCTTGATACCGTTCAAGCCAGAATAGACGACCTCGAGAATCGTTCAAGAAGGGAAAACTTTCGCATTAGAGGACTGCCTGAATCAGTCACTGATGTTCATACAACTGTGAAAGATTTTATTAAAAATTTACTCCCTTCGATTCCAGCTAATAAACTGGAATTGGATAGAGCGCATAGATCCTTGGGACCCCTCAGGAAAGATGGCTCTCCACGGGACATTATAGTAAAACCCCACTTTTTTTCTGTCAAGGAAGAAGTGATAAAAATATCCCGCCAACAAGATCAGATACAGTTCCAAGGTGCTTCTATTCAAATCTTTTCTGACATATCCCCATACACCATCCAAAAGAGGAGATCTTTGAAACCCCTCCTTGCAGCCCTGACCAAAAAGTATATTAAATACCGGTGGGCATTCCCTTTTACCCTGAAATTTACGTACAATGGGAAGCAACATGTTTTTCACAATTTCCCAGAAGGAGAACGCCTGTTACTTGACTTGAGACTCATTACGCTGGATTCAAATATGGATACCTCTCCCTCTATGCAGGGGTCATCTAAACGCCAATCGCCTCTGAGCCCGACTGCGCCACTTTGGGAGATGTCCAAAATTAAGAGAGTAAAGGATAACATCCCCCCATGAAGAGGATTTACATGACTTTACTGTATTTCATCTTTTTCTTCCCCCCTGTAGGTTCCTTGGGAGGAAACACAATTCATTACATTGACTCTTGGATTTCCTGTGCAACTCTTTTTGACACATAGTTCTGTTGCTAAACTGTCAATAGACAATGGGGGTTAATTTTTTAATTTTATTTTATTTTATTTTATTTTATTTTATTTTTTTTATTTTATTGTTTTCACACATAGTTCTGTTGCTAAATTTTCAATAGATAATGTTTTTTTTTTTTTTTTCTTCTTCTCTCTTGTTTAGAAAAAATCTAATAGTTAAACTATTCTTAATTGCTACTATATTGGAAATCCAGGGATGTTTGGTTCCGTTCATTTAATATTACATCGTTAGTTTGAGTGCTGTCACTGGCTGGTGCTGCTGCATTGTGCCTCCACCTACCGCTCAGTTTGGTTGTAAACCATGCTGAGGGGTAGGTATATAGCCCTACATCTGGGCTATTCTACTTATTTTTTTCTGAATGAGGGGAGGGAGCCATACCCCTCCTCCCATTCTGGGCCGCTTATAGGCCTTTCGTTACACTGCGTTTTACAACTGATATTATTTTTATTTGAATATTTTTTTTACTCTTCTTCTTTCATTCTAACTTTTTTTTCTTTTTCAGCCTACATGTCATTGAGATTTACC
Source organism: Rana muscosa (assembly GCA_029206835.1). Lineage (NCBI taxonomy): Eukaryota > Metazoa > Chordata > Amphibia > Anura > Ranidae > Rana > Rana muscosa. Next base: position 388,071,426 of record CM055120.1, read on the forward strand.
TGTGAAGTGATGCTATGTATATCCTCCCCTAACATAGTGAAAGACCTTTCATTATATGCCCTTGGTTCTTCCTGGAGGAAGGTAGGTGGCTGTGGGTTATTTGGAGTTCTCCCCCTTTTGCTCCATGGCCGGCACTAACACTAACTCTTTACCCCTTCGTGTTGTGTCTCACAACACCCAGGGATTAAATTCCCCAGTCAAAAGAAGGAAAGCCCTCCAAGCCTATAGATCCCGTCATATTGATGTAGTACTCTTACAAGAGACCCATTTCCCTCAGCGGTACACCCCATTGTTTCTTCATGCCCATTTTCCAGTTTTTTACTTGTCTAAGGCTGAAGATAAGACCAAGGGAGTGGCAATATTGTTTTCTAAGAATTGCAAATTCAATCTTGAGTTGGAACTCAGAGACCAGGAGGGAAGGTTCCTATTGGTCAAGGGAACTATCGATAATAAGCTATATACCTTTATATCTTACTACGCCCCTAACAGAGGACAAAAACAGTTTTTTAAACAATTGTTCCAGTCACTTGGACCGTCTATGGAGGGGATCATAGTTATGGGGGGGGACTCTAACACAGCTTTTGATTCTAGTCTGGACAAATCCAAACCCTTAAGATCACAAGTTGTTAGGCCCAATAAAACAAGTGTTCAAATTGCTCGATTAATCTTTCAATCTAGATTGACGGATATATGGAGGGAACTCCATCCAAAAAAACGAGATTTTACACACTACTCTAATCCGCACCAGTCCTATTCCCGTATTGACCACATTTGGATCTCTACTCACCATATTCCACTAGCTCTTTCTTCTTCTATAGTGGAAGCTGCTTGGTCAGACCATTCGATGATTCTATTGGCTATTAGAAGGGATATCCCTAGTACACAGACCTCACATTGGACTCTCAATTAGTCTTTATTGAAGGATCCCGCAGTAGTGGCGGAAATTCAGGGAGCTTTGAAGGATTATTTTTACTTTAATGATGGAGGGGAGGTCTCTCCAGAAACTTTATGGGCAGCTCATAAGGTTACTATTAGAGGCAAGTTGATCCAAATAGCGGCCAGAAAGAAGAGAGAGAGGGTGGTCGAGATTGAGAGATTGGAGAAAGAGTTCGCTGAGTTGTGCAAAAAACATAAGAGAAGTCCTTCTAGTGTATCTATATTCACACTGGATGCAGCACGAGTAGCTCTTAACTTGGCTCTAACAGCGAAGGCTGAAAAATCCATTAAATGGTCTGGGGCAAAATTTTACCAGATGAGAGACAAGTTGGGTCCTATGTTGGCACGTAAACTTTCACCCAGATTCCGTTCACAAGCTCTCCCAAAGATTAAACAGGCAGATGGCTCTTTTACCATGAATTCTCAACATATTATTAAGGCATTCCAGGATTTTTATTCTAAGTTATATATGGCTGAAAATCTCTCTGTCTCTACCGAGTTAGAGGAATTCTTGGATAAATTACATATTCCGAAATTAACAGAAACTCATAAAGAGGAATTGGATGCTCCTATTTCAAATGAAGAGGTTTCAGATGTCATAAAAGCTTTAAAGGGGGGAACAGCTCCTGGACCTGATGGTTTTTCCACACCATATTACAAAACATTTTCAGAGATCCTAACTCCTTACCTAACTAGACTTTTTAATTTTATGTCTAAAGGTTCCCCAATAGATAATCAACTAAATATGGCTTATATTTCTGTGATCCCAAAACCGGATAAAGATACTAGTCAAATAGAAAACTACAGACCAATCTCCTTAATCAATAATGATCTTAAAATATTAACCAAGATATTAGCGAACAGACTTGCTTCTTTTATAGGATCTTATATTCACAAAGACCAGGTCGGTTTTATACCCGGTAGGCAAGGTCCTGATCAGGTGCGAAGAGCGGTTGACCTAGTATCAATCCTACAATCTAATTGGGAGGGAGGTCATAAACAGGAGGGTATGTTACTGTCACTGGACCTCCAGAAGGCATTCGATTCGGTGTCGTGGACATATCTATTCGCTGTACTTAAACGCTGGGGATTTGGACAGAATATGTTAGGAATTTTAGAAGCCCTTTATTCTAATCCTAAGGCCAGAATCAGAATGCAAGGAATTTTTTCCGACCCTATTCAGATTGGAAGAGGTACACGTCAGGGTTGCCCCCTATCCCCCCTGATATTCGCTATTATGATCGAATCTTTAGCCATTGCCATTCGTAGTAATCCGAATATCAGGGGGGTGCAATGTGGTCAAGATACCCATAAATGTGCCTTATTCGCAGATGACCTTTTACTTTTTGTCACTTCTCCACGGTCTTCTTTACCGGAGGTTTGCTCATTGCTTAATACGTTTTCGACTCTTTCAGGTCTCAGAATTAATATGTCTAAATCTCAAGCTCTTAACGTGTCTCTCCCAGATTCTATAGTGTCCGATTTACAGATAAATTACCAATTCAAGTGGAGCAGCTCATTCATTAAGTACTTAGGAATTAATGTTACATCTAAATTTGAAAATCTATACCAAGCTAACTACCCTCCTATGTACAAGAAACTCGAACTCGATCTCAAAGACTGGGAGTCGCACAGTATTTCTTGGATTGGCAGGATTAACTCAGTCAAGATGACCCTTTTGCCCAGGCTTTTATATTTATTTCGTTCACTTCCTATTCCAATCAAAAGAGATCATTTGAAATCTTTTTAAAGTAAGCTCACTAAATTCATTTGGAACAATAAAGGTCCACGACTCTCAAACAGATGCTTATTCAACCTTCCCAAACAGGGTGGGTTAGGTCTTCCGAATCTCTTATGGTACTACCAAGCAGCACGATTGGCACAACTATCTGCTTTATATTTTAACACAGAACTTCCTGATTGGATATCAATTGAAAATCAAGCTGTTCCATCCTCATCACTAATACACCTGTTGTGGTGCCCTCCCAGAAATAGACCTCCCATCTTATCACCATCACTCTCACAATCCTTATCTTTATGGGATTCACTTCGGAAACTTCCCTCGCTGGTCTCTAAAGCTCAACCTTTGACCCCGGTGTTCAAAAACCCCTTTTTTCATCAAGGTTTGGACCTTCAAACCTTTAAATGGTGGTACGACAAGGGGTTGTACTGCATTGGTCAATTTTTTTCCTCTATAGGCCCTTTACCTATTGAATATTTTATGAACAAATTAGATCTCCCTTTATCCGAAAAACCGAGATTTCATCAAATCGCTAATTTAATTCATTCTAGGTGTAAAACTGGATATTCATCCCGAGACTTTACAGATTATGAAAATTGGTGTGGACAGACAGTGGAGCGAAGGGGGGGGATCTCTGTGATCTACAAGTCACTGGCATCCAATTTAGTGAAACTACCATACATGTTGGCCTGGGAGAAGGAACTCCTAATTGATAGAAATATTGTAGACTGGCATGCAAGCTACTCTCGCTCGACTTCAGGCCTCTGCAATACTTCGCTCATAGAGGCCAATATAAAACTTTTTACAAGATGGTATCTAGTTCCCACGAGATTGACTGTTATGTACCCCTCTGTTTCACCTCTTTGTTATAGGGGATGTCAGGGACTGGGTACTATGATCCACATATGGTGGGAGTGCCCAAGAATTAGTGGATTTTGGAATAAGGTATTTCACATTTTACGCAATATTACAGGTTGCCCGATACATCAATCTCCCACAGTTGCTTTACTCAATGGACATTTACCTCATATTCCTAAAGCCACTCGTAAACTAATTTTGTTTATTTTAACGGGAGCAAAACTAACTATTGCAAGGGCATGGAAGAAACCTTCGGTATCTATATTATCCATGAAACGAAAAGTTTCCTGGATTATGGAACAAGAAAAACTGGTTAGCTTCTTGTTAGACGAGACCTCAAATTTTGAAGCCATATGGGAACCTTGGGCGCGATTTATGGGAATCTCTTTGTCACATAACTTGGTCATCAACACCAATCACTGATCTTTAGAATGTATATTTGGTTTGTAGGCATTCTATAATCTTTTCACTTCATATCTTTGAGAATTTTTTTTTTTTTTCTCTTTCTCTCTCCTCTTTTTCTTTCTCTTCTTTATTTTTATCCTATACTTTATTCTCTTGGTTTTGGCTTTTATTATTTCATAGTATGTTTATTGTTTTATTACATCAGATAAAATATAATAGTTTCAGGCTCAGATTCCTTTTTTTATTGTTTGAGGCTTGGACTGTTGAACTTAGCTCTAACAAGTCTGAGAACAACTCTTAATTTTCATACTTAGGTCGAGTATTGTGGGTTTTTTTTGCATGTACAAATGAAATTTTTTCTATTATATCTCTCCAGTTGTCTCTACCGACGATTGTTGGTGGTGACAGGAAGGCCGGGCAGGGGACGTTCTCTCCTTCCCAGTCACAGTGTGTTCCCGTTAGCGGTGGCTGGGGAGGGGAGTAGGAGCCCTTCATATTTTCGGTTTATTTTTGTGGGAACTAGATTTTCTTAATATAAGTTATTATCAGTTTATAAGATTACTTGATTATATACTTGACCAAGATGAGGCTAGATATTATTACTTTTTGTTTAAACATTGTCAGTATTGGTTTTTACGATAATAATTTGTCTAAGTTTCTATGGTAATAATACCTGAGATTTTTGTTGAGTCAATTGTAATCATCTTTAATATTTATGATTCTGTAATGATTTTTTTCTGATGAAAAATAAAAAACTTAAATGACAAAAAAAAAAAACTTTCTTCCTCACGACTAATTAGAGAAGTATGATATAACAAGATGTGAATGTCTTCAACTTGCAAGACTTTGAAGGTCATATGGCTCATCCACCACACGATGTTCACATAAAAGATAGGAGGGAATACAGAGAACTCTGCCACTCCTCAACACAATTGGTTCCTGTAATGCTACTGACTTCTCTTTTTCTTTTTCTCTCGTTTTGTTTCCCACTAACTTAGTTTGTCCCTCTGCACTCTCCATTATATGTGGAAAACTTACTACAGGCATGTGGAAAGCAGCCTCACCATCTATCCAGCAGGCTCATACTTCCCAGTCTCTCTTCATGGTCAGAAATGGACTTACCGCTCCATATACGGGAACTGTGAGTACACATGTATCCCTTAGGATTGATCTTGGCCGCATATATAAAGAGAACCTTACTTTCATGGACTTCCACACACCCCTTTTTCTGAGTTTATAAGAAGGCACTAGGTGACATGAATATTTTTGTATGTTGTTCATATTGTCCTAGGTTCCTTTTTGTTTACAGGGAGGTGTGAGAAACCTGACGTGCCTAGGTGAGAGGTGTAGGGGGGACGTGGCGGGGCGACATGGGGGTTGGCTCCCCATTAGGGGGTTGCTGCCTCCGGGTTGCCTAGCTGGGTCCTCGGTGGGGACTTGTTGGGAACCCAGTTAAATGACTTTGTAGAAATGTTGATTAGTCATCACGAGATGACACAAATTGTTCTTTAAATCTATACTTTTACAGATTTAAGTTACATATTAGGGCTATGGTCTACCCCGTAATTACAAGGCTCAGAACAATGCTTTCATAATTAATATAAATACACCGTCCCACTCCCGTAGACCTCACCGTCTACACATACTTCAAATTTTACGGGATCCTACTTCCATCCGCGAAGACTCCTCCCACCATCCCCCGAGAGTCGTTAGCGGTTACCTTAAATACCAAGTGTTCCCTCTTGTCTGTTGTTGTGTTTTTTGTTTTTGTTTTTTTTTTGGGACACAGGTAACCCTTGGCCCATTTTCCCTTCTTAGGGATAACTGAGGCCCGGACTCACCTTAGTTACTACTAAATCAGACCTACCTATCGGGTCTGAAGGTTTCATAGTTTAAGGACATATACTCTTTCCTTTCCACAAACCCTCCCTCCCCCTTTCCCTTCTCCCTAGCACCCAATATTCCCTATCTGAGAGCTGTTAACTACACACCCAAAGACATACAAAATGTCCTTCTCCTTCCTAGGGCCCTCGCCCACAATAGTATCACATAATGCGAATGGTCTCAACATTCCAGGAAAGCGAGCTAAACTGCTCAAGGAACTCAGAAAGGTCAAACCCTTAGTCGTATTTATACAAGAAACACATTTTAAAGGACAGAACATCCCCAAAATAACTGACAACCTCTACACTATGGCTCACCATGCGACAAATCCCCTAGCTAAGACGAAAGGGGTCTCAATACTAATCAACAAAAACGCCCCATTCATAATCAAACACCAACTGATAGACACCGAAGGCAGATACATCTTATTAAAAGGTACTTGGGAAGGGACTCCGGTCACGCTAGCTAACGTGTACTTCCCAAATAAATCTCATATCACATTCTGCAGTAAAATAATAAATGAACTGAAGTGGTTTGCAGAGGGCTGCATAATCCTTGGTGGAGATTTTAATGTACCCCTTTCACCACTTCATGACACATCCACAGGACACTCACATGTCTCCTACAGAATACTGAAACGCATTAAGGCTTTATTGCAATCTCTGTCACTAGTGGATACATGGAGATCGACACACCCCACTGACAGGGATTACTCCTTCTTTTCGGCCCCTCATAAGAGATACTCCAGAATCGACTTAATTTTCATCACACAAAGAGATTTACCTAACCTGATGAGAGCAGAGATAGGTATCATCTCCCTATCTGACCATGCCCCTACTGCAATTACAATGCAATTTAACCCACCCAAAAGCGCAACATTCAACTGGAGACTCAATGCGGCCCTACTGACGGACCAATCAGTCCATGATAGCATCCATACCTCAATTCGGACTTACTTTCAGATTAACCTTGACTCAGATACCAACCCCCTAAATAACTGGGAAGCGCATAAAACGGTGATTAGAGGTGAACTGATGAAATGGGGAGCCAGGAAGAAAAGAGACAGAGAAAAGGAGATATCTCAATTATCTAACACAATAGCCAGATTAGAACTACAACATAAAAAATCATTGTCCCTTAAGGTAGAAGCTGAACTCAACCACAATAGGCAGTCCCTGAAACGTATATTAGACCTACATACCCAAAAAACATTATTGTTTAAAAAAAATATATTTTACGAGCACGGAGACAAAAGTGGAAAATTCCTGGCCAGAGCCCTGAAAGATGTTAGGACGGCGAACCATATACACGCCATTCGCAACAAACAAGGTCTATTAGAACACGAACCAGAAAATATTGCAAAAATATTCTATAATTTCTATGACAAACTCTATAACCTACCCACCCAACACAAGCCTCCCCACATTGTGGCTCCCAGGGATGTGGTGATCAAGGATTTTTTAATAAATAGCAAGTTACCTTCCCTTCTTAGAGAAGACATCACATCCCTGGAAGAACCTATCACAGTAGTTGAGATACAAGGAGCAATCAAAGATTTAAAAACGGGGAAAAGCCCAGGCCCAGATGGATTTACATCCCAGTATTATAAGACCTTTACCCAGCTTCTGACAAGTCCACTACTCAAGGCATTCAACCATCTGTCCAAAAATAAACATGACTCCAATGCTCTACTCAGCGCACATATAGCAGTTGTACCAAAACCCGACAAAGACCACTCCGATTGCTCTAATTTTAGACCAATTTCATTATTGAACGTTGACATTAAATTGTTGGCAAAAATTCTGGCTAATAGAATGAAACCTTTACTCTCCCAAATAATTGGCCTTGAACAGGTCGGCTTTATGCCAGGTAGGGAAGCCAGAGATAACATCACCAAATCCCTTAACCTTATTCATCAGGCGAAATGCATGAAGATCGAGGGCCTTCTCCTGTCTACTGATGCGGAGAAGGCCTTCGATAGGGTCTCATGGGACTATATGCTAGCCACGTGCTCTCATGTAGGTCTTGGAGAGCACATGCTGAATTGGATTCGGACCCTTTACGTCAACCCCCAGGCCAGAATTAAAATTAATAATGTTCTATCTGACCCTATCAAAATTCACAATGGCACTCGCCAGGGATGCCCCCTCTCCCCCCTGCTCTTTATTCTATCACTGGAACCCCTGATTAGGACCATAAATAACTCACATGACATTAGAGGATTCACTGTACTGAAGAAGGAATACAAAGTAGCTGCATATGCAGATGATCTTCTCTTCTTTATCACTCAGCCACACTTATTTATCCCCAACCTTACAGAAATTTTTTAAATTTTTGGATTTGTTTCAAATTTCAAAATTAACCAGTCAAAATCAGAAGCCCTCAATCTGAATCTAGACCCCAAAACTTATGACCTAATTAAGAATAACCACAAATTTAAATGGGAATCGAATACCCTTAAATATCTAGGAATCAAGCTGACCCCATCTATTGACAGTCTCTTCTCGGCAAATTTTGTTCCCTTACTACATTCTATCACTGCAGACCTACAAAAATGGACTCCCAAGCTCTTTTCTTGGTTCGGAAGAGCGTCTATTCTGAAAATGACTATCCTTCCGAGACTGCTCTACTTTTTTAATGCCTTACCAATTAAGATACCTCCCTCCTTCTTTTCGAAGCTACAAAAAGTCCAGAGACACTTCCTTTGGGCTGGGAAAAAACCAAGAATTAGTTTGAAATTCCTCACACTACCAAAAAACAAGGGGGGCATTGGTCTACCTGACTATAAGAAATACCATATAGCCTCCCATATTTCGAGACTGATAGACTGGCTTTGCCACGACTCTAACAAAGACTGGGTACGGCTAGAGCGAGATCACAATAAGAAACCCATCCTATACTTCCTCTTGTCAACCTCCTCCAAATACACTAAGAAAATAACTAACCCCTTCGTAGCAGCCACACTTGATATCTGGCACAAAATAGCTATACCTTATAAACTAGCCACAATCCCTGGCCCATTGACACCGATTGCAGACAACCCAGACTTCCCACCAGGTGAAATCAAGCTGAGACTTCCAACCCCCACTACCACTAGTAAATTGCTGGTCACCCATTGCTTGACTGATGACAGGGTCAAATCATCAGATGTTCTAAGAAACAAATTTGGTGAACCATCACTCGAACCTTGGTCCTATATACAGCTGAAAGACTTTTTGATCAATAGCAAGCCTAAAACTGCATACTGTAAGAACCTGACCCAGCTAGAGAATATCTGCCTTTCAAGATCTCAGATTACTAAGACAACATCTCTGGCATACTCCTGGCTGGGTCACACACAAACAGACACGCGCAACAAACATAAAAACAAATGGGAAACGGAACTGGGTCTTACTCTCACCGATACACAATGGGAAAGGGCTTGCATTTTTGCCCATAAATGCTCTTTGAGCACGAGATACCAGGAAATTTCATATAAAATATTGACCCAGTGGTATGTTACCCCGATGATATCCAAAAAATGGTCAAATACTACATCAGACATTTGTTGGAGGTGCAATAGGGAACCTGGCTCCTTTCTGCACATTTGGTGGAGTTGTCCCCCTATCCTTGACTACTGGTCCCAAGTAAAGTTCTGGATAAAACACATTACAGATACTAAGATTGACCTAAACGCAGCCGCATGTCTTCTACATATTAATCACTTTAAAATTAGCAAATACAGAAACGCGTTAACAAGGCATCTCTTAACTGCTGCAAAAACACTCATTCCATTGCATTGGAGAACTGCTAACACACCGACGGTCAAGGATTGGTTGGACAGGGTAATGTTCATACACAAAATGGACGAAATAGTAGCAATGAAAAAAGAAACAACTGAAAGCTTCCACGCACTTTGGCAACCCTGGGATTTATTTCTGTACTCTGCTGAATTCCAAACTCTGATGAAATAAGATGTTTATAGAATTACATTTCTAGCAATTTATTTGTTGATACCCTGTTCCACTGTAGAAGTTCCTCCTCTCTCCCTGCATAATGACATAAACATATTGAACCTGTGACAGATTGTAACCTAGACTGATGTGTGGCAATCTATATGTATAGAAGACACTCATATCCTGTATTGACACTACATTTCCTGCCTCTCTGAAGTCCTTAACTCTAACAGCTCCCCTCTCCCCCCTCCCCTATTTTTTTTTTTGTCCTCTCCCAGATCCCCCCCCCTCCCTCCTCTTATTCTCCCCCTTATCTCTAAACCTGATCTCCTATACCCCCTCTCTTTTCATTCCTTTCCCCCCTCTACAAATAAGGATTAATTTGATAATTGTACTACCTCTACATACACTGTATGTACTCTTTGCTCCTAAAACTTTACCTCCCCGATTGTGGGAAGCGGAACATGTATGTTGAGTACGGAATTTGCCGATGTAATACCATTGTTAACATGTTGTATCAATCATCTTTCAATAAAACTTTGATTGTGAAAAAAAAAACAAAAAACAAAGTAACATTACAGTACAACAGTAAGACCTTACCATACCATACCTGCAAAGCAAATACCAAAACAAAACCTAGTAAAAAATAAAACATTTTTTTAACGCAACCTGTGCCTAAAATATATATATGCCGAAGCATGGGGGCATCCTCCCGCAAAACAGTTATGCCGCGTACACACGGTCGGACTTTTCCACGGGCAAACCTCCGTCGGAATTTCGACCGTATGTACGTGGCATTAGGAGCAAAATCGCTCCTCCGCCCCTGCTGCCCCCATGCTTCGGCATATATGCTCTTTTTTTTTAACTGTGGTGGTGAAATCACCTCCTACAGCACTGCTTTATGTATCGTGGGAGCAAACGCTGTTGCTGTCAAGATAAATAATTCCGCGCTGCAGTTGAATGGCGTACCTGAAAACAAAAAATTACATACCTGAAAAGCAAGCATGATAAAACATTGCAGAATAGAATACAGTAAAAAAGAGCAGAACAATAGAGAGAAAATAGAGAGAGAGAGAGAGAACAATAAAACGACAACTATTTTTGTTTTTTTTATTTTATATTTTTTTTGTGTTTTTGTTTTTTACGTTTTTTTTTTCTTTTTTACACTTTTTTTTGTAACTTTAACAACTGTAATGGTTCGGGTCTCTCAAAATGTGATGGCATCTTGGGAGACCCTGTGTAAGTGTGTCCTAGTCTGTGAAATGCTGTACCCAACGCTAAAACTTCACTTTTGAGTGGAAGCGTTCAAAACATTTACCAATGCAAAGACCAGGATTGTCAGGACAGAGTGGACAAAAATAACGGGTGTCACGCCTAAATCCGCGCTTGCTACAGACACAACATCTTTTTTGGGGGGTTCGTTGGGTAGGGGTACTCTTGAGGACATACGGATAATGCCTCTCATGCAGCCGGCTTACTGCATTTGGTGGTTGGGGATGGTGAGGTGCAGAACCGCCTGGATACAGGAGTTCTGTGACTATCTCATTCTGGAATTTTAGAAGAGATAACGTCCCGCCTGAAGCTCTGTATAGCACATGAGCGTTCAGCAAAGCCAATTGGAATAAGGATAGAGACACTTTTTTGTACCAGCGTCTCGCCTTACCGTCAATTAGATACGGCGCCAACAACTGGTCGTTGAGGTCCACCCCTCCCATATTTTGGTTATATTCGTGGACACAGAGGGGTTTCTCCACAACACCAGTTGCCGTAGGAATTTGGACTGTCGTGTCTGCATGAAGGAAGGTAAGAAGGAAAACATTCTTATTGTCCCTCCACTTCATAGCGAGCAAGTTATTACACTTCACGCAGGCTCTCTCCCTCAGCCTAAGACGGGCATCTACAAGCCGCTGGGGAAAGCCCCGGCGATTAGGTCGCACGGTGCCACATGCTCCAATCTGATGATCAAACAAGTGACTAAACAGTGGCACACTTGTGTAATAATTGTCCACATACAAGTGGTACCCCTTTCCGAATAAGGGTGACACCAATTTCCACACTATCTTGCCAGCGCTCCCTATGTAATCTGGGCAGTTGACCGGCTCAACCTGTCTATCTTTTCCCTCATAAACCATAAAGCTCCATACATAGCCTGTTGCCCTGTCACAGAACTTATAGAGCTTGACCCCGTATCTGGCACGCTTGCTGGGGAGGTACTGCTTGAAAGACAAGCGGCCAGAAAATTTAATCAGGGACTCATCAACGCAGACAACTTGATCGGGAATAAACAAGGCTGCAAAACGTTTGTTGAAGTGGTTTATGAGGGGCCGAATTTTGTAGAGCCGGTCGTATTCAGGGTCTCCACGTGGACGACAAAGTTCATTGTCGTTGAAGTGCATGAACCGCAAAATCTGCTTGTATCGTGTTCTGGGCATGGAGGCAGAGAACACGGGCATGTGGTCAATTGGGTGTGTGGACCAATAAACACACAATGATGGGAATTTATGTGCCCATGTTAAGGGAAAGGCCCAGAAAGGTTTTAAATTCGGAAACCGTAATTGGTTTCCAATTTTTGGCAATGGAAGGCAACTGGGGGTTAGCGGCGATGAATTGACCAGCATATAAATTACTCTGGTCCACAATAGATCTATAGAATAAAAATCAATTGGCTTAAAATCAGCTGTTTCCACCTGAATACCGGGTTGGGCAGTGAATAGGGGAAGTACGGGTTCTGCAGAAGTGGTGGGGACCCAATCAGGATAGGCAAATTCTGCAGAAAGGGCACTATGGGCACGACAGGCCTGCCTTTGTCTTCTTCTTGGTGGCAGCGGGACACTACTTGTGCTTGCCACCTCACCAGCTTGAACTGCACTTATGGGACTCGCCACGTCACCAAGTGATACTGCAGTGCTGGATGTACGCCCAGGCTGTACTAGGCCGCTGGTGCTTGCCAATTCACCAGAAGGAATAGCGGCACTAGTACTACTCTGCTCCATGATACGAGAGCCCTGCGGTTCTTGCTCCTCAACAACAGTAGAAGATCGGGATCGGGTACGCCTGACCTTAGCAAGGACCTCACCTTCGTCGTCAGAGCTATCTGACGTGCAGCCACTGACTTCACTGTCTTCTACTGGAAGATATTCTGAGCCTGAATCTGACAGATCCGTGGCCTCCTCTTCACTATCTGTCATGCTCAGAATCTCGTAGGCCTCTTTACTAGTGTACCTTCGATTTGCCATTTTGGGCTCTAAATTTAGGGGTACACTAGTAAGATTCACAGGTAAAAAAGCACCTGACTGTCAGCAAATGTATCAAATGCTTCAAAAAAAACTGTTAGCGATCGCAGGGATCAGGACTGTCTCTGCAAACGCTGCAGTTATGCGTTTTGTGTTTGGTAAGTGACAGTGATCGATCGATACTGCACTTGGGTGGGCTGGGCTGGGCTGGGCTGGGCTGGGCGGAGGGGCCAAAGGCAGGTGCTAGCAGGTATCTGGGCTGATCCCGCTAACACTGCGTTTTTGGGAACCCTAAACCGCTGGGGACGCTAGTATAGATCTGATCAGATCAGATATTGATCTGTTCAGATACTATACCACTAAGGGAGGTGTATGCTTTGCACGTGGGTGTTAGCGTTACTGGCACTAACCTAACGCTGCCTGGGGCAACGCAGACCCTCTCTGGCGCTAAAACCTAATTGATATCACCCGCCGGGCGATCAGGGGGTTAAACCTTTATTGGGTTATATACGGCGGGTGCCCTGATGCTATAAAAAGCAAACTAACCAACCAGCGTCACCCGTAACCTTTATATGGTGATCACTGGTGAAAGGGTTAACTAGGGGCAATCAGGGGGTTAAAACCTTTATTAGGTTAAATATGGGGGTACCTGACGCTATATAAAAACCTGACGGGTAACCTAAATAACTAACTGGCTAACCAGTGTCACCAGTAAAACTTATACGGTGATCACTAGTGAAAGGGTTAACTCTAGGGGCAATCAGGGGGTTAAAATAATATATGGGGGTACCTGACGCTATAAAAACCTGCGGCGAACCTAAAAAAAAATAACTGGCTATCTAGGGCACCAGCGACACGAATGCAGCGATCGGAAAAACAATTGCTTAGTGACGCTGGAGTTAGGGGGTGAAAGGGTTACCTGGGGGGCGATCAAGGGGTTAAACCTTTATTAGGGGGGTTAGGGGCTACCCTGGACCTAAAGGGGCCTAAACCTAACTGCCCTGCAACTTTTTACTGTCACAGATGACACTAAATGCAGTGATCAGTAAAATAAATGATCACTGCAATCAGTGACACTGTGCCTGGGGGCTGGGGGGTGACCTGGGGGGTGATCTGGGGGTGACTGGGGGGTAAATGTGTGCCTATGTGTGCCTACGTGTCAGTGGGCTGTTGGTGCACTAACCTGCATCTTCTCTCCTCGGCGCTGCGGACGAAAAGACCGCCACGAGGGGAGATGACATCACTTCCTCTGCCTGTGTTTACATTTACACAGCAGAGGAAGCTTTTCATTCGCTGGGAGCGATCGCGAGGGTGTGGCCGGAATCAAACGGCCGTCCCCTCATCACGGATCGCTCCCGAACAACTAACAACCGCTCACTGTATAGAAGGGGGGTCCCACTGGACCCCCCAACTATACAAAGGCAGTCACGTACCGGTACGTGACTTTGCCTGTCGGTGCCATTCTGCCGACGTATATATACAGTGAGCGGTCGTTAAGTGGTTAACCACTTAACCACCGCTCACTGTATATATACGTCGGCACAATGGCACCGACAGGCACAATCACGTAGAGTGTACGTGATTGCCTTTGTACAGTTGGGGGGTCCGATCGGACCCCCCTTCTGTACAGTGAGCGGTCGGAATTCGTCTGGGAGTGTTCCGAGATGGGGGGGCGGCCGTTCGATTCCGACCACCCCCCCGCGATCGCTCCCGGCGAATAGAAATGCCCCCTCTGTCTGTGTACTGTTTACACAGATAGAGAAAGCAGGAGGAAGTGATGTCATCTCCTGTGCGGCGCTCACATATACCGAGCGTCGTACAAGAGAAGACACACAGGTCAGTGCACTAACACTACACTAACACCAGCACACATAGGCACATAAATCGCCCCCCAGGCCCCCCCAGATCACCCCCAGCCCCCCCAGATCACCCCCCAGCCCCCAGTCACAGTGTCACTGATTGCAGTGACCATTTATTTAGTGATCACTGCAATCAGTGACATTTGTGACTGTAAAAGTGTCACTACATTTAGTTTTAGGTCCAGTGTAGCCCCCTAACCCCCCCCCCCCCCTAATAAAGGTTTAACCCCTTGATCACCCCCCAGATAACCCTTTCACCCCCTAGCACCGCCGTCGCTTGGCGATCATTTTTCTGATCGCTGTCTTGGCGTCGGTGATGCAGATCGGTACCCAGTAATTTTTTTTAGGTTCGCCGCAGGTTTTTATAGCGTCGGGTACCCCCATAAATTATCTAATAAGGGTTTAACCCCCTTGATCGCCCCCCAGGTAACCCTTTCACCCCCTATCACCACTGTCACTAAGCGATCGTTTTTCTGATCGATGTCTTAGCGTCGGTGATGCTGATCGGTAGCCAGTATTTTTTTTTAGGTTCGCCGCAGGTTTTTATAGCGTCGGGTACCCCCATAAATTATCTAATAAAGGTTTAACCCCCTTGATCGCCCCCCAGGTAACCCTTTCACCCCCTATCACCACTGTCACTAAGCAATTGTTTTTCTGATCGCTGTCTTGGCGTCGGTGATGCAGATCGGTACCCAGTAATTTTTTTAGGTTCGCCGCAGGTTTTTATAGCGTCGGGTACCCCCATAAATTATCTAATAAAGGTTTAACCCCCTTGATCGCCCCCCAGGTAACCCTTTCACCCCCTATCACCACTGTCACTAAGCGATCGTTTTTCTGATCGATGTCTTAGCGTCGGTGATGCTGATCGGTAGCCAGTATTTTTTTTTTAGGTTTGCCGCAGGTTTTTATAGCGTCGGGTACCCCCATAAATTATCTAATAAAGGTTTATCCCCCTTGATCGCCCCCCAGGTAACCCTTTCACCCCCTATCACCACTGTCACTAAGCAATTGTTTTTCTGATCGCTGTCTTGGCGTCGGTGATGCAGATCGGTACCCAGTAATTTTTTTAGGTTCGCCGCAGGTTTTTATAGCGTCGGGTACCCCCCATAAATTATCTAATAAAGGTTTAACCCCCTTGATCGCCCCCCAGGTAACCCTTTCACCCCCTATCACCACTGTCGCTAAGCGATCATTTTTCTGATCGATGTCTTAGCGTCGGTGATGCAGATCGGTAGCCAGTAATTTTTTTTAGGTTCGCCGCAGGTTTTTATAGCGTCAGGTACCCCCATATATTACCTAATAAAGGTTTTAACCCCCTAATTGCCCCTAGTTAACCCTTTCACCAGTAATCATCATATAAGTGTTACGGGTGACGCTGGTTAGTTAGTTTGCTTTTTATAGTGTCAGGGCACCCGCCGTATATAACCCAATAAAGGTTTAACCCCCTGATCGCCCGGCGGGTGATATCAATTAGGTTTTAGCGTCAGAGAGGGTCTGCGTTACACCCCAGGCAGCGTCAGGTTAGTGTCAGTAATGCTAACACCCACGCGTGAAGCATACACCTCCCTTAGTGGTATAGTATCTGAACAGATCAATATCTGATCTGATCAGATCTATACTAGCGTCCCCAGCAGTTTAGGGTTCTCAAAAACGCAGTGTTAGCGGGATCAGCCCAGATACCTGCTAGCACCTGCGTTTTGCCCCTCCGTCCAGCCCAGGCCACCGAAGTGCAGTATCGATCGATCACTGTCACTTACAAAACACAACACACATAACTGCAGCGTTCGCAGAGACAGGCCTGATCCCTGCGACTCCAGTGCTGTAGGAGGTGATTTCACCACCACAGTTAAAAAAAAAAAGAAGCAAATATGCCGAAGCATTGGGGCAGCAGGGGCGGAGGAGCGATTTTGCTCCTAATGCCGCGTACATACGGTCGAAATTCCGACGGAGGCTTGCCCGTGGAAAAGTCCGACCATGTGTGTGCGGCATAACTTTTTTGCGGGAGGATGCCCCCATGCTTCGGCATATATAAATGGTGCATGTATGCCCATCATTAGAAGTGGGTGGATGAAGGGCAGTATTCTAATGGTGGGCATACCCACCGATCAATCTCTTTTTTCGTTCAGCCACCTGGCTGCATGAAAAAAAAAGATTACAATACATGTCCAACAAGGACCAGCAACGTACTGGTATGTTGCTGGACTTTGAATGGTTATACCAGATTGATGCCTGCGGGTTTAGGTATCATCTTAGTATCATTCTTTTCAGCCAGCGGCCGGCTTTAATGTAAAAGCAACCCTAGTGGCTAATTAGCCTCTGGACTGCTTTTACAAGCAGTGGGAGGGAATGTCCCCCCCCCCCGGATATAAAAAGCGCCATTGGGAAATTGGGAAAGCATTTTATCACACCGATCTTGGTGTGGTCAGATGCTTTGAGGGCAGAGGAAAGATCTAGGGTCTAGACCCCAGTTTTTTCAAAAAAAGAGTACCTGTCACTACCTATTACTATCATAGGGGATATTTACATTCCCTGAGATAACAATAAAAATGATAAAAAAAAAAACATGGAAGGAACAATTTAGAAATAAAATAAAAAAGCAAAATTAATAATAAAAAAAAAAAAAAAAAAAAAACACCCCTGTCCTGCCCTGCTCTTGCCCAATGGCGAACGCAAGCGTCGGTCTGGCGTCATATGTAAACAGCAATTGCACCATGCATGTGAGGTATCACCGCGAAGGTCAGATCGAGTGCAGTAATTTTAGCAGTAGACCTCCTCTGTAAATCTAACGGGGTAACCTGTAAAGGCTTTTAAAGGCTTTTAAAAATGTATGTAGTTTGTCGCCAATGCGCGTTTGTGCGAAATTTTAAAGCATGTCGTGTTTGGTATCTATGTACTCGGCCTAAGATCATCTTTTTTATTTCATCAAACATTTGGGCAATATAGTGTGTTTTAGTGCATTAAAATTAAAAAAAGTGTATTTTTTCCCCAAAAAATGCGTTTGAAAAATCGCTGCGCAAATACTGTGTAGAAAAAAAAAATGCAACACCCACCATTTTATTCTGTAGGGCCTTTGCTTTAAAAATATATATAATGTTTGGGGGTTCAACATAATTTTCCTGCAAAAAAAAATATGTTTTCATGTAAACAAAAAGTGTCAGAAAGGGCTTTGTCTTCAAGTGGTTAGAAGAGTGGATGTAAGCTTCCTAATGTTGTGTATAAAATGCCAGAACAGTTCAAAACCCCCCCAAATGACCCCATTTTGGAAAGTAGACACCCCAATCTATATACTGAGAGGCATGTCGAGTCCATGGAATATTTTATATGTTGACACAAGTTGCGGAAAAAAGACAATTTTTTTTTTTTTTTTGCACAAAGTTGTCACTAAATGATATATTGCTCAAACATGCCATGGGCATATGTGGAATTACACCCCAAAATACATTCTGTTGCTTCTCCTGAGTACGGGGATACCACATGTGTGAGACTTTTTGGGAGCCTAGCCGCGTACGGGACCCCAAAAACCAATCACCGCCTTCAGGCTTTCTAAGAATGTAAATTTTTGATTTCACTTCTCACTGCCTATCACAGTTTCGGAGGCCATGGAATGCCCAGATGGCACAAACCCCCCCCAAATGACCCCATTTTGGAAAGTAGACACCCCAAGCTATTTGCTGAGAGGTATTGTGAGTATTTTGCAGATCTCGCTTTTTGTCACAAAGTTTTGAAAATTGAAAAAAAAAAAAAGAAAAAAAAAAAATTCTTTCTTCATTTTCAAAAACAAATGAGAGCTGTAAAATACTCACCATGCCTCTCAGCAAACAGCTTGGGGTGTCTACTTTCCAAAATGGGGTCATTTGGGGGGGTTTTGTGCTATTTTGGCATTTTATGGCCTTCGAAACTGTGATAGGTAGTGAGGAGTGAAATCAAAAATTTGTGCCTAGAAATCCTGAAGGCGGTGATTGGTTTTCGGGGTCCCGTACGCGGCTAGGCTCCTAAAAAGTCCCACACATGTGGTATCCCCGTACTCAGGAGAAGCAGCAAAATGTATTTTGGGGTGCAATTCCACATATAACCATGGCATGTGTGAGCAATATATCATTTAGTGACAACTTTTTGTAATTTTTTTTTTTTTTTTTTGTCATTATTCAATCACTTGGGACAAAAAAAAAATATTCAATGGGCTCAACAGGCCTCTCAGCAATTTCCTTGGGGTGTCTACTTTCTAAAATGGGGTCATTTGGGGGGGTTTTGTGCTATTTTGGCATTTTATGGCCTTCAAAACTGTGATAGGTAGTGAGGAGTGAAATCAAAAATTTGCGCCCTTAGAAATCCTGAAGGCGGTGCTTGGTTTCCGGGGTCCCGTACGTGGCTAGGCTCCTAAAAAGTCCCACACATGTGGTATTCCCGTACTCAGGAGAAGCAGCAGAATGTATTTTGGGGTGAAATTCCACATATAACCATGGCATGTGTGAGCAATATATCATTTAGTGACAACTTTTTGTAATTTTTTTTTTTTTTTTTTTTTTTGTCATTATTCAATCACTTGGGACAAAAAAAAAAATATTCAATGGGCTCAACATGCCTCTCAGCAATTTCCTTGGGGTGTCTACTTTCCAAAACGGGGTCATTTGGGGGCTTTTGTACTGCCCTGCCATTTTAGCACCTCAAGAAATGAGATAGGCAGTCATAAATTTAAAGCTGTGTAAATTCCAGAAAATGTACCCTAGTTTGTAAACGCTATAACTTTTGCGCAAACCAATAAATATACACTTATTGACGTTTTAATATGTAGAAGAATATGTATCGGCCTAAACTGAGGAAAAAAAATGTGTTTATATATTTTTTGGGGGATATTTATTATAGCAAAAAGTAAAAAATATTGCATTTTTATCAAAATTGTCGCTCTATTTTTGTTTATAGCGCAAAAAAAAAAAAATTGCAGAGGTGATCAAATACCACCAAAAGAAAGCTCTATTTGTGGGGAAAAAAAGGACGCCAATTTTTTTTGGGAGCCACGTCGCACGACCGCGCAATTGTCAGTTAAAGCGACGCAGTGCCGAATCGCAAAAAGGAACCTGCTAATTTAGCTGCATATTGGTCTGGGGCTTAAGTGGTTAAAGAGGGGGTGGGGGTTTCTTTGGAACCCACAGCGTTGGGACAATAGGGGAGAGGAATAAAACGGTAGAGGAGGAGAAATCTCCCCCCATAAGAAAGTGAATATATGGAATGTAATATGGTATGTTTTAAATTTTATGAATTTTATATGTAAAGAAAATCTTTAACAAAAGTTGAATTATCAAAAAAAAATAAAAATAAAGTAACATGAACAATAAAAACATTTTTTTTTTAAAGCGCCCCTGTCCCCGTGTGCTCGCATACAGAAGCGAACGCATACGTAAGTCCTGCCCACATATGAAAACGGTGTTCAAACGACACATGTGAGGTATCTCTGCGAATGTTAGGGCGAGAGCAATAATTTTGGCCCTAGACCTCCTCTGTAACTAAAAACATGTAACCAGTGAAAATATTTAAAGCGTCGCCTATGGGGATTTTTAAGTAGCGAAGTTTGGCGCCATTCCACGAGCGTGTGCAATTTTTAAGGGTGACATGTTAGGTATTTATTTACTCGGCGTAACTTCATCTTTCACATTATGCAAAAACCATGGGCTAACTTTACTGTTATGTTTTTATTAAAGCACAACACTGTTTTTTGTTTTTTTTTAACTGCGCAAATACCGTGCGAGATAAAAAGTTGCAACGACCGCCATTGTATTTTCTAGGGTCTTTGCTAAAAAAACATATATAATGTTTTGGGGTTCTATGTAATTTTCTAGCAAATAAATTATGATTTTTACATGTAGGAGAGAAATGCCAGAATTGGCCTGGGTGCTCCAGAACGCCTGATGGTGCTCCCTGCATGTTGGGCCTCTGTATGTGGCCACGCTGTGTAAAAGTCTCACACATGTGGTATCGCCATACTCAGGAGTAATAGCAGAATGTGTTTTGGGGTGTAATTTGTGGTATGCATATGTTGTGTGTGAGAAATAACCTGCTAATATGACAATTTTGTCCAAAAAAATCTTGATTTTGCAAAGAATTGTGGGTAAAAATTACAACTTCAAAAAACTCACCATGCCTCTTTCTAAATACCTTGGAATGTCTACTTTCCAAAATGGGGTCATTTGGGGGGTATTTGTACTTTTCTGGCATGTTAGGGTCTCAAGAAATGAGATAGGCCGTCAGTACATCAGGTGTAATCAATTTTCAGATATTGGCACCATAGCTTGTGGACTCTATAACTTTCACAAAGACCAAATAATATGCACCAATTTGTACTTATTTTACCAAAGATATGTAGCAGTATAAATTTTGGCCAAAATTTATGAAGAAAAATTACTAATTTGCTAAATTTTATAACAAAAACAACGAGAAAGTATTTTTTCTTTTATAGCGCAAAAAATAAAAAACCCAAATGTGATTAAATACCACCAAAAGAAAGCTCTATTTGTGTGATAAAAAGGACAAAAAATTCATATGGGTACAGTGTTGTATGTCTGAGTAATTGTCATTCAAAATGTGAGAGCACCGAAAGCTGAAAATTGGTCTGGTTATTAAGGGGGTTTAAAGTGCCCAGTTGTCAAGTGGCTAAAGGGGTTGTAAAGGTTTGTTTTTTATTTTCTAAATAGGTTCCTTTAAGCTAGTGCATTGTTGGTTCACTTAACTTTTCCTTCGATTTCCCTTCTAAATGTTTTTTTTCTTTGTCTGAATTTCTCACTTCCTGTTCCTCCTCAGTAAGCTGTTCAGTAAGCTGTTCTGGCTGACTAAACACCGCTCGGGTGATGGTGTGAAGTTTACTGAGGAGAAACAGGAAGTGAGAAATTCAGACAAAGAAAAAAACATTTAGAAGGGAAATCGAAGGAAAAGGTAAGTGAACCAACAATGCACTAGCTTAATGGAATCTATTTAGAAAATAAAAAACAAACCTTTACAACCCCTTTAAGATTATTGGTCATTAGTACAGACCTTGTTAGACTAGAATGCCATACAAAAGCTACTTCCATTAACCACTTGACCTCCGAAAGATTTACCCCTCTTCATAACCAGGCCATTTTTTGCGATATTGCACTGCGTTACTGACAATTGTGCAGTCATGCAACGTTATACCCAAACCAAATTTATATCATTTTTTTTCCCCACAAATAGAGTTTTCTTTTGGTGGTATTTGACCACCTCTGCTTTTTATTATTTTTTGCACTATAAACAAAAAATGACTGACAATTTTGAAAAAAGAAAAACAATATGTTCTACTTTCTGTTATAAAACATCCAAAAATTTTTTTTTTTAAATCGAATATTTTCATAAATGTAGGCCAATATGTATTCTGCTACATCTTTTAGGTAAAAAAAATCCCAATAAGCATATATTGATTTACGTGAATGTTAAACTATGGGATTTATTTATATAATTTATTTATTTTTTATACTAGTAATGGCTGCGATCAGCGACTTATAGCAGGACTGTAATTTCGCGGCAGACAATCTTACACTGACTGACACTTTGAAGGAACCAGTGACACTAATACAGTGTAGCGGGTACTTACTTTCCCGCCGTAAGTTTTAGAATTTTTCGGTGACACCAGTGGTGTGTCTCTGGAGGTCCACTGGGTGGCGCTGTCACTGTGGGCCGACGGACGGATACTGCTGTGTGCTGAGCTTACTTTTGTCCTCTCTGGGCAGCGGTATGGTGGGGCGGGGAACCCACCGTGCTTGCTGGGAGAGGGGATAAAAGGGGCCGGCCATCTTGGTCACGGGGTGGTTGGTCCCTGGCACCTTTAGCCTGTGGACGGAGTTCGTGTTTGTCCTCTAGGTGGACTAGGCCTAGAGGACCACCGGAGATCGTGTTCCATCACAGGCACCTTTAGCCTGGGGTGAGGTACTCGGACGGCGGTCCGGAGCTCAGTGCCCAACACTGAGTTCCGCGAGGGAAGGATCCTAGGGTACTCCGGAGATGGATGCCTGAATCCGAGGTGGGCGTAATGGACCGGGAAGAGCTCCTCATCTGAAGACCCGATGCAGCATACTGCCGGTGACGGGTGAGCCTCTGGTCGGAGACCGTCCGGAAGGTGAATTTCCCTTTTGCCGAGACCATAACCCACTCTTTGGAGGAGAGTGGAGGATCGAACTTGTGTCTGGGCCTATTCGTACACACACCTCCTTTTCTGTTCTATAGCCAAGGGAGTCCATGTTATGTGCTAAATAAAGGAGTGTTGGACTTTAACGGTGTGTGGCTCAAGTTTCTGGCAGACGAGGTTCTTGGAGACTCTTGGAGGGAGGATCTGATGCACAATACAGGCCCGAAGGTAAAGGAAGGCATTGCTAATACCACTTATACATCTGTGGTGGAAGCCAGGCGTAGCGCATCCTCTCCCTCCCCTATCATACCACTAGACCAGAGACATAGCGAGCAGAACTTTAATAGAGGGGACGGGGAGAGGGGAGGAAGAGCCCGCTACACGTGGGGGCTCGGGTCCGGGATATGTGTTGTGCATCACTTGGAAGAAGGTGTCTGCCAGACAGAGTTAAGCGAATAGGCTAAAGTGCAGCCCTGCTCGAAAGTCGTGGACATGACCTCAGAAGGGGAAAGGCCCGCGCAGGAAGAGTGGTGAAAGGGGGAAAACCCAGCCGTGTGACGGACTACACGTGGGGGTTTTTAATTGCACTGCGCCACCAGACACAACCCCCGCCGCTTAGTTCGTGGGCGTGTCTCAACCAAGAAAGTGGAAAAGCCCGCGAACTGGAGCAAAGGGGAGGAGTCCAATACGTGTGACGGACTACACGTGGGACATTGGCGCGAAAAAAACTCTGCAGTGTGAGATGGAACAGCAACAGGTCGCCATGTTTGGACCCGCCTCATGGATTCCGGTTCACCCGGCAACTACAACATTGACTGCTGCTGCTCCAATAACAGATACGGGGATCCGACTGAAGCCGAGGGGTCGATTCGCCCTATACTCATGTATGGACGTTGAGGCCCTGGGTATGATTTGCCTTGGGTGTTCGGGACTGGTATGCCTGTTGAAGCCGTTCGGACGTTGTGAGGCCTGTGGGGAGTTCACGTTTGAAGTGGATCCGGAGGTCGAGAGGCCGAAGACCATCTACCCAGGCCGGGCTTCAGGTATCGTCACTCAGAAGGGAGGAATCACGGCTGTGAGAGTCACCCCTGCGCACACTGCAGCGACCGCGGAGGAGGTCGTGAAACATCAACGGGAGAAATCCGAGGATGCTGACTCGGTCACCACTGTCTCACAGCGTCCGCCACCGAAGAAAAGAACCAGCGTGGTAGCCCCGACCAGCGGTGGTGGTGGACCGTCTCGCATGCTTACGCCAGACCCAGAGGGATCCGTTGACGGGAGTTCTGGACGCCCCAGAAAAGGTCAAGGTAAGCCGGCAGAGAAGACTTGGTGTGAGGGAGGAGGTGTCGAGACGGCATGGCCTAGCAAGTCCCCGGAGTGTGGATGTTCTGTTTCCACACAGGGCTACATACCCGCAGAGGAGTGTGACACCTCTGACCTAGAATCTCCTTCTGATGTGGGAGATGATGCATTGATAGATGACTTGTTTGCCAAGAAGGGCTGGGACAAGGTACCGCTTGCTTCATTCCGTGGAAGTGGGAATTCACCTATGTCTGTAGGGGAGAGCACACCCAGGGTGGAGGCGTCAGCGCCTGAAGGAGAATCCTTTTCTCAACTTGTCCCTGCATCCCCGGCACCATTTGTATCTGACATTGGGGTCAAGAGACTGTTGTTGCGGCCCCCAATGCCCAGAATGGAGGTGGTCAAGGCACCTCGTCATCCAGATTCAGTTGTGTTGCCTGGTGAAGGGGAAAAAGCTATTATGCCTCCTTTGGCAAGATTACAGCGTTTATTCAGTCAAAAGGTTGCAGCGGAGTACGGCTGGGAGTACCCTTACTTATCGAAGGACTTGTTATATGAGGTGGAAGTGTACCGGGAGCGCTGGTACAATGACTTTGTGTGGACCCACCTCAAAGTTCCACACGCCCGCAGATACCTAATATGTTCTCCAAAGGCTTCACAGCGCTTCAAAGACTGCAAGGCAGAATGGATGGTGGGAAGACACATCCACGCAGATAAAGTAGTGATCAGACGCAAAGAAGGCGAAGATGTAGAGTACCATCTAGAGACTATGGATCAGCACTTGAAGCCACTGATTCTGCCACATCCCCGTTTCTACCTTTAGGAGAGAAAGACTCCAATATTATCATGCTGCTGAACTTTCTGGGGAAATTGTGTTTTGTGTGCCCACAGAAAAGGAAAAAAGAAAAGGGACTGTTCCTGTTTGTTTCTATCTTACTGCAAGGAGACCACAGACTCTGAGGTAGATAGGGTTAGAGAGAAAGGAGAAGAAGTTCCACGGGTGCAGTTACGGCGAGGCTGTCACCAGGTGGCAGTGTCGTGCAACGTTACAAACACTTCTCACGCATTCACTCTTTGGAGAAACAGGAATTTCTTTTAGGAGAAATTTATTTTCCTCATACACACGGATACATGTGTCAGGGTTTTACATGTTAAATTGTATTTCTTTTCCCTCTACAGGAGGACATCCCAGCAAGATTACATACTCTGAGGAGGTCTTTAGTTAGGATGGGGGGGAAAAGAAAAATGTTGAAATGTGATATAATGTTGAATGTGTTGTCTTTCACTCCTCTTTTATTACAGGGGCTCAGACACAACTTCTTCGTTAGGAGAGTTTCCAAAAAGGTTTTTTCTGTTTCAATTGTTAGTGGTTTCTGGACTGAACCATGTCAGTTGTTTAGGATGTGGTTTACTCCAGACACTGGGGACCAGTGTCAAATAACAGGGGGAGTATGTAGCGGGTACTTACTTTCCCGCCGTAAGTTTTTGAATTTTTCGGTGACACCAGTGGTGTGTCTCTGGAGGTCCACTGGGTGGCGCTGTCACTGTGGGCCGACGGACGGATACCGCTGTGTGCTGAGCTTACTTTTGTCCTCTCTGGGCAGCGGTATGGTGGGGCGGGGAACCCGCTGTGCTTGCTGGGAGAGGGGATAAAAGGGGCCGGCCATCTTGGTCACGGGGTTGTTGGTCCCTGGCACCTTTAGCCTGCGGACGGAGTTCGTGTTTGTCCTCTAGGCGGACTAGGCCTAGAGGACCACCGGAGATCGTGTTCCATCTCAGGCACCTTTAGCCTGGGGTGAGGTACTCGGACGGCGGTCTGGAGCTCAGTGCCCAACACTGAGTTCCGCGAGGGAAGGATCCTAGGGTACTCCGGAGATGGATGCCTGAATCCGAGGTGGGCGTAATGGACCGGGAAGAGCTCCTCATCTGAAGACCCGGTGCAGCATACTGCCGGTGACGGGTGAGCCTCTTGTCGGAGACCGTCCGGAAGGTGAATTTCCCTCGTGCGGAGACCATAACCCACTCTTTGGAGGAGAGTGGAGGATCGAACTTGTGTCTGGGCCTATTCGTACACACACCTCCTTTTCTGTTCTATAGCCAAGGGAGTCCATGTTATGTGCTAAATAAAGAAGTGTTGGACTTTAACGGTGTGTGGCTCAAGTTTCTGGCAGACAAGGTTCTTGGAGACTCTTGGAGGGAGGATCCGATGCACAATACAGGCCCGAAGGTAAAGGAAGGCATTGCTAATACCACTTATACATCTGTGGTGGAAGCCAGGCGTAGCGCACCCTCTCCCTCCCCTATCGTACCCCTAGACCAGAGACATAGCGAGCAGAACTTTAATAGAGGGGACGGGGAGAGGGGAGGAAGAGCCCGCTACAACAGTGATCAGTGCTAAAATTATGCACTGTCACTGTACTCATGAAACTGGCTGGGAAGGATTTAACATCTATGAAGATCAATGTGTTAAATGTGTGCCTAGCTAGTGTTTTGGTGTACACAGTGTGCTGTTTTTATTAAGTGAAGAGATTGATTCTAGTCCCTGCTTCGCAGAGACACAGGATTGTCCCTCCCCCCCTGTCAGAACTGAGATATGCTGTGTTTATATAGATGTATCTCAGTTCGTCGGGTGCTGGAGGACATTGAGTCCCCGGGACCCACAGATCAGCTTCTGCAGTGAATTATCTCCTTCAGATTGAAATGCAGAATCACACATATATATATATATACTGTGAGGGGGTTAACTCGGTAGCGGGTGTGTGTGACCCCCTGGTTGGGCTCCCCACACAAAAACAGGGCCAGCAGACGGAGGTTGTGGTTTTCAAAATCAAAAGGTGCGGTTTATTTCTCTATGTACAGTGACAAAAACACAGCAAAGCCAAAAAGAAACATAAACAAAATAAATCCTGGTCAGTTTGACCTCTGACTAAACATTCAGGTTTCCTAAACTAACAACTGGGATCAGCCTGGTGCTGTCCTAGTCCCTAAGTCCCTGGTTTAGTAAAAGTCCAAACAAATAGCCACACAGGCTTTGCCTCACCGCACAGGGGTTCACTCTCCCTAGACAGTCCACACAGGTCTGGTTCCAGGCATGAGCTAACACCTAATGAATCTGGGAGTTCTTATAGAGGCCTAAATGAGCTGACAAGCTTCAGCTGGTCTCATCAACTCCCTGCCTCACGACGCCCAGCACTCTCCCTAGAGGTATGAGTCATTCATGAGCCCACTAGCCTCAGCTGGGCTTCATCAACTCCCTAGTTGTATAAGTCGGCATAAAGCCTGAATCTGGGAGAAATATATCTACCCCCCTGGATGCAACCAGGTGACTTTACCTTCCTGCTGTCACATACCCCCCCCTCTTGTTTTAACCTTGGGGTTGGAACACCAGCAATCAGGCATTCATGTACTCGAGACAAAGCATCCACATTCCCCATTTGAACGCCAGGGCGATGCTTTACTGTGAAGTTGAATTCCTGTAGGGCCAGGAACCACCTATTCACTCTTCTATTTGTCTCCTTGTTTTGAGCCATCCACTTTAACGGAGCGTGATCCGTAACCATGTCAAAGTGCCTACCTAGCAGATAGTACCGAAGGGAATCTAGAGCCCACTTCACCGCTAAACACTCCTTTTCAACCGTGGTGTAATTTACCTCATGGGACTTCAACTTCCTGCTGAGGTAAATGACTGGGTGCTCTTCCCCGTTCCAGACCTGGGACAATACTGCTCCTAACCCCACATCTGACGCATCACTTTGTACGACAAAGTCTTTAGAGAAGTCGGGTGAGTACAACACTGGCTGGCTACATAAGGCTTGTTTCAAGAATTGGAATGCTGCCTCCGCCTCGGGGGTCCATTTAATCATGACCGACCCTTTCCCTTTCGTCAGGTTGGTTAGGGGCACAGCCTTAGAAGCAAAGTGGGGAATGAAGCGCCGATAATAACCCGCGATTCCCAGAAAGGCTCGTACCTGCTTCTTGCTGTTGGGACGTGGCCAACTCTGGATGGCCTCGACTTTGTTGAGTTGGGGTTTTATTACTCCCCTGCCAATGGTGTACCCAAGATATTTGGCCTCCTCCTGCCCAATGGTACACTTCTTGGGGTTAGCCGTAAACCCCGCTTCCCGGATAGAGTCTAGGACTGCTTGCACTTTTGGCAGATGTGAGGCCCAATCTGTGCTATGGACAATTACGTCATCCAGGTAAGCCGCAGCATACTTCCGATGGGGCCTCAGTATCTGGTCCATTTTCCGCTGGAATGTGGCCGGCGCATTCTGTAACCCGAACGGCATTCTCTTATATTGGAACGCCCCGTCTGGGGTTACAAATGCGGTTTTCTCTTTGGCCGACTTGGCCAGGGGAATTTGCCAATACCCTTTTGTGAGGTCAAGAGTCGTCATGTATCGGGCTGTTCCCAGCCGGTCGATCAACTCATCTATACGTGGCATGGGGTAGGTGTCAAATTTTGTAACTTTGTTCAACTGACGAAAATCGTTACAAAATCGCCAGCTCCCATCCGGTTTAGGCACCAACACAATGGGACTAGACCAATCACTTTGGGACTCCTCTATCACCCCTAAGTTCAGCATTTTCTGTACTTCCTCCCGTATTGCCTCCCGTCGGGCCTCTGGGATCCGATAGGGTTTTAACTTCACCCTTTCACCGGGCGGGGTAATAATATCATGCTCTACCCCAGATGTTTGTCCCGGCAGCTCAGAGAACACCTCCTTGTTGCGAAGCACAAACTCCTTAACCTCCTGTTGTTGGGGTTGTGACAAGGTGGCTGCTATTCCAACCTCCGGAATCACGCAACCAGTTTGAGCTGGTGACCAAGTTTCTGCGACTAGGGACTCTCTATCCCTCCAGGCTTTCAACAGATTAACGTGATATATCTGTTCGGGCTTTCGCCTTCCTGGTTGTCTGACCTTGTAATTCACTTCGCTCACTTTTTCCATTATCTCGTAGGGGCCTTGCCATTTGGCAAGGAATTTACTTTCAACCGTAGGGACAAGTACCAATATCCTATCCCCCGGGGAAAAGGTACGGGTCTTTGCTCCACGGTTGTACACTCTCTGCTGTGCCAACTGCGCTTGGGCCAAATGTTCCTTCACGATGGGCATTACCTGTGCAATTCGATCTTGCATCAGGGCGACATGCTCAATCACACTCCTGTGGGGAGAACTCTCACTTTCCCAAGTTTCCTTGGCAATATCCAACAGCCCTCTTGGGTGTCTCCCATACAGTAACTCAAAGGGGGAGAATCCCGTAGAGGATTGGGGCACCTCCCTAATAGCAAACATCAAATAAGGAAGTAGACAGTCCCAATCCTTTCCATCTCTATCCACCACTTTCTTCAACATTTGTTTTAGGGTTTTGTTGAATCTTTCAACCAGCCCATCGGTTTGGGGGTGATACACAGATGTACGCAATTGCGTCACTTTGAGCAATTTACACAGCTCTTTCATAACCCGGGACATAAAGGGTGTACCTTGGTCCGTAAGCAGTTCTTTACAAATACCCACCCGGCTAAAAACAAGAGATAGCTCTTTGGCTATGGTTTTGGCCGAGGTATTTCTGAGAGGGATCACTTCTGGATAACGGGTGGCATAGTCCATTATAACCAATATGTACTGGTGCCCCCTAGCGGACTTGATTATAGGACCTACCAAATCCATTGCGATTCTCTCAAACGGGACCTCAATGATGGGTAGAGGGACCAGCGGGCTACGGAAATGTGGCATCGGGGCCGACCTCTGACACACAGGGCAGGAGGAACAATAATTTTCTATGTCCTTCATCACCCCAGGCCAATAGAATCTCTGTAATACCCTCTCTCGGGTTTTCTCTGTCCCCAGATGACCTCCAAGAATGTGCCCATGGGCCAACTCCAACACCAACTTCCTGTAAGGTTTGGGCACCACAAGCTGCTCAACGGTTTCTTCTGCCCTTTTTGCCACCCGATACAGTAGGTCCTTCTCTACGCTGAAGTATGGGTAAGTGCAGGTATTATCTGGGTTCACTAACTCGCCATCTATTTCCACTACGTTTTCCCGTGCCTTTATTAGGGCGGGGTCTTTTAACTGTTCTGTGGCAAAATTTTCCCTGTGAACCTCCAGATCAGAAAACTCCACAGACGGTAGGTTTTCGTCTGAGGAGGTGGGCTCCTCTCCAGTTTCTTGAGTCTCCCCTGCCAATACTGACAAGGGAAATTCTGGAGAGTCCTCACCACTTTCAGAGGAGTTCTGGCTATCACATTCCTGGTACATAGGGGCACCAGTGGGGGGCTCAGGATCATCCCACAGTTCCCAGAACTTCGGAAAATCCCTTCCCACAATGGCATCATGCGGTAATTGAGATACTAACCCCACTGGATGAGAGAGGGTACCTTTGGGGGTCTCGAAACACACTGTAGTCACTGGATACTCTCGGGTGTCCCCATGCACACAAATAACAGCTACCTTGCTATTCCCAGAGACCTCTGTTTTAACTAATTCAGCCTTTATCAGGGTCACAAGGCTACCTGAATCCAGTAATACCACAACATTTCTACCATTAATACACATTTTGCATAAATGTTTCTCAGTTCCCCGAATGGCAGTGCATGCGACTGTCGCACACAGCGACTGACGTCTGTCCATCAGAAAGTCACATTGCATGGGTTCCTCCACAACCGGGCAATTTGCTGCAATATGTCCCGCTTGCCGGCAGCGGTAGCAAACAATCCATTTGGCTGCCTCTTGAGCCCCTGACTTCCCAGGCTGTTCTCGCCAAACTTTGGGTAGAGCTCCCACCCTCTCACTCTCTCCACCCTCACCCCTTGGAATCCTCTTATCCGCCCCTGGGAATGGTCTGGTCTTAGGGTGGAAAGTCCGAGAGTCTCTGGAAGAGGCCGTCAGGTTCTCTGTAGCCAAGTATTTCTCTACACGATCCACAAGACCACCGGCCGTCTCTGGGTCTCCATGGCTTACCCACTTTTGGATGGCAGTAGGAAGAGCTCTCAAAAACCGATCCATTACAACACGTTCCACAATCTCTGGTGCGGACAAAGTCTCTGGCTGTAGCCACTTCCTGCTCAGGTGAATGAGATCATACATTTGAGACCTGGGGGGTTTTCCAAGCTGGAAAGTCCAGTTATGCACACGCTGAGCCCGGACAGCCAGGGTGACACCCAGCCTTGCCAATATTTCAGCTTTTAGCATCACATAGTCTTTTGCTTGGTCAGGCTCTAGGTCATAGTAAGCCTTCTGCGATTCACCAGTTAACAGAGGAGCCACCAGTCCAGCCCACTGCTCCTCAGGCCACTTTTCTCTTTCAGCAGTCCTTTCAAATGTGGTCAAAAATACCTCTGGATCATCCTCTCCAGTCATTTTTGTCAATAAACGACTCACCCCAAAGGACGCGGTATTAGTGGGACGGCTTTCCTCACTGGTCTGCGGACGTTGCTGCATTACTGCTTCCATTTGTTGTAGTCTCTGCTCTTGCTTCTGTAACAGGTCTATGAAGCGGGCCTCAGATTGCTGCTGGGCTTGTTGATGAGCTTGCTGCTGGGCTGCAAGGCTCCTTTGCAAACCTGCATTTGTCTGCTGTTGATTGGCATTTGCTAGAGCCAGCTGTTTCAGTATCTCCTCCATGCTGGCTTAAAAAAAACTGCCACTGGTTCTCCACCAACTGTGAGGGGGTTAACTCGGTAGCGGGTGTGTGTGACCCCCTGGTTGGGCTCCCCACACAAAAACAGGGCCAGCAGACGGAGGTTGTGGTTTTCAAAATCAAAAGGTGCGGTTTATTTCTCTATGTACAGTGACAAAAACACAGCAAAGCCAAAAAGAAACATAAACAAAATAAATCCTGGTCAGTTTGACCTCTGACTAAACATTCAGGTTTCCTAAACTAACAACTGGGATCAGCCTGGTGCTGTCCTAGTCCCTAAGTCCCTGGTTTAGTAAAAGTCCAAACAAATAGCCACACAGGCTTTGCCTCACCGCACAGGGGTTCACTCTCCCTAGACAGTCCACACAGGTCTGGTTCCAGGCATGAGCTAACACCTAATGAATCTGGGAGTTCTTATAGAGGCCTAAATGAGCTGACAAGCTTCAGCTGGTCTCATCAACTCCCTGCCTCACGACGCCCAGCACTCTCCCTAGAGGTATGAGTCATTCATGAGCCCACTAGCCTCAGCTGGGCTTCATCAACTCCCTAGTTGTATAAGTCGGCATAAAGCCTGAATCTGGGAGAAATATATCTACCCCCCTGGATGCAACCAGGTGACTTTACCTTCCTGCTGTCACAATATATAATATATATATTAAATTGGTAGTAAGGGGCATATTTACAGTGATGGTCAATGGAAAGCCATTTTCTTCTTCTTCTTTTTTTTTACTACAATTAGATTAGTTGTTAGTATGACTAGTTCTAGTGAAAAAGAATCTGACTGTCTGTATGCATCTTACCAACCTGGTCACACTAGCTCGGTGGTACAGACTGTGTTGGCTGCACTGGCTCAGTGTGCCCAGGCTTCAGAGAGCAAAGCCGAATAATCAGTCTACAGGTGATTTCCTGATACACATTTTATTTCTTTTTTAAGGCATAACATTTGATTTCTTGTTGTTTACTGGTTTATTTGGTTTACATCCTCCACAGTTTACATTACCGTTTACAGTTTGCCCCATGGTTTCCCCACAGGTACCTTTTGTACCACTTGCTCTGCTCTATTAGATTGTAAGCTCTTATGAGCAAGGCCCTCTTAACCCTTGTGTATTTTATTGTATTCACATGTACTGTATCCCTTTAGATTGTAAAGCGCTGTGCAAACTGTTAGTGCTTGATAAATCCTGTGTTATTATAATAATAATTATAGCAATAATACGTGTTTTCTTTTTGGTCCAAGAAGCCCATCCAGTCTGCAGTGAATAACTGAATTAGCCCACATAGTAAGTAAACCACGACATGCACTTATTCTACAGGATTAGCAAAGAACAGTAAAGAGGACAAGTCACAACTTGCTCTTGTTCTACTTTATGTAGCGCACCCTCCCGTCCCCCTCTTGCATTAAACTCGGCTCCTTGCAGGGGGAGACAGGCACACCGCACTATCAGCCCATACCCTACTGTTGTTTTTGGGCCTTGTCTGCAGCCAGAGTCCAAAGCCCTCCTGAGAATGATTCTCACCTCTACCGCGGGTAGATACAAATCCTTGACTTCCCCAGGAATGTGAATGTCCACACCAGCTGAAAGTCCAACTCAATATTTATTTTCACTTGAATAGCAAATAGCCAAATAGTCCCTTGGATAGAAGAAAGGTTGGAACAAAGACACAGGACAGCTTAAGGTGTGGAGGAGGTCCAGGCACAAACGTCGCTCAAACTCTTCTGACTGTTCAGGTTTCTCAAACAGTTTTGACGCACGGTCTCTGCCACAGACCATGAGGTTGGTCTCTGCCACAGACCCTGTGGATAAGGTCACTGCCACTGACCTGGTGAACAAGGTCACTGCCACTGACCTGGTGAACATTGGTTTCTTCCTAGAACATGGCCCCTTTCAGGGAGAAGACGTCCCCCCAGAGAGTCAACAGACCCTTCCTTCACCGTGACCACAGCATCGGTCCCTTGGAACAGATCCTCCCTTCTCTTAGGGCGCGGGTCCCCTCGCAAGGCGGTACCCTAGACTCCTCGATCCCTAGTGGACCCCAGCCGAAGGTTGCTGGGCCCCGGGCCGTTGCTGCAACTCCTGGGCCTCCATACCCAGGCAGTCAGAAGCGGTGAGGTAGTACCTCACCCTAGGTCAAAGGTGCCTGAGGTGGAACAGGAACACGGCCTCCGGGCCGAGGGCACCCGGAGATGAGCCACACGCACTCCCAGGCTGAAGGTGCCTGAGAGTCGACCCCGATCAGAAGATGTCTGCCCCTTTTATATCCTCTCCCGGCATGCACAGCAGGTTCCCCGCCCCACTGTACGGCTGCCGAGAGAGGTCACAAAAGGCACAGCACTGTATTGATAGTTCAACCCCGGCCAATATGGCAGCGCCACCCATAGGCCACAGGGAACTCCACACCAATAATATCCCCATAGGACAAAAATGGTCCATAACTCCTAACAATTTAAGGTGTCTGAGCCTGGTTACCACTCAGACACTTCCCCTAAATTGAACACCCCGCTACACATTCCCCCTATTAATGGACACTGGTCCCCAGTGTCTGGAGCAAACCCATGCCACCTGAATCCAAGTTAGCATAGGCCTGGTCCAGAGACAAGAAAAAAAAATCAAAAAACAAATTTAAAACTGCTTGTTTGTGCCGGAACCTAACATGGGGAAAAGGGAATTAAAAGCAGAAATGAAAGAAGATCAGTAAAACACAATGTGCACATCACAGTCTCAAATGTCACATAAACATATTTCCAATCATTATACAGTATTCTCTCCCCGTCTGCACTAGTCAAAACCACCCCGTTCTCAGTGTCTTGCTTGGTATCCACCTGCAGAGGGAGAAAGCACATACATATTCAAACACATTCACAGCAGACATAGGCGTGCGCAAGGGGTGTGCCAGGTGTGCCTGGGCACACCCTAATCCTGGAGTTGGCAATCCGTCAATCGTGAGCAGGTGACAGGTAAGCCGCGATCCCTAATTGCCAACCCCCAGAACCTGGACAGGATAGGCAGCGGGGGTGGAAATTAGTGGAACCGATCTGTATTTTCTTCTGCAGCAGCTGAAAGTTGGCTTCTCCTCCTCTCCCTCTCGCCGACATTCAGCTGCCACAGGAGTAAAATACAGGGGATCGGTACCAATATATACTACCTCTCTTGTCCCTGTTCCTCTTCTTTCTGCTGCCCAGGCCCCCCTGTGTGCTCCCCCACCCCCCTTATTGTTTCAGGATGACGAGCGGGGAAGAGGCCGGTTAATATATCACAAACGCATGGTGTTGGAGCTTTGAGGTGCACACCCTAATGCAATAGGCTGCGCACACCTATGACAGCAGAAGTGAAAAGATTCTCCCCGGAGGAACAATCCTTCCCTTCTCAAAGTAAAACACATTTTATTTTTTTTAAACCAGAGTCTCTTCTTTTTGTTTTTGTTTTTTAGACAATGCAACACCGCCACCTAGTGGGAGTGCCACCGTCAGAACACTCGTTCTGAAAGAAGAACTTTTTTTTCACGGGTAAAACATCCTCTTTTTCTTTGGCCCTGCTCTGAATTATTCTACCCCAAAGTCCTTGTGTCCCTACAGTGTGGAGAGAGGAAAAAAACACAACTATTCCCACTCTTCCAACAAGTAGAATACCTTTCTGTGTGGGCAAACAGTTCTGGGGCTCCAGAGAGTGCACGCCGGAAACAAAAGGCAAACAACAAGAGTCTAGTCTCTTCACAGATAATACCTTGGATGCGGCAACACCAACGGCTTCCAATGTTTGTCAAAGGTGTCGATATGGTATTCGACATTATCTTTGTCCTTTCGGCAAATAACCACCTTGTCCGCATGTATGTGCCGACCGAGCATCCAGGCTTTCCTACAGTCTTTGTACCGCTGGGTAGCTGTAGCAGAACATGAATAGAACCTACGGGCCTGGGGTACATTGATATGTGTCCAAACAAAGTCCACGTTCCACCGGTGTCTATAGGCCTCTACCTCAAATAGAAGCTCCTTTGGCAGGTACGGGTACTCCCACCCGTATTCACTAGCAACCTTCTGGTTAAATAACCTCTGGACAAAGGTGGCATGGTCAGACGATCTCCCATACCGGTCAAGACTATGGCGTCCGGGTGTCGAGGTACTTTCACTACCACAGGACCAGACACAGGGGCCCGCAATGACACCCGCTCCATCCCAACAACGGATCCAGGAATCTCCAGCGGTGGAAGGGCAGGCAACGGG
The DNA here is from genome assembly GCA_029206835.1 of Rana muscosa. Taxonomy (NCBI): domain Eukaryota; kingdom Metazoa; phylum Chordata; class Amphibia; order Anura; family Ranidae; genus Rana; species Rana muscosa. The sequence goes on from CM055120.1 coordinate 388,107,573, forward strand.
ACAGATCCCTCCTCAGGCTCCGGGGCCTCCACCCGGGGTGTGCTCTCCCCAGTGGACATGGGTGGGTCCCTATTTCTACGGGACAAGAACAGGGGCATCTTATTCCAACCCTTCCGCTCAAACATTTCATCAATGGCGACATCGTCTCCCGGATCAGAGACCGACTCCAGGTCAGAGGTGTCACATTCCTCTGCAGGCAAGTAACTCTGGGTAGAAGACGAGTCACCGCCTCTAACCAGTTCAAGGGCCCTGGGATCCCTGACACTTTGGACTTCTGACAGTCTTTTTCCCTGGCTTACCTCGGCTTGTAGCTGAGCCAGGACGTCCGGAATTTTTCCCTTCGGATGCATCCGTTCCGAGTAAGCGCTGGGGCGTAACTCCACCACGGCCGCAGGAAGCCTTCACAAAGCCAATCTTCCTCTTGGGCGGTGGGAGTAAGGACTCTGTGGTGACCGAGGCAACATCCTCCAGTCTCTCCGATTCCGGAACATCTGTGCTTGCGACTTCCTCCGAAGTCTCAACAGTGCGCATAGGGGTGGCTGCAAAAGCTCTGGCTCCTTCCTCCGAAGTATTGGTGCCTGTAAGGCAGTTGAGGCGGAAAGCCCAAGGCTTCTCTGTGGGTTGCTCCATTTCAAATAAGAACTCCCTACATTGCTCGCATCTGCCGAAGGGCTTGAGATGGACCACCAGTCCCGAGCAGCCGGGACAAACCACTCCGAGGGCCTCCACATCTCTGCAAACGTAGAGGGCAAAATGTCCCCGGGGCTTCAGCCGAATCCCTGTATCCGTCACAGAAGCAGCAAACGAGGTCATATTCATGGTGGTTGTGGCCGGAATCCATGAGGCATGAGGTGCCATGTTGCTCGCTTGCTGTTCCATTGCGCACTGTCCTTTTCGCGCCAAAGTCCCCACGTGCAACTCTTCACATGGCCAGACTCCTCCCATCTTCTGCACTGTTCGCAGGCTTTCTGTATAGGCACGCCCACAAACTACGCAGTCAGGGTTCTCCTCGTGGCGCAGTTCTAAATATGGCCGACCTCCACGGAACTTCACTGGGGAATAATGTTCAAACTCTGGGGGGGTCTTCACACTTTCCAACCGCAGACAAATCCCGGACTCAAGCCCCCACGTGTAGCGCACCCACCCGTCCCCTCCTGCATTAAACTTGGCTCCTCGCAGGGGGAGACAGGCACACTGCATCAGCCCGTACCCTCCTGTATAAAGAGGTTAGGCGGTGTTGTTTTTGGGCCTTGTCTGCAGCCAGAGTCCAAAGCCCTCCTGAGAATGATTCTCACCTCTACCGTGGGTAGATACAAGTCCTTGACTTCCCCAGGAACGTGAATGTCCACACCAGCTGAAAGTCCAACTCAATATTTATTTTCACTTGAATAGCAAATAGTCCCTTGGATAGAAGAAAGGTTGGAACAAAGACACAGGACAGCTCAAGGTGTGGAGGAGGTCCAGGCACAAACGTAGCTCAAACTCTTCTGACTGTTCAGGTTTCTCAAACAGTTTTGACGCACGGTCTCTGCCACAGACCATGAGGTTGGTCTCTGCCACAGACCCTGTGGATAAGGTCACTGCCATTGACCTGGTGAACAAGGTCACTGCCACTGACCTGGTGAACCTTGGTTTCTTCCTAGAACATGGCCGCTTTCAGGGAGAAGACGTCCCCTCAGAGAGTCAACAGACCCTTCCTTCACCGTGACCACAGCATCGGTCCCTCGGAACAGATCCTCCCTTTTCTTAGGGCACGGGTCCCCTCGCAAGGTGGCACCCTAGACTCCTCGATCCCTAGTGGACCCCAGCCGAAGGTTGCTGGGCCCCGGGCCGTTGCTGCAGCTCCTGGGCCTCCATACCCAGGCAGTCAGAAGTGGTGAGGTAGTATCTCACCCCAGGCCAAAGGTGCCTGAGGTGGAACTGGAACACGGCCTCCGGGCCGAGGGCACCCGGAGATGAGCCACACGCACTCCCAGGCTGAAGGTGCCTGGGGGTCGACCCCGATCAGAAGATGTCTGCCTCTTTTATATCCTTTCCCGGCATGCACAGTGGGTTCCCCGCCCCACTGTACGGCTGCCGAGAGAGGTCACAAAAGGCACAGCACTGTATTGATAGTTCAACCCCGGCCCAATATGGCAGCGCCACCCATAGGCCACAGGGAACTCCACACCAATACTATCTTCTGAGGACAAAAATGGTCCATAACTCCTAACAATTTAAGGTGTCTGAGCCTGGTTACCACTCAGACACTTCCCCTAAATTGAACACCCCGCTACATTTATAATTGAGATCCAATATTTGTACCATAAATGTACAACACATTGCCAATCTTATACAAGGAAGTACGATTTAAAATGAGAATAACAGACATTTAAATAATGTGTTTCCTCCTCTGTAATCCATATATTCATAATGTAAATCCACCTTTGTAGTAAAGAAGGAAAGCTAACTAATAAACTTTGCATATAATATTAATTACTGAGTTTCTTTGTTTGTGTCTCTTGCACCCAGGGTATCCATGCTGGAAAGTTTGCTTGATTGTATTAAACCAGTATTTATGCCTATACTAATATTTACATAGCTCTTATCATTGTTCTAACATGGGTTCCTGAAGCTTCCTGCCCACGTGTGAATTTCTAGTCCCTGTGCAAGCGTAATGGAACAAAACAGACCTAAGGCTACATTTGCACAGGCATTTTGCCTGGGGGTTGCCACCTGTCCGGGATTCACCCGGACAGTTCGGGTTTGGAATAATGCGTCCGGGTTTCAGACTGCCTGAAACCCGGACACATTATTCAGACCAGAATATGTCTTCCCAGCAGGGTTGCTGGTTGCAGTTGTCTAAGCTGAGAGTGTCTGTTACACTCTCTCTCACGCTACCCAAAGCCAGCACTAACAATTCTCCCCAAACACACACACAGAGGGGAGAATAGAGAGGGCTCGCATACCTCCCAACTGCCACAGATTGGGCGGGACTTTCCCGCATTGACACCTTTTTCCCGCTTTCCCGCCATAGAGGTAATTTTCCCGCATAGCGAAGAGGAAGAAGAGGAGGTCCGAAGTATTCTGCCCCCTCCCGCTACTTAGCACAGCAGCACGTGAGGACGAAGGAGGAAGAGTTAGGAAGGTACCCCCCCCGTGGCCCCCCCCGCTTATCTGTAGAAGTACTACCTGATGCTCAGCGGCAGCAGCGACACCCACCCCCCCACCCGCGTATGAGCTTCTTCTTCACATTCCGGCGTATCAGAAGAAGTACTACCCTTAGCTTATCAACGTTTTTACCTCCCGGAGTTTGACGGCAACAGATCCAACCCCCCCCTTCTCAAACGGCCCTGCTCCCAAGTGTCCCGCAGTTCATAGTTCAAAGGTTGGGAGGAATGGGCTCGATCTGCACCTCTTCCTCTCGCCCCTACCCCTCTGTGTCTGCCCATTCACACTCCAATCTCAAGGGCTGTGCCTCAGAAAAGGAAAGTGGGGGCTGGAAATTTGAAGTCCAACAGCCTCAGATACATCTGGATGAGAGGTGTTGACTGCCAAGGGGTGAGTGAGCTCACCATCCATCCCTGTCTGTGACTGAAGTCTCCCCCCTTCTCTCTCCTGCCTCTGAGTGAGTACACTAAGGTAAATCAGGGTTCTCACAGCACCCCTTACATCAGAGTTCCCCTTTACACCAGACTTCTCCGTACATCAGAGTTCTCAATGTTCTCCCTTAGATCAGGGTTCCCTGAGGATCCCTTATGTTAGAGTCCCCAGAGTTCTCCCTTACATCAGAGTCTGCAGACTCCCTCCTTACAGTGAAAGAGAACTCTGCGAGTTCAGATGTAAAAGGGGAACTCTGTGGACTCTGATGTAAAGGGGGACTCTTGTTATTAACTTCATATGATTAGAAATGTTATTTATTAGCAAAATATAAGTATAAAAAAAAAATAGCTGTGCACTGTTAAAGTGTTTGGGTTTGACTTGAAGAAAAGGTGGCACCCTAATTTTGCCACAGTGTGAATAGCAGGGGCAGGAATCTACTAATTTGTGCTGCTGTTTTTGACAGGTTGCAGCCGCCGAGCCTATACACTTCAATGACAGGTTGTTGGTGACCACAGTTACTTGTGGCCATCCACGCAGCCAGCAATTACCTAAGCACTTAGAATGTATTTAGCTCATTTAAAATGACAGTTTAGTTGGGCTTGAATTAGGCCAGACAGTCACTCCCTGCTTGTGCAGGACAGATCCAAGCAGTAAAGTAATTAGTATATATAATAAATACAGTACATACGCTAGAACAATATAATAAAAGTAAATGTATCTCTACCTGCCCTTTTGGTTTATCATCACTTTCTGTATATGAGACAATGACCACCAGGACCAATAGTGAGGGTTAACATTCCCAGCTGGAACAAAGAAACCAATAAAAAAACCTGACATGGGTTCTTCTAACCCTTCCACCTTCTATTCAAAGCCTTAAAAAAATTGGCTTTTGGGGGGCTTGGCCAAGATGGCGGACTGACCGGACGTGTTTACTGAGCTCTCTTGGAGTGTGATCCGTTCAATTCCCCGTACCAATTGACTGTGCCTGCCTGCAGGAGTCTGAATGCCTTCTAAGGGATACAGGAGTCAGAAGAAGGGGAAAAAGTTGAAGTTTCCCCTCTGCCCACCGGAGGAAGTCTCCCGGCTGCCTTGTTCACTACCATCTCCTGCGCGCCTCTCCAATATGGCGTCGCAGACTGACCACGAGGCGGATCCTGCCCTGGCTCCCCCTGGCATCCTGGAGGTGATGGCCGTGATTACTTTGTGCCAAACGGCACTCACTGCCAGTATAGAGCGGGTGCAGATGGATGTTGGGCTTATCCGGCAGGACTTGGACAAAATCCGTACCCGAGTGTCGGAGGCCGAGCGCCGAGTGGGGGAGGTGGAGGACGCGGTCACGGGGCATGATGCTTCGATCCGGGCCTTGCAGTCCAAGGTCAGGGCCCTTGAATACCGCGCGGAGGACGCAGAGAACAGAAGCCGCAGGAACAATCTCAGGATCATAGGCCTCCCGGAGGGAGTGGAAGGCCGCACGCCTGCACGCTTCACTGAAGATCTTCTACGTTCCTTACTGCCGGCGGCCCAGCTCTCTCCATACTTTGCGGTTGAAAGGGCCCTCCGTGTCCCTCCTAGACCTGGACCTGAAGGGGCCCCTCCGCGCACCTTTATTCTTAGACTGCTTAATTTCCGTGACCGGGATGAGTTGCTCCGGGCCTCCCGAGCTGCTGGGGACCTACCCTACAGGAATGTGAAGCTCCTGATGTTCCCTGACTATACCGTGGAGACTCACCGACAGCGCCGTTCCTTTGATGGTGTTAAGGCAGCCCTGAGACGCAAAGGTATCAAGTACAGTATCCTTTTTCCGGCTAAACTACGGGTGGTGGACAGTGAGACGGTCCGGTTCTTTACTACACCTAAGGATGCCTCAGCCTGGATGGATGGCCTGGCTCCCTAAGTTGCTCTCTGTGCTGTTGTCCCCCATGGTGATGGGATGCCTGTCCATATTTTCGTTACCGTTCGGGTAAGGATCGAGTAAGCTGACTGCTCCTTTGTTTATTGCAGCTGTATCCCCTGGCCCTATTGAAGCCCTCTGAAGCCCCTATGCGGAGCTGCGGGGACCACATTGACTACCTATGCTGCATTCTTGCTCACTGCAATCCCGGATTTTTGTGTTGCCTCAGGGCCTGTTACCTCTCTTCTCAACTAATACTTTAATCTTACTTACTTTGTGTTGGCGTTTACGGTACTAGTTTTCTGCAACTGACTTTCAAGAATGTGCCCCTGCCTGGTCAGGAGAATGACTATGCTTCCATCCGTTCCGGCATCAATCCAGAGAAGCTGGGAAGAGACTTGTGCTGCCTGCTTTCCTAGATCTCACGATCACTGGAGATGTTGTGCTGTTCTGCACTGGTTACACGACCCCAACTTTAGTTATCAGTTCATAGACTATGGGTTTTTTGGGACTTAAGTGCTCCTCACTGTTCAGAGGTGCTCTCCCCGGATGGCTAGATCGACCTTTCAGCTGCCGGTTGGTTGTGGAAGGCTGGCCCTCCCTAACCTGATGGTGTATTTTTTGGGCGGCTGTACTGGTCACCGTGCGGTGGTGGTTCGAGCAGTCCAGGGCCAATGCGGCTGTCTGCCTGGAGGCAGCGATAGTGGGCTCCCTTACTGAACTCAGCAACTTAGTTTATAGGGGTGCCTCGGTGTACCCCTCTTTGCCTGCTCCATCTAGGACTACGCTGCGGGTGTGGGGGTGGCTAGGCTTCGTCTCTTATCCCCCAATCGATGGTCCCCCTTCACCCCCTTCACCCCACTATGGGGGAACCCTTCCCTTGCACATTTCCGATCCATACCGGATCCGCAGCTGTGGGCCCGATGTGGCATTAAGTTGTTGAGGGATATTGTCTCCAACGGGTCCCTGCTCCCCTTACAGGACCTGACCGACCGATTTGGCCTTCCACCCTGGATGCTGTTTCGCTACTATCAGTTGCAGCATGCATTCCGGGCCCAGTTTCCGACGCCTCCTAGCCTCCAGGCGGATGCAGTTGAAGACTTGTTGGCCCAGAGCTCCCTAGATAAGCCCCTCTCTACGCTATATCTGATGATTATTCGGAAGGACTCTCCGAAGATGGAGTCACTGTAGAGGAAGTGGGTGGGTGATATCCCGTCCCTGGACAGGGAGTCGTGGGAGGAATGTTTCGAAGATAGCTATAAATTGGTGATATCCTCTAGGGACAAATTAATACAGTCCAAATTTCTACATAGAGTGTACTTCACGCCTCAGAGACTGCATGGTATCTATCCGCAACGCTCTCCGAGCTGCCCGCGATGCCAATCTACTTCTGGTACATATATTCATATGTTTTGGTCCTGCCCCAGACTCTCGGAATACTGGTCCGCCATATTCGAGTTCATCAACATACGTCTCCACTTGGATCTCCCGGTATCTGCTGAATTAGCTCTACTGGGGATACAAGATGATGACCAGAGGCCTCGATACACTAAACTTCTGCTCTCACTGTTGCTTTTTTATGCAAAAAAATAGATTTTGTTAAAATGGACCTCTAGGGTGTCTCCTACGATAGGGGCGTGGATGGATTTGATCAATACTGTGTTGCCTCTCTACAAGCTAACATATATGAATAGAGGGTGTCCTAAGAAGTATGAGCGTGTGTGGGACCCATGGACCAACCCTGTTTAACATTGAGCTCGCTGATGTATCCCTTGTTTGCCTATGTGTGCTCCCCTCCCCCCCCTTCTCTCCTCCCCCCGTCCCCTCTCTCCCTCCTCTACCCCTCCTCCCCCCCTCCTCCTATCCCTCCCTCCTCTACCCCCCCTTCTACCTCCCCCCCTCCCTCCCTCCATTTTCTCTGCTCGGATATCTGGCGTTCGTATTGGGATTGATTCTTCTATTCAATGCATACTCTGTTTTATCTGCTTTTGTAACTCTCAGCCTGTCTCATATGCTTATGTATAGTTTATTCTGTATCTTTTGATACCTGGATTGTGTCATAAACCATTCATTCATCAATAAAGACCAACCTTGTTGTTAAAAAAAATAAAAAATAATTGGCTTTATGTTCATTTTAATAACATTACAAAACCAGTTACCGTACGTTAGGCCAAGTTTTATTTGAGAGACTAAAGCTGGTCATACACTATACTATCTGATTGTGCAAATTCTGTACAATCTTCCTTAAGCCTCATACACACGATCGGACTTCCATCAGAAAAATCCGTGGATTTTGGTCTGAAGGGCGTTGGCCGTGAACTTGTTATGCATACAGACGGCACAACATTTTCAGCCAACAAAACCTAAATATGTGGTTTCTCTGCTTTTTAACACCACCCTTTGGGCAACTTCTGCTAATGTTGCCTTAATGTTTAACATTGGTCCTGAGCATGCGTGTTTGTACTTTGGATTTTTGTTGGACGGATTTGTGTACACACGATCGGATAATCCGACGTAACAGATTTATTGCCGGACAGTTGGTGAGCATGAACGGCTAACATTTGTTGTTGTTAATTCCGCCAACAATTGTCTGATGGAGCATACACATGGTCGGATTATCTGACATAACACGTCCATCAGACAATTATTGTCGTAAAATTGGATCGTGTGTACGGGTCTTCAGAGTTACCAAAACTATGTCATATGAGGACACACCTAGGCAACCTGTTCAATTAGTATCAAATCAAGCAGCCCTTTGCACTACTACATAGTTTGTTAGATCTAAAGTTGATTTTACAATCAGATCGTGCAGTGTACAGTCAGCTTAAGTGAGAAAATTCATATTTGCATCTTGTTTGACTGGCAGATAAAAACTCAGAGGCGGTGGTATATTTCTGGAGGGGGGGGTGGCAAACAGTGCACCCACAGACACAACCCCCCGCCCGGTCGGTCGGTTCCAAGCCTGGCACTTTAATCTATGGCGTGGGTGACAGCTTCCCCTTGCTTCTCCTCCTCAGCATCACGGCATCTCCTCCCTCCGCCTCCTAGACCTGCTTCCTGATTGGCCAGGAGGAAAATCAGTGTCATAATAGTTGTGTGACAATAGCAAATTAATATTCCACCCTTTTTTTAAGCCTATTAGAGCCCCTGGAATCCATGCGTCTGGCGCTCCGCATGTAGATTAGGGGGCCGGACACAATGATACGGGGGGGCCCTGTGTGCCCCGTAATGGATGGGCCGCGACTGTTAAAATGACAGAATCAGCAAAGCAAAATAAAAAATGGCATTTTACCTAGAAAAAAACTTTTTTTTTTTTTTAACAGAAACATTTTTATTGAACAAATCAGCATTACAATACAGTCAGCTTTTGACAATCAAATATTGCATAGTACAGTATCAATTTGAAATCATCATATTGAGCATCCTACCAATACATATAAAATATAATTTCTGCCATTTCTCAACAGGTGAGAAGTCACAAGTATATATCTATCTAGGTCCGGGCCATGGTAACCTTAGGGTACTCAATCTCCCTCCCCTGGGGGGAAGAGGCCATCAGCTGCCCAGCCCATATATATATATATATACATGGGCTGTATATATATATATATATATATATATATATATATATATATATATATATATATATGTATATGTGTATATATATATATATATATATAAAAACGTTTTTATTTAGTATGGTCGGGTGCCACCCAGTGGGAAGGGGGGGAGTGGTTTACCCCCATCCGGAAAAGGGGGGAATCCATCAGTTGGTCCCCCACCTCTCCGGCTACTCACCCACTCGTGTCCACCCATGCAGCCCACACCTTATCAAATTTTGCCAGGCATTGCCTGTTCTCGTATGTGAGCTTGTACAGTGGAAGTACTAAATCAACCGCCTTTTGCCAGGCTTTCAATGTAGGGGGTTCGGCTGACTTCCAGTGGAGCATTATCTCTCTCCTGGCATAGAATAGTGAGAATGTAACGCAGAGTTTAGCATACCTGTCCCCCTCAACGTCTCCCAAATAGCTCAGGAGGAGCACCATAGGTTCCCTTGGCACCAGAGTTCCTAAGAGTTCGCTCAGTTTCCCAGCTATGTGGTCCCAGTAGATTTGGATTTTAGGGCAGGCCCACACCATATGCCAGAATGTGCCTATTTCCGTGTGGCATCTGGGGCATGAAGGGTCTAAGTTTGGGCAGATGCTGGCCATCCTATGTGGGGTGTAGTACGCCCTGTGAATAAACTTCAACTGGATAAATCTATCCTTGGCCGCTATCATGGACGGGATATGGTGTACGTTTAATATACCGTGATATTTCACTGCTGCTGAGTTCACGGGTCTTCTCTGAGATATCTGTTCTCCCCCTAGTGGTAGTTTAATATACAGTGTAGATCACTTCTCCCACTGTGAATATAAGTGATCTACAAATGCTTTGAGAATCCCAAACGGCTTCTGTTGCTGTAATCTCGCGATACTTCGGGAGATTTCAGTATCAGAACCCCAAAGTAAAACACGAAGCACTCCACATACACTGCACATATTAACTTAATAATAAAGTTATAATCCCTCTACCCAATAAACAGACACCCCATAACTGCAAAACATTATAATGATTAATACATAAGCATAACACATGTGCATATTTATGTGAATGGTGTATTCTGAAATGATTGTACTGTATTTGTCATGCAGATATGCACAATTCATATAAAAACAATATATATATTAAATAGTTCAAAATAATATAAAAAAAGCATAACAATAAAAATATGAAATTAATAATTAAATATAAAATATTTAAATATATTTATATATATATATATATATATATATATATATATATATATATATATATATATATATATATATATATATATATTAAATGAAAATAAATAATTTTAAATAAAGAGAAACCCCTGTATAATAAAATTAGAATAGTCCATGAGCTAAACCAAATGTTAGGTTTAAAATAAAAAAACAGTGGTGACAATTGATTGCACAGTGGCTGCGTTTGATGGCATGGCACAGTGGCTGCATAGTGGCAACAATTGCTGGGCACAGTGTCGACAATTGATGGGCACAGTGGCGACAATTGATGGGCACAGTGGCTGCGTTTGGACACAATGAGGCTGCAATTGATGTTTTTTTTTTTTTGTTCGCTTGTTTTCGCCCCCCCCCAAAAAAAATTGAGCACCAGCCGCACTGGGTACAATCCTGTAAAAGTTAAGTTAAACTATTAAGCATTTGAGGGTATAAGATAGGAAGCAAGATGGAGGGTCAGAAAAAAAAGAGATTTGCAAAATTTTCTTACACACAAAATTTTCTTACACACAAAATATGGCGCGCAGAGCGTAGTGGTGAACAGTGGACATAACTTAAATTGCGCTAAATATTGGCTTAAAGGGGGTGTTGTTAAAGAGAGTCTGAGATGACTTGTATAGTGCAGAATGTGGTAATGTTAAATAGGGAGTGCAGAGTGTATGGTGGTGAGTACTATGTACATGAGAGGAGTGTGGAATGTATGGCGGGGGGTAATATGTACAGGAGAGAAGTGCGGAGTGTATGGAGGTGGGCAGTATGTACAGGAGAGGAGTGTGGAGTGTATGGCGGTGGGTAGTATGTACAGGAGAGGAGTATGGAGTGTATGGCGGTGGGTAAAATGTACAGGAGAGGAGTGTGGAGTGTATGGCGGTGGGTGGTATGTACAGGAGAGGAGTATGGAGTGTATGGCGGTGGGTAAAATGTACAGGAGAGGAGTGTGGAGTGTATGGAGGTGGGTAATATGTACAGGAGAGGAGTGGGGAGTGTATGACGGGGGTAGTTAGTGGAGAGAGGAGGAAGAGGAGTGCAATATCACCTCCTGACAGTCTATCAGCCACTGCTATATGACCTTGGTGGTGGGGCACTCCAAAGGATGTAAGGGGGCACTCTGGAGGCACTAAGGGGGCACCCTGGAGGTTGTAAGGGCTGATGTAACGGGGCACTCTGGTCCTCCAGAGTGCCCCCTTAAATCCTCCTCCAGAGTGCCCCCTTACATCCTCCTCCAGAGTGCCCCCTTACATCCTCCTCCAAAGTGCCCCCTTACATCCCCCTCCAGAGTGCCCCCTTACATCCACCTCCAGAGTGCCCCCTTAGTAGTACTGTACAAAGGGGCACTCTGGAGAAAGTAAAGGGGCACTCTGGAGAAAGTAAGGTGCGGAAGTAAGGGAGCACTCTGGAGGAAGTAAGGGGGCACTCTGGAGGCACACAGATAGTACCTCCAGGGTGCCCCCTGCAGAGAGTCCTGAGGAGTGATGGCCATTAATCCATGCCAGGTGAATGTTAGGAAAAGCTGAGCACACCACCCACCTCATGGCTGCCCTATTCCACTACTGCTTGCTCTCTCCCTGCCACAGACCTGACATAAGCCCGGTCCAGCCTGTGGTGTATATCCCCATGTTATCATGTTATGTTTTTAGAGATCTATATATATGTATGTATGGATGTGTGTGTGTGTGTGTGTGTGTGTGTACAGTATATATGGCGTTTTTCACACAGGTCCAACACTTATTTATTCCATAACGGCAAAATAAATAGTCCTTTGCGAGCAGACAGTTTGAGACCCATAGAACAGTTCAGTATTGGTGGGGAGTAGGTCAAGGCACAATCCTCAAAGAAATCTAAACCGTTGTGGTATCACCAACGGTTGCTAAGCACGGTGGCTGTAAAACGTACTTTTAGCTTCAGAGTCTCTTCCAGCGACTCTAGAGAACAGGAACTGGAGTTACCTTTGCTACGTTGCAGCCCCTGTCAGGGGGAAGACATCCCTCCAAGGGAGTTACCAGAGGCCCCGCCGTCACCGGATTAATGCTGTACCGGGCTATTCGGAAGGGTTACACTCCCTGGCCTCCTCGCCTCAGATACGGGTCCCAACACCTTAGGGCCCCTCGGACTCCTCCACCCTTGCGGAACCCAGTCGAAGTTACTGGGCCCCAGGCCTTTGCAGTAGTACCTCACCCCAGGCTTAAGGTGCCTGGGATGGACTCCATCGCTCGCTCCGGCCAGGCCAAAGGCGACTGGCCCCCGGAACGCCAGTACCCAGGCTGGAGGTGCCTGGGCGTGGCTCTGCTCTCCCACTGGACTCGGCTGGACTCGACTGGACCTCTTGTCGAGGGCATCCCTCCCCTTTATCTCCTCTCCCGGCAGGCACAGCAGGTTCCCCACCCCGCTGTACTACTGCCAAAAGGGGGAAAAAAGGGCAGAGCACTACAGTAGTGGTTCAACCCCGGCCTAGGGCGACAGCGCCACCCCCAGGCCGAAGGGAACTGCACACCACTGGAATCCTCCACGAATAAAACAGTCCCAATTCCCTAACAATTGCTGCATCTGGGTCAAACTACCACCCAGATGCTTCCCCTAAATTTAGACCCCCGCTACATAAAAAAAAAAAACGGAATTACACCCCCCCCCCCCCGCTCCTACTATTCCATTATCTGTGTCCCTTTCTGATGGTTATGTGCTGGTCGGAGCGGAGGGAATATTTCTTCAGTTTTGGGTGCCCATTCAGGTCCGCTCGCATGTTCTTCTGCCTTGGCTCAAGTCCCGGCCAGCCGCCTGCCTGCCACTGTGCCCATCAATTGCAGCCACTGTGCCCATCAATTGCAGCCACTGTGCCCGTCAAATGCCGCCACTGTGCCTGTCAAATGCAGCCACTGTGACCCCCCGTCTGCTCACTGACTGCCCGGCACTTACCCCATCTTGGTGGGGGATCAGGCAGTGGGTGACAGCGGCGAGCTGTGGGATGGTGGGATGAGCAGCGGGTCAGGCGGCGGCTCCTGTGTCCTCCATTTATCTCTTCTTCCTTCCTGCTAGGCTTCTAATTGGAGCGCCTGTGCCTTCAGCCAATCAGGTGACAGGTATCAGACCCGCTCCTCCTGATTGCCTTTCCTTCCCTGGCGGAGTGATTTTCCTACGCTCCCCACCCAGTAGTAGCCAGGGCCCGGAGAGCAAGACTTGACAGGCTGTGAGACGGGCGGCGGCGACGGGCTGAGAGTCGCTGATTGCCGCCAATACTAGTAAAAAAAAAAAATATGTCCCCGGATTTCATTTAAAAAATTTGGTCACCTTACTGTAATACAAAAATGTGAAGGACTCGAAGGAGATATATATATATATACACACACACACACAGATCATATACATATATATATATATATATATATATAATTTTTATTTTATATATGTATATCTGTGTGTGTATATATATATATATATATATATATATATATATATATATATATATATATATATATATACACACACAGATATAAATAAATACACACACACACACAGATATATATATATATATATATATATATATATATATATATATATATATCTGTGTGTGCAATTGTATAGTTAATGTAATTCTAACCTGCCTGCTGTTGATGTATGTTTAACTGCAGTTGAGAAAGATTTTTCTTTCACTTTTAAGCTATTCACTGGCCGAGATCTCCTCTTTCTTCCTGCTATCTCCACCTCTGGGCTGGAGAAGCAATAAAGGAGAACTTGAAAGAGACACACAGAGATAAAGTGGCATCACTGGATATTAACTTGGCCGTTTCTGTTACAGTGAATGCAGCCGTTCTGTGCACTGAGAAGAGAGGAGGAGAATAGTTCTCCAGTACTCATCTCAGTATATTAAAACGGCAATGCTCTGAGATAAGCGGTGATCATCATGATCTCCGCTTATCATGGTTTATTAAACGTACACCATAGGTTGATATACAGTCCTGCCATTCGTCTTCTCCAAGCACCGGAATGTCCTCCCTCCATTTGTCGAATGTGTGCGTAGGTTTGGTGTCATAGGCTACCGTCAGGTACAGGCAAAGGGTGGAGAGGGGTTTCCCCATTACACTGGAAATGAGCAGGCGCTCGATGGAGTCAGACTCGAGTGTCAGTGCCTCCGGGAACTGAGCCTTCATGGCATGTCTCAGTTGCCAGTACCGAAACTCCGAGGTGTTGGGATAGAAAAAAAATCTTTAAACAAGAATAAAGACACAATTTTTTTTTTTTTTAGAAAAAAGTACCTCACTATCACAAAAAAAGTAAATATCTTAAATTCAGTGGGTCGTGCTATTAAATTTTTGTGATAGCGAGCCTAAAATAAAATTAGTCAGTTGAAGTGACACCTACTAATAGAACAAAAGAGCCACAGTTTTCTAATTTACCTATTGCAGTTACAATGCCATAACACATGGTGGCAGTGTTGACTTTTTTTTTAACACAGACCCATGATGTAAGGGTGTACGTTGTAGGATTTATACAGTAATTCTTTATTTATCTAGTGCCAATGTGCTTCTAAGCTTTCCAGATTAGTACCTTATTCGATATATCTTTTTTATTTACTTATAGCAAACAAAATGTTTAAAAATACTTAGATCTGATTAATTCATGTTTTATTGTTTGTCAAAACTTTAAACTCCTATTCAAATAAACTTTTACTTTTGGGAAAACATAGCATTTTCTGTCCTTGTGACTACATGGGAAGTAATGGAATATCTCCCTTATAGTGACACCGTGATAAGACACAGATATATGTTGTAACCCTTCCCCCACCTTTTTGAAAACTAAAAATAGAATGTTTCACTGGATTTGGGTTTTAAACCAATTAGCTGTTTTTTACTTTCTTAAAAAAAAATAAAAAATCACTGGCAAAGACTACTGTGCTTGAGTTCCCTGATATGCATACCTGCTTCAGTAATTTTTAGGGTATTTCAGCTTCCCTTGTAGATTTTCGAAGTTTTATCTGTTATGGGCAAAGCATAGGGGATGTGGACTAAAGCCTCGTACACACGATAGGACTTCAAACAAACTTTTCTGTGGATTTTTGTCCGAAGGGAGTTGGCCGAGAACACCCATAGCATACACACAGCAGGACTTTTCTGCAAACTTTCCCAAAACTTTCCCAACATCACGTGTTTTTTCTGCTCTTTACCGCTACCCTTTGGTCAACTTCTGCTATTGTTGGTTGATTTTAACATTGGTTCTGGGCATGCGTATTTGTACTTCGGACAAAAGACCGATGGATTTCTGTACACACGGTCGGACTTTGCACCATCGGACTTTTGTTGCCGAAAAGTTTGTCCGTTTGCAGAGCGAACTTTTGTCCGATGAAAACAGAAAAAGTTTGTCCGATGGAGCGTACACACGCTCGGATTTTTTTTAAAACGTGCTCATTTTGAATTTTGTTGTCAAAAAGTCCTACCGTGTGTATGGGGCTTTACACTCACTACATATTATGGTCAATGATATATTGCAGGCAAATCTTTTACATAAAATGCCCAAGACACTGGGCATGGTACTAACCCTATAACAAACTTTCCTGTCGCAGCTTCATGGCAGCATACACCTTTGGGTTGTGGCTCCGCCCCCACAACCTGATGGGACCGTTTAGGGCCCCCGCCCAGGTATTCTCCTTTTTTTCCTCACCTGACCTGACAAGGACATCAAGATAAAGCACCCCCTTACCGCTTTCGCCCCAGCCAGGTTCTAGCCTCTCCTGTACAGCCTCCAAACGAGCTCTATGGAAGGAACCCCACTCTGATGGTCTCAGGGGTATGATGCCAGCATTTACACAAACCTTAAATAGGTTTATCCTGCAGCGACCTCCAGCTCTTCTGTGCACCTCTTTTCAGCATTGCACTTCCTGAGCCTTGTCCTCCAGCAATCCGGTCCTCAGGGATATGTGCCAGCTCTTCACAGACCTTAATCAGGTCTCTATAGCGGCCTCCAGCTCTCCTGTGTAACTTTGTCACAAAAACTGGCTTTCTGCGCCCTGTAGTCCCACGGCAGGCTCTGTGCATGACGTTGAGTGTCCAGTCACTTCCGCGCATGCGCGGACAGGCGGGAGGTCTTCTACAGGTTCACAATGGTGATTCCCATGTTTTTCCAGTTTCCAAGATGGCGCCGGCTTGCTCACGACGCTACGGCGCATGCGCGGTCATGATGTCATCACCGAGCGACGGCGGCTGCAATTTTAAAAACCCAAAACTTCTTTTGCTATTTCCTCTTGAACACTTCATCTGTCACCAGCGTTTTTTCAGTGGGATAGATTGCACTGCTGTTTCTTCCTTCAGGTAAGCTCCTCGGGTCACTTTTTCCCTTTCTTGGTTTCACCTTACTTGCTGCCTGCATGCTAATTTCCTACTGTCTGTTGTAGGGGGGACTCTATCACTCCTCATGGAGGTCGCTGCCCCGGTAGACCATCACCAGCCTAATAGGTAAGGGGGGGGAAGATTGGTAAGTAGTGAAGATTGAAAAAGAGAGCCTGTCACTAATGCTGTCTAAATTGGACAGCCCTATCAGGTCGGCCAGATCGTCAGATTCAAGACGACAAGAGCCATCCAGAAGAAGCCGCTCAAGCCATAGACAAAGCCGCTCAGACCGTGGCAGAAGTCGCTCACGCACGAGTCGAAGTCGCTCAAGTCGCAGGAGGAGCCGTTCAAAATCTCATTCACGGCACAGCCACTCCTACTACAGGAGGTCTCCTTCACGCAGACGCTCTCCTCCCCTTCAGCGTTCCTGTCCATCAGGGAATTCATGCTGGGTTTGCGGTGCCATAGCACTTCCTGAAAAGCTGGCCTGTCGCACATGCTTGGATGAAGCAACCAGAGAGAGAGAGCTAAGCAGAGAGCCGGCTAGAGACAGATCCCTGCAAATCGCAGAGTCTGAAACAAGCAGATCAGTGCAAGGCACTTCACCTGCGACTCCCTCCACATCTAGAAAGTCAGACCCCCTATCTGACAATGAGGACTTGGAGGTATCCACCTGATTTGACTTTGCACTTATAGAACCCTTCATAAAGTCAGTAAAGGAAGCTATAGAATGGGAAGAGAAAAAATAAACTCTGCAAAAGGCGAAGAAATATTTTCCGAATCTCAAAAAAGAGCCAGAAACCTTCCCATTTATCGATGACTTAATCAAAGATGAATGGCAAAAACCTGAGAAGACCAGTCTCAGCAATAGACTTGCCAAACTGTATCCGCTAAAGGAATCTAGTGTCAACCCACTAGTAACACCACCAGTGGTAGACTCCTCCCTGATGCGCCTCGCCAGGCATGTAACACTTCCAATAGAAGATGCGGTTACATTTAAAGATGTACTAGACAGAAAGATTGATCTGAATCTTAAGAGAGCCTACCTATCTGCAGGTGGTGCCTGCAGGCCAGCAATAATGCTAGCAGCAGTGGGAAGAGCTATCTCAAGCTGGTCCTCCAACGACGAGAAATTGGTAGCAGAAGGCGTGGAACAAGAGAAAGTGATTGCAGCTCTCCGGGAACTTAGCCTTGCAGGCGACTTTGTCGCAGAGGCCTCTGTTGACATGATAAAATCAACATCAAGAGCAATGCTAAGCTCAGTGATGGCCAGGAGAGCACTCTGGCTAAAACCGTGGTCAGCAGATCCCTCCTCAAAGTCTAATTGGTGTAAGATCCCATTTGACGGCACAAACCTCTTTGGAGAAAAGCTGAACTCGGCCATTTCAAAGGTCACCGGCGGAAAGTCAAGACTCATTCCTTTAGTCAGAAGGCCTAGGCAACAAAGACCACGTCCCTTCAGACGAAACCTCCCAGACAGATACAGGGAGGCAAAATCCTACAAGCCCGGCAGGGAGTACAGGAAAAATTGGAAGAATCCACAATCATCCTTCCTGAAACTCCAAAAATCCAAGACCCCTGCCACGGGGGACCAGAAGTCTTTTTGAAGGTACGTCCACCCAACCAGCTGTTGTAGGAGCCAGACTGAAGGACTTCAAGCAGGTCTGGGCGGAGTTAATAAAAGACCCATGGACAGTGGCTACTGTCCAGGACGGACACAGATGGAGGTTCAAGAATCGACCTCCCAGAGACCAGTTTGTCACAACCACACTTCCAACATCTTGGGAAAAGAAGCTTGTATTGACAGAATATGTCCAAGATCTAATCCAAAAGCAGGCCATAGTGGAAGTCCCGCCACCACAAAGGGGGAAAGGTTTCTACTCTCCTCTGTTCTTGGTAAAGAAAAAGACCGGGTATCTGCACCCCGTCCTAGATCTAAAAAATCTCAATCGTTCAATCTAGGGATGCACCGATACCGATACTGGTATCGGTAACGGTGCCGGTACTAGGCATTTTAGCCAGTATCGGTACTCGCTAAAATGCTCCGATACCGAAAGCCGATACCGGAAGTGACGTTGCATGGGAGCGGACCGCCTCCTCCTCCCCTCCGGACAGCGCCATCCCCGCTGCTTCCTCCCATCATCGTGTGGTGCAGGCTCGCCGGGCTTCCAGTCCTAACAGCCAACCAGCCTGTCTCCGCACTGCACACCTCCCTCCTCCAGCTCTGACTCCCGGCCACACAGAGCACTGGATCCGGACTCTCCCTGACGCTGAGGCTCTCCCTGAAGCTGAGGCAGAGAACAGGTATGTGAAGACACTGTACACCCTATCCTGTTGTACTGAGCAGCAGGGCTCTCTCCCTCCTCCTTGCAGTCCCTAACTGTCTCTTGTACCATGCCTGCAGTCCCTAACTGTCTCCTGTACCATGCCTGCAGTCCCTAACTGTCTCTTGTACCATGCCTGCAGTCCCTAACTGTCTCTTGTACCATGCCTGCAGTCCCTAACTGTCTCCTGTACCATGCCATTGCCTGCAGTCCCTGTCTCCTGTACCATGCCTGCAGTCCCTAACTGTCTCTTGTACCATGCCTGCAGTCCCTAACTGTCTCCTGTACCATGCCATTGCCTGCAGTCCCTAACTGTCTTATGTACCATGCCTGCAGTCCCTAACTGTCTCCTGTACCATGTCTGCAGTCCCTAACTGTCTCCTGTACCATGCCTGCAGTCCCTAACTGTCTCCTGTACCATGCCTGCAGTCCCTAGCTGTCTCTTGTACCATGCCGGCAGTCCCTAACTGTCTCCTGTACCATGCCATTGCCTGCAGTCCCTGTCTCCTGTACCATGCCTGCAGTCCCTGTCTCCTGTACCATGCCTGCAGTCCCTAACTGTCTCCTGTACCATGCCATTGCCTGCAGTCCCTGTCTCCTGTACCATGCCTGCAGTCCCTGTCTAATGTACCATGCCTGCAGTCCCTAACTGTCTCCTGTACCATGCCTGCAGCCCCTGACGGTCTCCTGCACCATGCCTGCAGCCCCTGACGGTCTCCTGCACCATGCCTGCAGCCCCTGACGGTCTCCTGTACCATGCCTGCAGCCCCTGACGGTCTCCTGTACCATGCCTACAGTCCCTAAATGCCTCCTGTACCATGCCTGCAGTCCCTAACTGCCTCCTGTACTATGCCTGCAACCCCTGACGGTCTCCTGTACCATGCCTGCAGTTCCGATAGGTATCGGTAATTGGTATCGGCGAGTACCTGAGGTAAAGTATCGGTACTCATACTCGGTGTTAAAAAAGTGGCATTGGTGCATCCCTAGTTCAATCCTAGTGGAGACATTCAAGATGGAAAGCAATCCCCTATGCCATAAATATCGGCGACTGGATGCTCTTCGTGGATTTAAAGGACGCTTACCTGCATGTTCCTATTCACACTGCATTTCAGAAGTTTCTCCGCTTCTCGGTAAATCATCAACGCTTTCAATCTCAAAACCTTCCGTTTGGGATTTCTACCGCTCCCAGAACATTCACAAAGGTCCTGCTGCCAGTGATAGCCTTACTAAGGGAGCAAGGGTTGAGAGTCCACCATTATCTGGACGACATCCTACTGCTCGCGGACAACCAGGAGTCTCTTCTACTCCACCGAAATACTCTAACGTCCACCCTGCAAAAAATCGGGTTTCTGATAAACTGGAAGAAAAGCAATCTCCAGCCCACTCAGAGAATGATCTTCCTGGGGGCAGAATTGGATACCCGACTCAACACCATAGAGCTTCCTCAGGAGAAAATTCCAATCATAATCCAAAAGGCAAAGAGGTTACTCTTATCCAACACGCTCCCAGCCAGAGAGTGTCTCAGCATTCTGGGGTCACTATCAGCAACCATTACTATGGTCCAATGGGCCCAGTGGAACACAAGACCTCTCCAGACATCATTCTTGAGACAATGGAACGGGGTATCGATGTCTCAACTAATCAACATCCGAAAGGAAGTCAAACAATCACTATGGTGGTGGACCCGATTGCACAACCTAAAGAGGTACAAGCGCATAGTTACCCTTCCCCAGGAGGTGATCACTTCGGATGCCAGCAGGGAAGGCTTGGGAGCAAACTACCAGCAACTTGCAGTCCAAGGCCGTTGGTCTTTCGAGACACAGGATGTAGTATCGAACATCCTAGAGATGAAAGCTCTCCTGGCTTTCAGTCCTCTCCTGAAAGGGAAAGAAGTCCTGTTGAAGATGGACAACAGGGTGGCAGTTGCCTATATCAACAGGCAAGGAGGCACCAGAAGTTGCTCCATGATGCAGGAAGTCCGCCCAGTTCTTGAATGGGCGCAAGTGAATCTGTCGGGATTAAGGGCAATGTATGTCCCAGGAACCCAGAACCAGCTGGCCGACACGCTAAGCAGAAACTTAATTTCCAACAACGAATGGGCTCTGAGTCAACAAGCTTTCTCCCTCATTACAAAAACTTGGGGCATGCCGGATATAGACTTGGCAGCGACTCCAGACAATGCAAAGTGCCGGAGGTATCTGACAAGAACCCCCTGCCCGTTAGCGGAGGGGACGGATTGCCTACAACACGAGTGGAACTTCCGTTTGGGTTACATCTTTCCCCCAACACCTCTCATACCTCTCATACCGAGATTTCTTCTCAGGCTCAAGAGGTCATCATCCACAATAATAAAAGTCCTTCCTTTTTGGCCGAGACGGCCATGGTTCACCACTCTCCTTCAGCTGAATACAGTGAGACCATTACCACTTCCACCAGCAGCAGATCTACTCTCCCAGGGGCAACTTCTTCATCCATCCCCGGAAAGGATGCATCTGACAGCCTGGAGATTGAAAGGGCTAGGTTCTTAAACCAAGGTTGCTCCCAAAAAGTGGTAGAGACGCTTCTTCAAGCCAGAAGATGCACCACCAACAATACCTACAAGATGATCTGGGAGAAGTTTCTCTCAGTCGCACAGCAACAAGCCTGGAACCCATCATCTCCAACAGTTGCTCAAATCCTTGAGTTTCTCCAGTTAGGCCTAGAGAAAGGTCTTGGGTCAAGTACCTTGAAAGTCCACGTATCAGCCTTATCTGCAATGACAGGAGTCAAGTGGGCGCAAGAGCCTCTAGTCATTCAGTTCCAGAGGGCCTGCCTAAATATAAGGCCCCCCAGAAAACTTCCTTCCTGACCTGGGATTTTTCGGAAGTTCTATCACATGAACCATTCTTTCCGTTGCAAAACATCTCCTTGTGGGACTAAACACTCAAAGTCACCTTCTTAATCGCAATAACATCGGCCAAGAGAGTCTCAGAAATGCAAGCTCTATTGGCAAAAGAACCATACTTAATCGTCTACCCAGACAAAGTAGTCCTAAAACCATCTGATCGATTTATTCCGAAGGTATCATCCTCCTTCCACTTCAATCAGGAGATTAACCTTCCTGCTCTCTCCACAGAACAAGGGGATCCACATCCGCTGGATGTAAGAACCAACATCCTAGCCTACCTTTCAACAACCAACGACCTTAGGAAGTCGGAAAACCTCCTGGTCATCCCACACGGCTTTAGGGGAGGACAAGCAGCAACCTCTCGCACCATCGCAGCATGGCTGGTGAAGACCATCAAAAAGGCTTATTCACTGAGTCAAACACAAATACCTGAGGGCTTGAAGGCGCATTCTACAAGGGCAATGGCGACCTCCTGGGCGGCCTACTGCAGAGTGTCCTCGGAAACTATTTGCCGAGCAGCGACCTGGTCTTCCAGGAACACCTTTATTTCTCATTACAAGGTGGACTTTGTCAGATTGTCCACGACAGAGTTTGGACGAGCAATTATTCAGTCCAACACCTCTATTCCATGTAAATAAAAGATTGTCTTTATGCTCAGACCCACCCAGTTTGCGAGTTATTCACCCAAAGGTGTATGCTGCCATGATGCGACAAGGAAAACGGAAAATTGGATACTCACATTTCTGTATTTTTCCTTTCCTGTCGCATATTCATGGCAGCATACAGATGCCCACCCGTCTGAGGTGAGGTATATATATACTGAGAATACCTGGGCAGGGGCCCTCTCTGGGCTTAATAGCTAAATGGTCCCAACGGTGTATGCTGCCATGAAGATGCGACAGGAAAGGAAAATTACGGAAAAGTGAGTATACAATTTTCCGTTATATACTCATTCTTCATGCAATGTATATATGTAGAAATATGTCAAATAGAATAGTCCAATGAAAATTTCC
Source organism: Rana muscosa (assembly GCA_029206835.1). Classification (NCBI taxonomy): domain Eukaryota; kingdom Metazoa; phylum Chordata; class Amphibia; order Anura; family Ranidae; genus Rana; species Rana muscosa. Next base: position 388,130,407 of record CM055120.1, read on the forward strand.
AGAGAAGTACTGATAAATAAGTTAAAGCGGTTGTAAACCTGCAGATTTTTTTTTTAAACCTGTAAGGCAAAAAGGCATAATGAGCTAGTATGCACCGCATACTAGCTCATTATGAAACAATTACCTTAGAACGAGGTGTCGGCAGGTGATCTTGGTCCACGCCGAGGGAGCTGACATTTTCCCTCGGCGTGTCTTCCGGATATCGCGGCACCGGCGCTGTGAGTGGCCAGAGCCGGGATGTTGTCACTTCCGCGCATGCACGCGGGAGACTTCTTTCCGGCAAGGTCCGGCAGCGTCTGCCGGACCTTCAGCCAGGCACTCAGAGCGCATGCACCGCTGAAGTCAACGGCTGCATGCAAAGGGAATAACTCCTAAACCGTACAGGATATTCTTTTTACCTACAGGTAAGTCTTATTATAACCTTACCCAATGGCGTCCCTAGGGGGGGACCAGAGGGGGCCCTGGCCCCCCCAACATTATGCTGTGCCCCACCATAAAAAAAAATATTTATTTTTTTCGCTCGGGCTGCTGCTGGGGTAACATAGTCTCTCCTGAGAGGGAGAGCGTCCCCAGTCAGCTCCTGCGGGGGATTCCTCCCCCCTCCCTCTGCTCGCTGACACTGCATAATGCGAGCGCTCACACAACCACAGCCGCCCGATCTGCTCCTTTCCCTGCATCCTCATTGGCACGGAGAAGAGCGAGTTGCAGGAAGGACTCCACGAGCACTGTGGGAGGGGGGGCCCAAGCCTTCATCTCAGTTACTGAAAAAACAGACTGATTTCTCCCGTCCTTAGGACAGTAGAACCAGCCTGTAAATTCCGAGAATGGTGACTGCAAGCTGAGCCGAGTGTCAGTCTATGACACTCTTTCACAGCCCAGCGAGTCCAGCCACCCCCCCCCTCACTCTCCTCACATACGAGCAGGGAGGAATACAGCTCCTCCTCCTCCTTCCAGTCCCGCCCACACTATCCCAGGGTGCTGTATCTGAAGAGAGGGGATGTGTGGGCGGAAAATATGAAAATCAGCAGCATTCCTGGCTGTGTGTGAATGATGCCTGAGATTCTAGCCTGGACCGTGGGTAAGTGTGTGCACTGCAGACTGCAGTACACTGTAATCACTGAACTGCATTATCTCCATCCCTTCTCTCCCCCATCTGTCTTTCACTTTCAGTTAGGCAGGTAATAGACGGTGCACATTTCTTTCCTGCATCCACAGATTGCAGGGGGGGTGCCGCCTGCCGCCTGCCCGACATTACAGCGATTTTCACTTACCGCTGCCGCCGCCTACCCGGCATCAGGACATCCTACGTAGATTGCGGGAAATTCGATGCTCTCGCGGGTCTGCGGGAAATTCGTGTCTGTGCGGGAAGTTCCCGCACAATCCGTGCGTGTTGGGTGGTATGGTCACAGGAGTGCAAAACGAATTGCACTCCTGTGATCCATAGGAGAAGTACAGCCAAACGAGCTTTGGCTGGACTTCTCCTTTAAGTTATGTGTAATAAAATGGAATGACACAGGGAAAAAGTTTTGAACATGCTAACTGAAATGTATTTAATACTTCACACTAAATCTTTTGTTGGTAAGAACAGCTTCAAGACGCCTCCTGTATGGAGAAACTAGTCCCATGCACTGCTCAGGTGTGATTTTGGCCCATTCTTTCACACAAACGGTCTTCAAATCTTGAAGGTTCTGTGGGCCTCTTCTATGAACTCTGATCTTTAGTTCTTTCCATAGATTTTCTATTGGATTCAAGTCAGGTGATTGGCTGGGCCATTTTGGCAGCTTTATTTTCTCATTTTTCTTTTGTTTGAAAACAATTGAGAGTTTCCTTGGATTTGTGTTTGGGATCATTGTCTTGCTAAAAATGTCCACCCTCGTTTCATCTGCATCATTCTGGTAGATGGGAGCAGATTTTTATCAAGAATGTCTTGGTACATTTTTCTATTCATACTTACTTCAATGATATGAAGTTTGCCAGTACCGTATGCTGACAAACAGCCCCACACCATGATGTTCCAACCTCCAAACTTTACTGTTGGTATGGTATTTTTGGGGTGATGCGCAGTGCCACTTGACCTCCAAACATGGTGCGTAATAGTCCTGCAAGCAGCATCTTTGGGGCGGTTTGGAAGCACTGTATACAGCGCTCCTAAACCACCCCTGCCCATTGGAATGAATGGGCAGCGCTTCGGAAGCACCATAACACGGGCGCTTTTAACCCCTTCTTTGGCCGCTATCAGGGGTTATTAGGGCCCTGCTAGCGGCCGAAAAGCGCAGCTAAAATGACAGTAAAGCGCCACTAAAATGAGCTTTACCGCCAATGCGGCCGCAGTGTCAAAGTAGCCTTAGATAAAATAGCTGTCCAAAATACCAAGCCATTGACTCTGATTTAAAACACCCGTGCAAGATAAAGGAAAACCTGAAAACATAGCCTGTTGGGGGTACTTGAGGACAGGGTTAAGAACCACCGGTCTACACCAACGCTGTATCCTGGCCTAGGCCAACAAGGCCCAGGCCTAGGGCAGCACTTTGCAGGGGGGCAGCACAGAAAGAGTCCCAGCCGGCTTGCGCTACACTGTTAGTGTAGCGCCAGTCATATGGGGCGGACTAGGCTGAGAGGCAAATGAGTCTAGCGCCCCCATAAAGCGGCCACACTGCTTCTAGTATGCAGGCGGCCAACATTCCGCAACTGTGTGGGGGGGGCGCTGCTTATAATTTTGACTGCCCTATCATCCTGGATCACAAACCTTCCTCACTGTGCTATATGTTTTCTGCTGCACCATTGTCATGATTATATCTTCTTAGTCCTCTCCATAAAATTATCAGAAATTTGTGCTTAAAAACAGAACTATACGCAACACTTTTTTTTTCCATTTTGGATAGAGTAAGGGAGGGTTATAGACCCTATCAATTTATTTTTTACCATCCCTGTCCCATTGCAGAGATTTCCCTTCACTTCCTACCCCATAGCCAAACAGGAAGTGAGAGGAAATATATGCAAATTAAGGGAATCCATTGCCCCCCCCCCCCAGGCCCTCAGAACTTGCGTCCCACTCGAAAATTTCAGGGCGGGTCTTAAACAGAAAGGGGTGTGGCCTTGACAGGAAGGGGTGGGTCATATTTAAATTAGGGGTGCACGAGTTTAGTCAGGCCTAGGGCAGCACAAAACCTAAATACACTACTGGTCTACACAATGGTAACTCTTCACAGAAGAGCATTCAGACATTCAGCTTAACAATGTTTAAATGGCATTTTCATACTTGCCAACAGTCCTGATTTTCCCGGGACAATTCAGATTTTTGGACCCTTGTCCCAATCTGAGTCCGTCCCGAAGAAAATCCCAGGACTTTGCTTTTGTCCTGGGAAATCGGGACTGTCTTTGGCAAAGACCGCAGCTTCTGGCTCCGAAAATATGGCCGCCGCAAGTTCTCTTTCCAGCTAGCAGGTCTTTCCCCTTGTGTTCAGTGGAAAGGGGAGGGGTCTCCAATCCGTGCAGCCAACTGGCTTCTCTCTTCCGTGTACAAGTAGACAATTCTCTTGTACACTGAAGCCGGTTAGCTCCACGGATTGCAGGCCCCTCCCCTCTCCACTGAACACAGGGGAAAGAGACCTGCGCCCCGTGGCCTGTTGCCGACATGAGGCAGAGTCAATGTCTGGCTACAAAGGGAGAATTTCTGGCTACAAATGGAGAAGGTCTGGCTATGAAGGGAGAATGCTTGGTTATTCATGGAGAATGCCTTGCTATGGAGGGAGTATGCCTGGCTATGCAGTGGAAATGTCTGGCTATGAAGGAAGAATCTCTGGCTATGGGGGGACTCCACTGCCTGGGGACACCTGATGTAAGAGGGACTCCACTGGGGACACTGATGTAAGGAGGGACTCCACTGCCTGGGGGCACCTGATGTAAGGAGGAACTCTACTGCCTGGGGACACCTGATGTAAGGAGGGACTCCACTGCCTGGGGACACCTGATGTAAGGAGGGACTCCACTGGGGACACCTGATGTAAGAGGGACTCGACTGCCTGGGGACACCTGATGTAAGAGGGACTCGACTGCCTGGGGACACCTGATGTAAGAGGGACTCGACTGCCTAGGGACCACTGATGTAAGAGGAACTTCCTTGCCTGGGGACCCCTGATGTAAGAGGGACTTCCTTGCCTGGGAACACCTAATGTAAGAGGGACTCCACTGGGGGACACTGATGTAAGGAGGGACTCCACTGCCTGGGGACACCTGATGTAAGTGGGACTCCACTGCCTGGGGACACCTGATGTAGGAGGGACTCCGCTGGGGGGCACCTGATGTAAGGAGGGACTCTGCTGGGAATGCCTGGTGTAAGGAGGGACTCTGCTGGGGACAGCTGATGGCAGGCGACGTGGGAAGTGACACACGCTCAGGGCTCCCACTGATTCTGCATTATGGCGAATTGAACTATTTCATTTTATATTACAATGTAATAATGGAAATAATGCGCTTCAATCATCCTGACACCATACCAACTATGGTGCTGGGATGATTGAAGTGCTAACACCAGGTGATTGGGGTATTTTTATCTGCGGATTGTTAAATTTTCTGGAATAAACATATTGCTATTGTGGTGTAGGATCTGGAGCTGCTGTCCCTCCATACCTCTTTCTTTCCTTCCTTCTCTCTCCTTTTCTCCCTATATCTTTCTTACTTTCTTTCTCCCTCCCTCCCTCGGGGTCCAAGGTATGTGGTAAAGGTGTTTTGGAAAGTATTTTATTATGTTCAAAGAAAAATATGTGAAGCGCTCCCTCTTTTCCAAATAAATACTATGGGGGGTTATTTACGAAAGGCAAATCCACTTTTGCACTACAAGTGCACTTGGAAGTGCAGTCGTTGTAAATCTAAGTGGACATGCAAGGAAAATAAAAAACATTATTTTAGTTTGCACATGATTGGATGATAAAAGCAGCAGAGCTTCCCCTCAGTTCAGATCTTCCCCTCAAATCTACAGCGACTGCACTTACAAGTGCACTTGCAGTACACTTGTAGTGCAAAGTGGATTTGCCTTTTGTAAATAACCCCCTATGTGGTGCAAATACAAGATAAATAAAATAAAATAATGACCCCTAGTGAGAGTATTGCATATGACACCAAAAATATATTATATATATGACAATGAAAGTGGTATGTGCAACCAGTGACCTCTAGTGGGTACAAAAATTATAACACATATATCCCAATAACATTAATATGTACAACCAGTGACCTCTAGTGGTTACAAAACTTATAACACATATATATATATGTAGCGCACCCACCTCTCCCCAGCCTGCATTAAATTAGGCTCCTCGCAGGCAGAGAGAGGCACACCGCACCACAGGCCCGTACCCTCCTGCATAAAGAGGTTGAGCAGTGTTAGTTTTGGGCCTTGTCTGCGGCCAGAGTCAAAGCCCTCCCAAGAATGATCTCACCTCTTCCCCAGGAATGTGAATGTCCACACTAGCTGAAAGTCCAACTCAAGATTTATTTCACACAGGATAATAAACAGCCTCTTTGAGAGCAGACAGGTTGGAGCGAAGATACAGGGCAGCTTAGGTGTGGAGGAGGTCCAGGCACAAACGTAGCTTAACTCTTTAGACTGTTTAGGTTTCTCAAACAGCTTTGGCGCACGATCTCTGCCACAGACCGTGAGGTTGGTCTCTGCCACAGACCGGGTGAATAAAGTCACTGCCACTGACTTGAAGAGTAGGGTCACTGCCACTGACCAGGTGAATAGGGCCTTTACCTATGAAGTCACTGCCACTCACTTGGACGAGTAGGGTCACTGCCACTGACCTGAAGAGTAGGGTCACTGCCACTGACCTGAACGTGAACTTCCTTCTTAAAGTATTTGGCCCATGTCAAGGAGAAAACATCCCTCCGGAGAGTTACCAGAGGCCCTCACCGTCACCACAACTCTGCGCTGGGTCTTCGGAAAGGGTTACCTCCCTGGCCTCCTCATCCCAGATACGGGTCCCCTCGCAAGGCAGCACCCTGGGGAGTCCTCGATCCCTAGCGGACCCAAGGCCGAAGGTTACTGGGCCCGGGCCTTCAAAATAGTACCTCACCCCAGACTGAAGGTGTCTGAGATGGAACAGGAACTCCACCTCCGGGCCTAAGGCACCCGGAGACAACCCTCCTCACGCCCAGGCCGCATGTGCCCGGGCGGGGACGAACCACACACACCCAGGCTGAAGGTGCCTGACCGTGGACCCCGAACGGAAGATGTCCGCCCCCTTTATACCCTCTCCCGACAGGCACAGCAGGTTCCCCGCCCCGCCGTACTACTGCCGAGAGGGGACACAAAAGGCGCAGCCCCGTATTGGTGGTTCAACCCGGCCCATGGCGACAGCGCCACCTGTAGGCCACAGGGAACTGTACACCAACACTATCTCCCATCAACAGAAATGGTCCATTTCCCTAACAATCAGTGTGTCTGAGCCTAATTACCACTCAGACACTTAAATGGAACACCCCGCTACATATATATATCAAGCAAAGTCCATTGATCCAGTGAAATCTTCTGTGAACCAATGCTGTCCACACACAATGCAGCGGTGAATGATAACAAATGAGTGACCTAACACCACGTGGACCCTCCACCAGTCACACTATGCGCTCACCTCCCAGAGCGGCCCCCAATTGGACCAAGTAGCACCTTCTCCTTTGGGGTCTCAATCCAGGATCTTTAAGCTCCCAGTAGTGAACTCCTGCAAGCGTGATCTCTCATATAGGATGGCAACATAAGAGTAAAAGAGGAACTAACAAAGTGTGATACTGTAAAACTAAATTTATTTAAAACACAAGCAACTATTCCACTCACATTTAGGAATGCACTATCCCTGGTGCATACAGGCGATGAGCTTGGAAATATACAGATCCATCCCTGGGGTCACAAAATTGTCTGCAAGTCCTCGGCCATGCTGCCCTCATGGGTGATCGTGAACTTCCTACAAACAATGCGATGACCTCACAAGCCCTGCTCTGACGCGTTTCTTCGCTCCCATGCGACTTTGATACACTATGCTAGTTCCTTTTTTACCCTTATGTTGCCATCCTATATAAGAGATCATGCTTACAGGAGTTCACTATTGGGAGCTTAAAGATCCTGTATTGAGACCCCAAAGGGGAAGGTGCTACTTGGTCCAATTGAGGGCCGCTCTGGGAGGTAAGCGTATAGTGTGACTGGTGGTGGGTCCACGTGGTGTTAAGTCACTCATTTGTTATCATTCACCACTGGATTGTGTGTGGACAGCATTGGTTCCCAGAAGATATTAATGGAATTTGCTTGATATATATAAATATATATTAAAGCGCTGCGCAAACTGTTGGTGCTATATAAATCCTGTATAATAATAATATGTTTGTGTGTTATAAGCTTTATAATCACTAGAGGTCGCTGGTTGTACATATTAATGTTATTGGGATATATGTGTTATCATTTTTGTACCCACTAGAGGTCACTGGTTGCACATACCATTTTCATTGTGATATATATAATATATTTTTGGTGTCATATGCAATACTCTCACTAGGGGTCACTATTTTATTTTATTTATTTAGTATTTTCCCATTTTTACAATTCGACAACCAACATATTATGTGTAGCGAGGTCTCCTTTAAGACTCATTGGACTATCTTTCCCAGAACCCCCCTTGGCACCCAGGGTGCAGTGTTATCACCACAGAGACTCATAGGTGGAGCTATATAAGGAGGAGGCGAGGCTAAGCTCGACCTCTTTGGGACACGAGACTTCAGTGGAGAGATCTTCCTGTGCGGATCTGCTGTGGTGCAAGGCCTGAAGCCTGGGGCCTTGCGTCGCTACCCAAAGAGCCTTCCACCCCATTGTGAGCCTGGGTGGCATCTGACTTGGTCATCCTCAACCGCTGCTGAGCCGGAGACCCGACCGCTGCAGACGCTGTGTGTGGAGACACAGCAGGTGGAAGTCCCCGGACTGGGATAGAGTCCGGAGGGGTGAGCGAGCACCTGCTCAATCCATATACTTTACACTATTGTTAGGCCTACAGACTGCCGTGGCCCACCAGTTCATATTTGAGTCCTCACTGGAGATCCATAGCAGAACTGAGTCAAACGGATGTCTAGTGAAGTGTTCCGTGTTGGTACTTTTAGCATTTTTTAATTACAAATGTGTTCCTGAAATGTGCACCACCATTTAAAGACTTGCATGCAAAGAATTCATCTCCTAGAGACTGAGTTATAGGGTCAGGCCTGACCGGGTATTAGAGTTTAGTAGCTGCGCCATAGGGCGATTAGTTAACAGTCGCCCCACGTGGCATGCCATTACTGTGTTCCATTAATGTGTAGGGTATCATTTGCTGCAGGGCTCTGCTAGAAGTACATGTTATCTGTCTTTACTGTTGATTTATCTTAATAAGAGAGAGAGTAAACTCATTATTCTTTTACTATTTGTATTGGTGTCTGAATATTCCATAGAGCCTAAGATATATTACCCTATACTAACTGTGCCAGAGTGGGTCGAGTAAATTGCCGGGGGTTGGCGGAGCTGTCTTCAGGGCCCAAAACTAATACTGCGGCCCTCTTAGCTGAGGGTATCGCTACACGTGGGGGCTCGTCCGGGATCCTGATACAGCAGGTGAACGCCAGAAGTGCCGGCATGGACCCCATGGACCCGCAAGCAGTAGAAGCGTGGTGCAAAGCCTTTGGGCAGAGCCAAACCAGTCGATAGTCATCAGCCTCCCAGGGGAGGAATGGTCGACTGAGACGGTAGAGGAGTTAATGAAGTCAGTGTCCCCAGATCACACACCGTGGGTGACGGAGATAAAATCAGACCCAGACATCTCATATCAGTATGCACTAGTGGAGTACTGGGACGGGATGCCAGAGGCTTGCAAGCGCAAGTGTGTGCGGACACCAGACAACAGAACCTATAGGTTGGCGCACGCAGTAACTGTAAAGAAGGAACCATCACCAACGGGATCACTGCAGGCTACGGCCCGTACCCCACCTGAAAGAGGAGACAGGGCGGCGCCTCCGGTGGCGCCCGAACCTGTCACTGCTATATCACCAGAACTGATAAAGGCAATAGGGGATCTGCTAACCAAGTGTCAGAAGACAAGCACGGTGCATGTAGAGACTAGCTACCGGAGACTAAAGACATTCTCAGGGAAGCTCCCTGTCCCTGCAGGGGAGGAAGACTTCGATACTTGGGTGGAACAGGCATTACAAGCAGTGGAGGCATGGGAGGTGCCTGAAGTGCAGAAGAGGCAACGAGTGATAGAAAGCCTTAAAGGCGCAGCAGCAGAAGCAGTGAAAAGTTTCCGGTTTGGGAATACAGACTACACGGCTCAAGACTGTCTAGCCATGCTACAGGAAGAGTTCGGTCAGTTAGAAAAGGTGACAGAGATGGTCTACCAATTTGAACATACTTTCCAACAGCCGAATGAAAAGCTTTCAGAGTATGTCAGAAGACTGAACAAGTTGCTGTGTAAGATTGTCTTGAAGAAGGGAATGATGCCCCAAGATACAGATGCGATAAGAATGAAGCAATTGTTAAAGGGAGCGTTGTGCTCAGATCCAGTCTGGTTGCACCTGAAAACCTTGGGAGGAGGAACGTCACTGACTTACTCTGATTTGATAAAAATCATCAGAGATGAAGAGGCACTGCAGAAGGATCAGCAATTGATAAAGACAAGTCATGCTCCTACACCAGTGATAGTCAACTCGCTGATGACTCCAGAAAGGGACTCAGAAGTGGACACTTTGAAATCACAAATGTCTCAGGTGTTAGAGATGCTGACCTCTCTGATGGCAAAAGACACACAGGGTCCAGAGAAAGAGGTAGAGAGGAAGGAACTGTTCCCAGTTGTTTCGGCACCCGCATCCCTACAAGACTGGGGGGATATAATCTGTTTTAACTGTGGGGGAGTTGGCCACATTGCAGCTACATGTTCCAGTCCCAAGAAAAAGAAAACAGATAACCGCAAGCCGGCGGGAAACTCCAGAGGGCCCCGGTGAAGGAGTCAACCGGGTGCCCATCATCTTCAGTGAGCTCCAAACTGAATGAGAAGCTAAAGAAGAGAGGAGACAAAACCCCTCAGAGGAAACACAGCATCCCTCAACAGAGATACACCCCAGAGAAAGGGGGCAAGACCCCTCAGAAGAGGCACCGCATTCCCCAAAGGGGATGCACACCTAAGAAAAACAATAACATCCCTCAGCGGGTCTGTACACCCATTGAAAGGAGGTAAATCAATGCATACCAGGCTCAAGAAAGACTAAAGTCCAAAGGGAGTTGGACAAGAGAGAGTCCGAAGGGAAAAGACCAGAAGAAGGCAACCACTGTCAGGCCATATCCGGAGAAGCTGGTAGGCCCATCTCCTGTAGTGCCCATTCAAGTGGAGGGAGTCTACACCAAAGCTATCTTGGATACTGGGGCACAAGTGACCCTACTATACCGGGATTTCTACGATAAGCACTTGAGTCATCTACCCACTCCGAAGATAGAGGAACTGGAAATATGGGGAATAGGAACCCAGAGCTTCCCCTACGATGGCTATTTGCCCATAAAGATGACTTTCGACCCATCCTTGGCTGGGAAGGCCGAAGTGTTTGACACCCTGGCAGTTGTGTGCCCTCGGCCGCCTGGAGCTAACAAAAGTTCCCTCATAATAGGGACAAACACGGACCTGGTCCGGAGACTCCTGACCCCTCTAGTGAAAGAGAAGGGCCATGCAGCCACCAAAATCCATCCCATGCTGAAGACGGCCTACCAATGACTGGTCCTAGAGCAGAAGACCCCTGGAGAGGGGATAGGGAAGGTATGGAGACTTGGAAGAGGAGGGGTAGTGTTGCAACCCGGCGAAGTAACCTGTCTCAGGGCCACTGTGAAGCTTACTTGGGAACAACCCGGACCCTTTGTCATGCTGGAGTCCGACCCAAGGGAAGAGTCCTCCGGTCTGGAAGTGATACCAGAAGTGATTCCGCTGAAGGCCCTGAAGAAGGCCCATTGTAGAGTTCCGGTGAGTGTTAGGAACACTACAGGTGGCCCCATGGAAATCCCAGCCAGAATGCTGCTGGGCCAGGTGAGCCCTGCTGCCCCGGTTACCCTGTCAGAAGTCAAGGGGACGGGTGAAGGAGGAGATGTTTGGGAGAAGCTGTCCATGGAGAACCCGAATCTATCCAGGGCTTGGAAAGAGAGAGCCAAGGCCCAGTTGACCAGATGGGAGAAGATCTTCTCCAAAGATGAGTTCGATGTGGGGTGTGCAAGGAGTGCCACCCATCGAATCCGCCTCCAAGAAGACAAGCCCTTCAGAGAGAGGGTCAGGCGGGTCCCACTAGCAGATCTGGAGGATCTGAGGGAACAACTCGCAGAACTCAAGAGGACTGGTGTGATCCGGGAGTCTAGAAGCCCCTATGCCTCCCCGATAGTGGTGGTCAGGAAGAAGAATGGGTCGTTGAGGCTATGTATAGACTACAGGACCCTCAACAGGAGAACCATCCCCGACCAGTACACCACTCCGAGGATAGAGGACGCTTTACAGAGTTTATCAGGAGCCAAGTGGTTCAGCGTTATGGATCTCAAGAGTGGATACTACCAGATCCCTATGCATCCTGAAGACAAGGAGAAGACAGCCTTCATAACCCCAGTGGGGTTCTTCGAGTTTGATCGAATGCCTCAGGGACTGTCTGGAGCTCCTGCTACCTTCCAACGTCTCATGGAAAAGACTGTAGGAGACATGAATCTTATTGAAGTCCTTGTGTACCTGGACGACGTCATTGTCTTTGGGAGAACCTTGGAAGAACACAAAGAGAGGCTGGAAAAAGTGTTGAGAAGACTCAGTGAGGAGGGACTCAAGCTTTCGCCTGAGAAGTGTCGGTTCTACCAGTCTTCTGTGAACTATCTGGGGCACATAGTGTCTGAAGAAGGGGTGGCCACAGACCCTGAGAAATTGGAGGCAGTTATCTCCTGGCCACGGCCCACCACAGTAACAGAACTCAGATCCTTCTTGGGGTTCTGCTCCTATTACAGGAGGTTTGAGGAGGGATTTGCCCGGATTGCCAGACCATTGAATGAACTACTCAAGACCGAAGGGGAAGAGGACGACTCAGGACCCAGGAAGCCGGGAGAGTCAGTCAGAGATCAGTGGAACCAGAAGTGTGAAGAGGCCTTCCAGGCATTGAAGGAGAGCCTAACCACTGCCCCAGTCTTGGCCTACGCAGACCCAACAAGACCCTATGAACTACATGTAGATGCTAGTCATGACGGTCTGGGAGGAGTACTTTACCAAGAACACGAAGGACAACTGCGACCCGTTGCCTACGTGAGCAGGAGCCTGACCCCCTCTGAGAAGAACTACCCCACTCACAAGCTGGAGTTCCTGGCCCTTAAGTGGGCGGTAGTAGACAAGCTTAAAGACTACCTGTATGGGGCGGAGTTCACTGTGAAGACTCACAACAACCCCCTTACCTACCTTTTCACCACCGCAAAGCTGGACGCCACTGGACACAGATGACTGGCCACACTGTCTGGATTCAATTTTAGCCTAAAGTACAGGCCAGGGGCTGGAAATCGAGACGCAGACGCTCTGTCCAGGAGATCTCATGCCCCCGCCAGTGACACAGAAGACTGGACTCAAGTGGCACCTGACGGGGTGCGGGCCCTTTGTCAAGGGGCTGAATTACAAGCCAGAGGAGGCTCGAGGGCAGAAGAGATAGGAGTTACCATGGTAGGAGTCCCCAAACAATACTGTGGAGTAACCCAACTGGAAGAAGACAATCTGGCGAAACTGTCCAAGAAGGAGCTGAGATGCGACCAATTAGAAGACCCCATGGGGAAATTGGTCCTGGAAGCCCTGGAGAATCAGGATCCAAATAGACTCCTGCGCCACTCCTCAAAGGAAGCTCGCCTGTTGAGGAAAGAGTGGGACATTGTCACGAGCCGGACTGACGGCTAGTGGGAATACAGGAGGTGGATCCTCTGTACCAGAGAGGGGATGGCACGGGTCGTACTGAGGGACCGGTTCTAAGCAGCTACCGGTTTTCACCAGAGCCCGCCGCAAAGCGGGATGGACTTGCTGCGGCGGTAGCAACCAGGTCGTGTCCTCCAGTAGCGACTCCACCTCTCTGGCGGCTGAGATAGGCGCGGTACAAAAGGACTAGGCAGAGGCAAGGTCAGTCGTAGCAGAGGGTCAGGGCAGGCGGCAATGGTTCGTAGTCAGAGACAATGGCAGCAGGTCAGATACACAGGCAAGGCAACTCACAAAACGCTTCCACAGGGTACTAAGACAACAAGATCCGGCAAGGACAGGAACTGGAAGTGGGTTTATATATGTTTTGGGTGTGCACACAGTAATTGAACCAGGCACCAATCAATGGTGCGCTGGCCCTTTAAATCTTAGAAGGCCGGCGCGCGCGCGCCCTAGAGCGCAGCGGGGCCGCGCGCGCCGGGAAGGAGCAGGAGGGGGAAGGTGAGTAGGATGGGATGCGATCCGCGGACGGAGATGTGCCGCCGTGTGGATCGCATTCCCCGCCGGTGACAGAGCAGCGCCCACGGCCAGGAGGGCTGACCGGGGCGCTGCAGGAGGACCGACGCCGTGAGCGCTCCGGGAAGGATGGGACACTTGGAGCGCTCGGCGTTACAGTACCCCCCCTTAGGTCTCCCCCTTTTCTTGGAACCCAAGAATCTACGGATGAGCTCCTTGTCTAAAATGTTGGTCTCAGGCTCCCAGGATCTCTCTTCAGGACCACAGTTCTCCCAATCAATTAAAAAAAATATTTTACCTCGGATGACCTTGGAGGCGAGGATTTCTTTCACCAAGAAGACATCGGAAGAACCAGAGACAGGAGCAGGAGCAGTGACCTTGGGGGAAAATCGGTTAAGAATGAGGGGTTTGAGAAGAGACACATGAAAAGAATTGGGGATACGAAGAGAAGGAGGAAGATGGAGTTTGTAAGAGACAGAATTGATTTGGTTTTTGATTTTAAATGGTCCGAGGTAACGAGGGCCCAGCTTGTAGCTAGGTACCCGAAACCGAACATATTTGGAGGAGAGCCACACTTTGTCACCCGGGACATAGACAGGAGGAATTCTTCTTTTTTTATCTGCATGTCTCTTCATGCGGGCAGAGGCCAGTGATAGCGACTTTTGAGTCTCTTTCCAGATAGAGGTGAAGTCTTGAGTTAATTCATCCACGGCAGGAACTCCAGAAGAAGTGGGGATGGGGAGGGGGGGCAATGGGTGATGGCCGTAGACCACAAAGAAAGGTGATTTGGAGGACGATTCAGAGTTCTTGAAATTGTATGAGAATTCTGCCCAGGGTAATAGGTCGACCCAATTGTCTTGACGGGCGGAGACAAAATGTCGTAAGTAGTCACCAAGGACCTGGTTAACTCTCTCCACCTGTCCATTGGATTGCGGATGATAAGCGGAAGAAAAATTCAACTTAATCTTTAGTTGAGTACAGAGAGCTCTCCAAAATTTTGAGATGAATTGAACGCCTCTATCAGAGACGATATGTGAGGGTAGCCCATGGAGACGGAAAATTTTAAGAAAAAAATGCTTCGCCAACTGAGGTGCAGTAGGCAGACCAGGAAGCGGGACAAAATGAGCCATTTTCGAAAAGCGGTCAACGACCACCCAGATGACAGTGTTACTATGAGACAAAGGAAGGTCCGTGATGAAATCCATGGCAATGTGGGACCATGGTTGTTCAGGCACAGGTAGAGGAAGGAGAAGACCTGCAGGCTTCTGGCGTGGAGTCTTGTCACGTGCACAGATAGTGCAGGCCCGTACAAAGTCAGTCATATCTTTTTCCTGGGTAGGCCACCAATAGTGTCTGGCCATCAATTGTATGGATTTTTTGATCCCAGCGTGACCGGCTAGATGGGAGGAATGGCCCCACCTGAGTATCTGGAGACGAAGGCGTGGAGGAACGAAAGTTTTTCCTGGAGGAACTGGCATCAGAGACGCAGGAGCAGAGGAAATCAGACACTCAGGGGGTACGATGTGTTGAGGGGGAGTCCCGGTTTCAGAGGCATCGGAGGAACGGGACAAGGCATCAGCCCTGACATTCTTGTCTGCGGGACGAAAATGGATCTGGAAATTGAACCGGGCAAAGAACAATGACCACCTGGCCTGGCGAGGATTTAAGCGCTGAGCGGACTGAAGGTAGGACAAATTTTTATGGTCAGTGTAGATGGAGATAGGGTGAAGGGATCCTTCCAGGAGATGTCTCCACTCTTCTAATGCCAGCTTGATGGCCAACAGTTCACGGTCACCTATGGAATAGTTTTTTTCAGGAGGGGAGAAGGTTTTAGAGAAAAAACCACACGTGACGTTTCTTCCTTTAGCGTTTTTTTGAAGAAGAACAGCTCCGGCTCCTACCGAGGAGGCGTCAACTTCAAGGAAGAACGGTGTCAGGGTCACCTGTGGCCAGGTGACAGATGCACACCGTAGGGGGACAGGAGTGCACCGCGAGGTAGTGAACCCTATGGCTGGCTTCTGTGGATAGGAAACTGGGTGGTTGTGGAAAGCGGGACCAGAGGAGCACAACCGGGATCCCAACGGAAGCGAGAGCCAAGATTCCCCAGGGCGCGGAGTCTAAGACCCAGCTGGTCTTCTCCAGGGCCTCTAGTGGTGAGGATGTTACGCTGCAGGCTGGGACCAGGTCGCGGCCCCTGGAGTTTCCTAGCTCACGCCCCGTAGGATAAGGGGAAGCAGCAGCACACGATAGAGAGAACCGAATAACAAGCCGAAGGTCAGGGGCCACAAGCAGACAAGGATAACGAAGAACGAGCCGAAGGTCAAGGGTCACGAGCAGACAGGGATGGTCGGGGACAAGCCAATAACGTAACAGAGAGACAGACGTAGCACACGGCAGGCAGGAACCCAAACACACAATGCCTAACAAACACGTTGATCAGCAAAGCAGGCTTGCAGTGCACAGGTTAATATAGTGTTCTGTGATAGGGCCTGGGGTGGAGTCTGGCTGGGAGGAGATTATAAAGGAAGCCAGGTGAAAGGGCTCAGGCCTCTAAGATGAACACATGGGAAGGAAGGTAAGCTGACAGACAAACACTACTGCATATCCATGACAGTACCCTCCCTCTTATGGGCCCTCCCCCGCCTGGACCCAGGCTTAAAGGGAAATCTCTGATAAAACCTTCTCAACAGATGAGGTGCAGCGACATCAGATGCAGCGATCCAAGACGCCTCCTCAGGACCAAAACCTCTCCAATGCACAAGGTACTGAAGAATGCCTCTGCAGAGCCGAGAATCCAGAACTTGTCTAACCTTGTACTTAAGATTATCCTCAGAGACCGAAAACGAGGTAGGGAGATGACAAGAAGATCTATTGAGGACCAAAGGCTCTCTAGGAATAAGCAAGGGCATGAGAGGATCAACAGGAATCTGAGGAGGGTCCCCTAGACCCTTAAAGGGGAACTGGTCATCTTGCACAGGACCATCAGACTGGGCAGATGTCAGTGGAACCCTGAAGTCAGGTTGGTTAGAAGGTGACATGTCGCCGGAGTCAAGCTGAATAGCTGAAGGACAAGCAGAATGTCCCAAACAAGAAAAAGTAGGAGGCTCACTGGGCATGGGCTGGACTGGCATAACTAGTACAGAGGCAGAGTGAATAGCTGAGTCAGGTGTAGCGACTACCTGAATCGCATCGCAAGACGTAGCGACTGCAGGACTTGTAGACAAGCTAGCCTGGCTGTGCGTCCAAGGGTGGTTAGGGACAGAGAAATGTAAATGGTTATGCAACCTGGAATGAATGACCGGCTCAGATTCACAGGGGGCAACCTTGGGTAGGCAGGACGAGGAACAGGAGGGACCCCAAGCCAGGATCTGTCCAGTAGTCCAGTCCACATGAGGAGAATGGAGCTGTAACCATGGGAGACCCAAAATGATAGGCGTTGAGGCCTTGGGTAAGATAAGGAAGGATATCCACTCCTGGTGGAGTGTCCCTACCGACATCTTAACAGGGAGGGTCTGGAAGCGGATAGGTCCCCCTGGGAGAACAGTACCATCAATCGCCAAGACCACCAATGGCGTGGTGAGGGGCAAAAGAGTAAGTCTCATGGACGATGCGATTTCCCAGTCCATGAAATTACCAGCGGCTCCGGAATCCAGATATGCTGAGACCGAATGAGAAGAAGCACCAACATGAAGGAACACAGAAAGCATAAGACGAGAAGGGGAAGGTGATATTTCTGGGTCCAATACTCCACTTTCCAGATGAAGTGGACCCGAACGTTTTTCTGGACAAAGAGAGCAAGTGTCACGAAAATGACCTTTGCCCCCACAGTAAAGACACAGACCAAGAGTTCTGCGCCTAGCACGTTCCTCGGGGGATAACCTGGTCCGACCCAGCTGCATGGGTTCCTCAGCTGGTAGGAGATGCTCTACGGGTCGAAGAGAGGGGAGCTCAGGCTGACTAAGAACCAAGGAGTGCTGGCGTTGCTTTTCTAAGGTCCTCTCCTGAAAGCGAATATCGATCTGGTTACACAAGGAGATAACGCCGGCCAGATCAGTGGGGATGGTTCTTCCTGCTAATTCATCCTTCACTCTATCAGACAGGCCATGCAAAAAGGTTGCGACTAAGGCCTCATTGTTCCAGCTCAACTCAGCCGACAGTATGCGGAAATGAAGGGCATACTGTCCCACAGAAGCAGACTCTTGGCGGAGACGTAAAAGGGCGCTGGCCGCTGAAGAGACACGAGCCGGTTCTTCGAAGATATTCCGAAAAAGTTTCAAGAAGCCAGACAGGCTAGAAACCACTGGATCATTCAGTTCCCACAGAGGGGCTGCCCAGGCTAAAGCTTCACCAGAGAGGAGGGAAATGATATAGGCTACCTTAGCCCGATCAGACAGGAAGTTTTGGGGCTGGAGCTCAAAATGAATCGTGCATTGGCTAAGGAACCCCCTGCAAGCCTTGGAGTCCCCAGAGAAACGGGACGGAGCTGGCAGTTGTAGTGAGTGTGTGGCTGCGACTGGTGCAATAGGTGCAGCCGCTGATTGTATTTGAGGTTGTGGATTCAGGGTTCCCAAGGAGGCCTGAAGCTGCTCGAAGCGAGAAGCCAGATCCTGGAGGAATCGCATCACCTGAGTCTGATTCGATTCCTGGGTTTCAAGTCTGCAAACTATGCCCTGCAATGGATCATCCGCGGGTAGCGGGATGTCAGCCGGGTTCATGGCTGATCAAACTGTCAGGGTCACCTGTGGCCAGGTGACAGATGCACACCGTAGGGGGACAGGAGTGCACCGCGAGGTAGTGAACCCTATGGCTGGCTTCTGTGGATAGGAAACTGGGTGGTTGTGGAAAGCGGGACCAGAGGAGCACAACCGGGATCCCAACGGAAGCGAGAGCCAAGATTCCCCAGGGCGCGGAGTCTAAGACCCAGCTGGTCTTCTCCAGGGCCTCTAGTGGTGAGGATGTTACGCTGCAGGCTGGGACCAGGTCGCGGCCCCTGGAGTTTCCTAGCTCACGCCCCGTAGGATAAGGGGAAGCAGCAGCACACGATAGAGAGAACCGAATAACAAGCCGAAGGTCAGGGGCCACAAGCAGACAAGGATAACGAAGAACGAGCCGAAGGTCAAGGGTCACGAGCAGACAGGGATGGTCGGGGACAAGCCAATAACGTAACAGAGAGACAGACGTAGCACACGGCAGGCAGGAACCCAAACACACAATGCCTAACAAACACGTTGATCAGCAAAGCAGGCTTGCAGTGCACAGGTTAATATAGTGTTCTGTGATAGGGCCTGGGGTGGAGTCTGGCTGGGAGGAGATTATAAAGGAAGCCAGGTGAAAGGGCTCAGGCCTCTAAGATGAACACATGGGAAGGAAGGTAAGCTGACAGACAAACACTACTGCATATCCATGACAAACGGCTTTGTGGGGTCTGGTCGAGACAGGACAGGTGCAGAGGAGAAGGCGGTCTTAAGGCGAGTAAAGGCTTCTTCCGCTTGAGGCGGCCAGGACCTTGGATTCACGTTTTTCTTAGTCAGTGCCCCTATAGGAGCAACGATGGTGGAGAAGTGGGGTATGAACTGACGATAGTAGTTGGCGAATCCAAGGAAGCATTGGATAGCACGGAGTCCAGAGGGGCGTGGCCAATCCAAGACTGCGGAGAGCTTGTCAGGGTCCATTTGAAGGCCTTGTCCTGAGACCAGATAACCTAGGAAAGGAAGGCTGCTGCGCTCAAAAAGGCATTTTTCAAATTTAGCGTAAAGATGATTTACGCAGAGGCGCTGGAGCACTTGACGGACATGGAGCCGATGTTCCTCAAGGTTGGTAGAGAAGATTAGGATGTTGTCAAGATAGACAACCACACAGGTATACAGTAAGTCCCGAAAGATTTCATTGACAAAATCCTGAAAGACTGCAGGAGCGTTGCAAAGTCCGAAAGGCATGACGAGATATTCAAAGTGACCATCTCTGGTGTTAAATGCGGTTTTCCATTCATCTCCTTCACGGATTCTGATGAGGTTATAAGCGCCCCTGAGGTCCAATTTCGAAAAAACTTTTGCTCCGCGCAGACGGTCAAAGAGCTCGGAGATGAGAGGCAGAGGGTAGCGATTTTTAATAGTGATTTTATTGAGACCACGATAGTCTATGCAAGGGCGTAGTGATCCGTCCTTCTTGGCAACGAAGAAGAACCCCGCTCCGGCTGGAGAAGATGATTTCCTAATAAAACCTCTCTTGAGGTTCTCCTGTATGTAATCAGTCATGGCCTTGGTTTCAGGAGAGGAGAGAGGGTAAATTCTGCCACGGGGTGGTGTAGTACCTGGGAGCAAGTCAATGGGGCAGTCGTAGGGTCTATGTGGTGGTAAGACCTCCGCCTGTTTTTTGCAAAAGACATCAGAAAAGTCCTGATAGGCCTTGGGAAGGCCGGGCAAAGGAGTAGCGATGGGAACTTGACTGGGGGTTACAGACTTAAGACAATGCTTGTGGCAGGAGTAGCCCCAGGATTTGATGTCCCCAGTGGTCCAGTCGAGGGTAGGAGAGTGGCGCTGGAGCCAGGGTAGGCCAAGAAGGATGTCAGAAGTACAGTTCGGCAAAACAAAGAATTCAATTTTTTCTTGGTGAAGAACACCAACGGACATGAGCAGGGGTTCGGTGCGGTAACGCACGGTACAATCCAGATTCTCTCCATTTACAGAGGAAATGAAGAAGGGTTTGATGAGACGGATAACAGGAACGTTGAACCTGTTGATGAAAGAGGCTTCAATAAAGTTTCCTGCAAAACCAGAGTCCAGGAAGGCCACCGCAGAGAAGGGGGAGCCAGCAGAAGGGGAAATCCACACAGGAATAGTCAGACGTGGAGAGGAAGAATTCACACCTAGTAACGCCTCTCCCACGTTCACTAGGTGCGGGCGTTTCCCTGACGTAGAGGACGAATAGGGCAGTCCTTTAGGAAATGTTCAGAGCTCGCACAATAAAGGCATAAGTTCTCATTCCTACGGCGAGTCCTCTCTTGTAGGGTCAGGCGAGATCGGTCCACCTGCATGGCCTCCTCGACGGAAGGCATAGTATCAGGATGCGTTGGATTCAGGAAGAGAGGAGCCAGGCACGGATAACGCCTGGTGCGAACAAGATCTTTCTCCTGGCGAAGCTCTTGGCGTCTTTCAACGTAGCGTATGTCAATGCGGGTAGCTAAGTGGATGAGCTCCGTCAGGGAGGAGGGTATCTCTCGTGCGGCCAGACAATCCTTGATGTGGCTGGATAAACCTTTCTTGAAGGTCGCGCAGAGAGCCTCATTATTCCAGGCTAGCTCTGAGGCCAGTGTGCGTTACTGTATGGCATATTCGCCCACAGTGGAGTTTCCTTGGACAAGGTTAAGCAGGGCAGTTTCAGCGGATGAGGCTCAGCCTGGTTCCTCAAAAACGCCACGAACCTCAGCGAGGAAGGACTGAACGGTGGCTGTAGCAGGGTCATTGCGGTCCCAGAGTGGCGTGGCCCAGGCCAAGGCCTTCCCAGATAACAGACAGACCACGAATGCCACCTTAGACCGTTCTGTGGAAAACTGGTCTGACATCATCTCAAGATGCAGGGAACATTGGGACAAGAATCCCTGGCACCTCCTAGGATCCCCATCAAATTTCTCCGGAAGAGACAAGCAGATCTTCGAGGTAGTAGCGACAGCTCGGGGAGGGGAAGATGCTGGAGCTTGTGGCGGCAGACGCTGCTGGATCATGGCGGTCAACTGCGACAGCTGCTGTCCTTGTTGGGCAATCAATTGCGACTGCTGGGCAACCACGGTAGTGAGATCAGCGAGACTAGGCAGCGGCACGTCAGCGGGATCCATGGCCGGATCTACTGTCACGAGCCGGACTGACGGCTAGTGGGAATACAGGAGGTGGATCCTCTGTACCAGAGAGGGGATGGCACGGGTCGTACTGAGGGACCGGTTCTAAGCAGCTACCGGTTTTCACCAGAGCCCGCCGCAAAGCGGGATAGACTTGCTGCGGCGGTAGCAACCAGGTCGTGTCCTCCAGTAGCGACTCCACCTCTCTGGCGGCTGAGATAGGCGCGGTACAAAAGGACTAGGCAGAGGCAAGGTCAGTCGTAGCAGAGGGTCAGGGCAGGTGGCAATGGTTCGTAGTCAGAGACAATGGCAGCAGGTCAGATACACAGGCAAGGCAACTCACAAAACGCTTCCACAGGGTACTAAGACAACAAGATCCGGCAAGGACAGGAAGGGGAAGTGGGTTTATATATGTTTTGGGTGTGCACACAGTAATTGGACCAGGCACCAATCAATGGTGCGCTGGCCCTTTAAATCTTAGAAGGCCGGCGCGCGCGCGCCCTAGAGCGCAGCGGGGCCGTGCGCGCCGGGAAGGAGCAGGAGGGGGAAGGTGAGTAGGATGGGATGCAATCCGCGGACGGAGATGTGCCGCCGTGTGGATCGCATCCCCGCCGGTGACAGAGCAGCGCCCACGGCCAGGAGGGCTGACCGGGGCGCTGCAGGGGGACCGACGCCGTGAGCGCTCCGGGAAGGATGGGACACTCGGAGCGCTCGGCGTTACAGACATGTTGCAGGTGCATCAGGGAATGGTCTACCGAAGGGGCCCCTCTGATGGCCTGGAAGATAAATGGCAATTGTTTCTTCCGGAAAAACATCGAGAGACTGTTCTGGTTGCCCTGCATGACAATCACGGCCACCTAGGGGCGGAAAGGACCTTTCAACTCGTCAGAAGTCAGTTCTATTGGCCTTGCATGAGGGCAGAAGTAGAAGAGTACTGCCACTCATGTGCACGTTGCATCCAGAGGAAGACTTTACCCCATCAAGCTGCCCCAATGGGCCATCTACAAAGTCAAGGCCCAATGGATCTGGTATGCATTGATTATCTCTGCCTCGAACCCGACCTGAGTGGACTAGGAAATGTTCTGGTGATAACCGATCATTTCACCCGGTATGCTCAAGCTTTTCCAACCAAAGACCAGAAGGCTTCCACGGTGGCCAAGGTGCTTATGGAGAAGTATTTCGTCCACTATGGCTTACCGCAGCGACTCCATTCAGACCAAGGAAGGGACTTTGAGAGTCGGCTGATCCGGAAACTCCTGGATTCGTTAGGGATCAAGAAAACTCGAACCACACCTTACCATCCACAAGGAGATGCCCAGCCGGAGAGGTTTAACCGAACCCTACTCAACATGTTGGGAACCCTGGATAGTGAAAAGAAACAGCATTGGAGCAGACACATAGCTGCTATAGTCCACGCTTACAACTGTACCACAAGTGATGCTACAGGCTACTCCCCCTATCGACTCATGTTTGGGAGAGAAGCAAGGTTGCCCGTGGACCTGGCCTTTGGCACGTCCTTGGACCATTCCTCAGCCACATCCCACAAGGGATATGTGGACAGGCTCAGACACAGCCTGAAGGTAGCCTATGAACAGGCCCAAGCGGCCTCAGATCAAAGGGGAGCTCGAAATAAAAGAAACTTCGACCTGAAGGTCCGGGTCCAGGATCTACAGCCTGGGGACCGAGTACTACTGCACAATCTGGGGGTCCCCGGTAAACACAAACTTGCGGACAGATGGAGGCCTGAACCCTATGTCATCTGTAAGAAGCTGCCAGGCCTACCTGTTTACAAGTTGAAGCCAGAGGGGAAGGTGGGGCCACTGAAGACCTGGCACAGGAACCATCTGCTCCCACTTGCCGAAGCAGTCAGGATACCTCCAGCGAGGGACTCTCCTGAACCAGCTTCCATCCTAGATATCCCCAGACCAAACACTAGGTCCCAGGCCTCTCGAGCTGAAGATGTGGAGGCCTCTGAACTCAGTGGAGATGAAGGAACAGAACTTGATTGGCTGTGGCCTTCCTCAACTCCAGGAACTTCTGCTATAGATCTTCCAACCACTGAAGACACTATAGATGGAACACTGAATGCAGAAGCCACTGAGTTCATCCCATCTAGTCCTTTGTCAGACCATTGGGAGGATGCCTGTGACACTTACTCAGAAGAGGACCCTAGAGACTCTATGTATCCTTCGGCTCCTGAAGCAGATGTTCCAGAGCCCGCCGTGTTGCCTGAGCCTGCTACAGAAGAAGAGCCTGTGGCGCCAGAGGCAGAAATCCCAAGAGAGCAAAGGGCTCGAAGAGTCATAAGGCCTCCCAGAAGGTTGACCTACCCACATATGGGGAATAGCTCAGAAGATTCTGTGGTCACTGCCAGGAGGAGTGCAGAGAATCCGGATCCCTCCACTGTTCATTTGGTGAAGGGCAGCCCCAACTCACTCTCTGGCACAGTTAGGCAGGCCACTCAGAGTAATGTGACCTGTGGGCAAGGGAATTCAACCCCTCTGTTTTGGTGGGAATTCCCTATGCCGACATCATACGTAACTTTGTCTAGGGTTGTACGCAGTGTATGTTAGAATTATCTTTGGGGACCAAAGAGTTTAAGTGGGGGGAGTGTGTAGCGGGGTCTCCTTTAAGACTCATTGGACTATCTTTCCCAGAACCCCCCTTGGCACCCAGGGTGCAGTGTTGTCACCACAGAGACTCATGGGTGGAGCTATATAAGGAGGAGGCGAGGCTAAGGTAAGCCTCTTTGGGACACAAGACTTCAGTGGAGAGATCTTCATGTGCGGATCCGCTGTGGTGCAAGGCCTGAAGCCTGGGGCCTTGCGTCACTACCCAAAGAGCCTTCCACCCCATTGCGAGCCTGGGTGGCATCTGACTTGGTCATCCTCAACCGCTGCTGAGCCGGAGACCTCGACCGCTGCAGACGCTGTGTGTGGAGACACAGCAGGTGGAAGTCCCCGTGTTGGGATCGCGTCCGGAGGGGTGAGCGAGCACCTGCTCAATCCATATAGTAGCCATAGGGCGCTTAGTTAACTGTCGCCCCATGTGGCATGCCATTACTGTGTTCCATTAATGTGTAGGGTATCATTTGCTGCAGGGCTCTGCTAGAAGCACATGTTATCTGTCTTTACTGTTGATTTATCTTAATAAGAGAGAGTAAACTCATTATTCTTTTACTATTTGTATTGGTGTCTGAATATTCCATAGAGCCTAAGATATATTACCCTATACTAACTGTGCCAGAGTGGGTCGAGTAAATTGCCGGGGGTTGGCGGAGCTGTCTTCAGGGCCCAAAACTAATACTGCGGCCCTCTTAGCTGAGGGTATCGCTACTTATGTATCAGATATTAATTGCGACACCAAATATGATATCGTTCTTATGTATATTCCAGACAGGTGCTGGCATCTGTAATGCACGTTGGCAGACGCCAAAGCAAGTGTAGCCTGCATGCAGTGTCGTCTGAACGAGGCCTAAAACTCCTGTTTTTAGTGTAGTTCATGCACTCTGTTGGTAAAAATATTTCTGGAGTTAGGTTTTAACAGAATCAGTAAAAAAAACAGTAATAAAAATATGAGCAGTCTTGAGAGGAGGTTATGTGATGTTTTCAGAAAGCTACCTACAGCACCCTGCTTTCCTCTCCCTCCAGCCATGTTCTGCAAAAAGAAGCACGTAGACCCAGTGACATCTATGGGTCTGAAATAAGCTATGTAACGAAAACGAAATGAGTTTATTTATTTTATCAGCATGTTAATAAGGGTGAAAGAAGGAACCAGGGTGTCATCGGCGCATGCGCTGTGAAGAAACAGCCCTCTGTGCCGTTTCTTCCCGAGCAAGTGCCGTGACTGGCGGCTCTGGCGCACATGCACAGGAGTGACATCACACGGCTCCGGCCAGTCACAGAGCCGGAGTCCACGGCCCCTGAAGGAAGAGGGGCGAATTTGGAATGTGGCCACCAGCGCGGGCTTCGTTTGCAGGTAAGTGTCACATAATGGGCTAGTATGCAATGCGTACTAGCCCATTATGCTTTTACTTTGCAGGGTTTGCAGAGAATAAAAGAGGAAGTAAAACCAAACAGGGCTTACTTCCTCTTTAAGGGTTCAGTCTATCCAAAAGTGATATTTTAGCTATAGGTGGAGTCAGGAGGGCTGAGTCAGGCCCTGTCTTCTTAAATGTGTGGGATACTACAGCATAATTCTCATTTTTATTCCTGTACATTAGAAAGTTGTTGGTTTTCCCTCCCACCTTGGTGTGTTCCAGCATGTCATCATGTGAGAATTTCCTAATTTCCTAATAGTCACAGTAGATAAGCAGACACATGAATTTAACCAAAGAGAACTCACAATTTCTTAAGAGACAAGAGACTGTCAGTTGGTTTAGCTCCTCAGCGTATAATTGTGGGGTGGGTATATCCTGCCAGAGGCGTTGCTATGGGGGTGCGGGGGGTGCAGGCCGCACCAGGTGACACCCGCCAGAGGGGTGACACCAGGGGCCGGGACTAGGCGGGGGCGGAAGGGGCTCCAGTCTCGGGCGCAGTGTGATAGCATCGAGGGGAGCGCAAGTGGGGCTGCTACAATGTCGGCATTTGCCGACATCTCCTGCGGGGTGTCCCCGGGTCTCCAGCGCAGTGATTGCTGACCATTGACGCTGCGTGCGCCCCCTGCTCCTCACTGCAGGTCTCGGAGTTGACCAGCTCGCACAGCCGCGAGTAGGGGCGTGACGTCACGTACGTGCCCCGCCCTCTGCTGCTCGCGTTTCCCGGCTCTCCTTGCGAGTAGGGGCTTGATGTCACGTGCGCGCCCCACCCTCTTCTGCTCGTGGTTCCCGGTGTTCTGACGAGATGACAACTGGTCCTGGCTCTCCCTGCGAGAAGGGGCGCGAAGTCACGTGCGCGCCCCGCCCCCCTGCTACTCGCGGTTCCCGGGTCCTGGCTCACCTTATCTCGCAGCTTCCGCCCCTTCAGTTGTGCCCTCATTCAAGGTATGTGTCATATACTTTTGTGCACACTGCTGGGCATATTTTTTTTATTTTAAGGGGCACTCTGATGGACAAATTTTATTTTAGGGGCACGCTGATGGGTATATTTTTAATGTGCACACTGATGGGCATATTTTGTTAAGGGGCACACTGATGGACACATTTTGTTGTGCCCATCAGAGTGCCCCTTAACATAAAATGTGCCCATCAGAGTGCCCCTTAACATAAAATGTGCCTATCATCGTACACATTAAAAATATACCCATCAGCGTGCCCCTTAAAACAAAAGGTGCCCATCAGCGTGACCCTTATTTTATGTTAAGGGGCACGCTGATGGGCACATTTTATGTTAAGGGACATTCTGATGGGCATATTTTATTTTAACAGCAACACTGATGGGCACATTTTGTATTAAGGGGCACTCTGATGGGCAGATTTTACGTTAAGGGGCACGTTTTATTGTACCCATCAGATTGTCCCTTAATATAAAATGTGCCCATCAGCATGACCCTTATTTTATGTTAAGGGGGACTTTGATGGGGACATCTGATGTAAGGAGGCACTCTGACGGGAATGCCTGATGTAAATGAGCACTGTGATGGGTACCCCTGATTTAAAGGGGTGCTGTGATGGGTACCCCTGATTTAAAGGAGCGCTGTGATGGGGACATCTGATTTAAAGGGGCGCTGTAATGGGGACACCTGTGACTACAATCTTGCTGAGTCATAGCACAGACTTGAGATTCGGACCTCGGCCCAAAGAAAATTTTGCCGACTGGACCTCCTTGAATTTTAATTTATGCTAAAAGAGGGGGGTGAGGGAAGGAGAAAGAGGAATTGTGCTAGGAGGGGGTATATAGGGGTGAGGGGCACTCTGCACATAGTTCTTTAGACGATGGGGGGGCGGGGTGACACCATGTTTTACTCCACCAGGTGACACCAACCCTAGTGACGCCACTGTATCCTGCCAACTATGCCAAGTTGTGGGTGGGGCCTACTCACTCTGCACGTGGGGGTACCTTTCTCGTAAGTGTGTGTTCATCAATGCTAAGGACCAGGTGGGGTGGCGTTCGTGTGAATGTCAACATTGCAGCACCCCGGCTTAGAGATGAGAAGTACACTGTGTGCAGCTGTGAAACATAGAGTTCCTCTATGAAGAATTCCAGCCAGTGCCAGTGCTACCACTAGGCAAACTAGGCAGCCGCCTAGGGCGCACTGCTGCCCAGGGCGCCCGGCCACTGGCGTTCCTACTCTCTTCTCTTTGCAGCAAGCAACTAAGTCTCAGCATCAGCAAGCAACCGCCGCTCCATTCGCACATAGTGTCAGAGGCACAGTGGCGGCGGAGGACTGTGTCTGTGTCCTGACTCCCTAATGAATGGAAGCAAGCAAACATGCATTAATGGGCGCTGGTAGGCTGAATTTGATGGGCACTGGTTGTGGCAGGCGCAGCACTATGAAGTGCCTTTATGCGCTGTGGCATTAGAAGAATTTGATTTCTCTGATCTTTTAGTCCAAACAAGACTATCTGTTACTTTATAATTCCTCTAGCGCCATTCTATGGAAGCAGTAGGTTTAAAGAGCACACCAAACTTTTAAGATAACTTCTTTATTCACTTCAGCTTTTCTTCATATATAACACTGACAATTTAGCAGCAGAAAGTCCATGTACAAACACGTGTTGAATAAAGTATAACAAATGGCGGTTCAACTGTTCAATCTTGTAATTCTACATAAAATTGTAGATATATTTCTCTCTTCAGTATCTGTACTTTCACTTTAAAATACTTTAGACACTTTATGATCTCTCTGGGACTTGCTCTATATTGCTGTTTGCTATTGCAGTTTGCTCTGATGTTTGGTTTGAAACCTGGTTTGCAACTTGGTTTGTTTGCTGGTTTGTTGATTTGAAACCTGGTTTGTTGGTTTGAAACCTGGTTTGTTGGTACTACAAGTGAACACATAACTAGTTTCAGTATACAGTTCTAATCACATTATTAGCAATAGGAACATATATAACTGTATTGAATACCTATTTTGGCCACTTGCTTCCATAAAACTGAACTCTGATGGATCATGAACTGTTCATCTTCACTCTCTGATGTAAAATGAATTCTAGCAATGTGCTAGGAGATTTCCTAGACAGAACATGAGTGTAATGCTGGCTGTGATTGGCCAAAGACTCTTGCTCAGTGAGATTGGTTGTGATTGGCTAAAACTCCTGATGAGTCACAAAAGCTTAACTCTATGCTTTCTGGTTGCAATTCTGCTGTCATTAAGCTTACCTTTCTGTATATAATAATGACTCTTAAAGGTATATTTTTTTCTTTTTCTTCTGTGAACACAATATACAACTGTTATATGACATCCATATATAAAGTCACAGTAAATAACTCTGCTGTTATTTCTCACAAATGAGCATATGCACTGTATTAACATTATTAGCAGGTCTAGCTATATATGTGCATGTAAGCCACATTAGCAACCTAGGACAGGTCTTAGCTGGCCAGCTACACTGGTGAGGCTGCATTTGATGGGCGCTGGTGAGGCTGCATTTGATGGGCGCTGGTGAGGCTGCATTTGATGGGCGCTTGTGGGGCTGCATTTGATGGGTGCTGGTGGGCTTCATTTGATGGGCGCTGGTGGGGCTGCATTTAATGGGCGCTTGTGGGGCTGCATTTGATGGGTGCTGGTGGGCTGCATTTGATGGACACTTCATTAAAAAAGTGGGGTATACATAGGCAGGGCAAAGAGGGTGGAGTCAGGGTCATGCCAGGGAAGGGGGGCGGCAAAATTAGGTTGTGCCTTGGGTGTCGAAAATCCTTGCACCAGCCCTGATTCCAGCCCATGTCACTACACATCTTGCTTGATGTATGTTGCATTGAGGAGGGACACTGCTGAGCCTGTGTCCTCTCCACCAGTCCAGTGTAACTCTGCCACCTCACTCCCAGTGACAGAATGGGGTCCTGCCAAGCACTAGCGCAAACCTCATGCGTGCTCAAAATTATCTTTTTCTCTCTCCCATACCATGCGGCTAGATACATGGGGTTTCCGTATTGCAAGTTCAGTCCCGGTTACATTAAGGGAACCAACTGCTAGGGAGGGAGCCTAATCACCAAACCCTCTGCTACCGGAGGACCTGTCACCTTTCCTAGGTACCACGCTTTATGACCGGCTGCTATACACTTCCCACCAGTACTTGGTTACCGGTGGCAACTGCTCTCCAACTTTCCTGCTGCATTAACCTTTAGTAGTGTCATACCTTATGTGTGCTTTACAGACCCTGTTCTCCAGATATGCCATATATCACCATGCACCCCTTTGTATAACTTCAGACCAGGCTTGTAACAGTTAATGAAACTTTACTGAGCATTCAGTAACACAGTTAAACAGCACAACACACTGAAACAAAGTCCAGCCCTAACTAACTAATGCAGGTTGCCCAGGCTCGTACCATCCAGAGAAGCAAAGTCCATTAAGCAAAAGTCCTGTAATGGTAGGTTCCTAGTCCAGGGAGAATCCCAGCAGGATGAGCCAGAAGGGAGCCACGTGCTCCAGTAGAAGTCCTCCTCTGATATTTATCTTGCTTACAGCATGGGGCAGGACTCAGAAATCCTGGGAACGAGTCTAGACACAGTTAACCTCTTCCCATCTTGGACAGCTTATAACTGTATAACCACACAGTGCAATGAATACAGACATCCCAACCTTCAAAAACTCATTTCAGGGAGGTTCCAAACTCATCCCCCCCCCCAATAAAATGCAGCCTTACCTGTGCCAAGTAAATGCAGTTTGATCAGTGCCAATTAAATGCAGCTATACCAGTGGCCATGAAGTGCAGCCTGATCACACAGCTGCTAGGGCTGGGCTTGTGGTCCTGGGGTCTGGCTGCTGGGGCCTGGGGTCTGGCTGCTGGGGCCTGGGGTCTGGCTGCTGGAGTCTGGGGTCTGACTGCTGGGGCCAAGGGTCTGGCTGCTGGTCCTGGGGTCTGGCTGCTGGTCCTGGAGCCTGGGGTCTGGCTGCAATGGGGCTGGTGAGCCATCCCAGTCAGCGAATTCCCCAGAAGGATGGGTGGAGGCAGAGAGAAGACTGGGCGCCCGTGATCTGCAGGCTGTAGCAATTAGAAGAAAAAAAGACTTTCCCCAGTCTGCTTTGGCTGCTGCATGGGTACTTTTTTTCAGTCCGGTCAATTCAGCAGGGAAGGAGGGGGGAGGGCGGAGGGCGGAGGCAGAGGCAGAGAGAAGAGTATGCGCCACCCATGATCTGCAGGCTGTAGCAATTGAAAGAAAAAAAAAACTTTCCCCAGTCAAGCGGACTCTTTCTTTACTTTCGGGTGCGCAGTGATCTTCTGTGCGACAGTCTTCTCTGTGCCTTCACCCATCCTTCTGGGGAATTCGCTGACTGGGATGGCTCACCAGCTCCATTGCAGCCAGACCCCAGGCTCCAGCTACAATTTTAATTGCTACAGCCTGCAGATCACGAGCAGGGCACAGTCTTCTCTCTGCCTCCGCCCAGTGGCGTCACTAGGGTTGGTGTCACCCGGTGTGGAAAAAAATTGGTGTCACCCCCCCTCCACCAACTATAGTCCCCCGCAGTACAGACCCCTCTCCCTCAGTACAGACCCCATCCCTCAGTGCAGACCCCCCTCCCTCAGTGCAGACGCCTTTCCATCAGTACAGACCCCCTCCCGCAGTACAGACCATCCTCCCACAGTACAGACCCCCCTCCCGCAGTACAGACCCCTTCCCGCAGTACAGACCCCCCTCCCGCAGTACAGACCCCCCTCCTGCAGTACAGACCCCCCTCCTGCAGTACAGACCCCTCTCCCTCAGTGCAGACCCCTCTCCCATAGTATAGACACCTCCCCCTCAGTACAGACCTGCCCTCAGTATAGACCTCCCCCTCCATCAGCATAGACCCCCTAAGTGCAGACCCCCCTTCCATCAGCATAGACCAGGGATATGCAATTAGCGGACCTCCAGCTGTTGCTAAACTACAAGTCCCATCATGCCTCTGCCTCTGGGTGTCATGTTTGTGGCTGTCAGAGTCTTGCTATGCCTCATGGGACTTGTAGTTCTGCAACAGCTGGAGGTCCGCTAATTGCATATCCCTGGCATAGACCCTCTCAGCATATACACCCCCTCCATTAGTATAGACCCCCCAGTGCAGACCCCCTCCCTCAGCATAGACCCCAGTAAGTGCAGACCCCCTCCCTCAGCATAGACCCCCCTAAGTGCAGGCTCCCCCCTCCCTCAGCATAGACCCCCCTCCCTCAGCATAGACCCGTCCTAAGTGCAGACTCCCCCCTCCCTCAGCATAGACCCCCCTAAGTGCAGACTCCCCCTCCATCAGCATAGACCCCCTCAGTGCAGACCCCCCTCTCCACTTGTGCTAGTAGTCCCCCCTCCCACAGCGCCCCCATATCCATGTACAAATACAGTACACTGTTCAGACCTCAGAACAGTGTGGGATATGCACATCAGCGTGTCCCTCCATGGACTCCCTCATCCATCCTGTGTACATGTAGTATGGGAGGAGGGGCGGGGTACCAATCTGAGCCGAGAGCCAGGGGAAATCTTTTGGAGAGTGAGAGACCAGATCGTGCAATGCCGCTGCCCACAGGTGTCACCCCTCTGGTGGGTGTCACCCGGATGCGGCCCGCAACCCCCACCCCTTCATAACAACGCCACTGCCTCTGCCCACCCCCCTCCTTCCCTGCTAAATTGACCGGGCTGAAAAAAAAGTACCCCCATGCAGCAGCCAAAGCAGACTGGGGACAGCAACATGGGCTGTCCCCCCCTCTGCCTCAGCTCGCAGCACCTTACATCCGCCTGTCACTCAGCCACTGACAGAGTGGCCGTACTTTATTCGGCCGATCGGGCTGCTCTGTCTGTCGGTAGCTGAGTGACAGGCACAGCCGGGAGATCACCCTGCACTCCCGCGTGTCCGGGAGCCCGCAGCCAACTTTCAGTATGTAAGCAGGTGCTTGTGGGGTGTCATTAAATGTATTTCTGCTGTTGTATTCACAGACATCTCAAGTCTCCCGCGAGCCGCGGGAGACTTGAGATGTCTGTGAATACAACAGCAGAAATACATTTAATGACACCCCACAAGCACCTGCTTACATACTGAAAGTTTAAATATTAGTTTTGAATGGCTGACTCTAAAACAATAAAGTGATATCAAACCTTCAATGTTTTAAGCACTTTCAGGATCTGATTTAATCACTTACTGAGTATGCAGCTTCTTTATCTATTAATCACATGTTCTTGTTTAAGTTACTGCCATGATCACCACCCCAGGTTTCCTGTTCCACAGTGGCTCCTTTCTCTTGCAGCATTCTATGGAGCCAATGTTGTATGCAGGGGCTAAAGTTGTGTCTCCCTACACTGTGTGGATCAATGGAAACATACAGCCCCATAGCCTAGGGTGGCAAGGCACACACCTACTCCCACCATCCCTCTCCTTCTCCAAGCTAAGACACTGACTGGAGACTGCACTGTCCACTGTTAACTCTTACCTGTGAAGACTGGAAGTTTAGGGAAGCAGAACTGAAAAAGCAGGAGTCAGCAGCATTGAAAGTTTTAAACTTACTGGGGTAAGAATTATAACAAAAAGTTTACTGGGAAATGCTTATTTAACTGTGCTTAAAAAAAAAAAATGCTGCGGGTTTAATGCCACTTTAAATAAATTGTTTTAGAAATGTTGCATACACTGTATAGCAGTGATTCTCAAACTGTGTGCCATGTGAGATTTGCAGGTGTGCTCTTGGATTTTTGAAAAATATTTTAAATTGCTACCTTGAACACATTAAAAAACGAAATGGTAAGTACCAGTTCACACAGGGGTAACACAGCTTCCAGCGCGACTTTGCGAGGCGACTTGGAGACGACTTCAGCGCGACTTGGAGCGACTTACAACGCGACTTGAAGTCGCCTCCAGGACAGGCGACTTTGCAAGTGGCCAATTAAACAATAATCAGCTCTGTGGGAGGGAGGGGTTTGCCTGAGAAAACTATTTTCTCTTCCTGTAAAGTTGCTTCAGTTAAGACACTGATCCGACTTTGGAGGCGACTTCCATTGAAATCAATGTGTACAAGTCGCCTAGAAGTCGCCTTGAAGTAGTACAGGAACCTTTTATGAAGTCGCTCCGACTTCATACGCTTTCATTAAGACGGCTCTCATTCACATAGCTGTGATTTCTGATGTCAAGCGACTTGGGGCGACTTGCGGTCTGACAAGTCGCCCCCCAAGTCGCGGTAGTGTGAACCGGCACTCAATCAATGTTGCAAAAGTTAACAAAGTAACATATATATATATATATATATATATATATATAAAGACACAATCTCTGTCAGTCTGTCGTTCATTGGTTTCTTTCGTAACGCGAAACTTGTACGAGATCTCGGGAGAACTCAAACGCTCTAGTTACAGTGGGGCAAAAAAGTATTTAGTCAGCCACCAATTGTGCAAGATCTCCCACTTAAAAAGATGAGAGAGACCTGTAATTGTCATCATAGGTATACCTCAACTATGAGAGACAAAATGTGGAAACAAATACAGACAATCACATTGTCTGATTTGGCAAACATTTTTTTGCAAATTATGGTGGAAAATAAGTATTTGGTCAATATCAAAAGTTCATCTCAATACTTTGTTATATATCCCTTGTTGGCAATGACAGAGGTCAAACGTTTTCTGTAAGTCTTCACAAGGTTGTCACACACTGTTGCTGGTATGTTGGCCCATTCCTCCATGCAGATCTCCTCTAGAGCAGTGATGTTTTGGGGCTGTGGCTGGGCAACACAGACTTTCAACTCCCTCCAACGGTTTTCTATGGGGTTGAGATCTGGAGACTGGCTAGGCCACTACAGGACTTTGAAATGCTTCATACGAAGCCACTCCTTCATTGCCCGGGCGGTGTGTTTGGGATCATTGTCATGCTGAAAGACCCAGCAACGTTTCATCTTCAATACACTTGCTGATGGGAGGAGGTTTGCACTCAAAATCTCACAATACATGTCCCCATTCATTCTTTCATGTACACGGATCAGTCGTCCTGTTCCCTTTGCAGAGAAACAGCCCCAAAGCATGATGTTTCCACCCCCATGCTTCACAGTAGGTATGGTGTTCTTTGGTTGCAACTCAGAATTCTCTCTCCTCCAAACACGACGAGTTGTGTGTCTACCAAACAGTTCTACTTTGGTTTCATCTGACCATATGACATTCTCCCAATCCTCTTCTGGATCATCCAAATGCTCTCTAGCAAACCTCAGACGGGCCCGGACATGTACTGGCTTAAGCAGGGGGACACGTCTGGCACTGCAGGATCTGAGTTCCTGGCGGCGTAGTGTGTTACTGATGGTAGCCTTTGTTACGTTGATCCCAGCTCTCTGCAGGTCATTCAATAGGTCCCCCCGTGTGGTTCTGGGATTTTTGCTCACCATTCTCGTGATCATTTTGACCCCACGGGGTGAGATCTTGCGTGGAGCCCCAGATCGAGGGAGATTATCAGTGGTCTTGTATGTCTTCCATTTTCTAATTATTGCTCCCACAGTTGATTTCTTCACACCAAGCTGCTTGTCTATTGCAGATTCAGTCTTCCCAGCTTGGTGCAGGTCTACAATTTTGTTTCTGGTGTCCTTCGACAGCTCTTTGGTTTTCACCATAGTGGAGTTTGGAGTGTGACTGTTTGAGGTTGTGGACATGTGTCTTTTATACTGATAACAAGTTCAAACAGGTGCCAATAATACAGGTAATGAGTGGAGGACAGAGGAGCCTCTTAAAGAAGAAGATACAGGTCTGTGAGAGCCAGAAATCTTGCTTGTTTGTAGGTGACCAAATACTTATTTTCCACCATAATTAGCAAATAAATTCTTTCCAAATCAGACAATGTGATTGTCTGTATTTGTTTCCACATTTTGTCTCTCATAGTTGAGGTATACCTATGATGACAATTACAGGCCTCTCTCATCTTTTTAAGTGGGAGAACTTGCACAATTGGTGGTTGACTAAATACTTTTTTGCCCCACTGTATGTTATAATAGAGACCGTTCCATTCCAACTTTGATACTTATAAATAAAGTTTGTTCATTGTTTAGCGACGGAGAAATACTTAAAAGGAGAAGTCCAGCCTGAGCTTTTTAGACTGGGCTTCTCCTCTGGGTCACAGGAGTGCACTCCTTTGACCCGTTTTCAGCAGAGAGCGGTCTGAAGTCCGCTCTCCGCGGACGTCACTGCCATCAGTCCAGGCATCGCATCATCCCGACTTCCAAGTCTGGATCCGCCAGCTGCCTTTATTGATGGCAGTCTCAGCGAGCCGCTGAGACGGACGCTCTCCGCCCCTCCACAGCTCATAGCTCCAATGAGCGTTGAGGATCAGAGCAGGAGAGATGCTGACTGACAGGCAGCATCTCTCCCAACGGGGAGGAGTGAGAACTGAGCCATCTGTGGTGTTGGGTGTCTCGGTTCTCAGTGCAGAGACGCCGGGGGACAGCTGCAGCATCAGTCTGATGCTGCATTCACCGAGGCAAGTATGAATCTAAAAAGAAACGAAAACCCATACCTCTCTTTATTCATGTCTGGAACTCTGAAAGAGAAACTGTTAAATGAAAAGTAAGGAAGCAAGATAAAGTACAAAGAAGATTACAAATCGCTTCAATCTGATTTGCTCTCGAAAGCAGGCACATCCTTCACAATAAATTTCAAATTAAATATATATATGTAAAAATAAATACTCTCTTCACCACAAAAAATGTTAAATCTTTTCAGGTGTGCCGTGAAAGTTTTTAGATCTTTTTGGTGCGCCGCAAAACAAAAATGTTTGAGAAACACTGCTGTACAGTATGTCCGACACTGCCCTGGGTTAGAGCAGTCAGTGACTAATAAGGTACTTATGTCCTAGATAAGCAAAATTTCTTCTGTAGTTCATGTTTTTCCTGCACTTTCCGCCTGATACTGCCTCTTGAGAGTCACTTTTTACAATATTAATTGGAGCAGTCTGAGTCATACAAGGGTTTGAAGCTTAATTAGTGAATCAGTGTAACATATCACTAGACTAGTTCAGCAGGATATTTTGGAACTAAAACTCAAGAGCATGTCAGTAAAGCAGCATAGAGCAAAGGCCATGTACCTTGCTTCAAACAGAATACAGTTGGCCAGATTCCTACTGACCTTCAAAGTAGATCGGCTGTGACAAAGTGAACCAAAGGGATTATTTTAATAAGGCAAGCAGAAATGTGCAATAAACCATAGCAACCATCAAGAGTTATTTGGTATAACAATAGTGAATTCTAATTACCTGGTATTGGTTATTATACTTTTTGTTCTTTAGGCCGGGTTCACACTTGTCCGACAAACGCTCCGACATTGGGAGCTCATGTCGCATGACGTGTGAAAATCAATGTTTCCCTATGGGAGCCGTCTTAACTGGTCCGACACATGTCGGTCCGACTTTGAAAATGCTCCCTGTACTACTTTGGTCAGACTTTGATCCTACTTCAGCCCATTGACTATCATTGAAGTCGGATCAAAGTCGGACCGCAGTCTTGCATGATCCGACTTTGGCATGCGACTTGTGCTCTGCTGATCTTGAGGGGGAACTCCATGCTAAATTTTAAATAAAAAAAACGGCATGGGTTCCTCTCCAGGAGCATGCCAGGCCCTTCGGTCTGGTATGGATTTTAAGGGGAGCCCCCTAAGCTGAAAAAACGTTGTGGGGGTCCCCCAGACCCTTATCCGAGCACGCAACCTGGCAGGCCGCAAGAAAAGAGGGAGGGGACGAGAGAGCGCCCCCCTCCCTCCTGAACCGTACCAGGCCGCATGCCCTCAACATGGGGGGTTTGGTGCTTTGGGGCAGGGAGGCGACCTGCGGCCCCCCCACCCCGAAGCACCCTGCCCCCATGTTGATGAGGACAGGGCCTCTTCCCGACAACCCTGGCCGTTGGTTGTCGGGGTCTGCGGGCGGGGGCTTATCGGAATCCGGGAGCCCCCCTTTAATAAGGGGGCCCCCAGATCCCGGCCCCCACCCTATGTGAATTAGTATGGGGTACATCGTACCCCTACCCATTCACCTGGGGAAAAAAAATGTCAATAAAAAAACACTACACAGGTTTTTAAAGTAATTTATTACACAGCTCCGGGGGTCTTCTTCCGACTTCGGGGGTCTCCGGTGTCGTCTCCGCGCTCTCCGGTTCTTCTCTCGCTCTCCGGTTCTTTCTTCCTTCTGCCGGGCCTCCGCTATCTTCTTCCAGTTCTTTTGCTAGCCGGGCCCGGTCTTCTCTGTCGCCTTCTTCCCTCTTCTCCTCTTCGATGTTGACATGTCGCTTCCTCCCGCTGTAATGCTGGGTGTGCGGTGCACTCCGATTTATATAGGCCTCTCATGGCGTCACAGTCACATGCTCAGGGTGGCCACATGCTCCCATGACGTCACAGTCACATGCTCCAGGGCCACCCGGACCTTGTGACTGTGACGTCATGAGAGGCCTATATAAATCGGAGCGCACCGCACACCCAGCATTACAGCGGGAGGAAGCGACGTGTCAACATCGAAGAGGAGAAGAGGGAAGAAGGCGACGGAGAAGACCGGGCCCCGCTAGTAAAAGAGCTGGAAGAAGATAGCGGAGGCCCGGCAGGAGGAAGAAAGAACCGGAGAGCAAGAGAAGAACCGGAGAGCGCGGAGACGACACCAGAGACCCCCGAAGTCGGAAGAAGACCCCCGGAGCTGTGTAATAAATTACTTTAAAAACCTGTGTAGTGTTTTTTTATTGACATTTTTTTCCACCAGGTGAATGGGTAGGGGTACGATGTACCCCATACTCATTCACATAGGGTGGGGGGCCGGGATCTGGGGGCCGCCTTATTAAAGGGGGCTCCCGGATTCCGATAAGCCCCCGCCCGCAGACCCCGACAATCAATGGCCAGGGTTGTCGGGAAGAGGCCCTGTCTTCAACAACAGCAGGGTGCTTTGGGGTGGGGGGGCCGCAGGTCGTCCCCCTGCCCCAAAGCACCAAACCCCCCATGTTGAGGGCATGCAGCCTGGTACGGTTCAGGAGGGAGGGGGGCCGCTCTCTCGCCCCCCCCCTCTTCTCCTGCGGCCTGCCAGGTTGTGTGCTCGGATAAGGGTCTGGTTTGGATTTTGGGGGACCCCCATGCTGTTTTTTCGGCTTAGGGGGTTCCCCTTAAAATCCATACCAGACCGAAGGGCCTGGTATGCTCCTGGAGGGGGAACCCATGCCGGTTTTTTTATTTAAAATTTGGCGTGGAGTTCCCCCTCAAGATTCATACCAAACACAGTGCCTGGTATTGGTGGGGATCAAAGTTGGATCCCCGTTCATTGAAAGTCGGACATATGTCGGCTTCATGTCGCAGGGCAAAGTCGGATCCAATGTAGGACGGCTGTCGTGACGCACAAGGGTGAACCCGGCCTGACTTGATATTATCTGTTCTTCAATTTGGTTTTATTGTTTTTTAAAATAATGTTATAGGACTAGTAATTGGCAACCTATGATCTTAAGGTCATGGAGCTCTTATTGGAGAAGTAGGGCTAAAGGATCTTCTGTGACCCATTTTCAGTCGACAGCGATCTAAAGCCTGCTGTTGGCTGACATCACAGAGCCAGTTCAGACTCTGGAGAGATCCTGACTATAATCTGCCCAAATGCCTGGACCGCCACCTGGCTCAGCCTCTCAGCCTGGCACTCAAGTGAGTGCTGAAGGGGCGGAGAAGAGAGCCAGTGGCTAACAGTCATTGGCTCTCTGCTCAGTGAAGACGGAGAACCGAGCAATCAGCGATCTTTGATAGCTCAGTTCTTGGTCTTATGCCGCGTACACACGATCATTATTCACGGCGGTTAAAAAAACGCCGTGAATAATGTCATTTAAAACGGGGGAACAGCTTGTTCCCCACACATGGTCGTTTTTCACGTCAGTTTTTCTCTTGACGAGAAAAACGACCGTCTGTGGGCTCCGCGGCAGTGTTTCCCTATGGGAAACACTGCCGCGGAAAACATGTTGAAACAAACGACGAGAAAAATTAGAACATGTTCTAATTTTTCTCGTCGTTTTTAATGCCGTTTTTCTCGTCGAAAAAAACGACAGAAAGCCCACAGACGATCGTTTTTCTCGTCGAATGGGAAAAATTTTGTTTTTCTCTACGAGAAAAACGGCCGTGTGTACGCGGCATTAGAGGCGACAGGGGAAAAATGCAGCATTGGATAGATGCTGCATCTACTTGAGTATAGAATTTTCGTTTTTTTCATATACCCAAACTTCACCAGGTATGATTTTTTTATTTTTTTTACATACAGTGCATCCTGAAAGTACTCACAGCGCTTCACTTTTTCCAGCCTTATTCCAAAATGTATTAAATTCATTTTTTTCCTCAAAATTCTACAAACAATACCCCATAAAGACAATGTGAAAGAAGTTTGTTTGCAATCTTTGCAAATTTATTAAAAATAAAAAATGTGAAAAAAAAAATCACATGTACATCAGTATTCACTGCCTTTGCCATGACACTCAAAATTGAGCACAGGTGCATCCTGTTTCCACTGATCATCATTGAGATGTTTCTACAACTTGATTGGAGTCCACCTGTGGTAAATTCAGTTGATTGGACATGATTTGGAAAGGCACACACCTGTCTGTCTATATAAGGTTCCACAGTTAGCAGTGCATGTCAGAGCACAGACCAATAAGTCATGAAGTCCAAGGAATTGTTTGTAGACCTCCGAGACAGGATTGCATTGAGGCACAGATTTGGGGAAGGGTACAGAAAAAATTCTGTAGCATTGAAGGTCCCAATGAGCACAGTGACCTTCATCATCCGTAAATGGAAGACGTTTTGAACCACCAGGATCATTGGTCATTTAAATGCTTCCATGACTACAATTAACTTTTTTTATTATCCTGCCATTCCAGCAGCTTAAAGGGCAACTCCACTTTTGTGGGAAAAAAATAGCAAATAGAAAAAATAATAATATAATGTATACAATTGCGACACAAGTCATATGGTAATTGAATGTTATTAAAAATTACCTTTCCTTTTCAATCTGCAGCACTAACTTTCTATAAAATGCAATATGGCTACCTGGAGGCGTTCTGTACATAGATGGTATACAGAACACCCCCCAGAAATGTAATTTCCTGCTTGAGTGGTTGGCTTACCGATTTTCCCAGAAATCTGTACTAAGATACAAATCAGATTTTGAGCATCTCCTACAACAAAATTTTTATTTTTGATGAGATACTCCCAAAGGGAAATCATGTCTAAAAGGGAAGCAGACTACTCCCATACAAATTCACTCTACACATGGGCACAAACAGATAATCCTTCAGAATAACAAAAAGGTAAGAATATGCAACATTGTAAAAATTCCTGCAATGTGCATAGATCACCCAGAAGGGAAATAGGATTTTTTACTCACCGTAAAATCCTTTTTGTCTGAAGTCCATGGACGGATACAGCTTCTTCATTCTTGACAGTAGGGTTATATGCCGTCTATTAGGAGAGGACTAGGCAGACATGTTAACAGTTTAAAAACATGTAACCACAGCAAAGCTGAACAGTACCGCCCAGGGGGTGGTCCCTCTGGTCATAACCCCTCACCCTGCACTCAGCAGCTCAGTTCGTCAAAAGGCAGTACAAACATAAAAAGGAGGGGTGGGTGCTGTGTCCATCCATGGACTTCAGAGAAAAGGATTTTACGGTGAGTACAAAAATCCTATTTTCTCTTTCGTCCATAGACAGACACAGCTCCTTCATTCTTGACAGTAGGGACGTCCCCAAGCAGTGTAAAAAACAAGGGGTGGGAACAGCAATCAAAACAAACTTCACCCCAAAACAACCAGAGCTCCTCAACCTTAAACAACCGCCTGCAAAACTTTGCGGCCGAAGCAAGCATCCGCAGATGCAAGCACGTCAACCTTGTAAAACTTAGTGAAAGTGTGAACGGACGACCAGGTCGCCGCCTTTCACACCTGGGAGACAGACGCTTGATGTCGGAAGGCCCAGGAGGCACCTATTGCCCTGGTCGAATGTGCCGTGACAGGAAAGGGAGGCGCCCGCCCTTTTAGGGCATAAGCCTGAATCACGATCTCTATGATCCACCGAGAAATGGTGGCCGACGAGACCGCCAGGCCTTTCTTTGGACCAGTCACCGACACAGTGAGTCTGACCTCTGAAACTGAGCCGTAGCAGACAGATACACCCGCAAAGCTCGAACCACATCCAAGGAATGCAAAGCAACCTCTTTGGGATGCGACGGCCGAGGACACAAGGTTAGAAGCACAATGTCCTCATTTAGATGAAAAGCAGAAACAACCTTCGGAAGAAACTAAGGCTGCGGGCATAGCACCGCCTTATCCTTGTGGAGGATCAAGTAGGGGGACTTGCAAGACAAGGCCGCCAACTCAGAAACCCTCCTGACTGATGTAATAGCCACCAGAAAGGCAACTTTCTGAGAGCGTGTCAAAAGGGGAATCTCTCTGATGTTCCCAAACTGAGGTTTCTGAAGTACCGAGAGCACCAGATTCAAATCCCACGGAGGCAGTGGTGGTCGAACCGGAGGGGCCACATGTCGTACCCCTTGCACAAACGTACTCACCAGTGAATGAGCCGCCAAGGGTCGTTGAAAGAAGACAGCCAAGGCTGAAATCTGCCCCTTAATAGTGCTTAAGGCAAGTTTTCGATCCACTCCACACTGTAAAAACAGCAGGATCCTGGAAACTGAATAAGTCCGTGGACGCCACTCCATCTCCTCACACAGAGATGTAGGCCTTCCACATGCGATGATAGATCTTCCGAGAAGAGGACTTCCGTGCCCTCAGCATGGTGGAAATTACTGAATCTGACAGGCCTTAGTACCTGACTTTCAACAGCCATGCCATTAAAGCCAGTGACTGTAAAGCAGGATGAAGTATAGGACCTTGCGACAGAAGGTCCTCTTGCATCGGCAGTCGCCAAGGAACATCCGCCACCAGGCGTACTAGGTCGGCGTACCAAGGACACCGAGGCCAATCTGGGGCAATTAGAATCACTGGAATCCCCTCGGTCTCCACTCTGCGAAGCACCAAGGACACCGAGGCCAATCTGGGGCAATTAGAATCACCGGAATCCCCTCGGTCTCCACTCTGCGAAGCAGACGAGGAAGAAGTTTTAGTGGGGGGAAGGCATAAATTAGCCGATACTGTCCCCGCGGAGCCACCAACGTGTCTGACGCGTCCGCCCAGGGTTCTTTGGACCTGGCCACAAACCTCAATACCTTCCGATTGAGTCGAGAAGCCAGGAGATCCACATCTGGCATGCCCCATCTCAGGCAAAGGAGTCGAAACACATCCGGGTGTAGCGACCATTCTCCTTGGTCCAGCATCTGGAGACTTAGGTAGTCCACTTGCCAATTTTCTACACCCGGAATGTACACGGCCGATAGAGCAGGCATGCTTTGTTCTGCCCACCTCAGGATGTGAGCGACCTCTAATGCTGCAGCCGAGCTTCTTGTTCCTCCTTGATGGTTGACATACGCCACCGCCGTGGCGTTGTCCAATTGGATCCTGACTGGACGCCCCTGCAGCCTCTGTGACCATGTGAAGAAGCACTGCCTGATCGCCCGAAGCTCCAGCACTTTGATCGGCAGGCGGGATTTTTCCAGAGACCCTGTGTCGACTGTACGCCCCAAACTCCCCCCAAACCGGTCAGGCTGGCATCCGTCGTGATCACGGTCCAGTGAAAAGGAAGGAACGACTAGCTGGCTCACCCGGATTTGACAATCCAGGGACAACGGAGATTGGTCCCATTTGGACAGGATCTCCTTCTGCAAAATTTAAGTGTGGAATTGAGCATACGGTACCGCCTCGAAGGTGGCTACCATGATGACTCGCATGCAATAACGCAGCGACAACCACCTGCGGGATGCCAACAGCTTCACCGCAGTCCAAAGAGTCTTCAACTTTTCCAAAGGGAGAAAAACCATTGCCTCTGAGGAGTCCAGAATCAAGCCCAGGTACTCCAGACCTTCAGTTGGCAGCAACACCGACTCCTGGAGGTTCAGTACCCAACCAAATTCTTGAAGGGTCTGACTGGCAATAGCCACATCCTCCTCTAATTCTGAGTCTGAAGCTGCTCTCAGAAGGAGGTCGTCCAGGTAGTCTATGATAGCGATTCCTAGAATCAGGGTGAGCACCTTGGTGAAAACCCTTGGTGCAGACGCCAGGCCAAACGGGAGTGCTAAAAACTGGTAGCAAATACGCAGAAATCTCTGATGCCTGACATATATGGGGAC
Source organism: Rana muscosa (assembly GCA_029206835.1). Classification (NCBI taxonomy): domain Eukaryota; kingdom Metazoa; phylum Chordata; class Amphibia; order Anura; family Ranidae; genus Rana; species Rana muscosa. The sequence continues at coordinate 388,173,958 of CM055120.1, forward strand.
ATGCAAGTATGCGTCCTTGATGTCCAAGGACGCCAGAAAATCCCCTGGATGGAGTGCAGCGACCACAGAGCGAACTGATTCCATCTTGAACCTTCGTACTTTTACAAAGGAGTTGATGGCCTTGAGGTCCAGGATTGGACGGGCCCCGTTCTTCTTTGGGACTACAAACAGATGATTGGAGTAGAATCCCTGAAACCTTTCCGGCAGCGGCACAGGTACTATTACCCTGCGCATCAGCAGGTCCTACACCGCCCCCAACAGGGCGTTCCAACGAGCAGCAAGAAAATGGTTTGAGGGAAAAAAATCTGTTTAGTGGACAAGAAAGAAACTCTATCTTGTACCACGATGAAACCACTTCGCAAACCCACTGGTCCGAAAGCAGGGAGGCCCATCGAGCTGCAAACTCGCGAAGGCGACCCCCCACCCGAGAGTCAGGCGGGGGCAAACCTTCATGCTATCACAGATTTGTTCGCAGGCTTGTTTGGCTTGCGAAACCAGGGACGTTTTTGTCCCTCAGCTGGCCCTTTGTCGGCCTGAGGACACTTACCTGCGGGCCCGGACTGACGGAAAAAACGCTTCTGAGCGGAAAAGGAGGGCCCTGGCCTACGGCGCGGTTCCTAACCTTTTCTGGATTGTGGAAGCAGCGTGCTCTTACCCCCAGTGACATTTTTAATAATATCATCCAGCGAGGCTCCCTGGAAGGGCTAATCCGCCAGAGCTTTCTTGGAAGTCTGGTCCGCGGACCAGCATTTTAGCCAAATCAGGTGACGGAGCACCACAGCAGACACTGAGGCTCTGGAAAGCAAGGGAGCTGTATCTAAGGCCACATCACAGACATACTTAAGGCCATATACCAACTGGTCGGCCAGTTCCACGCAGACCGGGGAAGCCTGTTGCTCTACCAACTCATGGTGCAACAATTTTGCCCATTCTGTAAGTGTCTGTGACACCAGGGCTGTGGCCAATACAGGCCGTAATCCTGACCCCACCACCGTGAACATGAACCGGGCCACTGCCTCGGCCCTCCTGTCTGCAGGGTCCTTATAGGCAGGGGTCCCCTCTACCGGAATCGTGGTTACCTTGTTTAACCTGGATACCGGGGGGTCAACAATCGGGGGAGATGTCCATTATTTCAGGAGACTCTCCTCAAAGGGGTAACGGAACGCCATGCGTTTTGGGACTGAAAAGGCCCTCTGTGGTCGTTCCCATTCTTTGTATATAAAGCCATTTAGGAACTAAAGGCAAGGTAAATAAAAGGTCCACCCTCCTAGCTGCTACAGACCGAGGGCCCCCCCCCAGAGGACTCACCACCCTGACCCAGGTACTGCCCAGCGCTGCGGTCCACTCTCTCTCCTGCACAGCCTGTGCTGAGGTGCTCTCCTGCGTCTGAGGTGTTCTGTGCTGTTCGCACCGTTCAGAAAGACATTTCCAGTGCTAGAGGCCAAAACCAAGCAAAAAGACACAAGAAAATGGCCGCTGGCCGCCTCAGTAAAAAAGAGAGCGAGCTACAAGAAAATGGCGCCGGCTCACCCAAAATGGCCGCCGGATCACTTCTGAGGTAAAGAAAATGAGCTGCTGAGTGCAGGGTGAGGGGTTATGACCAGAGGGACTTGATGGTGACTGCGCTGTAGTGTATCAGATTGGATAAAAATGGGGAGGGAGAGGAAGTATAAATAAAAAATGGTGGGGATGTGGCAAACAAAGGTGAAAGGTGTGGAAAGGAGGGGGAAGGGGAGGGGGAGGGGAAGATGAGGGAGAGTGAGAGACAGAGTGGGTAAGTAATTAGCTAGTATTTGGCTAACTAGCAACAATGTGCACAGTGACACAAACGTACGTGCACTAATAGAGGACTGATCAAAATATAATCAGAAAAAAGAAAAAATATATAACACAGTGAATAATAAAAAACAATATTGTGACATATAAAACCAATATCTAAATAATCCAGATGTGCAGCACGTGTTAAAAAATTTAATCACTAAAACATATTGATAATCCACAAACATTATCCATAAAAGAAAAGGATAAGATGGATAGGATGAATGGAATAACACACTCAGTGCATAAGTGAACTAAACTAATAAAAAAAACAGTCCCAAATAAGTCCTGGTGGTGACTTCCCAATACTTCCAAAAATAACTTGTTATGGGTGTATGGTATATGGATAAGTCATATGTAGATAAAGTCCCGTCACCAATGGAGTGCTTGGAGAAAATCCTGTGGCATCCACCCTGTGGTCACACCTAGCTTACCTCCCTGTTAGAGGGGGGGCGGTATACAGCAGCTCTCTGTAGTGAAGGGGGGTATCGTGTCCTTATGGCCCGGTCTTAGTGGCACCGTTACTCATTGGAGTATATATGAAAAAACATAAACAAAAGGTACATCAATAGCGCAACTTTGTGAGTGCAGCAAGATGGATACCACTGCCCTGAAACCCCATTCCATTTTACAGGCTAACCCAAAACCTTATTATATATCATCCACCTACTACAAGTCAATGAACACAAATTCCACATGCTTGTGTGAGGGGGTTAACTCGGCAGCGGGTGTGTGTGACCCCCTGGATGGGTTCAACACACAAAAACAGGCACAGCAGACAGTGGTAGGAGAAAACAAAAGGGTGTGGTTTTATTTGAACTAAACACAGACAAAAACATACAGCAAAAACAAAAGAAACAGGAAAATAAATCCTGGTCAACCGCTCACTACACACGTTGGTGTCCCTAACTAACAACTGGGTACAGCCTTGTGCTGTCCCAGTCCCTAGCTCCCTGCTTTTAGAAGTTCTAAGTAATAACCACACAGGCTTTGGCTCACCGCACAGAGATCACACTCCCCAGACTATTCACACAGATCTGGTTCCAGGTTGGAGCATCTCCCTTAGCATGCTGGGAGTTCTTGTAGAGGCCCTAATGAGCCCACTTGATTCAGCTGGGCTCATTAACTCTTCCCCTGCAAGACTCCCAGCACTCCCCCTAGTGGTATAAACTGGCATAAAGCCTGAATCTAGGACATATATATCTCCCATCCTGGATGCAACCTGGTGATTTTACCTGCCTGCTGTTACATACCCCCCCCCTCTTGTTTTAACCTTGGAGTTGGAACACAAGCAATCAGGCATGCATGTACTCGAGACAAAGCATCCACATTCCCCATTTGAACGCCAGGGCGATGCTTTACTGTAAAGTTGAATTCCTGTAGGGCCAGGAACCACCTATTTACTCTTCTATTTGTCTCTTTGTTTTGAGCCATCCACTTTAAAGGAGCATGATCAGTAATCATGTCAAAGTGCCTACCTAACAGATAGTACCGAAGGGAATCTAGAGCCCACTTCACCGCTAAACACTCCTTCTCAATCGTGGCGTAATTTACCTCATGGGACTTCAATTTCCTGCTGAGGTAAATGACTGGGTGCTCTTCCCCGTTCCAGACCTGGGACAATACTGCTCCCAACCCAACGTCTGATGCATCACTTTGTACGACAAAGTCCCTAGAGAAGTCTGGTGAGTGCAACACTGGCTGGCTACATAAGGCTTTTTTTAAGAATTGGAATGCTGCCTCAGCCTCTGGGGTCCATTTAACCATGACAGACTCTTTCCCTTTTGTCAGGTTGGTTAGGGGCACAGCCTGAGAAGCAAAATGGGGAATGAATCACCGATAATAACCAGCGATTCCCAGAAAGGCTCGTACCTGCTTCTTGCTGTTGGGACGTGGCCAATTCTGTATGGCCTCGACTTTATTGACCTGGGGTTTTATTACTCCCCTCCCAATGGTGTACCCAAGATATTTGGCCTCCTCCTGTCCAATTGTACACTTCTTGGGGTTGGCCGTAAACCAAGCTTCCCGGATAGAGTCTAGGACTGCTTGCACTTTGGCAGATGTGAGGCCCAATCTGTGCTATGGACAATTACATCATCCAGGTAAGCCGCAGCATACTTCTGATGGGGCCTCAGTATCTGGTTCATTTTCCGCTGGAATGTTGCCAATGCATTCTGTAATCCAAACGGCATTCTTTTATATTGGAACGCCCCATCTGGGGTTACAAACGCGGTTTTCTCCTTGGCCGATTTGGCCAGGGGAATTTGCCAATATCCTTTTGTGAGATCAAGGGTTGTCATGTATCGGGCTGTTCCCAGCCGGTCGATCAACTCATCTATACATGGCATGGGGTAGGTGTCAAATTTTGTAACTTTGTTCAGTTGTCGAAAATCGTTACAAAATCGCCAGCTCCCATCCGGTTTAGGCACTAACACTATGGGACTGGACCAGTCACTTTGGGATTCCTCTATCACCCCCAACTTAAACATTTTCTGTACTTCCTCACGTATTGCCTCCCGTCGGGCCTCTGGGATCCGATAGGGTTTTAGCTTCACCCTTTCACCGGGCGGGGTAATAATATCATGCTCTACCCCAGACGTTTGTCCCGGCAGCTCAGAGAAAACCTCCTTGTTGCGAAGCACAAACTCCTTAACCTCCTGTTGTTGGGGTTTTGACAAGGTGACTGCTATTCCAACCTCAGGAATCACGCAATCAGACTGAGCTGGTGACAACGTTTCTGCGACTAGGGATTCCCTATCCCTCCAGGCTTTCAACAGATTAATGTGATAGATCTGTTCGGGCTTTCGCCTTCCTGGTTGTCTGACCTTGTAATTCACTTTGCTCACTTTTTCCATTATCTCGTAGGGGCCTTGCCATTTGGCAAGGAATTTGTTTCAACCGTAGGGACAAGTACCAGTACCCTATCCCCCGGGGAAAAGGTACGGGTCTTGGCCCCACGGTTGTACACTCTCTGCTGTGCCAACTGCGCTTGGGCCAAATGTTCCTTTACGATGGGCATTACCTGTGCAATTCTATCTTGCATCAGAGCGACATGCTCAATCACACTCCTGTGGGGAGAACTCTCACTCTCCCAAGTTTCCTTGGCGATATCCAACAGCCCTCTTGGGTGTCTCCCATAAAGTAAATCAAAGGGTGAGAAACCCGTAGAGGATTGGGGTACCTCCCTAATGGCAAACATTAAATAGGGAATTAGACAGTCCCAATCCTTTCCATCTCTATCCACCACCTTCTTTAACATTTGTTTTAGGGTTTTGTTGAATCTTTCAACCAACCCATCTGTTTGGGGGTGATACACAGGTGTACGCAATTCTGCCACTTTGAACAGCTTGCACAGCTCTTTCATAACCCGGGACATAAAGGGTGTACCTTGGTCCGTAAGCAGTTCCTTACAAATACCCACACGGCTAAAAACAAGAGATAGCTCTTTGGCTATGGTTTTGGCCGAGGTATTTCGGAGCGGAATCGCTTCCGGATACCGGGTGGCATAGTCCAATATAACCAAAATGTACTGATGCCCCCTAGCGGACTTCATTATCGGACCTACCAAATCCATTGCGATCCTCTCAAAGGGGACCTCAATGATGGGGAGAGGGACCAGCGGGTTACGGAAATGTGGCATCGGTGCCGACCTCTGACACACAGGGCAGGAGGAACAATAATTTTCTGTTTCCTTCATGACCCCAGGCCAATAGAATCTTTGCAATACTTTCTCTCTGGTTTTCTCTGTCCCCAGATGACCTCCAAGAATGTGCCCATGGGCCAACTCTAACACCAACTTCCTGTAAGGTTTGGGGACCACAAGCTGCTCAATGGTTTCTTCTGCCATTTTAGCCACCCGATACAGTAGGTCCTTTTCCACGATGAAGTACGGGTAAGTGCAGGTCTCATCTGGGTTCACTAACTCGCCATCTATTTTCACTACGTTTTCCCGTGCCTTTATTAGGGCGGGGTCTTTTAACTGTTCTGTGGCAAAATTTTCCTTGTGAACCTCGAGATCAGACGGCACGTTTTCGTCTGAGGATGTTGGCTCCTCCCCAGTTTCTCGAGTCTCCCCTGCCAATACCGACAAGGGGAATTCTGGAGAGTCCTCACCACTCTCAGATAAATTCTGGCTATCACATTCCTGGTATATAGGGGCACCAGTGGGGGGCTCAGGACGATCCCAGAGTTCCCAAAACTTTGGAAAATGCTTTCCCACAATGGCATCATGTGGTAACTGAGACACTAACCCCACCTGATGAGAGAGGTTACCTTTGGAGGTCTCAAAACACACTGTAGTCACAGGATACTCTCGGGTGTCCCCATGCACACAAATAACAGCTACCTTGTTATTCCCAGAGACCTCTGTAGTGACTAATTCAGCTTTTATCAGTGTCACCAGGCTACCTGAATCCAGCAACACAACAACATTTTTACCATTAATACACATTTTGCATAAATGTTTCTCAGTTCCCCGAATGGCAGTGCATGCAACTGTCGCAAACAGCGATTGACGTCTGTCCCTTAGAAAGTCACATTGCATGGGTTCATCCACAACCGGGCAAATTGCTGCAATATGTCCCTCTTGCCGGCAGCGGTAGCAAACAATCCTTTTTGCTGCCTCTTGAGCCCCTGACTTCCCAGGCTGTTCTCGCCAGACATTAGGTATAACTCTCACCCTCTCATTCTCTCCACCCTCACCCCTTGGAATCATCTTACCCGCCACTGGGAATGGTCTGGTCTTAGGGTGGAAAGTCCGTGAGTCTCTGGAAGAGGCAGTCAGGTTTTCTGTAGCCAAGTACTTCTTTACACGATCCACAAGATTATCGGCCGTTTCTGGGTCTCCATGGCTTACCCACTTTTGGATGGCAGTAGGAAGAGCTCTCAAGAAACGATCCATCACAACACGTTACACAATCTTTGGTGGGGACAAAGTCTCTGGCTGTAGCCACTTCCTGCTCAGGTGAATGAGATCATACATTTGAGACCTGGGGGGTTTTCCAAGCCAGAAAGTCCAGTTATCCACACACTGAGCCTGGATGGCCAGGGTGACACCCAGCCATGCCAATATTTCATTTTTTAGCATCACATAGTCTTTTGCTTGGTCAGGCTCTAGGTCATAGTAAGCTTTCTGCGATTCACCAGTTAACAGAGGGGCCACCAGTCCGGCCCACTGCTCCTTAGGCCACTTTTCCCTTTCAGCAGTCCTGTCAAATGTGGTCAAAAACACCTCTGGATCATCCTCTGCAGTAATTTTTGTCAGTAAACGACTCACCCCAAAGGACGCAGTATTAGCGGAACTACTTGCCTCACTGGTCTGCGGACGTTGCTGCATTAATGTCTCCATTTGTTGCTGTAGTCTCTGTTCTTGCTTCTGTAACAGGTCTATGAAGCGGGCCTCAGATTGCTGCTGGGCTTGTTGCTGGGCTGCGAGGCTTTGTTGCAAAGTTGCATTTGTCTGCTGCTGGGCTGCGAGGCTCTGTTGTTGAGCCACAAGGCTCTTTTGCAAACCTGCATTTGTCTGCTGCTGATTGGCATTTGCTAGAGCCAGCTGTTTCAGTATCTCCTCCATGCTGGCCTTTTAAAAAAAAAAAAACTGCCACTGGTTCTCCACCAACTGTGAGGGGGTTAACTCGGCAGCGGGTGTGTTTGACCCCCTGGATGGGTTCACCACACAAAAACAGGCACAGCAGACAGTGGTAGGAGAAAACAAAAGGGTGTGGTTTTATTTGAACTAAATACAGACAAAAACATACAGCAAAAGCAAAAGAAACAGGAAAATAAATCCTGGTCAACTTGACCGCTCACTACACACGTTGGTGTCCCTAACTAACAACTGGGTACAGCCTTGTGCTGTCCCAGTCCCTAGCTCCCTGCTTTTAGAAGTTCTAAGTAATAACCACACAGGCTTTGGCTCACCGCACAGAGATCACACTCCCCAGACTATTCACACAGATCTGGTTCCAGGTTGGAGCATCTCTCTTAGTATGCTGGGAGTTCTTGTAGAGGCCCTAATGAGCCCACTTGATTCAGCTGGGCTCATTAACTCTTCCCCTGCAAGACTCCCAGCACTCCCCCTAGTGGTATAAACTGGCATAAAGCCTGAATCTAGGACATATATATCTCCCATCCTGGATGCAACCTGGTGATTTTACCTGCCTGCTGTTACACTTGTTAATGAAGTCACCCTGTGCAAGGAATCCCCTCTTCCTTGGCCTCTAGTGATAGTAACCTAAACCGGTCGAACTGAAAGCACAACAATCAGCTATCTCACTGACATAAAATAATTGTTAAACATTAAACATTACAAAACAAACTGCCTAAGAGCCGGTTCACACAGGGGCAACACGACTTCAACACAACTTCCAGAAGCAACTTCAGACATGACTTGAGCATGAATCACAGCGAGACTTGGAGGAGACTTCAGGAGACTTGGAGGAGACTTCAGCGCGACTTGTGGTCATTAACAACACGACTTGAAGTAAATTCCTTGTGGCTTCTGGGTAAATTCCTTTCTGCTTCCTGTAAAGTTGCCTTCAAAATGAACAGTGATCAGACTTCTAAGCGACTTCCATTGAAATCAATGGGTACAAGTTGCCTACAGGTTGCCTAGAAGTCTTATTGAAGTAGTACAGGAACCTTTTTTGAAGTCTGAGCGACTGCAGTCGTGTACATTAAAACATCTCCATTCACTTCAATTAGTTTTAAAAATAGCACAACTTGGGGCAACCTGAAGTCTGTCCGGAGTCTGTCCGGAGTCTGCCCTATGTGAACCGGCTCTTAGACTCCATTCACACAGGGGCAACACGACTTCCAGCGCGACTTTGGGAGGCAACTTGGACATGACTTGAGTATGAATCACAGCGCGACCTGGAGCTACTTACAAGGCAACTTCAAGTTGCCTCCAGGACAGCAGACATTCCAGTGGCCAATCAAACAAGAATCAGCTCTGTGGGAGGGAGGGGGAGGGAGGGGTTTGCATGAGAAATGTATGTTTTCTTCCTGGAAAGTTGCTGTTAAGACAGGGGATCCGACTTCTGAGCAACTTCCATTAAAATCAATGGGTACAGGTCACCTAGCAGTTGCCTAGAAGTCGGATTGAAGTAGTACAGGAACCTTTTTTGAAGTCGGAGCGACTGCAGTAGTGTGCATTAAGACGGCTCCATTCACTTACATTGATTTTCTCATGCAGCGCGACTTGAGGCGACTAGGGGCGACCTGGGGCGACTTGAAGTCGGATCCAAAGTTGCCCCTGTGTGAATGGGCTCTTAGTAACTTAAGCGCAAGAGGGAGTTGACAACAATTAATTTACAGATTGTTCCATAGCCATACTATCTGAATAACAACAATCTGTTTTATTCCTGATCTCTAAATTCTGCATGCAAAATGTGCTCCAAAGCCTGGAGAACCTGGAGTATTATTATATAAAGACTATTTCTTATTATCCTTGAATTATTCCATCTAGTACAATTGTAAAGAAAGCCAGGAAGTCAGCTCAGATCCAGAAGTTAGCTTTATAACCTGCCAACTAATGCATTGAGGCTTCCACGTGTCCATAGAGTAGCCAACAAAACTCTTTGGGAAAAAATACACCTCAAAGTGGAAACTGTGCAAGTAAAATTAAACTTGCCCAATAATGACTATTTCTATTAAGGGACACCAAGGCAGCCAATTACTGAACACCCAACACAATCCTTTATTGACTGAATCTGAAGCCCGAGCCCCTGCTGAGGCAGTGTCTAGCAGAAAGGCTGACTGGCCCACAGTGCCTGTAAACACTACACTTTGAGCTCATTACCCACATCCAAATCCCAATGTTCTTTGTAATCCCAATTAAGCATAGGTCCATTGACATGCTTTGTCAAAATTGTTCATTGCACTTGCATTTCCAGAAGTCGGGTACCATGGCTGCCTATATATTTATTTCAGTGTAGGTATCCTTTGGATTACAATATAGATTGGAAGTTCCAAGTCTGACCTTTAATTTAAATTAGGATATAAATATACTTGTAAAGTGTAAAGAATCTGACTCTACTTGCTCTTTATAACAAGAGATGGAAAAATTATGCCACTGACCTGAAAATATATATTTATGTATTTATTCATGGTATTTATTTCGTTTTGACGTCATCAGTCTTTGTTCGTTGTAGTCCAACACCTGTTCGGAAAATCTTTTGTGACTTGGCAGACGTAAACACCTGTTATCAGCTGTATCATGTTACAGTATTTATACAGTGTGAAGGGTGACATTATGAAGCTGTCCTGCAAGGTTACTTACTTTTCTTGTGCACGACATACCTCTGAATTTAAATTATAATAACAAAACTCCTAAATCACCTATTTCTTTTTTTAAGAGGATTTGTGTATTTGAGCATACATTCTAAATAATCACGCTAAACGAAGGTGTATTTTTAACCTGAAGATCGGCTGGGTTCTCAGCTACCTGTGAAAAACACTCAGAGAGATGCATGAGAGCTGGATCATGCACAGGGACCCGAACACATCCATATGCAAATGTGATGGCAATGATGTAAGTGAGAAAAAGACGGCCCAGGCTCCCAAATAAATGTGCCGTTCCCTCTGGGAACAATAGTCATAGTGAACCAGGTTCTAAGAGACTGTCACTGGGGCAAGGAAGGTATACTGGGGCAGGGAAGGTATACTGCTACAGAACACCTAGAGGTCCCTGAACATAACTGCAGTAGTCTCCAGAGCCTTTCCACCGCTGATTTACAGCCATTTTGACAGTCAAAGCTTTAGCCCTTTCTGATAAAACTCACCAACCACTTTCTACCCTTTCCATATTTCTAATGGTCAGTGAGACATCCAGTCACAGAAATTTGATTATGTGGAGGTGGGGTTAATCAAAAGCTCCAATATTACACAGAAGAGTCAGAGCTTTGTCTATTAGAATGATCATGACAGTAGGGTTTGGGAGGCTGCTTATTGCCCCCCACAATGGGTAAGTCTCTTTAACAAGTTCAACTTTGGTACCTATATACCACTTATGGACCAGAGCAATCTTTTTTTTTATTTTTTATAACAAATGTTTATTAGACAATTCAGCATTACAAAACAATCGACTTTTAGGAGTACAGCAGCATACAGGTCAAAGGCAACAATACAGTGGGTACGGAAAGTATTCAGACCCCCTTAAATTTTTCCCTCTTTGTTATATTGCAGCTGTAGCGGGTATATGCTTTTCTCTCATGTTTGAATTTGGTGGGGATTTCTGTAATGTATAGTTCCCTGGGGCCCAGCGGGTGGCGCTGTCGCTTTGGGCCCGGGGTTGAGCCATCATTGCAGTGCCGTACCCTTTTTGGCCTCTCGCAGCATGAGTACAGCGGGGCGGGGGTTTGCTAGGGACAGAATATCCGCCCTCCATTTATCCCAGGATCTAGTCAGTTTGGTGGCAGACAGAGACCTTATGATCTTTGGCTAAGCTTTAGGCCACATGACAGATCTCAGGAACAGCACTTTTCTACTGATGACAAGAAACAGCCATTTTGGCAGGGGCTGAGAGCAACAGAAAGTATATTTTTTAGTTAAGCATACATAATTAAAAATAATTGTATTATTTTTCCTTTTTTAGTAAAGTGTCATTTCAATTCAGTAACATTCATTATCTTTCACTACCAAGGAGATGTAGATTAAGCCCAGCATGGACAGCAGTTTATGAAATAGCAGTTTTATCTCTTTTTTTTTTAGTCACTTACTATTTAACCGCTTCCAAACCACCCCACATACATTTACCGCAACAGGGAAGCCTGGGTGTGCAAAATCACGTACCTGTATGTGATTGACACAGCAGGTTTGGCGGCCAACAATCATTCACAGGAAAGACAGCAGCGGTGTGCCGATGTAAACAAAGCACACCGCTGATATCCCAGGGAATACAGTCAACCCCTTCCCTGTCAGTGTCATTAATACAGGGATCAATGCATTTTTTTAGCACCAATCACTGTATTGGTGTCACTTGTCCCCAAAAGTGTCACTTGGTGTCAGATTTGTCCGCCACAATGACGCCAAAAAAAAATAAAAAATTTTGCATATTGCCGCAACTACCGGTAACAAAAAATCTATCCCATAGTTTGTAGACACTAAATTTTGCACAAATCAATACACGCTTATTGGGATTTTTTTTTTTAAATCATAAATAAGTAGCAGAATACATATTGCCTAAATTGAAGAAATTCGTTTTTTTTAAAAAATTGGGGGGGCTGGGGAGATATGTAGCAGAAAGTAATTAAAAAAAAGTTTTTCAAAAAAGTTTGTTTACAGCGCAAAAAATAAAAACGTCAGAGGTGATCAAATGCCACCAATAGAAAGCCATTTGTGGGGGAAAAAAAAGACAAATTTAAGTTGGGGTACAGCAGGGATATACAATAAGCGGACCTCCAGCTGTTGCAAAACTACAAGTCCCATCATCATGCCTCTCCCTCTGGGTGTCATTCTTGTGGTTGTCAGTCTTGCTAAGCCTCATGGGACTTGTAGTTCTGCAACAGCTGGAGGTCCGCTAATTGCATATCCCTGGGGTACAGCATCGAACGACCAAGCAATTGTCAGTTAAAGTGATGCAGCACCGTATCGCAAAAAATGGCCTGGTTAAGAAGTGGTTAAAACCATCTGGGGCTGAAGTGGTTGTAAAGGCAGCTTTTTTTTATCTTAATGCACTCTATGCATCAAGATAAAAAGCCTTCTGTGTGCAGCAACCCCCCTCAGTCCCTCTAACACTTACCTGAGGTCCCTCTTTATCAAGCGATGTCCACGAGTGTCAACTGTCTAAGATTCTCCTTCCTGATTGGCTGAGACACTGTAGCAGCGCCATTGGCTCCCACTGCTGTCAAAGTCATCTAGCCAATCAGGGGAGAGAGGGGCAGGGCCTTCTCCATAGAGAATAGATTATTTTTTCCCCCCCTCTAGCGTTTTGTAGCTTCAGGCTTCCAGCTACAACACTCAGGTGTGAATGGGGCCTTACTTCCATTTGTTTGGAACGAGTCGTGCATGTTAGTTGCACGCATATGCACACTATAAATCATATAGTCCCTACTCCATCTTCAGAGTGAGCAAGAGAGTAGGTGTATCTATGTTCCTACATAGGAGCAACACCATGAAGAATAAACATAGCCCAAACAAGTTATGTGGAGGAAGCGGAAGGTAATAGAACGTGCTTTCTAAATATGTACTTTAAGCAGTCTTACATTGGAATAAATTTGCCTTCACTCCCTGTCCCAGAGGAAGGGAAAAACACTCTGCAGGGAAGGCATCTTATTTCTCACCAGGACACATGTGCCCAGCAAAAGTTCCTTCACCTCCTTTTCCTGTGACTAAAACTGGATTTTCTTACACAATCTGTACTGGAGACAATGATAACCAGGGCAAAGAGGCTGAATCCCTCTCATAAGGATGAAGACAGCACTCTCCAAAAGCAAAAAGTTTTTGCTTGACATAAATTTTCAAGTGAACTCTTGCTCAAATGTTTAGTTTGAAGTAGCATGGGGAATGGTTAGAACCCCTGTCGAATCCCTATGCTGGTCTTTTCTCACTGAGATGACTTTTTGGTCACTGGGACATGCAATTGGGGTACAATGTACTGCCAATTTTGATGCTTGCATCCTTCCTTCACCAAGCTAGTGAAACGTTCCTACATTTCTGCTCTCACTAACTTTTTTTTTTAATGTCCACTGAGGTAAAAAAGTGATTAGTTGCCAGTGTGACATGGCCCTTCGACCGCTTTCACATAGGCCAGATCCAGTTTTACTCAGCAAGTGATCTGTCTGCTGAGCTGCTGGATGACAGGTCCATGTTGCTTAGATATGTAAGATGGGAAGCAGCTCTCATTGTCTGAACACTGTTTGTTTCCAATTAAATATTTACCTGTCATTCTGCTGTTTGGCCACAAGATGCCGCTGGTTTTTCCTGACACAGGTAACGGGCTGTAGCCATGGAGACGCTGTACACAAATCAGTGCTGTGCCACACAGGAAAGAAAGTGAGAGGAGAACTGTAGTATAACGGGCTGTTTTGGACAGAGATTCAAGAAAGAGACAGAGAGAGAAAGTCTGCAGCGAGCAGGCAGCCATTTTGAGAAGGAGTTTGTTCTGAGGACTGTGTGCAGAGAATCCTACAACATCCAGGTGTGGAAACAGAACTGCAGCTGAGTGAAGTTACTTGTGTCCAAGATACTGATCCTGTCCAGAGGAACGACGGATTGCTTGCAGGAAGACGGATGAGACCTGAGGAACAAAACAATATACACTGCAGGACCATATACTTGTTAGAGAGACATTTTGTTCAGGTCAGAGTCACCAGCGGATGCAGAGCAGACCCGGGTCGGTAAGATCGTGCACACACCCCATTACTTTGTTGGCGCCTAGAGACTGAGACCAGGCCTGTAGATAGGTAGTAGGGTCTCTGTTTGTGTCAGGCCACAAGTGTTGCTACTGTTCACTACAGGGACTCCATAACCTAAAGTGACACTTCACAATTGGAGAGCTGATGAACTTTCTACAAACTCAAGATAGACTGGCGTTGTGCTCAGGAGGAACACGCAGACGCATGATACAACACCAGTTAAGGGGGGGGGGGAATACGGTAGAGCTTTGTAAGTTTGTAAACTGTTGTGCTGCACCGCAGGCTAGCCTGTACCACACACCCATACAGTTATTCTTGTGTTGTTATTAGGGTATTAACAGGTAAGGTGTGGCGGTTTGGTTGTGCCCACCGGTAGGCAAATTACTCCTGCATCCTACGTAGGGTGCCGCGCTGTGCAGCATAAGGGTCTCAGCCTTCGGGCTGGGTGTCTGTAAATATATTGTATGTTCCCAGAATTGGCGGTTGGGTTCAATACCCCGTCTAAGTAAAATTCAGTTTTAACAAGAGCTGGTGGTGGAGTGGTTTTCCTTGTTCGTGACTTCACTGTATCCTGGGGACCCCACCCCGGTACACATTCTACATCTTGGCGTAGTCGGCAGGATACAGTGACCGTTATGGACGGGAACGCGGCGGGAGACCCTCCCCCGGCGCTGGTCCAGGACCCAGCTCAGGGTGCGCCAGTGCAAGGCCAACTTGCCCCCACCATGTCTGCCCCAGTAGGGTATATCCCCGTGGAGGCGCTGTTGCGTCATCTGCCAAAATTTGATGGTAAAAACAGGACGTTGCAGGACTGGACTGAAAGGGTGCAAAGTGCAGTTAGGATGTGTAACCTGAACCCCGAGCTACGGGCAGAGGTTGCGTTGGGGGCTCTAGAGGGTGACGTCAGACGGACAGTGATGGTGAGGCACCCTAGAGAAAATATTCTCCTTTCTGGAGAAAGCCCAGTGGGGGCGTACCAAAGTGGTACAGTTGCGGAGTCACTTCTTCAACAGACCGCAGCGAGAGGGTGAGACCCTGATGCAGTACTCCAATGCCCTACAGGAGATGTGAAGTGAAATGCAGCGGCGAGACCCCGAGGCCATGGGAGCCTTCCGGGGGGAGGACAGGCTACTACGAGACCAGTTCATAGTGGGGCTCTCCAACAAGTTCTTACGAGACAAATTGCAAGAGATGACCCGGATGTCGCCCGACTTGATGTTGTATAATGTCTACCTAGCCGCTGTTGAGAGAGAGGAAGAGCACATGCCTGTGGCAGAGAGAGTAGTCAGTGGCATCCATGCTACAGGAGGGCGGTCTACATCCGAAGACTCAGAGTCCCTAAGGGATGTGGTTCAGGGCCTGCGGACGGAGTTGAGAGAACTCCGGCTGGAAGTGTCTCAGATGAAGGCAGAATCACCCCGGTCACTGGAAATGACCCCGGTGCCCCGCACTACCCCACCCAGGATTACTCAGGTGCAAGGGTTAGTTAAAAGGGGGCCCCTCTGCTGGGCTTGTCGACAGTACGGCCATATGGCCAGAGAGTGCCCAAAACAGATGAAGTCTGTTAAACTTCCGACCGCCGCGGAAGCTGGGCGTCCTGCGGCGGTACGCCAGAAGCTAAGCCCTATATGTGAGGAGCACGACCTGTATGCCAGCAGCCCCGTTATGGAAGCCGAGTTGGAAGGCCAGAAGGTACGCTGCCTAGTTGATACAGGGTCGGAGTGCACCCTTATGCCTCTGGAGTTCTTCGAAAGGCACTTTGGACATATGATGGAGCCGGAAGACGGGCGCGTCATCAGGCTGACAGCTGCCAATAACAGGGAGATGGACGTCCGAGGCATAGTCTGGATGTGGGTTCGACTGTTTGGGTAAGACGTCGGCAAGAAAGGGGTCGTGCTGGTGGACCATTCGTCCCGGAGAGGCATGGACGTGACGCTAGGTATGAATGTGCTGAGAGACCTAGACCATCAACTCTATGCCAAAAAAGGGCCGAAGTATTGGCAACGGGCCACCACACACCAGCCGACCCAGAGGGTTTTACAGCAGATGGTGAGGAGCTGTAGTCTTCAAAAGAGCAACATGTCCGGTCGGCCCATTGGACACGTGAGGGTGCCGCGGAGGACCCCAGTGAAGGTCCCACCTCGTCAAGAACAAATATTGATGCTGCTGGTGGGGGCGGAACGACAACTGAATGGACTGGAGGTCCTGATCGAGCCGCCTTACCAAGAGGAGATGCAGACTCGCCCACTGGTAGCCCGGGCCCTCGCAATTGTGAAGGATGGATGTGTGCCTGTACGCTGCCTCAATGTTGAAGACTGTGAGTTAACCGTGCCTGGGAGTACCTTGCTGGCCAAAGTTTATGTGTCTGAAGGGGATATGCCTCGACGAACGAGCTTCACGCTACAGCTAGATAGGAGGTCAGCCTGGACCTTTGCTGTAGAGGTCCATCAATGGGAAACCCCGACAGCGGAGTGGAACGGTTGAGTGATCATGGCTCGGATGGGGGTGGACTGCAAGACCCTGACTCCAGGACAACAGAAGTTGCTGGAAGACACCATTTGGGAATTTCAGGAAGCATTCTTGAGACATGATGAGGACTTCGGGTGTGCTTCCGCCATTGAACACAAAATCCCCACCGGCGATGCTGCACCAATCAGGGAACGTTACCGGCAAATCCCACCTAAAATGTACCAGGAGGTGAAAGATATGGTGGCCAGCATGTTGGAAAACCGAGTGATCCAGGAGAGTCAAAATCCGTGGGCTGCTCCGGTAGTCTTGGTGTGGAAGAAAGATGGGAGTCTCCGGTTCTGCGTGGATTATCGGAAGCTGAATGCCCAGACCGTCTGGGATGTCTACCCCCTTCCGCGGATTGAGGAGTCGTTATCCGCCCTGAGTCATGCAAAGTTCTTCTCGACTCTTGACCTGGCCAGTGGGTATTGGCAGGTACCAATGGCCAAGAAGGACAAAGCGAAGACGGCCTTCATCCTACCTATGGGACTCTATGAGTTTAACCGGATGCCGTTTGGCCTGTCCAATGCCCCAGGAACATTCCAGCGGTTGATGGAGCACTGTCTGGGGGATCTCAACTTCGAGTCGGTATCGATCTACCTGGACGACATAGTAGTATTTGGGGCCTCTTTTGAAGATCACCTCCAGAAGCTGCGACAGGTCCTAGGACGGGTGCGAGATCATGGGCTCAAGATCAAGCCCAAGAAGTGCCAACTGTTTAAACAGCAAATAGAGTATTTAGGACATGTGGTCACCCAGGAGGGGGTAAAGCCGGCCCCCAGCAAGGTGGAAGCCATACAGAACTGGCCCCAACCACATACACTACGAGAGGTGCGGGAATTTGTGGGATTGGCCGGCTACTACAGGAGGTTTATACCCAAATTTGCTAATTTGGTGGGCCCATTAAACAAGTTAACAAAAGGCACTGCGGGGGGCCCAAAGAATCGTCCCATTGAGTGGGGACCCCGGCAACAAGAGGCCTTCGAGGCAGTGAAGCAGGCACTGACCAGTGCCCCAATTCTGGCTTATGCGCGGTTCGACACCCCATTCCTGCTGTACACTGACGGGAGCCTACATGGCTTGGGGGCCATGTTATCACAAGCTCAGGATGGACGTGAAAGTCATTGCCTATGGCAGCCGGTCTCTGAGAGAGTCGGAGCGCAACCCTGACAACTATAGCTCCTTTAAATTGGAACTACTAGCACTGGTGTGGGCCATGACCGAAAGGTTCGCGGAGTACCTGACAGGTGCAGAGGTGACCGTGATGACAGACAACAACCCGTTAGCACATCTGGAGAATGCCAAGCTTGGTGCACTGGAGCAGAGGTGGTTGGCTCGACTTTCTAAGTACCAATACCGCATGAAGTTTCGGTCAGGAAGGGAGAACGGCAACGCTGATGCACTCTCCCGAGTCCCTGTTGGGTTATCTGATCGGAATGCTGATGAGGAGTTAGAGGACACTGAAACTCCTGAACTTGGTCGAGTACCCATGTTCCAGGACGTGGCACATTCAAGTGGGGTGGCGTCCGGGATGCACATGTTGCTAGGCAAGACGTTGGCTGATTGGGAGAGAGTCCAGAATGGCTGCCCAGACCTGTGGAAAGTGAGAGAATGGGTCCAGACTAAAATCTGGCCTCGGCCAGAAGAGCGGGCCCGTCTGACTCCAGAGGGCCAAAAGTTGTTGAGGCAGTGGGATAAGCTGACTGTTACCCAGGACCTCCTGTGTCGGACCATATACTTACAGTCAGAGTTGCAGTACCAGCATCAGATTGTCATCCCCATGTCATGGGGACCGGAGGCCGACCGGGAAGCTCATGAAAGGGGAGCCCATTTCGGGAGTGAGAAAACGTTCAAGTGGCTTCAACGGCTGGTATACTGTCCCGATCTGGCAGACATGGTGGCTGAGGCATGTCTTAAGTGTCGCCCTGTGGGTTGAGCAAGAGTACTGAACAACGGGCTCCTGTTCAGGCCATCCGGACCTCAGCGCCCCTAGAGCTTCTTATGATTGATTATGTACAGATTGGGTACTCTACCTCGGGACACTCGTACTGTCTAGTCATGACAGATCATTTCACCAAGTATGCAATGGCTGTACCCACCAGAGACCAGACGGCAGTCGGCCGCGGATGCGGTCTGTAAACACTTTATACAGGTGTTTGGGTGTCCTCGGAGGATACATACGGACCAGGGGGCATGTTTTCAGGGTACTCTGATGAATGAGCTGTATCAACTGTATGGCATCGAACGTTCCCGCACCACCCCGTATCACCCCCAGGGAAACGGGGCGTGCGAGCGGTTCAACCGCACCTTGCACCAGATGCTGCGGACTCTGGAGGACAACCAGAAGGCTCGGTGGCCCGAGTACCTACCTGAACTGATGTGGGCCTATAACAACAGGGTACACAGTACCACTGGTTACTCCCCACATATGCTCATGTTTGGGAGAGCCGGACGGGAGATTAAAGATCTCCACGTGCCCGATCCGATGGAGCCATCACCAAGAAATACCACTGCATGGGTGCAAGAGCACCGCCGCCGGCTAAGAGCAATCCACAAAGTTGTGGGGGCGCACCTGGGACAAGTGGTACATCCTAACCCAAGACCAGTGCAGAGGGATGGGTTTGCCCAGGGTGATCGAGTGATGGTCAAAGCTAAGCGGCCGTCTGGAAAGTTGGATGGGCGGTGGGAGGCGGTCCCTTACACGGTGAAGAGGAGGATAGACCCTGACATCCCGGTCTATGAGGTAGAGCCAATAGGGACTGGGGGGCCTTCACAAAACTTGCACCGTAACATGTTGAGACGTTGTAATTTTGATAAGCCTGTGTGCGTGGAGGGGATGCCTCCTTCTGCTCAGGGTACAGAGCAAATACCCTTGGAGGAGAAGGAATGGTGGGTTGTCCCTGCCCC
This sequence comes from Rana muscosa, assembly GCA_029206835.1. Classification (NCBI taxonomy): domain Eukaryota; kingdom Metazoa; phylum Chordata; class Amphibia; order Anura; family Ranidae; genus Rana; species Rana muscosa. The sequence continues at coordinate 388,193,544 of CM055120.1, forward strand.
GGTACCCACAGAGGCTCCAGCCGTGACAAGTTTGCCACCTCCGCAAAGTGTTGAGCAGTCAGCAGCCCCTCCCCCATTAGATGTGTCTGACGTCCCCAGTGCTTCTGAACCTATCCCTCTTCGAAGGTCAACCAGGCCCAATGCTGGTGTGCCCCCACAGTGCTATGCCCAGAATGAGTTTGTATGGGGAGGGTTGCAGAGGACGACAACCTCTAGTGGGGTGGCATGTAAGATGGGAAGCAGCTCTCATTGTCTGAACACTGTTTGTTTACAATTAAATATTTAACTGTCATTCTGCTGTTTGGCCACAAGATGCCGCTGGTTTTTCCTGACACAGGTAACGGGCTGTAGCCATGGAGGCGCTGTACACAAATCAGTGCTGTGCCACACAGGAAAGAAAGTGAGAGGAGAACTGTAGTATAACGGGCTGTTTTGGACAGAGATTCGAGAGAGAGAGTGTGTAGCGAGCAGGCAGCCATTTTGAGAAGGAGTTTGTTCTGAGGACTGTGTGCAGAGAATCCTACAACATCCAGGTGTGGAAACAGAACTGCAGCTGAGTGAAGTTGCTTGTGTCCAAGATACTGATCCTGTCCAGAGGAACGAGGAATTGCTTGCAGGAAGACGGATGAGACCCGAGGAACAAACAATATACACTGCAGGACTATATACTTGTTAGAGAGACATTTTGTTCCGGTCAGAGTCACCAGCGGATGCAGAGCAGACCCCGGGTCAGTAAGATCGTGCACGCACCCCATTACTTTGTTGGCACCTAGAGCCTGAGACCAGGCCTGTAGATAGTTAGTAAGATCTCTGTTTGTGTCAGGCCACAAGTGTTGCTACTGTTCACTACAGGGACTCCATAACCTAAAGTGACACTTCACAATTGGAGAGCTGATGAACTTTCTACAATCTCAAGATAGACTGGCGTTGTGCTCATGAGGAAGACACATGATACAACACCAGTTAAGAGGGGGGGGGGATACGGTAGAGCTTTGTAAGTTTGTAAACTGTTGTGCTGCACCGCAGGCTAGCCCACACCACACACCCATACAGTTATTCTTGTGTTGTTTTTAGGGTATTAACAGGTAAGGTGTGGCGGTTTGGTTGTGCCCACCAGTAGGCAAATTACTCCTGCATCCTACGTAGGGCGCCGCGCAGCATAAGGGTCTCAGCCTTCGGGCTGGGTGTCTGTAAATATATTGTATGTTCCCAGAATTGGCGGTTGGGTTCAATACCCCGTCTAAGTAAAATTCAGTTTTAACAAGAGCTGGTGGTGGAGTGGTTTTCCTTGTTCGTGACTTCACTGTATCCTTGGGAGCCGACCCCGGTACACGTTCTACAGATAGACAGAGCCTGTTCTGCTCTATGGGCAGTTGGATGTAAACAGACAGACTGTCCCTTTACACCCAAACTGCCCTCCTATCAGCTCAAAGGGGGGGGGGGCAGATTCCCCTTCCAGTTTTTGCCAAATTGGAGGTAGCCACATGACTACCTATACAGAATGGAGGGTCCGATCAGGCCCAACTGAAAAATCTGACCCGATAGCTCATGTCAAAAGGGGGCTGTAATCTCCCAATAGTGACAGACAGCAAGAATGCTTGACAGATGTTTAACCTTCCCCCATTATCCAATTTATCATTTAAGTCTGCATAACAAAATGCAGCTTCAGCCTTTTGAGAACAGGATTAAATTTAAGCGTGAGCTCTGCTTGAGTCCCAGTAGTGGGTGGAGTCTATTTGTGCATAACTATTATTCTTACCAATGGAAGTGGTGTGAAGCCCCAGCTTACCATTTTAGATGTGGTGGCAGCTTTAGATTTATTTATTTTTTTCTAAAAACAGTGACCCAGCGAACACTTCTAATCCTAGGGAGACTTTAAATATAAAGTGGTTGTTAAGCCACTCAAACTGTATACACCAGCAGCACTGCCTCCTATTGTAGCATCCCACACTGTATGATATATAAAAAATCTGAAAATACCCAATTTCACTACTGAGATTGCAATCACATGACCAGCCAGCTTTCTCCTTTCCTCGCCTGAGAGATGGCTGGTCATGTGATCACAATCTCAGTGCTGATGGTGTATATACAGGTTAGTGTTATGAGAGCAGCAGAAGGGGGGCGGCTCACACAGACCGCAGAAAGGGAAGGGGGGGGGGGACGGGACACAGGAGAACAGATAGGCTGATGACAGAGGCACCTAAACTGACCAGTGTCTGGTCTCAGCAGCCATGATACACCATGGTCAGTTTACAGAGGGGTGGGTAGAAACTGGCAGGATCAGCCAGTTTTTTTTTTTTTGGTGTTACAGGGGGCCAAATAACACAGGACAAGCACTGTCAAAACATGCTTTAAAAGAGCAGGATACATTTTTGTGTTAAACGCTTTAACAGAACAAAAAAAAAGGACCAACTAAGAAGTCTGGTTTACATACATTTTAAACATGGAGGTTGCCATTGCTTACATTGGAAAATGCTGCTTGCCTGGCTATCTTGCCAAACCTCTAATGTTTTGAAGTCTGTGACCTGGAAAAAGCAAGCAGTTAAAAGTGGAACTTTAGTCAGAAGTCCTGCTAGATCACTTCAGGCTGACCCCTTTTGCAGGTATAGCTATGTAAAAAAACTTTAAAGATAAGTACCTATACTGTTTAAAATACAGCAACACACTTGTCACATCGTGCTCTGTACATGCTCAGTCGCTCTTTTTTGCATAATGCCCAAAAAAAAAAGCGCCACTAGAAGCCGATCTGCTGGGGGCGTGGCCTGAAGCTGCATGGCATAGGACGCACAGGCTGAGAGCTCCAGCTGCAAAGCATCCCATTAACTGATCCTTTGGGACTAACCCCTTTACCCACAAAAAGTATTGGCTTTCACGGGTGAACACGCTGAGCCCATGTCGCCGTCTAAGAGGACCCAAGCAGCGATCGCAAAGCTCAGCAAATGCTGATGATCCGGACCCCCACGGAGGAAGATGGCGCCATATCCAGAAAAACCCACCAGGGAGAAACCTAGAGAGTTGGACTCCCCCTAGATAAAGAAGCCACAGGTGGACCACGCCGCTTATGAAAACAGATAACTTTTATTGGTACAAAAAAATTAATTAAATAATAATAGAAAAATCAATACACAAATTACTGATGCTCAAAAAAACCCACACCAGCACCCGCAGACAATTAAAATTAATATGATGACGTCATCAATATTAAAACCACAAACTACTTAAATGCGGACGCATGCATGCATTAGAGCAGGGTAATCAACTGGAAAATTGGTCCAGGTAATGGCCCTGTGTATAATAGGGCCAGTCAATAGGGCTAGACCAGTTCCAAAGGAACATGAAAAATGCAGATATAGCTGTGCAATGAAAAGCTGAAACTGGGATAAAAAAGTGATACTATGCAAAAAATACGGTTCTAATTGAGTATTTTGGTATGAAATAGCAATGATGAATGAAAATTGGATAGGTCACATTATATCAATCTATTCACTGGTTGAAGCAAGCAAAAAGCAGAAAAAGCAAAAATGGAAAACGCAGGTCAATGCAGGGCAGCAAATTGGCAGCAGACAGCAAAAAAACACTGAGTGTGGATAAGACAGGCAGTTGTGATCATCAAGTGGCTAGATGAAACAGCAGCATGAACAGCGGCCTGAATAAAGTGACATTGCTTGGACCGAAGGTCCCCTCACCCAGCCTGGGAACAACAGACACTCGTCCTGTGTTGCAGGGTTTGTCTTCTCTGTATCAATAGGAGGCATTCACAGCAGATAATACGGCCGTAATTGGCATGTTCACCCCGTTCGGCGGTCAAAGGTGCTGATTCTCCTAGATAAGAGGAATATTAGTGCCTTGTATAAGTCTTCCAGGCGTCAGTCATCCAGGATCGGGCAGCGGGACTTTTAGCTCTCTGCCCGATCCTGGATGACTGACGCCTGGAAGACTTATACAAGGCACTAATATTCCTCTTATCTAGGAGAATCAGCACCTTTGACCGCCGCACGGGGTGAACATGCCAATTACGGCCGTATTATCTGCTGTGAATGCCTCCTATTGATACAGAGAAGACAAACCCTGCAACACAGGACGAGTGTCTGCTGCTCCCAGGCTGGGTGAGGGGACCTTCGGTCCAAGCAATGTCACTTTATTCAGGCTGCTGTTTCATCTAGCCACTTGATGATCACAACTGCCTGTCTTATCCACACAGTGTTTTTTTGCTGTCTGCTGCCAATTTGCTGCCCTGCATTGACCTGCGTTTTCCATTTTTGCTTTTTCTGCTTTTTGCTTGCTTCAACCAGTGAATAGATTGATATAATGTGACCTATCCAATTTTCATTCATCATTGCTATTTCATACCAAAATACTCAATTAGAACCGTATTTTTTGCATAGTATCACTTTTTTATCCCAGTTTCAGCTTTTCATTGCACAGCTATATCTGCATTTTTCATGTTCCTTTGGAACTGGTCTAGCCCTATTGACTGGTCCTATTATACACAGGGCCATTACCTGGACCAATTTTCCAGTTGATTACCCTGCTCTAATGCATGCATGCGTCCGCATTTAAGTAGTTTGTGGTTTTAATATTGATGACGTCATCATATTAATTTTAATTGTCTGTGGGTGCTGGTGTGGGTTTTTTTGAGCATCAGTAATTTGTGTATTGATTTTTCTATTATTATTTAATTAATTTTTTTGTACCAATAAAAGTTATCTGTTTTCATAAGCGGCGTGGTCCACCTGTGGCTTCTTTATCCAGGGGGAGTCCAACTCTCTAGGTTTCTCCCTGGTGGGTTTTTCTTTATATATCTATCTATAGGCCACAGAGACCGCACCTGACTTGGTGAGTCCGCCATCTAAACGTCACACTGTGCCTCTGTTATTTTTCAGGCATAGTGTGAGTGTACAGTATATACATAGTGAGCACTGGGACCTCTCCCCTTCTTTTCCTGGCGCCATATCCAGCTCAGGCGAGGAGATTCCACCCTCTGGGGATACCGCTCGAATACTGGACGCTGTCTGCCTTTGCCAAACCACCCTCACCTCTAGGATTGAAGCGTTCAAGGTGGATATCTCCTTAATCCACCAGGACTTACACAAACTGCAGGAGAGAGTCGGTAAGACGGAGCGCAGGATCAGGTACGTGGAGGACGACATTCCTCCCCTGCAGGTCACTACCAAATGGCTCCCACCAGCTGAGGGTCGTCCTGAGTAAACAGGACGACATGGAGAACAGACTCCGCCGCTGCAACCTTAGGTTTATGGGGTACCCAGAGAGCTCGGACCCCCCCCCCCCACGTTCCTGGAACGCCTGCTCGTCACCAACTTCGGCAGAGAGGCCTTCTCACACATTCGTGGTGGAGCGCGCACACCGTCTGGCTTCCCGGCCTCCGCCTCCTGGCGCCCCTCACACATTCATTGCGAAGATGCTGAACTTCGAGACTGCGACACCGTGCTACACCTCACCCGCGAGAAGGGCAACATAGCGTTCGGCGACTCCCACATGGCTGTGTTCCCAGATTTTTCCGCCAAAGTTCAGAAAAAGAGGGCACAATTCGTGGAGGCCAAGCGTCAACTCCGCACGCCTTCGGGTCATCCGAGACGGTAAAGCGCACTTTGAGGACCCCTCAGCAGTAATCCCATGGCTGGAGAGGCGAGACGCCGCTGCACCCACACCGCCATAGCTACCTACACGTCTCCACTGATGTCCGATGCACCGAGGCCCAACATCCTGCATCACTCATGCTGCAAACTGAGTAGGCCTCGGCCTGGTTTCTTCCCTGGCCCCCCTTTTTGACTGCCCTCATTACCCCCTCAGAATGAACACTTGATGTTTTCACCCCCACCCTCCCGCCACAGTCGTTGCCATCATGCCGCAAAAGCTGCACAGTTTGACATGCAATGTCCCCCCTTCACACAGAAGAACTTGCAGCCACTCTGACTATTTTGTCTACCCTGCTGCACCCAGATGCTGGCTCCACCAGCGCCACTGTGCACATCAGAAATAATTTGTTTGCCCCCATCAACAAATGAGAATGCACCTGGACTTCCATCCCTACTACAGCCCAACGGCTATGTTGTCCCTCTGCGGACGAATGTGCATCTCTCTGCTACTTCAAGATTTGTTTCCCTGGCCAGCCTCAGTCCCCACGGCTGTGGAGGACTGTCCCAAGTTTGTTCAGCCATGCTGGTCCAGAGTAGGCAAAGTTCTAATAGTTCCTATAGTATTGTTTTTTTTTCTTTTTTCATATCTTTTATTTAATTTTATCATTATACTGTCTGGCAGGCGCTAGAATGCATTACTTGACCCTTTATGCACTGAAGCTGTTGCACATCTGCCCGCCTCTTGGCGCAACTCGCTATAGATCTCGTGTGCAACTTCGCCACGAGGCGGTACCTGTACTCTGTCATACATTTGCATGTCTGCCTGCGGGGCTGGGCTGTACATTTCTACTCTCACCAAGATGGCAACTCTTAAACTAGTTACATGGAATGTGAGAGGAGTAAGAGCCAAACGTCTGGCTGACCTCTCCCACCTTAAACAGCTACGCGCAGACATCTCTGTACAAGGAGACCCACATAACAGGTCAATTGCAAATGTCCCTCAAAAAAACGTGGGTGGGCTGGTTAATACCAAGCCCCATACACAAACAATTCCAGGGGAATCGCCATTCATCACTAAAACAGACCAATTTCGCCTACATAGTCTGCGGTCAGACCGGCAGGGTAGATTCCTCTTCCTGCACGCATCGGTGGGAGGCCTTGAAATCCTACTCCTGGCCTTCTACATTCCAACTTTTCACTTTGCGGCCCTCAAAGAGGGAATAGTCTTAATGACACAACACCCCACAGTGCCAGCCATTTGGCTGGGCGATTTTAATGCAGTACTAGACTCCATTCTTGACAGACTCCACCACTGAACCACTGACTCAACCCGCACTGAGATTTGGCAGGTTCCTGACGGAGTTTGCCATGTCCAACACCTGGAGACTCAAACACCCCAGCGCCAAAGCCTATTCCTGCTTCACCCCCTCCCAATCTGCCATGTCACGTATAAACATGATCCTGCTATCCCCCACTTCTACAAAGCGTTGGCTTTGGCACCAGGATCCTCTCGGATCACTCGCCATACTGGGCCACCCTAAGCTTGCCTTCTACCCCACCGTCCCACATCTGGAGATTGAACCTGTTCTGGTTCACGGTCCTCACTGATTTGGAGGCCGTCCAGTGAGAGTGGACTTAATACTTCCAGTCTAATGCGGGGGTCGGCCTCGATTGGTTCGATTTGGGAGGCCTTTAAACTTCATGCTCGCATGATACCGTCACACCACATAGACACAAAGCCTCCTCCAAACACATCCTAAAACAAGCTGAAGAAACGCTGGACTCTTGAGCAGGTGTTCCTTGCTAATCCCATGGCCTCCAACTCAGCTAAACTAAGCCTACAAACCAGACTTACAGATCACCTCACTTTGAACAAGCCAAGAAAGGCAGGAAAGCTCTTAGCATATATAGCCCATCTAGACCATAGCCCACACACGGTGGTGGTCCAACTCAAGTCCGAAACGGGGACCATCCTTACAGACCCAACACTGGTAGCCCAGGAGTTCAGGCGCTTTTATGCTGACCCGTACACCTCCAGGGCCAACCGCCCCCCGACTGAGTTACATGCCCTTCTACAAGGCGTAGAATTCCCCAGCCTCACAGATTCCCAAATAGACCTAGAGGCCCCAACTACAGAAGAGTGCATAGCGGAAGCTATGGCCTGCCTGCCTGCCACCGTCCAAGGCCCCAGGCTCTGATGGCCTACCCCTAGAATTCTACTCCCAATTCCAAGAAACCCTATTTCCCCAAACTCCACGCATTATACTCCCACATATATGAAACCAGCACGCTCCCACGCACCATGGGTGAGGCCCTAATTGTCCTCATTCCGAAAACAGGCAAAGACCCTCTATATCCCGAATAATACCGCCCCATTTCCCTCCTACAATTGGATGTTAAAGTATTGGCCAAAATCCTTGCCCTCAGATTAAATTCTTAGCCCGATCCACACCGACCAGACCTGCTTCATGCCCAATAAGAACACAACGTTCAACCTTAGAAGGTTATTTATGAATCTCCAAGCCCCCCACGACAATGCCAGCACAAGTGTGGTAGTTAGCCTTGATGCCGCCAAGGCATTTGATTCAGTGGCATGGAGCTACCTCTGGGAGTGCCTCCGTAGATTTGGCTTCGGCCCCAGATTTGTCAAGTGGCTCCAGCTCCTCTATCAAGCCCCCACTGCCCGCATTCAAGTAAATGGACAAATATCTAGCTCCTTCCCACTGTCCCGAGGGATCCACCAGGGCTGCCCCATTTCACCCTTACTGTATGCATTGGCTGCGGAACCTTTGGCCATTGCCATTAGAGTGCACCCTGCCATTCAGGGCATCCGCATGGGCCAAGTGACGGAGGTGATCAGCCTCTATGCTGATGACATGCCGCTCTACTTAGAGGACGCCGGTCCCTCCGACGGCAGCCCTCCATTTAATCCAGTGCTTTGGCGCGTTCTCGGGACTCCAGATAAACTGGTCCAAATCCTCCCCATAGACGTCACTGCCCCCACAGATGCACAGGCTGCTCTACCCCTAGTGCGAACCAGCCAAATCAAATACCTAGGCGTACAATGCACCCGCTCCCTCACAGATTACATACAAATAAACTTAGAACCACTCTTTGAGCTCCTTTAAAACGCAGAACCCAGGTCTGGTCCAGACTCCCTCTTGGGATCATGGGCCGGCTTAACCTAGTGAAGATGATACTTCTCCCCAAATTACTCTACCTATTCTGGCACGCCCCTCTATGTCCCAGCCCACATGTTCAGAAACATGGAATCTATCCTCAATACTTGTGTGGGGCTCCTCCAGGCACAAACTGGCATGGCAGACCCTTAAATGCCCCGTCCACCTGGGCGGCACTGCCCTACCTGGCATTATACTACCTTGCCTCCCAACTATCCTACTTCTATTATCTCAACAGGCACGATAAAAGCAGATATTCCACATTGGTGTGCCTGGCGGCCATGGATGTAGTAGCCCACCCTTTCCAATTACTATTTTGTAAGCATCGGGGCCTCTCACGACTAAGGGATAAACACATCACAATATTTGGCACATAGCACATGCCACCACGGGCCCCCCCCTTTACACGCCATTATGGGACAACCCTCTTCTCCCAGAACTATTAACTGTACCAGACCACCAAATATGGATATTCAATAGGGTTGTATACCTATCCAAACTTTTCACTGGGTGCACAATTAAGAAGTTCCAAGCCCTCAAAGAAGAATTCGATCTCCCCAACCATACGCTCTTCCGCTACCTACAAGTTCGCCACGCCATCCAGTCAGTTCGGAAACCTTGCCCCCACCACTAGAAACGGTGACCGATGGCTATGGTGCTCGGTGACAACCCCAAGAAACTGATTTCTCTCCTCTACACGCAGCTCATCACCCCTAGAGCCACAGCTCACGCGTATCGGCTAAAGACAAAGTGGGAGGCAGACCTCGGGGAAATTGAGGATGACCATTGGGGGGAAATTTTAGAAACGCCCAAAAAAGTATCTCCCAAGGTCTGACAGGCTTGCACACCTCTATATTCTCCACAAATCGTACATCACTCCTGCCCGACTCTCTAAATATAAAGCCGACACTGACCCGACATGCCCCAGATGTGGCGATGCCAACAGCACTTTCTATCACCTCATATGGTCTTGCCCACCCATCAAACAATACTCGACACAGGTTATTAAATTCCTCCACGACCACATGGGTTCCCCCACTGTGCCCGCGCCAATGCATACTTTGTCTCCTTCCCCTGCCTGAGGAGGAGAAATACCTTACAACTTTCCTGCAGGAAACCCTCTTCACTGCCAGAATGCAAATAGCTAAATTATGGCTCAGACCTACATCACCCACAATCCAACAATGGAAGAGGGCTGTTAACCTCACACTACCTTTCAAAAAAATCCTCTCCCACCGCGGATGCCCGGGCAAATTTCAAAAAATCTGGGATAGATGGATAGAAGACTCCTCCACATGTGAAACTTAGGGCTGACGAAAAAACAAAAAATATACAAATAAAAAAAAAAAAAAAAATAATAATAGATTAGGCCGCAACACCAATCTGCTATTATCCCCATTGTCTAGTGCGGGGGGTCACGTGCGCACTAAATGTCTTTATGCAACAGTAATAAGGTGAAACAGTAGATCTAGTGACATATGTCAGACAAAACGTGTATATCCTATTGACACATTGTGGTGCCTGGCACCCGGCACTTGTTGAATAATATCCTGTATTGACTTTTCTGCTCAATAAACTTTATCTTGATTAAAAAAAAGAAGCGGATCTACTGACAACTTACTACTCGTCAGAGGTTCAGCAAAATGGCAGCCTCCAGCCAGAAAAAGAACAATGCTGGAGGCAATTTACAGCACAGAATACCAATTTTGGTAGAATTTTAATGTGGAATGTAGGTTCCTTGCTTGTACGATTTACAACATTCCTGACCTGCATGTGTGTTTAGAATTTGTGACTCAAAATATTAAGGCAATATGGCAACCATAAAAACCCAATAACTTTTTTAGGACCTACAAAACCAGTATTTTGTTTACAAGTTTACTTTAAACTGTTGAATAGAAAATAAACAGACCAGTAAAAACTTCAGATCAAGTGAAAGTAATGATGTAAGCCTAGTTTTCTGAACCTTTCTGTATGCATATTTCGAGAAGTACTTGCCCCAGAGGAGTTTGTAGTATAGTGCCCATCTACATAGGCAAATTAATGAGTACATACCAATCTCACTCCTGCACAGGTTTCTCAGGAAAGAAGTGCAATATCTGCCACACAGATTAGAGAACTACAAAATAATTTATTGGAGTAGACATTACTTTTTTTAACCATGTAAACAACCTATATGTACAACATACACAACGCTCCAACATTCCAGTCTCAAGAACTTTTTGCTCGTTTGCTTTTGGCCTTGCGAACTTCTTCTATTAGATCTTTTAAATACTGGATCTCTTTTGCTATAGAGTCTGCTTTTTCGTTGAGGGAATCATTTTTCTGTTCCAGTTTTCGGCACTCCAGAGATATTAACTCTTGTTCTGCTTTCTTCTTCTGCCGGTAGCGATTGGCTGCCGTTTTGTTCTGCTCCATTTTCTTTGTCTTCTTGTCTACTCTGGGATGCCCTACAGTTTTTACCTTTGACAAGACTTCATCATTAAGGGAAAGGTCATAAGGGTTGGGTCTCTTGGAAATGGGGGAAGCGGGAGAGGACTGAACACTACTAGGGTACTCTACAGTAGATGCAGGACTTTGCTGAGGAGACCCCAGATACGACTGGCTCATATAAACCCCACTGTCATTATCTGAGGAATCCTTCTCAGACTTTAGAAGCGGATTCATAAAAATACTGCTGTCATTATTTGAGGAGTCTTCCTTCTCATATTTTTTAGTTTCAAGAGTGTAGATTGCCGATTTCTTATCTTCCTCACTTTTGACATACAAGATAAAGGAATGGTCAGGGCTAGAGATATTGGACTCTGCTAAAGTGGGACTCATTGGAGCCACTTGATCTGCCTCCATTGGACCTTCTGGAATAGAGATAGGGGCAGGTGATGGCATATACTTGTCAAACACTGAGGGGAGAGGTGGGTCCTCTAGATCACAAGAGTCATCCAACGTGGCCATAAGCTCATCTGGGGAGACAATGGATTCCAGATCTTCCATTCCAATCAAGGAATCAAAATCAAACTCTTTCGGGTCCATTTTTTCCACCATCCAATCCATGCCGGAGAAGGCATCCCCTGTAAAGAAAGCAGTCATTTAGAAGTACAATTTAAATATTCTAATTTAGAGTTCACTAATCAAAAAGGCATCTTAACCAGAGTCTGCTTTTCAGCAAAACGGTAATAAAAAAAAAATTGAAGATGTATGCATTTCAGGCTGTGGAAAAAATATTGGAGAAAGTTTGTTTAAGAAAAGCATCTGAAATGTTATGCCTCAAAGAATCTGTCAGTCCTCTCTACCTCAAGTATCCTCTGAAGGCAGCAATAATAACACATTACAGGTACTTTAACACCGTCACTTATACACAGTGCTAAATATATATTTTACATATACATTAATTCCTGCCCTCGAGAGACAATTTAGACCAGAGCCAATTAACCTACCAGCATGTCTGGAGTGTGGGGGGGGAACTTCTGAAACACTTGGTTGAACTGCCGCTGTACATACACTGCAGCAGGGCGGCCCCTCTGTGCTGGATCATGTACCTAGTACGTGATCCGTGCGGCAATGTAGAGAATTTTTTTTAGTAGCACCAGCTCCGATTTAATTTGATTAAAACAGCACCGAAATTAACGCCCAGAAAGGGCGGTACACACGGAGGCTGTGGGTTACTTATAGGAACCGGACACGACGGAATGACACCTTTGAAAAAGACTAAGTTGAAACGCGTCAGATGATTGGCCTTCCAGACACGTCCGGTTTGTGGGATCCGTGCAGTGGAACGCACGCCCAGGCTGTGGAAAGCCTTACCCGCGAGGACCTGACCTGTCTAATGTCCACAACACTGCCCTGAGTTTTGTAAACTACAGGAGCGGTGACACCATTTGTTAGATTTTAAAAATTGTTGTAAATTAAAAATAACGATTTACGCTATGAAAGAGCCGTCTGTTTTTTTTCCTGAGGAATTAAACTGTTACTGGGAGGAACTGGGGAGCAGTGAAAGGCCAGATACCCCTGAGGAGCAGCATAACCGCACAGAGGATCGCACAGAGGACACCACCAGACGTGCCTTATACCCCTGCAGGGGTACTTCAATCTGGTGAGTGGGGTCCTAAAGGAGGAGAGGGGAGCACCAAAGTCACAGTATATACTTGCCTGGGGACAAACAGGCATCACAGAAGTCAGTCACGTGAACTGTCACAGACTGTGCGATTGGAAGCATAGTCCCTTCATAGATATCAGTGTTAGGGACACTTATGTATGGCACAATGAACATTTGCTTTAATTACTTTGTTTTGATTGTCACGTTCTTATAACTTCCATGATTGGGGTTTCATCACTCTAAGGATTGCTAATATTTGTTTGCAAGTTGGATTGTCACGCGGCAGCTCCCACCTAGAGTAGTGACACACTGCTCTTACTGGCGGTTTAAGCAGTTTGAGACCGTATCATTCACTATACATAAGGATAATACTAAATGATTTTGTGCACAGTGTATATTTAAGGATTTAAGGATATCACGGCAATAAGAGAAGGATTTAGACCAGGGATATGCAATTAGCGGACCTCCAGCTGTTGCCAAACTACAAGTCCCATGAGGCATAGCGAGACTGACAGCAGAAAGCATGACACCCAGAGGCAGAGGCATGATGGGACTTGTAGTTTTGCAACAGCTGGAGGTCCGCTAATTGCATATCCCTGATTTAGACTGTGGGAAACCACACTTTTTTCTCCATTATTTTCTTTCACTTTTGATTGAAGTACTTATTAATTTTCACCCGCTAGGAAACTAGTTGCTACCAACATAGGCACCTCTGCCCATACTACTAATTATAAATCTTAGTTGGGTTAGGGAGAAATACCCACACTGAAGGGCCACATCACTGAAGAGGCATCCAGGCCTATCAATATACAACAGCAGAGTAGCAGCGCCAATTACCCCTACATCCAACACTACAATGTAGAGAACGCGCCCACGCCGCCCTGGCTGTAGCACCAATCAGTGGCTGCCTATTGGTCGCCGGCACCGGATGACCGGCCCCGGACATTACCGACAAGAGCCCTGTGTATGCAAATAAAAACCGGGCTCTCATCTGACAGCAGCCAAGTGCTGTTTTTTTCTTCCTACAAAGCAACAGCACACATTAACATGTTGGCCACACATTTAACCCCTTGATCACCCTAGATGTTAACCCCATCCAGTGTCATTAGTACAGTGTCAGTGACCATGCATATTTTTTAGCACTGATCACTGTACTGATGTCACTGATTCCAAAAATATATTTTAAAAGCATTTCCCATAGGTTTGTAAAGGCTACATCTTTTGCGCAAATCAATATACACTTATTGGGATTTTTTACCAAAAATATGTAGCAGAATATATTTTGGCCTAAATTGAAGAAATGTGTTTCATTTTTTTTTTTTATTGCATGGGTTTTTATATAGAAATTTTATTTTTTTAATTGACTTGTTTATAGCACAAAGTAAATAAATAAAAAATATAAATTTTTTATTTGGGTACAGTGTCGCACGGCCGTGCAATTGTTAGAGTAACGCAGTGCTATATAGCATAAAATGGCATGGTCATGAAGGGGAGTAAACTTTCCAGAGTGGAAGTGGTTAAAATACCTGCAAGCTAGCCCTGCCATTGGATAACAAAGGCAATCAAGCTACATTGTTTTCCCCAGTGTTGTCCTGCATGGACTATAGCTTTTCCCTTTGTGTATTGTGTCCGGGAGCTCCTTTTACCCGCCAAGTTATTATTTCCTGTTAGGGACATGCGTTGGCTCTTCTCCCACCACACTAAAATCTGAGGGATATCCTGATATACAGCTCTACTTTATGATGCCACTGATCATGTTATCACTCCAGTGTACTTTTGGCAATGATTTGTTAAAGTGGTTGTAAACCCGGAATTTAAAAAAAAACCTGCAAGACAAAGGCATAATGAGCTAGTATGACTAGCATACTAGCTCATTATGCATTACTTACCTTAGATTGAAGCCGTCCTCGTCTCCCCCCCCTCCAGCCATCTATCCCGGAGGTTACTTTCGGGTATCGCCGCTCCGGTGCCATGATTGGCTGGAGCGGCGATGACGTCACTCCGTGCGGGAGCTGTAAAAGCCGGTGTTGGAATTCATAAAACCGGCATTTACAGTGTGCCTGCGCCGATGTGTATGGCGCGCATGCGCCATACACATCGATGTACACTTTTTGGCAAATATCTCCTAAACCTTGTAGGTTTAGGAGATATTGCCAACACCTACAGGTAAGCCTTAATCTAGGCTTACCTGTAGGAGCAAGTTTCAAGAGTGGGTTTACAACCACTTTAAGAACGTCCTTACTGTTGGCTAAGCCTTCATTGTCAAACTGGCAAGTTTCATGAAATAGATAGGAAACAATATCAATGAATTATAAACCTTTTCCAGAAGGGTTAGCATCCTAATCTAGGTTAATTTTTCCTGCATCCAATTAAAATAGATGCGTTTCTGCTCAAGAGACACACATTTACATACCCTGGCAGAATTTATGATGATTTCTTGGCAATTTTTCAGAGAATATGAATAACAGACTTTTCACTCATGGTTAGTGTTTGGCTGAAGCCATTATCAACTGTTTACTCTTTAAATCATAATGCTAACAGAAACTACCCAAATGACACTGATCAAAAGTTTACATACCCTGTTGATTTTGGCCTGATAACATGCACACAAGTTGACACAAAGGGGTTTGAATGGCTATTAAGGTAACCCATCCTCACCTGTGATCTGTTTGCTTGTAATTAGTGTGTGTATAAAAGGTCAATGAGTTTCTGGACTCCTGACAGACCCTTGCATCTTTCATTTAGTGCTGCACTGACGTTTCTGGATTCCGAGTCATGGGGAAAGCAACATTGTCAAAGGATCTGCAGGAAAAGCTAGTTGAACTGTATAAAACAGGAAAGGGATATAAAAAGTTATCCAAGGAATTGAAAATGCCAATCAGCAGTGTTCAAACACTAATCAAGAAGTGGAAAATGAGGGGTTCTGTTGAAACCAAACCACAGTGAGGTAGACCAACTAAAATTTTAGCCACAACTACAAGAAAAACCCAAATAACTTCAGGTGTTTCAAGATGCACAATAAGGAGGCACTTGAAGAAAGATGGGCTGCATGGTCGAGTCGCCAGAAGAAAGCCATTACTATGCAAATACCACAAAGTATCCCGCTTACAATACGCCAAACAGCACAGACAAGCCTCAACCCTTCTGTCACAAAGTCATTTGCAGTGATGAGCCCAAAATTTAGCTTTTTGGCCACAACCTCAAACGCTTAACAAGGCCTATGATGCAAGGTGGATCGCTGATATTTTGGGGATGTGTGGGCTACAAAAGCACAGGAAATATGGTCAAAATTTAAGGCAAGATGAATGTACTATGTTATCAAAAATTACTGGAGGAACATTTGCATTCATCAGCCAGGAAGCTGCGCATGGGATGTACTTGGACATTCCAACATGACAAGAATCCAAAACACAAGGCCAAATCGACCTGTCATTGGCTCCAGCAGAATAAAATAAAGGTTCTGGAGTGGCCATCTCAGTCTGACCTCAATATCATTGAGCCACTCTGGGGAGATCTCAAACGTGCAGTTCATAGAAGACAGGCCAAGAATTTACAGGAACTGGAGGCTTTTTGCCAAGAGGAATGGGCAGCTTTACCATATGAGAAGATAAAGAGCCTCATCCACAAATACCACAAAAGACTTGCTGTCATTGATGTTACGGGGGGCGCAATAAACGGTATTAAGAACTGGGGTATGTAAACTTTTGATCAGGGTAATTTCTGATGCCATTCCGATTTTAAAAGGGTAAACAGTTTAATACATGGCTTCAGCCAAACACTAGCAATGAGTGACACTGACACACACACACACACACACGTATTTTAAAGCAGATCAGGACCTAACCCAGATGCATCAAATGCTGTGCAAGTATTTATACATAGCACAAGACTTTTTGTAAAAGTATTCTTACCCTGGAAACTGCCAAAGAGTTGAGCCAAAGGCAGCAGGTTAGAGATGCCATTCTTAGCCTTTTCACTGGAGAACCCATGTGATGGGAGGTACCCGGACACCTCTATGCAGTCATCCAAGAGACCCAAACTTTCATCACCCGCCAAAAATGACTGGTTGAAGGGGGACAAAAAGTCCGCCAAAATCAGATCGTCGCTCAACAGGTTCATCTTTTACAAGTATCAGGGCTTTCACGTTAAAGCTGGTTTCTGAACTTTCTTCCTCGTATACAGCAAAGATGCTGCGGGATGTCTTGAGGAGCCTGAAAGAAAAAATTTCCCAAATATTAAAAAAATGCAAGAGAATGTGGTCTAGTTCAATTAGTGTTTTTTCCTCCTTTAGGGTCAATTCACAATATGTGCAGGGACGAATGTTTTACCACACTGAAGAATGCGGGTCACCGCTAGAAAACAAAAATAAATGTATGTCCTATTCACATTAAAATGCAGGTCACAGCTGCGCTGCAATGATCTTCAATAAAATGTATACATGCTGCATGTTATTGAAGTGCACTGTACCAGCAGCACATTGTGTTGCTTTTGTGCACCACAGTTCCATTTTTTTGTACAGACTATTGATGTGCTGAATTGTGCACCATATCTTCCCTACCACAGCTGGAATGGACAGCTGCAAGACAGGTAAACTGCTTTGGTTTACTGTCCATTCAGTGTGCCCTTAAAGGGGAGTTCCAGGCTTTTTTTTTTCCATGTTTATTAAAAGTCAACAGCTACAAAAAGTGTAGCTGCTGGCTTTTAATAAACACACACTTACCTGTTCCACTGTCCAGCGACACTCTGCTCCTCTCCTCTCCCCCCCCCCCTTCTCCGCCGGCACCTCCATTCATAGTGTGGGCACCCGGCCGTGACAGCTTTCAGCTTCACGGCCGGGCACGCGCGAATGGCACATAACTCTGAGTGGACAGGCGATCGCCTGGGACCTGTCAAGTCCCAGGTGATCGCCTACAGGGAGGGGCCGCCAAAAGGCGATATGACAAATCACCTAGGCGGCCCCAGGGTGGAAGAAGGAAGTGGGACAGGAAGTCCCACTCCTACTGAAGCCCCCACTCCCCCCCCCCCTCAAAAAAATTACATGCCAAATGTGGCATGTAAGGGGGCGAGGAGTGGATTAAGCGGAAGTTCCAAATTTGGGTGGAACTCCGCTTTAAATAATTCTTTATTGGTTTTGTGAGTATTTACAACCCCTCCACCAGCTATCGTTAACAGAACCATTGTACTTTATAGTTATAAACATAAATGTTTTCAGTCCAGAGAGACTATGGGGAAATTAGAAAACTAGAGCAGACAGAACCTGGAGCAGCTGTGCAATCAGTTTCTAGCCTCATCTTTTTCAATTAAGCTTTGAAAATGAATGCTAGAAGCCAATTGGCTGCCATGCACATCTACTCTAGACTGAACCCCCTACAGCAAAGGTGCCCAACTTTTTGAGGAGCGAGGGCCACTTAAGCGAATTGGTAACCGGTCACGGGCCACAATGATCGGAGCAGGCAGATGAGCGGATGACAGGTCCATGTCCACAGCCCACTCTACTCTATGGGCCCTCTGATTCTATCTGCCCAGATGGAAGGGGTCGGATTCCCCCCTTCTGTTTTTTTTTTTGACTGAATTTGATTGAATTGGAGGTAGGTGGGTATATGGCCACAAGTCAGTTTACACCTGTGGCTCAAGAGGTGACCAGGGGGTCCGTTTGGGTCAGACTGATCGCGTCAAAGAGGCCTAAGGCTGCTTTCACGCTGATGCACTGTGGTTTACCCCACACCAAGGGTGCAGCGCAGTGCACCTGTGGCTTTTCTGTGGGTTAGCTGCACTTTGCCATAGACTTCTATTATATCCTGCAGGTGTAGTGCATTTTCTGAAGTGCACAAAACCCGCAGGTAATAGAAGTCTATATGGAAAAGTGCAGTTAACCCACAGGTGTCCTGCAGTGCACCTATAGATCAGTTTGAAAGCAGTCCAGTAACCACTGCAGAACAGATATGCCCATTTATACACTTTGAGTTTAGTAATGAACACTACCTTTAATAACAGTCTTCCATTCAGGTATCGCCAGCTATTGCTGTCCCAGGCAGAGTGCATTTGATATCACTCCGCCTGTGACAGGAGTTGGCACTTTACAGGAAGCATCCACTTATGCGGCTCTGCAGCCGCTTGCTTCACAACACGGATGCTCTGGGATGGTGGGTCGACAACCCAAAATCTGGGCTTGCCAACCTGCGATCCCAGAGCAGGAGGCCGCGGGCCACATCGGAGGGCTCCGCGGGCCACTGGTTGGGCACTCCTGCCCTACAGTCTCCCTGTCTTCTCAGCAATTAAAGTGACAACTTCGTTTGGAAGAAGGTTCCACTTCAGCCGAACAGCATACAATCTCAGCATTCGCTAAATTAAAATGTGCGTAGGAGTCATGTCATCCCAGACCAGCCAATCAGGACAGCTGAACTGGGAAAAAGCCTTGGCCAAAAAAAAATAAAAAAAAATCTACCAGACTGACTTTGCAGATGTCACATTACTGAAGTAGAGGTAAATTTAGTTCCAATTTAAAACACAAGCACTAGAGAAATGATTAAAAGCATGTTTGTTGTGGCAATGCAACTCAGCAGTAGCAGAGGGTGGAATTTATGAATCGACTTGGGACCTATCGAGGTGCACACTTAAACAATTTACCATGAGTATGTTGCCTATCAAGTTATTCTAGGCAGTGATTTGGCAAAGGGTTAACGGCATTCGGCGTTTCAGAAGTGTTCTAAATACATACACTCAGAATAAGTGATTACATAAGAGGCACTGAAATGCTCCTTATCCACTTTCAAACCAGACCACTTAACTGCCTGGCAACCATTTCCAACAGAGGCATTTTTTGTGAGTGGAAGGACAACCAAACACTGACAACCAAACACTGCAGAAAGCTTGCTTGTGACTGCTTCATATTTTCTTGCATGCTGCCCCGTTCTTTGCGATGCACATTTTTGAACTGAGCAATTAGCGCACTAACCATTTACTTTAGTAAGGACCAATCGTGGGCATGTATTTTATTGGTGAAGTTACTTGAGCAGCAGAGGCGAGATGCATGATCAGTCCATGACTGGCCATACATGGCTTGAATGGGACAAAATTCAAGCCATGGGTGGCTCAGATATAAAACTGTTGGCATTCAAACAGATGCAGGTGTCACAGCTTTTAAAACAAACTAGCTGGCAAGATCCCTCCATCCACAATGGAGATGAAGGAATCTATTTGATTTTACTTGATCAGCCCTCAGCCCCTGTCCTGCAGATCTGACCAGCACAGGCATCCCTAAGTGTGTTCTGTCTAGTCTGCTTGAGCAATGCTGTGAATTCCAGCATCCTATACAAATGGCAAGCAGCTTCCTCATGACCACATATGGCCACTTCCCCTCTGTCACTCCCACAGCACGTTAGTCATTAGCAGCTCAGAACCATTTCACAATCCTGCCACCTGGTTTGCTCTCCACCCTCAGCCTATCAACGCCATCTTAGCCTTGCATAACTTTCTATCTTACAAATTAGCAGTTTGACCCCTCTGTCTAAATTACTGTATTTGTTAGCTGACACAAAGAATTTGACAATGAACTGAGAAAACGAGGGAAGGTCACCCAATCCTCATCTAAAAATAATCCCAACACACCAAGACATCTGCCGTACTGTAACATGAGACATGGCAGCAATATAAAGCCAACAGCTGTTACAGTACAACCTATAGGCAGCAGCTTCCTTAAGGCTTCATGTACACGGGACGTTGTTCAACTGCTCCTGAACGATTTAACTTGATAGCTAGAAACCAGTGTCTAAAAACGGCCGTTTAGCCGCGTTTACATCTAGAAGCATTTGAAAATTTTTTTATTTTTTTGTTAAAATGAAAAACGTCTGTAAACGAAACACTGCTAAACGCAAGTTGCCCCGTTTGGCGTTTCAACTGCCTCTAAACACAGCTTCTGAACGCATTTTTTTGGGTTCAAGAAAAAGCCTCTAAACACAACTGCCTAGAAACGACTATAAAAACGAACCAGTGTACATGTACTGAAAAGATAACAGAGGAGAGTTCAGGAGCAGTTGAAAAAAAAAAATGCCCAACTGCTCCTAAACGTCCGTTTACCAGCAGCAGTGTACACGAGGCCTTAGAATGCCCCCAATTATAAAGACGAGGCATAGGATATCCTCCATCCTACTGGGATTTACCTGTGAAGTCCTAAAGCTTTTTATATTGCATTTCCTACTGCTACGTGGATTTTTACATTTTTTTGTCAGAGAGCCATGTACTACTACCCCCCCCCCCTTTACACATACAAGGTGACTGCAGATACCAACATGAAATAGCTAGATGTGAACCCCCCTAGTAATTGTCTCCATTATGCCTTACACCCAGTGGCAATACACTGGTCACAATGTCATGTACACCTACAGAGCAGGCATGGCGACAGC
This sequence comes from Rana muscosa, assembly GCA_029206835.1. Lineage (NCBI taxonomy): Eukaryota > Metazoa > Chordata > Amphibia > Anura > Ranidae > Rana > Rana muscosa. The sequence goes on from CM055120.1 coordinate 388,214,812, forward strand.
GTTATTTTTTTTAAAGGCCACAGACAGCCCCTCTTCCATCTCTCCAGCCTCTAAGCCCCTTTCCACAAACACTGCCGACTTGTGATGCGGATAATTGTTTCATTAGTAGTGACCGTCCTGCAGGTTAGAACTTGATCAGGAAGGGAGGGGTCGTCTCCCGCACACCTGGCTGAAAAGACATTTCACGCTGAAATCCCTCATCACTGGGCGCCAACCACATCTATTATATATGATTGGGAGAAAACCCTACTCACTTCTATGGGGTGCATCACCTGCCAAATCATACATGTCCTATTAAGTTTGCCACTCTGCTGTTCTGTAACAATGTGAATGTGGCCACCCGACAGCCACAAAAACAAACTTCAATCGCCTGGTTTTGCTGTATAATGCCCATGCATTTTTGCCTGCCTTACAAAAAACAAAAAGGTGTGAATGGGGCCTACGTCCTAGCAGGCCCAGTGTATGACATACTCCTACCGGAAAAGAGCAAACCTCCCAACTTTGAGATGGGAATGAGGGACACCCCCCCCCCCCATCACCACTAGAGGCCCACACTATAGCCAAATGACGGCTACAGCGCTGACCTACAATGCCAGGAGGCCATCAATTGACGTCTGCCCCTTTCCTCGCTCCTGTGCGCACATAGGGGAACTTCTGTGCACGCCGTGTCACGTAGGTGCCAATGCGCGTGCCTGGTGGCCGCGATGTCCGCCAGGTATGGACGATCAGCATTTACAGAGCAAGGGATGTGGATCTGTGTGTAAACACACAGATCCACATCCTGTTAGGGAGAGGAGACAGATGGGGTGTCCCTTGTACATAGGGACAACCATCGGTCACCTCCCCCAGTCAGTCCCCTCCCCCCACAGTAAGAATCTCTCATGAGGGAACACATTTAACCCCTTCCTCACCCCCTAGTGTTAACCCCTTCCCTGACAGTCACATTTATACAGTAATCGGTGCATATTTATAGCACTGTTCGCTGTATAAATGTGAATGGTCCCAAAATTGCGACATTATGGCGGACACTTTTGGCGCTATCTCGATAAAAAAAAAATAACCGTTGATTGCCGCCATTACTAGTGTAAAAAAAAAAAAAAAAAAAAAAAAAAAAAAAAAAAAAAAAAAGCCATAAAACTATCCCCTATTTTGTAGACACTAACTTTTGCGCAAACCAATAAACACTTAATGCATTTTTTTTTTTACCAAAAATATGTAGAATACATATCGGCCTAAACTGAGAAAAAAAAAAAAAGTTGTAAAAAAATGGGATATTTATTATAGCAAAAAAAATAAATAAAAAAAAAAATGGTGTTTTTTCAAAATTCAGTATTTTTTTGTTTTTAGCGCAAACAATAAAAATCACTATTCCTTTATATTGTTTTTTTTTCATTTACAAATGCTGAAAGAAATACGGTGGAAGGTTTAGCACAGGGTATACACTTATGAAGGATGAACAATGCAATTTATATACCAGACCAAAATGAGGAGGAAAGAAGCACAATTGAGGGACAGTTGGGCGCTGTGGAGAAGGGAGCCCCCCTCCCCCGGTATACTTACGCCATGTTTGTGCCGAAGCCTGGTGCTGCCAGCGCTGCTGGGTGTTGTTGCCTCGCACTGGCCTGGGGAGGTGTCGCCGCTATACAGCCATGGTGGCCGTGTGGATGGTCGGTGAAGAACTTCAAGAACCCGGCACTTGGAACGATAACAACCAAATGAATACAGAAACTCTCGTATAACGTGCCGGTGTCCTGCCGAAAAAAGGTCGGGCGCCCTCACTACGTAACTTCTCTCATTCCATCTGCAAACTGACGTGGCGGGAGGAGGGCTCTTCCTATATATAGAGCCGGAGTGCTGGATTCGTATCCCTCCGCCTTCTTATCTAGTGCGTTCTCCTCCTGCCTCGCATTCTGTACTTGTGTAGTACGTCAGGGTCAGGAATGGCTGTTACTGGACTGGTAATTGCAGCTTCATCATTCGCCAATGTTCTCCCAGGAGGAGTCTATGTGAGGGGCTCTGAGGAGATCCTGGCGGCATGGGGAGTGTGGGATGTACCATGTGGTGCCTGGAAAGAAATGGGGGGGTTTCTAATGCACGGCTGACTTATTATGTTCTGTTTCTTCAACTGATGTCGTCTGGCTATAGTTCTTGTCATGAACTGTGTACAGGTGTGACATGAGGGCTACCATATGTATCCTTCCACGGTGTGCTCCCCCCCCCTCCTCCATGGTATGGGCGAGTCCCCATCCAACTCTGTTATGAATAAAGTCACTTGGCGGCTTTACTGGGTATGATTTCTGCTGGCCATACACTATACGAAAAATCGGCTGAACCCATTTTCGAAAAACGAACATTCGGCCGTGAGGACAAACGATGGTGCCATCATGTAATGACCGATAAATCATTCAGAGGACATAGATAAAAAAAAATTCTTTTTTTTACATATACCTAGTGCAGATAGTTCGGACGGGAAAGACATTACCCTTTCAATTTATCGCTCGTTCGGCAGATTTCCAAATTTGCCGTTCTTTTTTTTTCCACAAAAACGTCAATTTGTGCCCATTAACTTGCCGAAAAACGAACGAAGTGTCTACATGATCAATTTCCGGACGATTTTTCGTATATATCGTATGGCTAGCATAACCCTTTCCTGGACAGATCCTTTCTGTCGGATTACTAGCAGTTCCCTAATAACTGGATATGTGAATATTACATATTTACACCTTTACATACTTTTATTATTTTATATAGTATATCATATAATAAACTCACCGGCCATTTTATTAGGTACTCCTTGCTAGTAACTGGTTGAACCCCCTTTTGCCCGCAGAACTTCCTTAAAGCGGAGGTCCACCTACCACTGCAGACAGCCAGCAGGTACACATACTGCAGCTACTGACTTTTAATAATCGGACACTTACCTGTCCTGGAATCCAGCGATGTCGGCACAGCAGCCAAAAAAAAAAAAATTGGGATATTTATTATAGCAAAAAATAAAAAAATATTGTGTTTTTTCAAAATTGTCAGTATTTTTTTTGTTTATAGCGCAAAAAATAAAAACCGCAGAGGTGATCAAATACCATCAAAAGAAAGCTCTATTTGTGGGAAAAAAAGGACGTTAATTTTGTTTGGGAGCCACGTCGCATGACCGCGCAATTGTCAGTTAAAGTGACGCAGTGCCGAATCGCAAAAAGTGGCTACAAAATGGTCCGGGGCTTAAGTGGTTAAACAATGCTCAATTGGTACTAAGGGGCCCATATTTTCCCAAGAAAATATCCCCAAAACCATTACACCACCAGCCTGAACCATTGATACAATTCAGGATGGATCCATGTCTTCATGTTGTTTACACCAAATTCTGACCCGACCATCTGAATGTCGCAGCTGACATCGAGATTTATCAGACCAGGCAACGTGTTTTCAATCTTCTATTGTCCAATTTTGGTTAGCCTGTGAGAATTGTAGCCTCAGTTTCCAGTTCTTAGCAAACAGGAGTGGCACCGGGTGTGGTCTTCTGCTGCTGTAGCCCATCTGCTTCAAGGTTTGATGTGTTGTGCGTTCAGAGATGGTATTCTGCATGGGAACAGAAAGTGTAGCGCTAATCAAAATAAATGAATATCAGAAACCATAAATTAATATAGTGCTCAAATCTCAAATGTGACAAACGGAAAAATAATGAATGAATGTCCACATAAATGCAAATTAAATGTCCATATGTAGAAGATTCAAAAAGTGCAAAAATTACAAAAATGTCTATCCTTAGATCCGGTTCACACAGGGGCGACTTTGCAAGTCGCCAGAGAAGTCGTCTTCAGATCGCCTTGCCGAGTCGCCCCCAAAGTCGTGCCGCCCCAGTGTGAACCGGCTCTAAGACTGCATTCACACCTGAGCGTAGCGCTTCAAGCGTTTTTACCAACGTTTTTACCGGCGTTTTGTCGCGCAAATCTGCGCCCGTGGAAACGCTCGTTGTCGTGCTAGACGCTTGAATCGAGCGTTTCCATTACATTCTATGACTCCTAAAACACCCAAATCTGCCCGATTCGCGTGACAAAAAAGGGTCCAGAACTTGTTTGAGCTTCAGGCGTTCGGCTTCAGGAGTTTTGGAGTGGAGATGTGAACCATCTCCATAGAGAATAATGGATTTTTCCCCCTCTAGCGTTTTGTAGCTTCAGGCTACAAAACGCTCATGTGTGAATGCAGCCTTAGAGTGATCAAACTTGAGTATTGACACAATCCAAAACTTAGAGATAAATTCAAGATTGAAGTGCTGAAGTCCTCTTGGGAGGACTCTATTGTTGCCACATCTTTTGCGCTTGTTTATCAACTTAAATGTAAGTGTTCTTGCTACATTAAAATCTTGATACTTAATACAGAGTTACGCTATGTGGCCACTTTTTTCTTCCTATCCATGATATATACTCTTCCATACTGACCTGGGATTTCCTGGACCATCATGTTCTGCAAGATCACCTGTTAATTGGCTATGTTTTTTTGTGGCATATTCCATCCTGTTGGCTTTTGGTCACTCTCGATACAGCAATTGGAGAAACACACAGGATTGTCCTGGTTCCATCGTGGTTCCACCACATAAAGCCCGTTTGACCCATTTGAGCGTATGCTTTCCTAGGTTCAAACATTCTGGTAAGCCCCTTACCTATCGGTGGTGTTTTTTTTCACTTCAAGTCACTTCAATAATTGTTCACTTTCAGCACTTCAATCTTGAATTTATCATTAAGTTTTGGATTGTTTCAATACCAGGGGCGTACCTAGAGCATTTGTCACCCGGGGCGGCTCTCATATCTGGCACCCCCCCCCACACTTTAAAATGTAAAAACACCCCACTGTGCCCCCTGCATACTTCTGCATCCTTCAATATCTCTTTGTCACTACTTTGTACCCCCTCTCCAGAAATGGACCCCTTTACATTACACAGCCCTTCCCCGCAGCTCTGGACCCCTTTACATTACACAGCACCCTGAACCTCTGGACCACTTTACATTACACAGCCCCCTGCACCTCTGGACCCCTTTACATTACACAGCCCCCCACCCTGCAGCTCTGGGCACCCTGCACATTACTCCCTATAGCTCTGGACCCCCTGCACATTAACCTCCCTACAGCTCTGGACACCCTGCACATTACCCCCTATAGCTCTGGACCCCCTGCACATTACCCCCCTACAGCTCTGGACCCCCTGCACATTACCCCCCCTACAGCTCTGGACCCCCTGCACATTACCCCCCTACAGCTCTGGACCCCCTGCACATTAACCCTACTACAGCTCTGGACCCCCTGCACATTACCCCCCCTGCAGCTCTGGACCCCCTGCACATTACCCCCTACATCTCTGGGCCCCCTGCACATTACCCCCACACAGCTCTGGACCTCCTGCACAATACCCCCCCACACACAGCTCTGGACCCCTGCACATTACCCCCACTACAGCTCTGGACCCCCTGCACATTACCCCCCCCCACAGCTCTGGACCCCCTGCACATTACCTCCCTACAGCTCTGGACCCCTGCACATTACCCCCTACAGCTCTGGAACCTTTACACAATACCCCCCACACAGCTCTGGACCCCCTGCACATTACCCCCTACAGCTCTGGACCCCCTGTACATTACCCCCCCTACAGCTCTGGACCCCCTGCACATTACCCCCTATAGCTCTGGACCCCCTGCACATTACCCCCCTACAGCTCTGGACCCCCTGCACATTACCCCCTACAGCTGTGGACCCCCTGCACATTACCCCCTATATCTCTGGACCCCCTGCACATTACCCCCCTACAGCTCTGGACCCCCTGCACATTACTCCCCCTACAGCTCTGGACCCCCTGCACATTACCCCCCTACAGCTCTGTACCCCTGCACATTACCCCCCCTACAGCTCTGGACCCCCTGCACATTACCCCCCTATAGCTCTGGACCCCCTGCACATTACCCCCCTACAGCTCTGGACCCCTGCACATTACCCCCCTACAGCTCTGGACCCCCTGCACATTACCCCCCTACAGCTCTGGACCCCTGCACATTACCCCCACACAGCTCTGGACCCCCTGCACAATACCCCCCCTACAGCTCTGGACCCCCTGCACATTACCCCCCTATAGCTCTGGACCCCCTGCACATTACCCCCCTACAGCTCTGGACCCCTGCACATTACCCCCCTACAGCTCTGGACCCCCTGCACATTACCCCCCTACAGCTCTGGACCCCTGCACATTACCCCCACACAGCTCTGGACCCCCTGCACAATACCCCCCCTACAGCTCTGGACCCCCTGCACATTACCCCCCCTACAGCTCTGGACCCCTGCACATTACCCCCACACAGCTCTGGACCCCCTGCACAATACCCCGCTACAGGTCTGGACCCCCTGCACATTGCTCCCCCTACAGCTCTGGACCCCTTGCACATTACCCCCACACAGCTCTGGACCCCCTGCACATTACCCCCACACAGCTCTGGACCCCCTGCACATTACCCCCCCTACAGCTCTGGACCCCCTGCACATTACCCCCACACAGCTCTGGACCCCCTGCACATTAACCCCCTACAGCTCTGGACCCCCTGCACATTAACCCCCTACAGCTCTGGACCCCCTGCACATTACCCCCTACAGCTCTGGACCCCCTGCACATTACCCCCTGCAGCTCTGGACCCCCTGCACATTACCCCCCCTACAGCTCTGGACCCCCTGCACATTACCCCCACACAGCTCTGGATCCCCTGCACATTACCTCCCCCCCACACACACAGCTCTGGACCCCCTGCACATTACTCCCACACAGCTCTGGAACCCCTGCACAATACCCCCCCCCCTCCCCCACACAACTCTGGACCCCCTGCACATTACAGCTCTGGACCCCCGCATGTTGAATAGCTCTGTGTTCGTTCCTACACCTAGCAACCAATCACCTGCTACTCCTCCTGCTACTCCTCCGGCATTTCCTGTCCTCTATTCAACGCTGCCTTACCGTCTCTCACTCTCCCTCCCCTGCTGCACAAGAGAGTGAGAGACGTTTTTTTTTTCTCCTGCTCGCGGTGGCCGGTCCTGTGTGTCTCCTGGGTAGCGGTACAGTCCGCACCCGACTAGGGCACCCCCACACCCTGTCACAGCTGGGCTCTCCCTGCACTGTCAGGGTTTCACGTAGCCGCTGCGCTACCACGCCGTGCTGTCACTGATTCATACAGGGGACTTGGAGGACAGGGGTGCTGCCTGACACCCCCCCCCCCCAGTGTGTGACACCCAGGGCGGAACGCCCCCCCCCCCGCCCCCTAGTTAGTACGCCACTGGTCAATACTCAAGTTTGATCACTCTAAAGCCTTGTACAAACGACCGGTTTTCTCGGCAAGAAACAACAAGAAAACTGTTGGGAGAGCTTTCTTGCAGAGAAAAACGTTGTATGGTTTCTCGTCGAAAAAACTGTCGTGAATCTCGACGAGAAAAAAAGAAACCCGTCGAGAAAAACAAAGTTTTTTTTGCGACGAGATTCTCTGCCGTTTGTACTAGGCTAGGTGTCAGTGAGACACTAATGCATTCCAATTTCAGAATTCCCCACACTGCACCTGCACTGAGGGGGAGGCACTGCGCCCCCACACATTGTAAAAGATGGGAAACATTGTTTTAGTTCTCTAACTTTTCTTTAGCTGCAATCATCAGCTTTTGTGATGGGGAAGAGATTGGGTGCAGTTCTTCTAGGGTGGTGCGGTCCCTGTTTCCAGGAGAAGGAGGACTGTCATTGGCCACTGCTAAAGCCAATCACAGTCCTGCTAGCCCCACCCACCATCTGGAGGAGGATGAATCGCTTGGTTGCCACTACCAATCTCAGAAATAAGGGATTTCACTGTGATTGAAATCTGGGAACTTTGTTTAAATGATTCCTGAACCTTTGCGTCACTTACTACTGAACCCCTCTGCACTCTGTGTCCCTTTAAGCCACAGCCAGTATTCAGCGCAATGAAAAATAACACCCAACTTTTGCTGTGGCGCAGAGCACCACACGTTTTCTCAGCTGGGGGGCCCAACTTATGATCCTGCACACAGGCCCACTGCTTTCAGAAAATACTCCTGACCTGAGCTCATCATTGCCCATCTATTCCAGATGCTTGTATGTGACATCTCATGCATCCCATACATTACATACATCACATACAGAAGGGGGTTCAGTGGTGGGACAGAAAAGCGGGGGATAGAGCAGTGGGGCTGATGTGAAAGGAGGTTTATTGGTGGGACAGATGAGCAGGGGGAACAGAGGTAGGGCAGAAGAGCGGGGGATACAGCGGTGAGACAGATGTGAAAGAAGGTGCATTGGTGGGACAGATGAGCAGGGGGTTACAGTGGTTGGGCAAAAGAGCAGGGGGTACAGAGGTGGGGCAGATCTACAGGGGGGTACAGTGGCGGGGCAGAGGAGAAAGAAGGTACATTGGTGGGACAGATGAGCAGGGGGAACAGAGGTGGGACAGATGTGCAGGAGGTACAGTGGTGGGGCAGATGTGCAGGGGGTTACAGTGGTGGGGCAGATGTGCAGGGGGTTACAGTAGTGGGGCAGATGTGCAGGGGGTTACAGTGGTGGGGCAGATATGCAGGGGGAACAGTGATCTGAGGTGTGAAGTTGCAGGAATTGGGGCTGATCAGAGAGTGCAGGATGTTAATTCCTCACTATTCAAGTAGTTTACAGCATTTACTTTATAAAAAATCCTTTTCGTGATTGAGAGTGTGAAGTTGACATTTTTTTGTTATAAAATCGGCACTCTCAATCTCTTTGAAAATATATTTCGGCACACTGTGCTCAAAAGGTTGCCTACCCCTGTACTAGTTACTATTTCCCAGCCCATCCTATAGGAGGTAACAAAAGTCACAGAAGCTGCAACAGTACTTTGCGTTATATAAATATTTGCGCTAGCTCCCAGATTCCCCATAAAAACTGTATTCCACCTACACCCTTCAACTTTCCAGCTCATCTAGGAATTTGCACCCTGCAAGGCTCATTTACACTTTTCTGATCATTTAAATGGGCTGCCAATGCACTAGAATGGACACAAAAAGGCACATGCACCATTTTTCGCAAAGCAGTGCATCACCACATATGCTTTACTCTGCATTGTGATTAATGGCTTTGAAAATGTTTGGCACTGCAACACACTAACGCATGTATGGTGTGTTAACGTACTGTGAGGGGGTTAGCTCGGCAGCGGGTGTGTGTGACCCCCGGGATGGGCTCCCCACACAAAACAGGCCCAGCAAACGGAGGTTGTGGTTTTCAAAATCAAAAAGGTGCGGTTTATTTTCTATTTACAGTGACAAAACACAGCAAAGCAAAAGAAACATAAACAAAATAAATCCTGGTCAAGTTGACCTCTGACTAAACATACAGGTTTCCTAACTAACAACTGGGATCAGCCTAGTGCTGTCCTAGTCCCTAAGTCCCTGGTTTTAAATGTCCAAGCAAATAGCCACACAGGCTTTGTCTCACCGCACAGGGGTTCACTCTCCCTAGACAGTCCACACAGGTCTGGTTCCAGGCATGAGCTAACATCTAATGAAGCTGGGAGTTCTTATAGAGGCCTAAATGAGCTGACAAGCTTCAGCTGGTCTCATCAACTCCCTGTCTGCACGACGCCCCACACTCTCCCTAGACATATGAGTCATCCATGAGCCCACTAGCCTTAGCTGGGCTTATACAACTCTCCACCTAGTTGTATAAGTAGGCGTAAAGCCTGAATCTGGGCGAAATATATCTACCCCCCTGGATGCAACCAGGTGACTTTACCTTCCTGCTGTCACATACCCCCCCCTCTTGTTTTAACCTCAGGGTTGGAACACCAGCAATCAGGCATTCATGTACTCGAGACAAAGCATCCACATTCCCCATTTGAACGCCAGGGCGATGCTTTACTGTGAAGTTGAATTCCTGGAGGGCCAGGAACCACCTATTCACTCTTCTATTTGTTTCCTTGTTTTGAGCCATCCACTTTAACGGAGCGTGATCCGTAACCATGTCAAAGTGCCTACCTAGCAGGTAGTACCGAAGGGAATCTAGAGCCCACTTCACCGCTAAACACTCCTTTTCAACGGTGGCGTAATTTACCTCATGGGACTTCAACTTCCTGCTGAGGTAAATGACTGGGTGCTCTTCCCCGTTCCAGACCTGGGACAATACTGCTCCTAACCCCACATCTGACGCATCACTTTGTACGACAAAGTCTTTAGAGAAGTCGGGTGAGTACAACACTGGCTGGCTACATAAGGCTTGTTTCAAGAATTGGAATGCTGCCTCAGCCTCGGGGGTCCATTTAATCATGACCGACCCTTTCCCCTTCGTCAGGTTGGTTAGGGGCACAGCCTTAGAAGCAAAGTGGGGAATGAATCGCCGATAATACCCAGCGATTCCCAGAAAGGCTCGTACCTGCTTCTTGCTGTTGGGACGTGGCCAACTCTGGATGGCCTCGACTTTGTTGAGTTGGGGTTTTATTACTCCCCTCCCAATGGTGTACCCAAGATATTTGGCCTCCTCCTGCCCAATGGTACACTTCTTGGGGTTAGCCGTAAACCCCGCTTCCCGAACAGAGTCCAGGACTGCTTGCACTTTTGGCAGATGTGAGGCCCAATCTGTGCTATGGACAATTACGTCATCCAGGTAAGCCGCAGCATACTTCCGATGGGGCCTCAGCATCTGGTCCATTTTCCGCTGGAATGTGGCCGGCGCATTCTGTAACCCGAACGGCATTCTTTTATATTGGAACGCCCCGTCTGGGGTTACAAATGCGGTTTTCTCTTTGGCCGACTTGGCCAGGGGGATTTGCCAATACCCTTTTGTGAGGCCAAGAGTCGTCATGTATCGGGCTGTTCCCAGCCGGTCGATCAACTCATCTATACGTGGCATGGGGTAGGTGTCAAATTTTGTAACTTTGTTTAACTGACGAAAATCGTTACAAAATCGCCAGCTCCCATCCGGTTTAGGCACCAACACGATGGGACTAGACCAATCACTTTGGGACTCCTCTATCACCCCTAAGTTCAGCATTTTCTGTACTTCCTCCCGTATTGCCTCCCGTCGGGCCTCTGGGATCCGATAGGGTTTTAACTTCACCCTTTCACCGGGCGGGGTAATGATGTCATGCTCTACCCCAGATGTTTGTCCCGGCAGCTCAGAGAATACCTCCTTGTTGCGAAGCACAAACTCCTTAACCTCCTGTTGTTGGGGTTGTGACAAGGTGGCTGCTATTCCAACCTCAGGAATCACGCAACCAGTTTGAGCTGGTGACCAAGTGTCTGCGACTAGGGACTCTCTATCCCTCCAGGCTTTCAACAGATTAACGTGATAGATCTGTTCGGGCTTTCGCCTTCCTGGTTGTCTGACCTTGTAATTCACTTCGCTCACTTTTTCCATTATCTCGTAGGGGCCTTGCCATTTGGCAAGGAATTTACTTTCAACCGTAGGGACAAGTACCAGTATCCTATCCCCCGGGGAAAAGGTACGGGTCTTGGCTCCACGGTTGTACACTCTCTGCTGTGCTAACTGCGCTTGGGCCAAATGTTCCTTCACGATGGGCATTACCTGTGCAATTCGGTCTTGCATCAGGGCGACATGCTCAATCACACTCCTGTGGGGAGAACTCTCACTTTCCCAAGTTTCCTTGGCAATATCCAACAGCCCTCTTGGGTGTCTCCCATACAGTAACTCAAAGGGGGAGAATCCCGTAGAGGATTGGGGCACCTCCCTAATAGCAAACATCAGATAAGGAAGTAGACAGTCCCAATCCTTTCCATCTCTATCCACCACTTTCTTCAACATTTGTTTTAGGGTTTTGTTGAATCTTTCAACCAGCCCATCGGTTTGGGGGTGATACACAGATGTACGTAATTGCGTCACTTTGAATAATTTACACAGCTCCTTCATAACCCGGGACATAAAGGGTGTACCTTGGTCCGTAAGCAGTTCTTTACAAATACCCACCCGGCTAAACACAAGAGATAGCTCTTTGGCTATGGTTTTGGCCGAGGTATTTCGGAGAGGGATCGCTTCTGGATAACGGGTGGCATAGTCCATTATAACTAATATGTACTGGTGCCCCCTAGCGGACTTGATTATAGGACCTACCAAATCCATGGCGATCCTCTCAAACGGGACCTCAATGATGGGTAGAGGGACCAGCGGGCTACGGAAATGTGGCATCGGGGCCGACCTCTGACACACAGGGCAGGAGGAACAATAATTTTCTACGTCCTTCATCACCCCCGGCCAATAGAATCTCTGTAATACCCTCTCTCGGGTTTTCTCTGTCCCCAGATGACCTCCAAGAATGTGCCCATGGGCCAACTCCAACACCAACTTCCTGTAAGGTTTGGGCACCACAAGCTGCTCAACGGTTTCTTCTGCCCTTTTTGCCACCCGATACAGTAGGTCCTTCTCTACGCTGAAGTATGGGTAAGTGCAGGTATTATCTGGGTTCACTAACTCGCCATCTATTTTCACTACGTTTTCCCGTGCCTTTATTAGGGCGGGGTCTTTCAACTGTTCTGTGGCAAAGTTTTCCCTGTTAACCTCAAGATCAGAAAACTCCACAGACGGTAGGTTTTCGTCTGAGGAGGTGGGCTCCTCTCCAGTTTCTTGAGTCTCCCCTGCCAATACTGATAAGGGAAATTCCGGAGAGTCCTCACCACTCTCAGGGGAGTTCTGGCTATCACATTCCTGGTACATAGGGGCACCAGTGAGGGGCTCAGGATCATCCCACAGTTCCCAGAACTTCGGAAAATCCCTTCCCACAATGGCGTCATGCGGTAACTGAGATACTAAGCCCACTGGATGAGAGAGGGTACCTTTGGGGGTCTCGAAACACACTGTAGTCACTGGATACTCTCGGGTGTCCCCATGCACACAAATAACAGCTACCTTGCTATTCCCAGAGACCTCTGTTTTAACTAACTCAGCCTTTATCAGGGTCACAAGGCTACCTGAATCCAGCAATACCACAACATTTCTACCATTAACACACATTTTGCATAAATGTTTCTCAGTTCCTCGAATGGCAGTGCATGCGACTGTCGCACACAGCGACTGACGTCTGCCCGTCAGAAAGTCACACTGCATGGGTTCCTCCACAACCGGGCAATTGGCTGCAATATGTCCCGCTTGCCGGCAGCGGTAGCAAACGATCCTTCTTGCCGCCTCTTGAGCCGCTGATTTCCCAGGCTGTTCTCGCCAAACTTGGGGTAGAGCTCCCACCCTCTCACTCTTTCCACCCTCACCCCTTGGAATCCTCTTATCCGCCCCTGGGGATGGTCTGGTCTTAGGGTGGAAAGTCCGAGTGTCTCTGGAAGAGGCCGTCAGGTTCTCTGTAGCCAAGTATTTCTCCACACGATCCACAAGACCATCGGCCGTCTCTGGGTCTCCATGGCTTACCCACTTTTGGATGGCAGTAGGAAGAGCTCTCAAAAACCGATCCATTACAACACGTTCCACAATCTTTGGTGCGGACAAAGTCTCTGGCTGTAGCCACTTTCTGCTCAGGTGAATGAGATCATACATTTGAGACCTGGGGGGTTTTCCAAGCTGGAAAGTCCAGTTATGCACACGCTGAGCCCGGACAGCCTGGGTGACACCCAGCCTTGCCAATATTTCAGCTTTTAGCATCACATAGTCTTTTGCTTGGTTAGGCTCTAGGTCATAGTAAGCTTTCTGCGATTCACCAGTTAACAGAGGAGCCACCAGTCCAGCCCACTGCTCCTCAGGCCACTTTTCTCTTTCAGCGGTCCTTTCAAATGTGGTCAAAAATACCTCTGGATCATCCTCTCCAGTCATTTTTGTCAATAAACGACTCACCCCAAAGGACGCGGTATTAGTGGGACGGCTTTCCTCACTGGTCTGCGGACGTTGCTGCATTACTGCTTCCATCTGTTGTTGTAGTCTCTGCTCTTGCTTCTGCAACAGGTCTATGAAGCGGGCCTCAGATTGCTGCTGGGCTCGTTGCTGAGCCTCCAGACTCTGTTGCAAAGTTGCGTTTGTCTGCTGTTGGGCTGCAAGGCTCTGTTGATGAGCTTGCTGCTGGGCTACGAAGTTCTGTTGTTGAGCTGCAAGGCTCTGTTGATGAGCTGCAAGGCTCTTTTGCAAACCTGCATTTGTCTGCTGTTGATTGGCATTTGCTAGAGCCAGCTGCTTCAGTATCTCCTCCATGCTGGCTTAAAAAAAAACTGCCACTGGTTCTCCACCAACTGTGAGGGGGTTAGCTCGGCAGCGGGTGTGTGTGACCCCCGGGATGGGCTCCCCACACAAAACAGGCCCAGCAAACGGAGGTTGTGGTTTTCAAAATCAAAAAGGTGCGGTTTATTTTCTATTTACAGTGACAAAACACAGCAAAGCAAAAGAAACATAAACAAAATAAATCCTGGTCAAGTTGACCTCTGACTAAACATACAGGTTTCCTAACTAACAACTGGGATCAGCCTAGTGCTGTCCTAGTCCCTAAGTCCCTGGTTTTAAATGTCCAAGCAAATAGCCACACAGGCTTTGTCTCACCGCACAGGGGTTCACTCTCCCTAGACAGTCCACACAGGTCTGGTTCCAGGCATGAGCTAACATCTAATGAAGCTGGGAGTTCTTATAGAGGCCTAAATGAGCTGACAAGCTTCAGCTGGTCTCATCAACTCCCTGTCTGCACGACGCCCCACACTCTCCCTAGACATATGAGTCATCCATGAGCCCACTAGCCTTAGCTGGGCTTATACAACTCTCCACCTAGTTGTATAAGTCGGCGTAAAGCCTGAATCTGGGCGAAATATATCTACCCCCCTGGATGCAACCAGGTGACTTTACCTTCCTGCTGTCACAGTACTTTGGAGTAACCAGTTACTGCATGAATATGAATGGCATACCTCCCAACTTTTTGATATGGGAGTGAGGGACACCTATCAGCAAAAGTATGCAAGCATAGGACACACCCCTGGCCATCCCCACTTAAAGGAGAATTGTGCAAAAAAACAAGATTGGTTAAACCCACAAGTGCTTTTTTTTACCACTACTATTCCTTTATATTGGCTTTTGTAATTTACAAATGCAGCAATTTAGAAATCAGATGAACGGTTTAGTCCTGGAAAACACTTTTTGATAGATAAAAAGTGCATTTTATGTACATCTATATAGATCAGACCAAAATGAGGTACAAGTAGGGAGGAATGAGGGACAGAGGGACATTGCTCCAAATCAGGGAAAGTCCCTCGAAATCAGGGACAGTTGAAAGCAATGGAATGGGTCCTAAATCTAGTAAAGTGTCCCATCCTCCACACTTTGAATTTCCAAGTGCTTGTTCCCTGGCCTCACAAATGCCATATGTACCACTGTAAGGGCCCAACGTGTGCTAAGACATGCATTGCCAACATACTCTATGGCTATGTGCTGTGCATTGCAATGCCATTCACTGTGGAGCAGAGTGCAACACAACTCACATACCATGCCTTGTTGTTTGCTGAAATTTTGAAAAAAGGGTCATGCATTTACAGTGCCTTGCAAAAGTATTCACTCCCCTTGGCATTTTTTGTGTTTTGTTGCCTCACAACCTGGAATTAACATGTATTGTTTGAGGATTTGCATCATTTAATTTACAGAACATGGCCACAACTTTGAAGATGTTTTTTTTTTCATTGTGAAGCAAACAACAAATAGGACAAAATAACAGAAAAAGTCAATGTGCATAGCTATTCACCCCCCTAAAGTCAATACTTTGTAGAGCCACCTTTTGCAGCTATCACAGCTCCAAGTCGCTTTGGAGCTTGCCACATCTTACCATTTGGATTTTTGCCCATTCCTCCTTGCAAAGCTGCTCCAGTTCCTTCAAGTTGGATGGTTTGCGCTTGTAAACAGCAATCTTTAAGTCTGACCACAGATTTTCTATTGGATTGAGGTCTGGGCTTTGACTAGGCCATTCCAACACATTTACATGTTTCCCCTTAAACCACTCAAGTGTTGCTTTAGCAGTGTTTGGGGTCATTTTCCTGCTGGAAGGTGAACCTCCATCCTAATCTCAAATCACACACAGAGATGTACAGGTTTTGCTCAAGAATATCCCTGTATTTAGCACCATCCATCTTTCCCTCAACTCTGACCAGTTTCCCAGTCCCGACTGCTGAAAAACATCCCCACAGCATGATGCTGCCACCACCATGTTCCACTGTGGGGATGGTGTTCTTTGGGTGATGTGATGTGTTGTGTTTGCGCCAGACATAGTGTTTTCTTTGATGGCCAAAAAGGTAAATTTTAGTCTCATCAGACCAGACCACATTCCTCCATACATTTTGGGAGTCTCCCACATGACTTTTCGCAAACTCAAAACGTGCCATTTTGTTTTTTGCTGAAAGTAATGTCTTTCTTCTGGCCACTCTGCCATAAAGCCCAACTCTATGGAGCGTACGGCTTATTGTCGTCCTATGTACAGATACTGCTGTGGAGCTCCTCCAGGGTTATCTTAGGTCTCTGTGCTGCCTCTCTGATTAATGCCCTCCTTGCCCGGTCAGTGAGTTTTGGTGTGCGGCCGTCTCTTGGCAGGTTTGTTGTTGTGCCTTGCTCTTTCCATTTGGTTATGATAGATTTGATGGTGCTCCTAGGGATCATCAAAGATTTGGATATTTTTTTTTTAGAACCTAACCCTGACTTGTACTTCTCAACAACATTGTCCCTTACTTGTTTGGGGAGTTCCTTGGTCTTCGTGGCAGTGTTTGGTTAGTGGTGCCTCTTGCTTAGGTGTTGCAGCCTCTGGGGCCTTTTAGACATGTCCGAATGCATTTTCGTTCGAATTTCTGGGATTTTCGCGTTTGTTTTAACTGACGATAACGAATGTGCAGAGTCCAAAATCCGAAAGATCCAAAAATAAAAAATGCTTTATTTTCGTTTCGTTGCGACAACAGTTTGATATGGACAGAAGATTTACAGTAACATGACGGTGACAATAGCGATCTGTGTCTATGGAATCTGCGGTTGAATGTGCCTAACCTAACTCTATTAGTCCGAGATTATTCGACATAGTGAGAAAAGATTCGACATTATAGAGACATGAAGATTCGACATAGAGAGAAAAGAGTCGACATAGAGAGAAAAGATTCTTGTACAAAGGGTTTTATTGAAAATACACAACATCAGAAAAAGTACAAAAAAAACAGCGGTGGACACATCATGGACTAACAGGTGTAAAACTTCAGGCATCAGGAAGGTTAAACTGAGAAACCGAAAGTCAAGCCAGCCTTTAGAGTTCCAAGGGCGAGCATAAGTGACCAGCTAGAGGAAGTCCGCACCACTTAAGTCCCGGTAAGGTGGCATTATACTGGTCTAAAATTTATAAACTGGTTGATATATGGGGATCTATATGGAACCTATGGCAAAGAAAAGAACATCATAACGCTTAGCCATAGATAAGGGAAACAATCTAAATTAATTACATAAAAGGAGGGTAACCTCCACCAATATGCCAGATAAACAATGTCACATCTTGTGTCCAATCCCAACAGGACCGAGCCTGTGGGCCAGAGCAGCAGAGAAAAGAAGCAGAGAGAGGAGAGAGAGCCAGAAGGAAAAATAGCGTAAACATAGAACACAAAAGAGAGAGAGAAAGAGAGAGAAAAAAAAAAGGGGGGGGGGGGAGGGAGAGAAAGAAGGGGGGTCCACGGGGTGGGGGGGGACAGAGGCTTATTAAAGGGAGAGAAGCGTTGGGTCAAATCTTGAAGAGTGATTGTAAGTCACCCAGGGTTGCCAAACCCGAAGGAACCTATCGTGAGTATTCGATAATATGGCAGTGAGCTTCTCGTTAACCATAATGTCATTCACGCAACTTTTAACTGCTTCAAAGCTGAGGTTCGGGCTTTTCCAGGCCCGTGCTATGGTTAATTTAGTTGCAGTAAAAACATGTGCTGCCAGTTGGCGTTCAGGACGGAGGAGTTCTATAATGGGTTTCCACAAAAGGGCCTCAAAAGGGTTCCTCTTTATAGTGGTGTTAAAAAGGTTGCTTAAGAAAAAGCGCATCAATTCGAACCCACAATCTGCATACCCTGGGACAGGTCCACCAGATGTGCGCCATTGTACCCTCCTGAGAACATCCACAGAAACATAGGGGGGAATAGGACGGAATGAAACTTTCCAATCTAGCCGGGGTGTAGTACCACCTATAAAATACTATATAGGCGTTTTCCAAAAAGAGGACATTCTTGGAGCACTTGGACAGTGCAATAGTCATGATCTGCCAGTCCTCCGGATCAAGCTGCTTCCCGAGCTCAGCCTCCCACTGAAGGTGATAAGGCCTCAGTGGTGGTCTCTTGGAGACAATTATAGCAGCATAAATGAGGGATATGAGACCCAGGGAGTGGGGACGCGATCTACATAAACTTTCGAAGGGGGTCATAGTATAAGGGGTGGGTTGAGATCTTATAAGTTGCTGTAGAAAATGTTGAAGTTGCAGATAACTATAGTGCTCCCTAAGGGGGATGTCGTGAGAGGAACGCAGGGCGACGAATGGGATAATCTTAGTAGGGGTGAACATAGAATGAACTTCCACAAAACCATGTTCAGTCCACCAAGAGAACTGCAACGGATTGTCACAACCTGGCGGGAATAATGGGCAATGAAGGAAACAGAGTAATGGAAGGTGAGGGGAAATCAGACCCGCTGAATATTTGACCGCATTCCATAACCGAAGGGAATGGGCGAGGCACGGACCTATGGTGGGCGGGTGATGTGCCCGGGGGAGCCAGGGGAGGGAGGCTAGTGGCGTTGGATGAGAATCCACTAAATCAATGGTAGCCCACAGTGGCATTTGTTGTTTCTCGTGGAGCTGAGACAGCGGAGCTGTTACGTACCTCTGAGGATGAGTCTGACTCGTAGGAGAAGACCTCTCATACAGCTCTGGTTCAGGAGCCACCGGAGTGGGAACAGTGGTCTCGGGAACACAGCGGGGTAGGAGTGCCTGTGGAGACTGTGGTGGTTGACGCTGTAGCTGGTTGATGATCCTCCAGGTTTGGCTGGAACTGCGGATGACAGCAGGATCAGTAGCAGGCTGAAGCAGGGAGAGATAAGCCAGGTCAACACGGTAACACACAGAGCCAGTAGCAGGCAGGTGCAGGGTCAGGCGAGCCGGGTCGGATCGGGTGGTCAGGCAGAGCAATGCGGAGGACTGGAGCAGGGTCAGATAAGCAGGCAGAGGTCTGGCAACGGAACAGCAAGTAGTAGTAGCAGAGTCAAGACAGGCCGGGGTCAGGGTTGGAGATAACAGGTAAGTCAGCAGAGCCGGGTCGTCCAGGTAATCAGATAGCAGATGCGGGTAGAGATACTCAGAAGCTGCAGATCAAACAGCACTGCATACGTGCAGCTGCTGTCCTTTTAAAGGCCCATTGGCGCCAAACAGCGTTCAGTGCGCGCGCACGCACACGCGCACATGCGGCGAAGGATCGCGCATGCGCGTGCGCACACGTGCCGAAGAGGCGCGCACGCGCGTTCCTGTGTCCAGTCATGGTAAGTCCCTGACATTGCCCCCCCCCAAGGAGCAGCCTCCGGATGCCTAACCGGCCTTTCTTTTTAGGATGGGCAAGAAAAAATGCGTGAATCAATTCTTTAGCATGAATGTTACGTTCAGGTTCCCAGGAGTTATCCTCTGGACCATAACCTCTCCATTTAATTAGAAATTGCACTCGGCCTTGCCGTTTCCTACAATCGAGGATGGCTTCTACCTCATATTCCTCACCTCCATCAATAATAACAGGTTCTGGTGGTCTGGACCCTCTGTCAGGGAAGGGATCAGGTACTGCAGGTTTAAGTAAGGAGACATGAAATACTGGATGTATCTTAAAAGAGTCAGGTAAGGAAAGTTCATACGATACCTCATTAATTTTTCTCTTCACTGAAAAAGGTCACAAGAACTTGCTAATTTCTTCGAAGGGCAAGCCAACCTGAGGTTATTTGTGGAGAGCCATACCTGATCGTCCACTTGCAGGTCCAATTCCCCTCTCCTTTTTCTGTCGAAAGCTTTCTTGCTGTCTGCCTGGGCCTTGGTCACTGCTTCCTGCAATACTTGGTTATTGCAACTGAGGAAGTCCACCATGCTCTGTACTTCTGGAATTGAGGATTCTGGAAGAAAATCAGGTAAAAAAGACAGGTGAAAACCATAATTAGAGAAGAAGGGAGATTGCCCTGTGGCCGAGTGGCTGGCGTTGTTATAGGAAAATTCTGCTAGGGGCAGTAAGGATACCCAGTCATCTTGGACAAAGGACGTGAAACATCTGATGTATTGTTCAAGAGTCTGATTCGTCCTCTCAGTTTGTCCGTTCGTTTGGGGGTGATAGGCCGAGGACAAAGCTAGTTCGATCTTCAGGGTCTTACATAATGCCCTCCAGAAACGTGAGGTAAATTGTACTCCCCTATCTGATATGATGTTTGCAGGAACTCCATGCAATCTGACAATCTCCTTGATGAATACACGGGCTGTTTCCATAGTGGATGGAGTACTCTTTAATGGTAGGAAGTGGGCCATTTTAGAGAGTCGATCCACGACTACAAAGATCGCGGTACACCCTTCAGAACATGGAAGCTCTACTATAAAGTCCATGGAAATCATCTTCCATGGTCTATCCGGTACAGGTAAGGGTTTCAATAGTCCCCAGGCCCGACTCCTTGCTGTTTTGTTCCGGTTACAGACGGGGCATGTACTTACATACTTCTTGCAAAACTCCTCCAGGCCTGGCCACCAGAACGTGCCACGTACCAACTCGAGGGACTTGCAGACACCGAAGTGCCCTGCCAGTGGATGATCATGAAGAAGTTTTAATACTCCAACTTGCAAGTCACCAGGGACAAAGATTTGACTCCCCCTCCACAGTAGGCCATCTCTGGACATCAAGGTAATCCCAGGGGGTCTTGAAGAGTCAGTGGATGCTTCCTTAATCTGGGAGAGAAGATCCGTTTGCAGAAGCAGAAAGTTGCCTGCGGGTAAAATGGTGTCAGGGACAGAAAGGTCCTTAGGGTCGGCATACATACATGATAGCGCGTCTGGCTTGGTATTCTTAGATCCAGGCCGGTACATGATATGGAAGGAAAAGCGAGAGAAAAACAGGGCCCATCGGGCTTGTAGAGGTTTCAGCCGTCTAGCAGATCTTAGGTACTCTAGATTCTTGTGGTCGGTGTATATGAGTACTGGATGGACAGCACCCTCTAACAAGTACCTCCATTCTTCCAAAGCAACCTTGATGGCAAGTAACTCCCGATCACCCACATCGTAGTTCCTCTCTGCAGGGGACAGCTTTCGTGAGAAGAAGGCCACAGGGTGCATTAGGTCTTTAGTACCCTGGCGTTGAGAAATGACCACCCCTTCTGCAACTTCGGAGGCACCTACCTCGAAGATGTAGGGTAGAGATGGGTCAGGATGGCTGAGGATCGGAGCTGAAGTAAAAAGTCTTTTAAGTGTTTCAAAGGCATCTTGGGCTTCGGGATTCCAATGGAATCGCAGGTTTTGTTTGGTTAGCTGCGTGATGGGCGTGATTATTGCAGAAAAACCCTTGATGAACTTTCTGTAAAAGTTTGCAAACCCTATGAAACGTTGCACTCCCTTCTTGTCTAAGGGTACAGGCCAGTCTAGAATAGCGGACACCTTTTGGGGGTCCATCTTAATTCCCGTTGGGGAAATCACTAATCCTAGGAACTGGATGCTCCGCTGCTCAAATTCGCATTTCTCTGCCTTTGCATACAGTCCATGCTGGCGAAGCCGACCCAGTACCTTGCAGACATGTTCCTGATGCCGGTCAAGGGACCCTGAAAAGATTAAGATATCATCCAGATAGACAATTACAAAAATGTCCAAAAAGTCTCTGAATACATCATTGATGAAATATTGGAAGGTGGCGGGGGCGTTGCAGAGCCCAAAGGGCATGACCAGATATTCATAATGGCTGAACCGGGTACGAAAGGCCGTCTTCCACTCATCCCCAGCCCGGATGCGGACAAGATTGTAGGCCCCCCTTAGATCCAACTTAGTGAAGATATTGGCAGATCTTAATTTCTGGAACAGTTCAGGTATCAGGGGCAACGGATAGCGGTTCTTGACCGTGATTTTATTCAACTCACGGTAGTCCAAACATGGGCGAAGGGTCTGGCCTTTCTTGGTGACGAAAAGTATTCCGGCACCTGCTGGTGAGGTTGAGGGGCGAATAAACCCCTTATTCAGATTTTCGTCAATGTAGACCTTTAGTGCCTCCTGTTCCTTTTCCGACAAAGGGAATATGCGCCCAAAGGGGATCTCAGCTCCAGGAAGCAGTTCGATCGGGCAGTCATAGGAGCGGTGAGGCGGAAGGGAGTCAGCCCCCCGTTTACTGAAAACATCAATGAACTCGTGGTATGGTTCAGGCACTGACTGGAATAAGTTCTGATCGGAGTCTATACACAGCAGAGTAGTGGTGGGGTTGGAGGGTTTGGATATACAATGTTTCTGACAATAAGAGGACAGGAATCCTACTTCCCCAGATACCCAATTGATTTCGGGAATGTGAGCCTGAAGCCAAGGTAACCCCAGGATCACGGGGAACAATGGTGAAGATATGGCATCAAGAGTCAGCAGTTCTTTGTGTTGGGAGGAGATGGCAACAGGCAAAGGGGCGGTCTCCTGGGTTACTTGTCCCGACTTTATGCGAGAGCCATCGGCCAGGTAGACAGAAAGTCCATGCGCCTTTTCTTGTAGCGGGAGGCGTTGCTGAATGGCAAAGGTGATATCGATGAAACAGCTACATGCTCCAGAGTCGACAATAGCGTTGACTGTTATTGTTCTTTCCGGAAGGAGAAATGAGAGAGGGAGAGCAAGGTGGGTTGCAGTGGCAGACAGAGTTGACAGGTTGGCAGGTATGGAAGAAGGGCACTTACGCACCTTGGCGGGGCAGTTGTGCGCGTAGTGGCCGGCCTTGCCACAGTAGAGGCAAAGATTGTGCTGTCTGCGACTTGCTCGTTCTTCAGGGGATAAAGTTGATTGTATCACTCCTATTTGCATGGGCCTAGAAGTGTGTGGAACTGGACCGGCAGGATCTGAGCAGGTTGGTGCCAGGCAGTGGCGTAGCGTGGGGGGTGCGAGGGGGCCCGTGGCCCCGGGCGCAACATTTTAGGGGGCGCAATCCTGACTCTGTCCCCCAAACTTTATTTCCTGTGTCCCCGCGGCCTGCGCTCCAGCCGCCATGTTTTTTTTTTACAATAACATCCAGCCGCCATGTTTGGTCTCCGGCTGCCCCTGTGATTGGGCGAATGGGGTCATGTGCCTGTGCGTCCTTCCTCTTTCACGTACCGCTCGGCGCGCGCTGACGTCTCTTTAGTGCACCGGACGCCTTCAGCTCGGCTCCCTTGATGGTTGACCGCGACACCCCGGGCCCGCTCGGACACCAGCTTGGCCTAGGCCGGCCGCCGCAGCTTTTCTTCTCACAACACCGGCCCCACATCCTCCCGCACCGCAGGTACCAATACCACGCACGCACACACACATCTACTAGACACGGCCGCACGGCATCTCTGCCCATAGCTTGGCTGCAGCCATTGGATCCTTCTCCCCAGCATGGTCACTGGTGCACTTCCATGGTACACCAGTGAACCTTCTGGATGTTGCTGCCTTGCTGGTTACCTCTCCATGCCTGTAGGCTTCCAGTTGTCAGTTTAGTGTAGTCTGTGTTGTGTAGTGTGTGTTGCAGTGGTCAGTGTAGTGTAGTCTGTGTTGCAGTGGTCAGTGTAGTGTAGTCTGTGTTGCAGTGGTCAGTGTAGTGTAGTCGGTGTTGTGTAGTGTGTGTTGCAGTGGTCAGTGTAGTGTGTGTGTGTGTGTGTGTTGCAGTGGTCAGTGTAGTGTGTTGTAGTGGTCAGTGTAGTGTAGTCTGTGTTGTGTAGTGTGTGTTGCAGTGTAGTGTGTGTGTGTGTGTGTGTGTGTTGCAGTGGTCAGTGTAGTGTGTTGTAGTGGTCAGTGTAGTGTAGTGTGTGTTGTGTAGTGTGTGTTGCAGTGGTCAGTGTAGTGTAGTCGGTGTTGTGTAGTGTGTGTTGCAGTGTAGTGTGTGTGTGTGTGTTGCAGTGGTCAGTGTAGTGTGTTGTAGTGGTCAGTGTAGTGTAGTCTGTGTTGTGTAGTGTGTGTTGCAGTGGTCAGTGTAGTGTGTGTTGCAGTGGTCAGTGTAGTGTAGTGTGTGTTGCAGTGGTCAGTGTAGTGTGTGTTGCAGTGGTCAGTGTAGTGTGTGTTGCAGTGGTCAGTGTAGTGTGTGTTGCAGTGGTCAGTGTAGTGTGTGTTGCAGTGGTCAGTGTAGTGTAGTGTGTGTTGCAGTGGTCAGTGTAGTGTAGTGTGTGTTGCAGTGGTCAGTGTAGTGTAGTCGGTGTTGTGTAGTGTGTGTTGTAGTGGTCAGTGTAGTGTAGTCTGTGTTGCAGTGGTCAGTGTAGTGTAGTCTGTGTTGCAGTGGTCAGTGTAGTGTAGTGTGTGTTGCAGTGGTCAGTGTAGTGTGTGTTGCAGTGGTCAGTGTAGTGTGTGTTGCAGTGGTCAGTGTAGTGTAGTGTGTGTTGCAGTGGTCAGTGTAGTGTGTGTTGCAGTGGTCAGTGTAGTGTAGTGTGTGTTGCAGTGGTCAGTGTAGTGTGTGTTGCAGTGGTCAGTGTGGTCAGTGTAGTGTGTGTTGAAGTGGTCAGTGTAGTGTGTGTTGCAGTGTAGTGTGTGTGTTGCAGTGGTCAGTGTAGTGTGTGTTGCAGTGGTCAGTGTAGTGTGTGTTGCAGTGTAGTGTGTGTTGCAGTGGTCAGTGTAGTGTGGTGTAGTGTGTATTGTAGTGGTCAGTGGACAGTGTAGTGATCAGTTTAGTGTAGTGTGGACAGTGTAGTGTCTATTGTAGTGGACAGTTTAGTGTAGTGTACAGTGTAGTGTAATGGTCAATGTAGTGGACAGGTAGGTCAGTGTAGTGGTCAGTATAGGAATCGGGTAGGTCAGTGCGGTGGACAGTTAGGTAAGTGTAGTGAACAGTCTAGGAATCATGTAGGTCAGGGTAGAGGTTAGTGTAGTGGTCAGTGTAGTGGTCAGGTAGGTTAGTGTAGTGGTCAGGTAGGTCAGTGTAGTGGTCAGGTAGGTCAGTGTAGTGGTCAGGTAGGTCAGTGTAGTGGTCAGGTAGGTCAGTGTAGTGGTCATTGTAGGAATTTGGCTGGTCAGTACTATTGTAGGAAGGAAAGGGACTCAGGGAGTGCTAAAAGTCCATATGTTAGGGGGCGTAAATTTCTTGCTTGCCCCGGGCGCTGACAACCCACGCTACGCCACTGGTGCCAGGTAGCGGGAAGAGGGAGCTGGAGTCCTTGGGGTCATCCACGCAGAGCAGCCTTGCTGAGTGGACCGCTCTGACCGAAGCTCACGCAGTCGTCGATCGATTTGGATGGACAGGGTGATCAGATTTTCAAGAGTACCTGGTATACCCACTCGGGCGAGCACATCCTTGAGACTGTCAGAGAGACCCATGCGGAATTGGTGTCGTAAGGCAGCATCATTCCATTGAGTGTCTGTGCTCCAGCGACTAAAGTCTGTGACATAGTCCTCGGCCGCTCTGCGACCTTGCTGGAGCGCAAACAGAGCAGCTTCCGCCGTGGCGGTCCGCTGGGGGTCCTCATAAAGCTGGGCCATGGCCTCAAAAAAGGCTAACAAGGAGTGGGTCTGTACGCTGTTCTGTTCGCGTAGTCGGTGGGCCCAACTCTGGGGTTCTCCTTGGAGTAGGGTGATGACAAACCCCACCTTGCTGGCTTCAAGTGAAAAAGTCCGGGGTTGTAGAGTGAAGTATAACTGGGTTCGGTCTCCTGCGAATCTTTCCTGAACAGAAACTCTGGGTTCAGGCGGGAGCATTACTACAGAAGGAGTGGAGGCAGACTGTACAGGTGCAGTGGAGGAACCCGAAGCCACATGACTGGGATCTGATAAGTTCTGGACCTGTTCGTCCAGTTTGACATGTCCTTTTTGTAGGGATTTAACGGCTTGCGTGAGAGCTGCAAGGTGTGTGCAAATCTCCTCCATGGGTGAGGTTTCACCTGCAGACTCGGTCATGGCTGTTTGATACTGTTACGTGCCTCCGAGGATGAGTCTGACTCGTAGGAGAAGACCTCTCATACAGCTCTGGTTCAGGAGCCACCGGAGTGGGAACAGTGGTCTCGGGAACACAGCGGGGTAGGAGTGCCTGTGGAGACTGTGGTGGTTGACGCTGTAGATGGTTGATGATCCTCCAGGTTTGGCTGGAACTGCAGATGACAGCAGGATCAGTAGCAGGCTGAAGCAGGGAGAGATAAGCCAGGTCAACACGGTAACACACAGAGCCAGTAGCAGGCAGGTGCAGGGTCAGGCGAGCCGGGTCAGATCGGGTGGTCAGGCAGAGCAATGCGGAGGACTGGAGCAGGGTCAGATAAGCAGGCAGAGGTCTGGCAACGGAACAGCAAGTAGTAGTAGCAGAGTCAAGACAGGCCGGGGTCAGGGTTGGAGATAACAGGTAAGTCAGCAGAGCCGGGTCGTCCAGGTAATCAGATAGCAGATGCGGGTAGAGATACTCAGAAGCTGCAGATCAAACAGCACTGCATAAGTGCAGCTGCTGTCCTTTTAAAGGCCCATTGGCGCCAAACAGCGTTCAGTGCGCGCGCACACGCGCGTGCGCAAACGCGCTGAAGGATCGCACGTGCGCACACGCACCGAAGAGGCGCGCACGCGCGTTCCTGTGTCCAGTCATGGTAAGTCCCTGACAGGAGCAATGCCCGCTGCTGTGTAGTAAGCTTGCAAATTAGGGACCGAAAGGCCACCATTGATTCTGCAAGCATATAGAACTTGCCTCTTGATACTGGGACTCGTTGAGCCCCAGACAAAGTGCATAAGTTGGTGTATTCGGAGGATGTGGGAGGGTATCTGGACCAGCAAAACTCGAAAGTAATAGAGCAATTTCGGGAGGAAAGTCATGCGCACAAACGCTATTCTGCCAACCCAGGATAACGGAAGAGTAGACCATGAAGCGAACATGGCCGCCAGCTTCCCAAGAAGTGGGGGGAAATTGGCTCGGTATAAATCCGAGTACCTCGGAGTAAGCTTGATCCCCAGGTAGGGTAATGAAGTTAACCACTGGAAAGAGAACGGAAGATTGTAGGGAGTCCAGTTCCGAGGGGCGGAGGTTAATAGACATTGCCTTCGATTTTGCCGGATTAATAAATAGGCCCGAAAACGTGGCAAAAGTATTTAAAAGAGACATCAGGTTGGGGAGGGAAATTCTGGGCTTGGTGACAGTCAACAGGATATCATCCGCAAACAGTGATAATTTGTGTGAGTTACCTGCTACTTCCACCCCTGATATGTCCGGGTGTGATTGAATGGCCTCCACCAAGGGTTCCAGGGCCAGAATAAATAGAAGGGGGAGAGTGGGCAACCTTGTCGGGTTCCCCTCCTAATGGGGAAGGTGGGCGACTCAAAACCATAATATCGAACTTTGGCCTGGGGAGAATCATAGATAGCTGAAACCCAGCTCAAAAAGGAGACCCCAAAACCAAAGTGGCGAAGGACCTGCATCAAATAAGGCCAAGACAACGTGTCAAAGGCCTTATTAACATCCAAAGACAAAAACATTGTTTCCAGGGATCTATTCTGCACTATATGTTGGATTTGAAGAAGGCGCCTAATAGCATCTCCTGCCTGTCTACGAGGAACAAATCCCACCTGATCCTTCTTTATCAAACGTGGGAGAAAGGAATTCAGGCGGTTGGCCAAAATTTTAGTCAGAATTTATATGTCGATATTAATTAGGGAGATTGGCCAGAAATTAGCCCAAGAAGAGTGATCCTTATCTGGTTTAGGAATCATTACAATATTGGCGGTCAGCAAATTTGGTGTGAATGACTGCCCCACCCCCCCTTTACCGAGTTAAACATAACCGCCAAATGTGGGGCAAGAACGTCTGCCATTTTCTGGTAATACAAGGCTGTAAAGCCGTCCGGGCCCGGTCTCTTACCTACTTTCAGTTCCTTAATGCACTGGAGAACTTCCGAGACCTGTATGTCACGGTCCATAAGAGACATGTGAGTGTCGGATAGGGAGGATAAGGGTAAATCCTTCAAGAAGGCATCCAAGCCCTGAGTAGAAGAGCGAATAGGAACGGAATAGAGTTTAGCGAGACGATGAAGGAATTTGTCCAAGATCCGCTGGGGGTTGCTCGTGAGGATATAGTGACGGGTGCGCAAGGATATGGGAGCAAATTTCGGGGCGAAGGTACGCAGTCTTTTGGCTAACATCGCATTTGGCTTGTTCGTCTTGGCATACCATTTCTGATGGGCCCAACGTAGGGTGCGCTCCGCTTCTTCGGTCAAACATAGATCTAAGTCGGTACGGGCCTTGTCTAAAAGCCTGCGACTGGCCAGGGTGGGGGATTGTTTGAAGGCCGTAGACAGGGCCTCCAAACGCTGCTCCAGAGTGCGACGAACCTGAAGTCGCTCCTTCTTACGATTCGACGCTATACGAATAACGTGGCCCCGAAGGACAGCTTTATACGCTTCCCATAATGTCACCGGAGACGAGACAGACCCAGCGTTAAGTCTAAAATATTCCTCGGAAGCTTTGTGGATGTCAGTTAAAATCAGTTCAAAGGACAGAAGAGAATCATTCATCACCCAAAGGGAGTGTTGGGGTTTGCTGAGTAGGGAGTGACAAACAGTAAGAACTGGATCATGGTCTGACCAAGGGGCCACTAGGATAGAGACAGAGTCAATTAAAGGGAGGTGTTTTCGTAGCACAAACATATGGTCGATCCTAGAGTGAGAGTGGTGAGGGTGGGAGTAATGAGTGTAGTCCCTACCTAGGGGATGAAATTCCCGCCAGATGTCTACTAGGTCATGACCGTGCAGGGCCCGCAAGAATTTTTTAGCCGCAGGGGGGGGGCTTATGATCCGGTGTATAGTGATTAGGGTTGTCCCGATACCAATACTAGTATTGGTATCGGTACCGATACCAAGCATTTGCGCGAGTACTTGTACTCGCGCAAATGCTCCCGATGCCCAGTCCGATACTTTTTTTTTTTTCTCAGAGTGGGGGGCGGAGAGCGGGACGGAGAGTGTGCGGCGGGGGGCGGATACCAGGGCCGAGAGCGTGGCGGGGGCGGAGACCAGGGCCGAGAGCAGGACGGAAAGTGTGCTGCGGGGGACGGAGAGCGGGGCGGGGGGCGGAGACCAAGGCGGAGAGCGTGGCAGAGACCAGAGCGAGTCTTCAGGCGGGTAAGTAAAATGAATCTGATCCAATTGCCTTGCCTGTCTGCTGCTCAAATGCTCCCGGAGCTGTGCCCCCTTCACCTCCATGCCGCTGTTCCCCCTTCACCTCCATGCCGCTGTGCCCCCTTCACCTCCATGCCGCTGTGCCCCCTTCACCTCCATGCCGCTGTGCCCCCTTCACCTCCATGCCGCTGTGCCCCCTTCACCTCCATGCCGCTGTTCCCCCTTCACCTCCATGCCGCTGTGCCCCCTTCACCTCCATGCCGCTGTGCACCCTTCACCTCCATGCCGCCGTCCCCCTCCGTGCTCCTCCTCCACCCCCTCGGTATCTCAGGATGGAGAGCGGAGGTAGGAGCCGGTAAATCCGGCTCCTTACTTGTCGGAATGTACAGAGTCAGTGATCACTGACTCTGTCCATTCACATAACTGAAACATCGTAAACTGTGTTTACAATGTTTCAGTTTATGAATGGAGAGGAGCCGCTGTCTTCTCTCCATTCATTTTCAGCGCAGCTGAGGCTGCTGAGAGAGGGACTGGGGAATCTGTGTCCCTAGACCCTTTCCCTGTCTCAAAGGGGAGATGTCAGAGGTCTGTTAAGACCCCTGATATCTCACCAAAGCCCCCCACAACAAGGCTGATTAAAAAAAAGAATAAAAAAAAAAAAATAATAATTGTAAAAAAAAAAAAAAAAAGAAAAGAAAACACACACACTGACACTGACCCCCCCCCCCCCTTAAAAAAATAAAGCATTGTAAAAAATAAATAAATAAAATAAATTGTAAAAAAAAAAAATGTAAAAAAAAAAAAAAATACTGACACATGAGATTAAAAAAATGTATCGGTATTCGGTATCGGCGAGTACTTGAAAAAAAGTATCGGTACTTGTACTCGGTCTTAAAAAAGTGGTATCGGGACAACCCTAATTAGTGATACAAAGAGGGGTTTAGCCTCACGTTAGAGTCACCCGCCAACAGAAGGGTGCCTTTCTGATGAGCCCTCAACAGGGAGCAGACGTGAGTCATTAAGGGTCCCGGATTGGTATTCGGGGCGTAGTAAGTCATGATAGTTACCTCGTTGTCCTGAACAGAACCCTGCAGAAGGAGGTACCTGCCGTCTGGATCAGCTATTTGTTTACTGCAAGTAAATGGAATAGATTTACGTATGGCAATAAGAACCCCTTTCTGCTTAGTAGGGCCGTTGGCTAAATAAACTTGGGGGTAATTTGCAGCAAAATACTTAGGACAGGAAGAGGAAGAGAAATGGGTTTCCTGTAAACACGCTATATCTATGTTCTGCTGTTTCAGGTATTTAAAAACCTTAACCCGTTTGTGAGGTGAATTCATGCCCTGAACATTCAAGGACAACCAGCGTAGGGTCATTGGGTCAGAAGTGTGCGAATATGAATTACTCTGTCCACACACCCTGGGGACCAGAAGGGAGAAAAGAAGGGGAGGGAAAAGGAAGAGACAGCAAGAAAGGAAAGAAAGAAGAGAAAAGCAGAGGACATAAAAGTACAGGGAAGAGCTCGAAAAAGAGCAAGTACTGAATACAAAAATGTATCATGACGTTGGCAGTTAGGCCCACAATAGGGTGGGACCATGGCCAGGACAACCGTCTCAGCCAGGTGCCAACACATGGGGGTAGCAGTGGTCAGTCGGAACCACCTGCTTGCTGTGAAAAAATGCAAACAACCTAAATATCATAGAATCTATACAGTACCCAAAAACATAGGCAAAATAAATAAATAAATAAAATTAAAAATAAAGAAAAATGTAAGGCAAATTGAGATCAGTAACAATAAGGCAGCCTCAATGCCTAACGTGCATAGCAAAATGAAGATGCAGAGGTCCCCCGGACTGCCAGAGATGACAGCGACAAGGCTATCCACTCCAGAAGGTCGAGTGGACCCGCGCAGCATAGCCGCATCCCCAGCAGGGATGAGCCGAACACCACCCTGTTCGGTTCGCACCAGAACCTGCGAACAGACAAAATGTTCGTGTGAACTTTAGAACCCTATTAAATACAATGGACTCGAACGTTCGAAATCTAAAGTGCTAATTATAAAGGCTTATATGCAAGTTATTGTCCTAAAAAGTGTTTGGGGACCCGGGTCTTGCCCCAGGGGACATGTATCAATGCAAAAAAAAGTTTTAAAAACGGCCGTTTTTTCGGGAGCAGTGATTTTAATAATGCTTAAAATGAAAAAATAAAAGTGAAATATTCCTTTAAATTTCGTACCTGGGGGGTGTGTATGATATGCATACATACAAAAGTCATTGATAAAAAAAAAAAAAAGCGTGGGGGTTCCCCAAAATTCAATTACCAGGCCCTTCAGGTCTGGAATGGATATTAAGGGGAACCCCGCCGCAAATTTAAAAAAAAAATGACGTGGGGTTCCCCCAAATATCCATATCAGGCCCTTCAGATCTGGCATGGATTTTAAGGGGAACTCCACCCCAAATTTAAAAAAAAAATGGCGTGGAGTCCCCTTAAAAATCCATACCAGACCCTTATCTAAGCACGCAACCTGGCCGGCCGCAGGGGAAGAGGGGGGGGACGAGAGAGCGGACCCCCTCCCTCCTGAACCGTACCAGGCCACATGCCCTCAACATGGGGAGGATGTCCCCCTACCATTTCACGAAGAAAGCGTATTTTTTTTTTTTTTAAAAACACACAAACACCTTGAAAAAGTAATTTATTAAAAAAAATAAAAAAACATTCCAGCGGTGAAATCCAGTGTCCCTCGGCGATCCCGATGTCCAGCGCTGTCCGTCATTGGTTATGCCTGAGCGGACCTGATGGGGAACTTCCTCCTCAGTGTTTTAAATGTATAGACCCGCCCCTTCTAAAGTTCCCCATCAGGTCCGCTCAGCGGACCAGATGCGGAACATGACAAGGGGCGGGTCTATACATGTATTACCAAAGTGAGAGAAGTTCCCCATCAGGTCCGCCCCCTCGGTATGTCGGACCTGCCTACGTCATTGGCCTGAGCGGGAAACTTCCTTCACTGTGTAAATTTAAATTACACAGTGAAGGAAGTTCCCCGCTCAGGCCAATGACGTAGGCGGGTCCGACATACCGAGGGGGCGGACCTGATGGGGAACTGCTCTCACTTTGGTAATACATGTATAGACCCGCCCCTTGTCATGTTCCGCATCTGGTCCGCTGAGCGGACCCGATGGGGAACTTTAGAAGGGGCGGGTCTATACATTTAAAACACTGAGGAGGAAGTTCCCCATCAGGTCCGCTCAGGCACAACCAATGACGGACAGCGCTGGACATCGGGATCGCCGAGGGACACTGGATTTCACCGCTGGAATGTTTTTGTTTTTGTTTGTTTTTTAATAAAGGACTTTTTCAAGGTGTTTGTGTGTTTTTTTTAAAAAAAAATTACGCTTTCTTTGTGAAATGGTAGGGGTACAATGTACCCCTTACCAATTCACATAGGGGGGGCGGGATCTGGGGGTCCCCTTTGTTAAAGGGGTCTTCCAGATTCCAATAAGCCCCCCGCCCGCAGACCCCCACAACCACCGGGCAAGGGTTGTGGGGATGAGGCCCTTGTCCCCATCAACATGTGGGCTGGTACGGTTCAGGAGGGAGGGGGGGCCGCTCTCTCGTCCCCCCCCTCTTCCCCTGCGGCCGGCCAGGTTGCGTGCTCGGATAAGGGTCTGGTATGGATTTTTAGGGGGACTCCACGCCATTTTTTTTTAATTTGGGGTGGAGTTCCCCTTAAAATCCATGCCAGATCTGAAGGGCCTGGTATGGATATTTGGGGGAACCCCACGTAATTTTTTTTTTTAATTTGCGGCGGGGTTCCCCTTAATATCCATTCCAGACCTGAAGGGCCTGGTAATTGAATTCTGGGGAACCCCCACGCTTTTTTTTTTTTTTTTCAATGACTTTTGTATGTATTGCCGGGAGCCGACAATTCATTAATAGCCGCGAGTCAGTTTTAAATGACTTTTTTTCTTTCAAAAATGACACTTTGTGCAGGGACAGTTCTAAGCACGGGAAACATGCGCCACTTTACATGCATATCATACACACCCCCCAGGTACGAAATTTAAAGGAATATTTCACTTTTATTGTTTCACTTTAAGCATTATTAAAATCACTGCTCCCGAAAAAACTGCAGTTTTTAAAACTTCTTTTTGCATTGATACATGTCCCCTGGGGAAGGACCCAGGTCCCCAAACACTTTTTAGGACAATAACTTGCATATAAGCCTTTATAATTAGCACTTTAGATTTCTCCCATAGACTTTTCGAATTTGCCGCGAACACCCCAATTTGTTCGCTGTTCGAAGCTCATCCCTAATCCCCAGTCCCACCAATCCACAAGGCAGGAATGGAGAACCGAGACACGGAAACTGACAAGGCAACCAACCTAGCAAACAATGGAAGTGCACCCCTACCCAAAATGCCTCACCCCCCCCCAACCCCACAGACCTCCAGGGATCCACTAAGATAAACATAACAAAGAGCAGCCCGACCCGCCTGGGCAATCAGAGGTGCAGCTGAGGAGAGAGGGGTTGGAAGGCAAACTAAAGTCAGAACCCTGCATGGTGACACAGGGGGGTAAACGTCGCCCCGGACCGCCATCCCGCTGGTGGGGTGGCCTATAATAGGGCGACCCCCCCGGCCATACTGCAAGGGTCAAAGTGTAGTGGAAATATGGCAGGGGGACACTGTCCAAAACTCGCCGCCACGATCCACAGTGCAGCACGGCATCAGGCAGCCTGAAAAACTGGAGTCGCCGAAAAGGTGAAATAGGCATCTTCAGCCATTATTGGATTGTTGGAACCGCTGTGCCTGTAGATTGAGATCTCTGAGATGATTGAGAGGGCTGGCGGGGAGGCCTGGAGGGACCAGGTCTGGAGGACAAAGACGGAGCATCTGGTTGGGATGGTGGGAGACCCAGCTGCAGGTCCAGGAGGTGTCGTTTCAGGTCAGCCGGGGAGGTGGCGTGAAACTTGCGGCCCAATTGGGAAAATGAAAGCTTAAAGGGGAACCCCCATCTGTATTTGATCCTGTGGGATTGTAAAACTTGAAGATAGGGTTTGAGGCCTCGGCGTCTGGCGATGGTAACCGGTGAGAGGTCAGCGAATAGCTGTAGAGAGTTACCTTGAAAGGAGAGGTCTTGCTGCTCTCTTGCGGTCTGCAAAAGCCTCTCCTTAGTGCGGTAATAATGAAATTTGATGATGATGTCCCTCGGGGGGCCCTCGGAGGGTTTAGGGGCCAGGGACCTGTGGATGCGGTCAAACTCCAACCTGTCCACCGGAATCTCGGGGGCCAGTTCCTGGAAAAAAGCGGTAGCTGTTCCCTGCAGGTCAGCGATGACTTCGGGGTTTCCGCGAATATGAAGGATGTCCCTGCGGGCCCTATTTTCTGCATCTTCTAACTTGTCTTTCAGGGATTCCAGCTCAGCGGACAATTTGTCTACCTCCTCCTCATGGCCCTCTAGCACAGTGGTGGCCAAGTCCATACGCTGTTCCAATTGATTAGTGCGGTGGCCTATCTCTTTAAGGCCCCGCACAAAGTCTGAGGAGAGTTTGCGAGAGGCTGCAGTTATCTCATCCCTCACTATACTGTGGAACTTGGCCAGCATAGCATCAGAGTCAACAGGAAGAGGACTCACCCGGTCCGTGGGGAACAGATGGAGACTGTCCGTTGGAGATCCCGGGCCCGCGGTAGAGAGCTGTGTGTCGTCATCTGGCTCTGGAGGTTCGGGCGCCATCTTGCCTTTGCCCTTGCCTAAAGCTGGGGAGGATTTGTTGTGCTGTTGGATCCTTTGCCTGGATTTAGCAGAGCGGTATATACCGCTGGCAGCCTGGAGTGTTCCCGAGCCTCTGGAGGTAAGAGCGCAGCGTCCCCGCTCAGTCTATGCTTAAGAAAGCTGGGTGATTAGTTCCGACGGCGCGGAGCGGAGGAGTCAGGCAGCCATCTCCTTCACTCGCATGCATGCGCCCCCAAGAGAAAAGATTCAACATTATACAGACATGAAGATTCAACAAAGCAGCTAAAAACATACGATCGCCACGAGCGGACATTTATGGTCAAATGCTCCGCCCATAGGCTATAGAAGAATTGTAATGTTGGCTGACTAGTAATAATATTTAATAAATATAATTATTACTAGTCATACAACATTAGAATTCTACTATAGCTTGTGCGCGGAGAATTCGACCGGAAATGTACGATTGCGGCGTCGTACAGTTTAGCTGCTCCGTCAAATCTTCTTAGAACATTCGACAGACACCATAAGCCTTCAATGACAGATTCGACCTTAATTCATTCAGATTTTTTTAACGAAACAAAATAAATAAAAACGAATTTCGGAAGTAACTAAATAATTAAATTTTTCGGATGAAAACAAAATATTTCAGTGTGCACATGTCTAGGCCCTTTCAAAAAGGTGTGTATATGTAATGACAGATCATGTGACACTTAGATTGCACACAGGTGGACATCATTTCACTAATTATGTGCCTTCTGAAGGTAACTGGTGGCACCAGAGCTTTTTATGGGCTTCATAACAAAGGGGGTGAATACATATGCACATGCCAATTATCAGTTTTTTATTTCTGAAAAATCGTTTTATATATATATTTTTCTAATTTTACTTTACCAACTTAGACTATTGTGTTTTGATCCATCACATATAATTCAGATTAAAAAAAACATTGAACTAAAGGCTGTAATGTAACAAAATAGGTAAAAAGCCAAGGGGGGTGAATACTTTTGCAAGGCACTGTATTTAGTTCTTAGTAATTCATTGGCAGAACATTTGTAATGAATGGGCTGCCTTATTGCAAAGCACATTACCGCGTGACTTCATGTGTGCATCCATTTAATGTGAATAGGACCTAACTGAATAACATGATTAGTGCTGCAGCCCACAAGTGTGAATTGGCCGAATTAGGCTCCATGTACACAGAAGCTGATAAACTGCAGTTAATGGGCGTTTTGGCGTTTTTTTTAAAAGCCCATTAACTGCACTCTATGTTAGCCTATGTGTTCATGTACACATAACGTTTTTTAGCTTTAGGCCTCATGCCCACGGGCGTTTTTTCAGCCGCGTTTTTGAGCGTTTTTTACAGCTTAAAAACGCCTGTCCATGTTAGTCTATAGCTTCATGCCCACCTAGGCGTTTTTGAGCTGTAAAGAGCATAGGCGTTTGTAAGCTGTAAAAAAAACCCAGGGCCAGTGCGTTCCTCAGCGTCAGAATTTGGCAGGAAAAAACGCGAGCGTCAAAAAACGCGCAAAAACGCGCACTAACGCGCCCTAACGCGCAAAAAACGCGCACTAACGCGTGGTCGCGTTTTTAGCTCCGACGTTTTTTTTTTTTTTTTTTTTTTTTCAAAAAAAAATAAATAATAAAAAATAAAATATTTATACAATAACATGGACAGGCGTTTTTAAGCTGCAAAAAACGCAGCTGTAAAAACGCCAGTGGGCATGAGGCCTTAATGAGCAGTGGAGTTAATGGGCTTTTTTCTGAACGCAGGAAATTTGCGTTCAAAGTGCCGTTTTTTGGCAGAAAAAAACGCAAAACGCCGAAAAACGCTCATAAACGCTCATAAACGCTCGAAAACGCTCAAAAACGCTGGCCGCGAGCGTTTTTTAGTCCATTGAAAAAAAAAAATTTTTTTTTTTTTTTTTTTTTTTAAAAAGCTAAAAAAAGCTACACTGAAAAACGCTAATAAAAGCTAGTAAAAAAACGCTGATAAAAGCTAGCTTTTTCTGCTGCTTTAAAAACGGCCGTTTTTGAGCTTCTGTGTACATGGAGCCTTAAAGTTTCTGATCCTGACAAGCCCCAGGCATACCCCCCTTACTCCCCAAACTGTCTCCAGCACCCATTTTTCAGCTCTTCCAGTATAGAGATGAGTGTGTAATGGGAGCTCTGGTGATGTTTTTTTTCGTGAGCAGATGAAGTGTGTGTTTTAAACCTTTTGCAGATCTTGAGTTTGCTGTCTGTACATGTTGGCTTCCAATTGAGTCATTTTTTTATTGCTGTACAAAGATGACACAATCTGTTTCCCATAGAGGATATAACATTTCACAAGGATTAACAATGTAAGGGCTTGTTTACGCTTGCATTGGCCCCGTGAAGAGAAATCTGTGGTGGATTGCTTTTCAGAGGGCATTTGACAGTTGGTGAGGAGGCATTATGTTGCCTCTTCACTGCCTGATTTAGCTCCCAAAAGCCCGCACCACCACATGCATAACTCACAGTTGCAGGGTGGTTAAACCATGACCCCATTGACTTGAATAGGTTGTGTTTGGCAGGTGGCACTGCCCCCCAGATGCAATAGGGGAATGGGACAAGGCATGTATACTGTTTGCCCCCATACAGCTGTCTTTGGGAGCAGAAAAAAGGCAGTTCAGCAACATGTTTTTACTGCCCTATATAGATTATGTTTTTGGGGGCTGATCAAAAAAAAAAATGAATGAGTTTTTCCATCCACACAAGGTGGACAGAGGAATCCACCCTGCCGTGTTATTGTATTCTGACAGCAAGGACTCCTCCGCTGTCAGAATAACGGAAAATGTAATTCAAATACTTACCGTAATTTTCCTTTCCTGACGAGCTCCATGTCAGCACAGCTGGGTGAGGCTCCGCCCACCCCTACGTGATCAGGACTTAACTATAAATTTTTCACTCACCTCAACCTCAGCGTTCTTCTCATTTCCTCCTACATGCAGGACGGAGGTGTGCTCCTCTACCTAGCCGGTCTAAATGGCTGGCGGACCGTCCATACGTGTGGATGAAGCTGGACGAAGTCCCTGGTGTCTAGTCTAAATGACCATAATCCAGGGAGCCCCGCTGTTGGTCCTGCTGACATGGAGCTTGTCAGGAAATACTGATTAGCGCTGCAGCCACTCAGTTGCAGAGCTGATCAAAGGCAAATTTTCCAACAAGCCGGGTTTGGGAGAAGTCGATCATTAGATTGACTTCTCTGGAATAAAAATTGCCATACATGGATTGAGATTCAGCCAGTCTCTGCTGAACCGGACAAATTTAGATTCATCTATGACCAGTTTAAAAGAGCTTATTATTATTCTAGCAAACTAAGCACATTTCTAGCACACCAGCTGAGATAAAAGTATAGCTCCTGTCTTCAGGGAGATCACATTACACTCTTTAATTCCTGGCAATCGGTTTTGTATGCTCCATAGATGTTTTCAAGTGGCTCAATCACACGACTACATATGCTTGTTAAATGTAGAATGTCATGTGATTTATCCTTAATATGGACAATACACTTATGCCGCGTACACACGATCATTATTCACGGCGGTTAAAAAACCGCCGTAAATAATGACAGGAAAAACGAGGGAACCGCTTGGTTCCCTACACACGGTCGTTTTTCCCGTCATTTTTTCTCTTGACGAGAAAAACGACCGTCTGTGGGCTCCGCGGCAGTGTTTCCCTATGGGAAAACTGCCGCGGAAAAAAATGCTGGAAAAAACGACGAGAAAATTTAGAACATGTTCTAATTTTTCTCGTCGTTTTTTATGCCGTTTTTCTCGACGAGAAAAACGACATAAAGCCCACAGACGATCGTTTTTCTCGGCGAAATGAAAAAATGCTGTTTTTCTCGTCGAGAAAAGCGGTCGTGTGTACGCGGCATCAGATTTATTTTTTTTCATTCATCCTGCGTGTCTGAACAAGAATCAAAAAGAACAGATTTTCTTGTCCACGCCGCCGCCTATACATGTATCGAAATTTGGCTGGTTCAGCAGGGTCCGGACAAATTTTTGATCCATGTATATTAGGGTTGCCACCTTTTCTTCAAATCTGAACACTTTAGTGGCGCACAGCAATCTTTTTTCATAATATAAACTATGCATATATTTTGCAATTAAATAACATTTCTAATCAAATGTGTCCACAGAGTTCCTCTTTTACAGCTGAACTCTGGGGACTCTAACATAAGGGATGCTCCGGGAACCCTGATCTAAGGGGGATTGAGAACTCTGGTGTGCGGAGAGGACTCTGATGTGGGGGGAACACTGTGGCCTCTGGTGTAAAGGGGAACTCTGATGTAAGGGGTGCTCTTAGAACCCTGATTTACCTTAGTGTACTAACTCAGAGGCAGGAGAGAGAAGGGGGGAGACTTCAGTCACAGACAGGGATGGATGGTGAGCTCAATCACCCCTTGGCAGTCAGCACCTCTCATCCAGATATGTCTGAGGCCGCTGGACTACTAATTTCTGGCCCCCACAGTGCCAGTGATAGGAGTGTTGGCAGACACAGAGGGGTAGGGGTGGTAGGAAGAAGTGCGGATCAAGCCCTCTCTCCTCTCCCATCTGTGTGGGGGGAGGGGTAATTGTTAGTGCTGGCTTTGGGCAGTGTGAAAGAGAGTGTAACAGACATGCTCGGCTTACACAACTGCATCCAGTAACCCTGGAAGGCATAGAATGGTCTGAATAATGTGTCCAAGTTTCAGGCGGTCTGAAACCTGGACACGTGATTCCAAACCCGAACTGTCCGGGTGAATCCCGGACAGGTGGCAACCCTACCTGTCACATCTATAAAATACTCCCAGTTCAAGCTCCCTTTAATAGAGGCATAATACTTACTTCTCTGGCAACCCCAGTCTTCTACGCCTCCTCAGTTCCCAGCGCTGCACCTTCTATAAGAGTCTCTGGTATCCAAAACTCCCAGAAGTGTCAGACCCGTGTCTTGCTGTGTTTTTTTTCCTTGGACCCTTGTTCCTTTTGCCCCCTCTTCTTCTGCCTGGTGCTCCAGGCTGTGGGTGGTCCCCCGCTGTCTTCACATACAATGCAGGGCTATTAGCCTTGCGTTGTATTTGGTGAGGTCAGCTTGCGACTGCTGCCTGGTGTGAGAAGAGGCTTTGGGAGACTGGTTGCACAGATAGAGGGCTTCTGCTGAAGTGAGGAATAAGGTAAGTATTACACCCTATTCTTCATCCTCAAGACTTACTGAACGTTTAACCCTTGTAAGTGCAAAGGGCGCCACTGCAAGGGTAATTTTTGTGTAATTCCTGAAGTGAGGCTTTATGGGTAAAAAATACTCTTTATTTTTTGGTTCGTAGCGTTTATTCCATCCAGTAATGAATGCAGAAAATATGATGTATTAAAACAGTAAATATATATAAACATATTAGTAAGGGCCCATTTACACTGTTTTAACGCACGTGTTGCTGTGCACTATAATGCATGTGTCTCCCAAAACTTCCCGAAAATATAAATAGTGCCTGTTCCTACCTCAGCACTGCAGTGCAATGTGTTTTTAAAAATATGACATGTCAAACTTTTTTCCTTTTGTGCATTGGGAGGTACAAAGAAGTCCAAGGCAAGACCTCAAAATGTACGTTACTTGCGTTTCAATTACGTATTGGCAACGGGTATTACCAAGCCCTGGTCAATGGCTGTTTAAGTGGTTGTAAAGGCTCAGGGTTTTTTTAGCTTCATACATTCTATGCATAAAGGCAAAAAACCTCATGTTTGCAGCAGCCCTCCATAATAATTACCTGAGCCCCATTCGATCCAGTGATGTGCACAAGCGCTCTCCAGGGACTCTCCCTTTCTTATTCACTGAGAGAGCAGCGGATGCCATTGGCTCCCACTGCTCTCAATCACAGCCAGTGAGCCAATGAAGAGTGAGAGGGGGTTGGGCCAAGCTACGGTTCTGTGTGTGAATGGACAACTGAGCCTTAACTCGAGAGTGAGCCTGCTCGGGTGTACCCATAGCAAACTGCTAGCTCTGGGGGCACTCGACAGGAGGGAGGGGCCAGGAGCGCCGGCAGGGGACCTGAGAAGAGGAGGATCAGAGCTGCTCTGTGCAAAATCACTACACAAAGGAGGTAAGTATGACATGTTCTTTGTTTTGTTTTGTTTTTTGTTTTTTAATTCTGCCTTTAATATCGTTTTAACTCAAGCTATTCTAAATCCTAAAGTGAAAAATTCATCGCCAACTTGCATCAATAGTACATCGGCCTAAAGCCCCTTTACACACATGTATAGATCTAAATGGGATCGGAGACTTTTATAATCTCATCACACTTCCAGACATTGGTGACTACATTAGAAACCAAAACAAGACTTCATAGAACATTTCTGTTTCCTGTTCATTAGTTGATCTATGTTCAGTATGTCACAGACATATGCCATATGATTGTACATAAGTAAACATGAAGGGAGATGTCTTACAAGAGATTTTTAGTGATATGTTCCAGTACATATTGTCAGTTTCATGTACACTAACCAACAACTGTGTGTTCGTTTTGTAAAAGCCACCTCAAAAGTACAAATGAGTCAGAAATTAGTCACTGTGTTCACTCTTCCAGACGTGTCTCCAGAATAGTAAGGAAACCTCTTGCTTCACTTTTCACTTGAACGGCCTGTCCTGTGCACGACAAATGCACCAAAGTGGCTCCAAAACCTTTTTTGGAGTGGAGCATGGCACATCTTTTCACCATTTTGGAGCATTTGTAGCACGTTCTCGTTCGACAAAATGCGCGTCTTCTACCCACGCATGGGGTGCCATTAACAATTAGAGGCACTAAAAGCATGATGCATGTTTGCAGCAAATGTGCGGCAAAACGCGCTTTTTCTTTGAACTTTATGAGGCATTTTGGGAATGCCAGGTGTGAATGGAGCCTAATACACCATCACTGACTAAAGCTGGCCATACATGGATAGAAAATCGTTCGAAAAAACGTTTGATAAGCCCAATCGTTCGACTCTCGAAATGTTAGCGGGCACATTTCGATTCTTGAAATGCAAAGTTTTATGTCAAATTAAAGTTCCGTTGTGTTGTAATTTTGTTGCGTAATTAAACAATTTTCTAAACATTGGTAGGGAAATCGATCATAAATAATTTGAAAAACTATGTGCATTGATCGACCAAAAATTTGCCATTTATGTCATTAACAATCAATAATATGTAAAAAACTATTTGATACAATGGTGGTGTTAACACACAGTCGTTCAACAGATCTTTATCAAAAACAAACGTTTTTTTGAAAGATTTTTCTATCCGTGTATGGCCAGCTTAAAGCGGAGTTCCGACCAAAAAAAATAAATATTAAATGTCAGCAGCTACAAATACTGCAGCTGCTGACTTTTAATATATGGACACTTACATGTCCAGGGCACTCCCGATGTCAGGCTCCAAAGCCGATTTGTCTCTCGGCTCTCGGGTGCTGCCGCCGCCATCTTCGGTAAGGGAATCCGGAAGTGAAGCCTTGCTGCTTCACTTCCAGGTTCCCTAATTTGCATGCGCGATCCCACTGGTCCCTGCTGTCTTCTGGGACCTGTGTGTCTCCCAGAAGACAGCGGGGGGGGGGGTCGGTGTAGGCGCCGGACGTGGCGTAGGTCACCATGGTGATCTATGCCTGGAAGTGGAAGTAAATACCTGCATTACACAGGTATCTGCTCCCTCCTCCCCCCTGAAAGGTGCCAAATGTGACACCGGAGGGGGGGAGGATTTCAAAAAGCGGAAGTTCCATTTTTGGGTGGAACTCCGCTTTAAGCACTTCCACCTAGAAGCACTAGGGTCATCGGTTCAAATCCCAACCACGGCACTACCAGCATTGAGTTTGCATGTTCTCCCTGTGCCTGCGTGAGGGTACTCCGGTTTCCTCCCACACTCCAAAAGACATACTGGTAGGCAGTGGCCGCTCCATTAGGGGCGCATGGGTTTGCCTCCCCCCTAATCCATGCCCCTAATCTACATACAGGGTGCCAGACACATGGATTTCAATGGAGTTTTTTATTTATTTATTGTATTTATTTTTTTAGCACGTGATTTAAGCCTAAGGCTCTAATTAAAATAAGGGTGGGCTCAGGGCGCAGTGCTAGTGCAGCCAGTTGTGTGACAATAGCGAATTAATATTCGCTATTGTCTTCCTGATTCTCCTCCTGGCCAATCAGGAAGCGGGTCTTAAGACCTGATTGCCCGAGAAGAGAAGAGACCGTATTGGCCAGGAGCAGGGGGGAGGTGCCAAGGAGGAGATGCAGGGGGAAGCCGCCGAAGCTGCCAGCAACCTGGATGGGGTAAGTGTGGGCTGATGGGTGGGCGGATAATGGGCGAGCGACGGGGGTGGGGTTTGTTCGCTGATTAATTGAGTGACGGGGTGGGGGGCTTGGCCGACCGAACGAACGAGGGGGGTCAGGTGGTTTGTTTGGCGGCCCCCCCCCCACACAAAAATAGAGCACCAGCCACCACTGCTGGTAGGTTAACTGGCTCCTGTTTAATATGGCCCCAGTATGAACACACTATTATTAGGGACCTTAGATTGTAAGCTCTTTGAGGGCAGCGCTGATGTGAATTTACGATATATATGTAATGGGCTATGTAAATTGTTGGCACTAAATAAATACCTGTTATAACACATAATAAAAAAACAACTGTTTCAATACACCATCAACTATCAACACATCACTCGCCATAGAAACAGTCCGCTATCATACCTCCCAACTGGCACGGATTGTGCGGGTTTTACCCGCAGAGGCTCCTCCTTCCCGCACTCCCGCGAGACTATCATGTTTCCCGCACAGCAGGAAACATGAAGAGAAGAAGAGGAGCAGCAGCAGCAGGTGAGAGCCCCCCCCCCCGCGATCGGCGCACTAGTATGCCCCCCCCGATCGGCGGCCCCGGCCCCCCGCCACGCCCCAAACCCCCCCCCCCCCGCTTAAAAATTATTTTTTTTATTTTTTTTGCAAGTCCCCGCTCAACAACTTCTGTGGCAATTCCCTTTTTTTTTGCCAATGTCCCGCACCCCCCCCCCCC
This sequence comes from Rana muscosa, assembly GCA_029206835.1. Lineage (NCBI taxonomy): Eukaryota > Metazoa > Chordata > Amphibia > Anura > Ranidae > Rana > Rana muscosa. Next base: position 388,258,799 of record CM055120.1, read on the forward strand.
GCTCAACAACTCTGGTTGGCAGGGGAGAGGGGACATCAGAATGTCCCGCGAAGGGACTTTACAAAGTTGGGAGGTATGCGCTATAACCGTTTAATAAAGTCCTAGCTGTAGGTACTATTTCCATGTGTCTAAAGAACACATTTTAGGTGGGAATCAGCACATATAAAGTGTATCTAAAACTTTGGATAGATTCTGAATGGTTTAACCCCTATTAGCAGAATTGTCAGATGTGTGGCTGGTGACACTTAGTTAATAGGGTGGAAGGCACCTTAACAGAGATTAAAGTGGTTGTAAAAGCGCAAGTTTTTTTTTACCTTCATGCATTCTATGTTTGAAGGTAAAAAATCCTTCTGTGTGCCTGAGCCCTCCCAGCCCCCCCCCCCAATACTTACCTGAGCCCCCTCTCCTTGGCTCTCTGGGGACTCGCAGGCCTGATTGGCTTTTGGCAATGGCTCCTGCTGCTGTTGATCACAACCAGTGAGCCAATAAGGAAACGGAGGGGGCGGGGATGAGCCACAGCTTCATGTGTGACTAGACACACAGAGCCATGGCTCGGGAGTGCGCCTGCTTGGGTGCTCCCAAAATACACTGCTTGCTGTCGGGGCCCCTGGCAGAGGGGAGGGGCCAGGAGCGCCGGCGTGAAACCCGAGAAAAGGAGGATCCAGGCTGCTCTGTGCAAAACCATTGTACAGAGCAGGTAAGTATACCATGTTTATTATTTTAATGTAAAAAACAACAAGGGTTTAGTAACACTTTAACCACTTCCCGCCCAGCCTATAGTAGAATGATGGCCAGGCGGTGGTTCTGTTAACCTGACGTCTTTCAGGATAACAGCGAACGGTGGTGCGCCGTGTCAGTCTGACACACCGCAACACCGATCTCAGTAAAGAGCCTTTTTACTATGTGATCAGCCGTGTCCAATCACAGTGTAAACAGGAAAAGCCGTATATCGGCTTTTCCTCACTCGCGTCTGACAGACGCGAGTAGAGGAGAGCCGATCGGCCGCTCTCCTGTCAGGGGGGTCTGCGCTGATTATCAGTGCGCCCCCCCCCCCAGGATGCCAACTTCAGACCATCAGGAATGCCACCAGGACCACCAGGGATTTCCACCACTGATGACCACCACGTATGCCACCCATGGCCACCAGGGATGCCAATCTGTGCCAAAAATCAATGACAATCGGTGACCACAAATGGTGCTAGTCAGTGTCCATCACTAATGCCTGCCGGTACCTCCTTATCATTGATGCCCATCATTGCCATCTATCAGTGCCCATCCATGCCAGTCCATGCCCACCTATCAGTAAACATCAGTGTAACCTTTCAGTGCCGCCTATCAATGCCCATCAGTGCTGCAAACCAGTGCCACTTATCAGTGCCCATCGTTGCATATTAGTTCCCATCATCAGTGCCACCTCATCGGTGCCACCTTATCAGTGCTGCCACATCAGTGCCCATCAGTGAAGGAGAAAACGTACTTATTTACAAAATTTTATAACAAAATCAAAGGAAAACTTTTTTTTTTTTTTCAAAATGTTCAGTCTTTTTTTATTTGTTGCGCAAGAAATAAAAACCCCAGCAGTGATCCAATACCACAAAAAGAAAGCTCTATTTGTGGGAACAAAATTATAAAAAATTAGCTTGGGTACAAGCGTAGGATGACGGTGCAATTGTCATTCAAAGTGCGACACCTGACAGGTCCGCTTAAAGAAGGGGTGTCTGATGATATTGAAGTGGTTAAGGGTCAGTTAACACTAGAATGTGCGCATTCGCACATACACAGTTTTGTGTGTTCCCTTTTTGACAGCCCATTCATTTTAAGAGAACTAGATAACATTTGTATACAATTGACGTCCCAAATAATTCCTCCTGTGTGGTGTAATTGAGGCATTACAGGTTACTTGCATTCCCCTAACATGAGAAAATATCCCTTATGACAGGTCCGCTTAAAGAAGGGGTTAAAGGAGTAGTAAAGTTACATGTTTTTTCACCCTAATGCATCCTATGCATTAAGGTGAAAAAACATTCGACAATACCGCCCCCCCCCCGAGCCCCCGTTTTTCTTACCTGGCCCCTCGAAAGTCCCATGCTCGTCCCCGTCATCCTCTTCGTTTTTCAGCCTGGCCGCCGATTGGCTACACTGGATGGATTGAAAGCAGCGCAGCCATTGGCTGGCGCTGCTGTCAATCACATCCAATGACGCGGCACGCCGGGGGGCGGGGCCGAGTGATACAGTCGGCGGCTATGGCCGCCGCTGTATCACGGGAGCGCGCCCGCAATCACTCCACACCATGCGAGCTCACTCGCATTAAGGTGTGGAGTCCTTGCGGGGAGGAGCCAAGACAGCCGCCGAGGGACCCCAGAAGACCAGGATCGGGGCCACTGTGTGCAAAACGAGCTGCACAGTGGAGGTAAGTATAACATGTTTGTTATTTTTAAGCAAAAAAAAAAAAAGCTTTAGTGCTCCTTTAACCTCCCTAGCGGTAATCCCGAGCGTGACTCGGGGTTGTTTTTTTATGCTAGGATCGGTAACCCCGAGTCACGCTCGGGGTAGACATTGCAGAGCTCGCAGCGGAGTTTCCCTACCTTCTCCTGGCGATCCAGCGATGATGTCCTCTGCTGTGATCGCCAGCGAGATCTCCGGCGAGTGTCGGCACTTTCGACCCCATCTGACTTCCTAGTTCCGTTCCCTGCGAGCCGCAGCGGCGCATGGGAGCGGAACTGGGCGGCAAATTCAAAAAGGTAAACACATAGTATACATACAGTATACTGTAATCTTACTGATTACAGTACTGTATGTAATAATTACACACCCCCTTTGTCCCTAGTGGTCTGCCCAGTGTCCTGCATGCACTTTTATATAATAAAAATCGTTCTTTCTGCCTGTAAACTGGGGATTGTCCATAGCAACCAAAAAGTGTCCCTTTATGTCAAAAGTGGTTTTAGACCAGCTAGAAAACAGCGATAATAAATTAGAATCACTCGCAGAATTGAGCGATAGCGATTTGTGGGGAAATTCGTCATCAAACACTAAATCTAATGACAGCGACAATTCTGCAACTGAGCAAATTTCAGTGTTTTTGATTTGATTACATTATTGAATAATTTTTATTATAATTAGATTACTATTTTTTATAATTATTTATAGTTATTTATTATATTATAATTTATAATTTTGTGTTTTATATTTATCATACCCGGAATGTTTACTAGACTCTGGTTTGGTCAGGTTTAAGTAAGTAATTACTAAGAATCGCAGGCCTATAATACATAACACCAAATTTTCATGCAAAATAATTGTACCGCTTTTGGTACATAATTCCAGAAAGAATCATACCGCCAGGGAGGTTAACTACACAGAGCCTGTGGGGGGCGGGGCTGCTTTGTATGGTACTTTTTTCATGACGTCACACACGCCCAGTGTTTAGAGAGGGCGGGGTCACGGGGATAAAGCTTTGCATAGATCAGCTGTAGTGAAACCCAGGCCACGCGGTCATGAGACAAACACCTAGTCAGTGATTGGCTGGCAAGGACGGCGCCCTCTGCAATTGTGTATTTTGATTGGCTAGCAGCTGTTGAGCCTCCAGGATCACGCAGTGTGCACGCAGAGGTGATGCTTGTGAAGCTGGGTGTGAGTGGCAGTGCAGGGAAATTCCTAGGCGAGGTCTGTGTTATTGGAAACCGACTCCTTCCTGTTGAATGAGTGTGATTATAAACACAGAGGCTGCTCTGTGTTCTGTTAAAGCTACAGCAACGTTTATTTCTTCTTCCTGTCTGTGTGAAGCCTCAAACTAAAGCTGTAACCATAGCAACAACAGATTGCATACCGCTCATCCTGTGGCTGATCCATAGAAACATAAGATACGTTAGACAATTGTTTAGGTGACAGCTGAAATATGATTGGCTGCTAGGGGCAAACTCTTCTATTTCTCGACTACTTTCCCCGAAGGATCAGTGTTTAGTCTTCATATATGAAAAATGGCAATTTAATTATTGATCCCTTCATGACCGAGGTCAATACGACTGTCACCACCCATCCCAATGATACACATCCATCTCATTGTGGTCAGTTTTCTTCTTGTTGGGAGCAAAGTCTGCATCTCCTCTAATGGTTAGACGTGTGCTGACACGTGTCTCACCTGAAGCAGAGCATGATCCTCTCCCTTCGGAGACTGGGCCGCAGGGCAGTATTCCAACATGATAACTAAGGATGAGCTCCGGCGCGTTCGCAGAGCTCGCCAGGAAGTCTGCACTGCGCTGCACTAATGGGAAGGCCGGCCGTAGGCGGGCCTGAGTTTGTAGGAGGAGTCGGGGGTATTTAAGCCCGCCCGCCTCCTCCTTACTCCTACGGCCGAACCTTTGTTGTTTACGTTACGACGGTGACGACACGTGACGTCATTTGCAAGAGCCGGCCCGGCCCGGCTCTGCTCCACGAGGAAGAGGGGCTCTTGATTTCTGTTGTTGCGGTGCGGCCTCCGCTCGGCTATTTTCGGAAGGGTTTCATCTCGTTGGCGGTACAGGTATCAGGGAGGGGGGTGTGTGCTGCAGCATCGGATCGGTGGTAAGGGGTTTTGTTTTTGCTGCGCGTCATCTGGGGGGGGGGGGGTGATGGCCGCTGCATCATGTCATTTTGCCAGGGGGGGTTGTTTTGCGGCTGCATCTTGTTTTTCTTACAGGGGGGGGGCTGTTGCTGCAGCTCATGTCATTTTGAATGGGGGGGGGGGTGTTTGCACAACTGGCAGTTTCACTCATTGCATGGGCCGGTGGGATTTTCGGTGGGCTTGCCCACACGTTGCAATTTCTGCACTGTGCAGCGTCACGTGGCATTTCACTGTGTTTTCACTTGGGGTTGCAGGGTAGTATCTGGGGCATGTGGGGGAAGCTCATATGTGCGGTTCATCTCGCCTCTTCTCATTTTCAGCAAATTGTCATTTTTTTTTTTTTTAGTTATTTGATGCATGTGTCTGTCGTTTATTTTTTCCTCTCTTTTAGGACGTTAACAAGTTTTACGTTTGCATCAGAGTCTGTGTTTTCCTTTTCAGGTTGTTTCAGTAAGTGTCATGCATTTGTTCATCCACGTTTTGATGCTCTTTGATTCACGCAGGTGACAGATGCACAAGGGGGGGTGGTTCTTGGGGTTAAGTCGAGTCGCATGCATTCCGTCCTAGGTCTTGTGGGTTGTTAGGGGGGGGGTAGTAGTTCCACCGCAGGGTCACCCACCACACTTTTGGGTGTTAACGGTTTGAGATGTTCGTTTTTAATTGACTTGGTCGTTGGCAAGCCTCCTCAACCGTTTGGGTTTCACGTTGCATTTTCCTTCATGCGTCACATGGCACGCTCGTACATGGCCTGACACGCATTCAGGTCTCGTAGGGGGGTTCTGCTGGGTTTCATCTGTGGCACTTTGGTCCTCGTCCTGGGGTTCTGATTCATTTTCAGTCCCAATTCGTCCATTTATTTCAGGGCTGTCAGGCGCCAGACGCAAGGTTTCTCGTTTAGGTTGAGAATTCCCGGTACAGGTAGGTCTGGGTTCTGGGCATTATGCTCTGCATTTCTCATTTTCACTTAAGGGGCGGTTTGCCACTGTGGTTACCTATTTCGTTAGGTCTTAGCGGGTTGAGTTGTTTGTTTTTAATTGACTTGGGCAGTGGCAAGTCTCCTCACCCGTTGGCTCAATCCTTCGTTTTTAAATCAGTTGTATCAGATTATTCCGTTAATCATTAGTCCTGTCACGTTGCAGGTTCTGGGGCGGCCTGAGTGTTCGTTTTTTATTTATCTGCGACCACAGGTGGCTCGGCCCTCCTAGTTTGGGGGGAGTGAACGTTCCGGGCCAGTTTAGGTTTTGTTTTAGGGTTTAGAGGGCGGTGGGGGCATTGGGAGTTGGTTCTAGGTTTGTTGGTCTGTAGTGAGTTCTGTTATGGTGTTTTTCATTTGTTTTCCAGTTGTTTTAGGACATGTCTCAAGCAGCGGGCATTGAGGATTTCGCCTCCATTTCCCCTTCTCCAGCAAGGGGGTCAGTTCAGGGCGGCACGCCTATCTTGAGGTCCTGGACGGTTCCAAGGTTGATCGCGGAGTTGCGGCTCAGGGGCATCTCGCACTCGGCATCCGCTCGCAAGGCAGAGCTATTTAGACTTTTGTTCCCCTCCTCTGCGAATTCTGACACGGAACAGGTCACCCTACGTGCCATGGCCACATCCCTGACTCAGATCCATTCCACCCTCAGCTCTCTGGCAGGCTCTTTTCAGGATTTAAGGGCCAGGGTTGAGGTTCTGGAGGCCAGTCCAATCTCTGCCTCGGTGGAGCTGGCTGTTCCTGGGGTCACGGCAGGGCCCGAAGTCCCCATGGTTCCTGGGCCTTCTCTGGGAGGTACTGTTTCCAGTGTCCCTTCCGTCTCCCCAGCCCATTTCATCCCAGTGAACATCAGGAAAGACATTCTCAATGGGAAGGTTGTCAACCTGGTGTCCTTGTTGATAGCCACTCACGATGTGGCTGACAATAAGTCATACGCCTGTGGGGACCACAGGTTAAACCGCAAGCTCTCTATCCCCGAGTTCATGTTGGCTTTCAGTTTGTTTAGAGACATTGTTTGCTCTGCGAGTCCCCATAGGAGAGAGGAGCTGGATCACTACCTCTATGCGGTGGTGGAGTTGAGTCACAAGTTCGGGGGTACGACGTTTTATGATTACCACCGATCATTCTCCACCAAAGCCGCCGCCTTGTTGGCCCAGCATCAGGTGGTTGCAGTCTGGGGCAAGATGGATACGGAGCTTTTCTGCTGTCATTTTGCGGGGTTGAGGTCACCGGTCTGCGCCACCTGCCAATCATCATCGCACACGGCTTATTGGTGCCCCAATGTGGAACCTCCGGCTCTTCCAGGCACTTCCAGAGCTTTCCCCGCTTTGCTGCCAGCACCTACTCAGGCTGCTAATGTGGACAAATTGGGTCGGCCCATTCAGTATCTGGGGAGGTCACCCATTTGCAATAATTTCAACCACGGTGTCTGCAACTACAGTCAGTGCCGGTTGCTGCACATTTGCTCAGGCTGTTTTAGGGCCCATCCCAAGTCATCCTGTTCGCTCAAGCAGGGCAAGAACAGCTGACTGAGCTGCATCAATGTCGGGTTTCTGCAGGACTACTTGTCCTCTCACCCTTCCACTGAGTTATGTCATTTTTGGTGGAAGGTTTCACACGGGGCTTCCACACCGGGTTCATCACCCTACCATTAGACACATTCGAGAGTCCTAACCTCAGGTCTTGTGGAGTGGACGTGGAGGCAGTGGACGTGTTACTTCAGTCCGAACTCGACAAGGGGTTCATCATCGGTCCTTTCCCTTCATCTCCATTCCAGTTCTGGAGGGTCAATCCGCTGGGGTTGGTCAAGGGGAAGTTTTCAAATAAATTAAGATTGATTTATGACTTGTCCGCCCCTCATTGCTCCGCGGTGCCTAGCCTAAATTCGTTATTCCTTCTGAAGAATTTTCCTTGAAGTATGCATCTGTAGACCAGGCCATACAACAAATCATCAAGGTAGGGCGGGGGGCTTGGCTGTCCAAGGCAGACATTGCCGGTGCTTTCAAGCTTCTCCCTATCATGCTGTCCCTCTGGCAGTGGCAGGGGGTAAAGTGGAGGGATTCATACTATTTTGCCACCACACTCACGTTTGGGTCTAAGAGCAGTCCGTGGTTATTCAATGTTTTTGCTGAAGCTCTTGAGTGGATTCTCGTCCATGTGGAGCATTGCCAGGAGGTCATTCATTACCTGGATGATTTCCTCCTCATCGAAAGTCCCCATAGATTTACAGAAGTTGCTGGCGTTTTTTTCGGCACTCAATGTGCCACTATCTGTAAAGAAGTTGGAGGGCCCGGCATCGGCACTCACTTTTTTGGGGATCATTCTGGACACCGATGTCGTGCAGGTTAGGCTTCCGGCTGACAAGCTCACCAGGATTAGAGAGTGCATCCATTCCTTTTCGGTCTCTCCGGTCTGTACCAGGGATGAGTTGTTGCCTCTCTTGGGCATGTTGAATTTTGCCATGCGGATCATTCCGCAGGGTAGATCCTTCATATCCAGGTTGGGAGCTTTGCTACCATCGGCCCTGGATTCGGACTCGCAAGTCAAGCTGGATGCTGCGGCGTTGGCTGACCTTCGCATGTGGGACGAGTTCCTCCGGTGTTGGAATGGGGTGGCCATGTTCATTCCTGCGGAGTCTAGTTCCTCTCTCCAGGTTGGAACTGACGCAGCAGCCACGGTGGGCTATGCTGCCATTTTTGGCACTCACTGGTTGGCTGGGCCTTGGCCGGAGGACATGTTGGCTATCCCGTGGTTCACAGAGTCATCTGCTTTATTTGAGATTTTCCCCATAGTGACTGCGGCTTGGGTATGGGGCAGTTCATGGTCAGGGCAGACAGTGTTTTTTTCCACGGATAACCTGGCGGCCTTGGAGATTATCACCAAGGGGAGGTCTCAGTCCTTGGTCATCATGTCTTTCATTCGTAGGTTGATTTGATTATTCCTGCAATATCATTTCCACATCCAGTGCAAGTTCATCAGTGGGGTGGATAATGTGGCGGCTGATGCGCTATCTCGGCTCAACTTTCCGACTTTTTTTTCCAGCAGGTCCCGCATGCCGACGCATGTGCCACACCATCCCCGCAGGCTTCCTTCCTGATGTTGGATTGAACTCCCATTGGCTTAACACAGCAGCCTTAGTCGGTGCATCATTGTCAGTCAATACCAAGAAGGCTTACACCTCGGCCTGGAAGGCCTTTCAGGTTTTTCAGTGGCAGTACCCATGTGACAACACCCCTGATGTCCGGTATTTGCTGGCTTTCATTGCATACTGCCATACCAAGCTAAGGTTGTCTCATGGCACCATCAGAACTTATCTTGCCGGGGTTCAGCACCATCTGTCCCTGCAGGATCCAAATCGGCCTTCTATTTTCTCTGCTCATGCCATCAAGGCTGCTTTGAGAGAAATCCGAAGAACTTGTCCGCCGGCTACCGTCTGTAGACTCCCAGTCACAGGACACATTTTCCGGAGTATTTCTGGTTTGCTGGATGCGCTGCCTTTCGGGAGGCTCCTCCGTGTGGTGCTCAAAGCTGCCATTTACTTGGCTTTTTTTGGGTTCCTTAGGCCGGGTGAGTTTTCCAGTTCCGGGCCTGGTTCCCGCATACTCACGATAGACCAGCTGGGCAGACATCCGAATCTTTACAATTTACATCTGGCAGCTTGCAAGACTCAGCAGTTCGGGGCTGGCACAGATGTTTTGTATTTTCAAACTGGCTGTGCATGGGGCGCTGTGACGGTCTTGGATCAGCTCATGGCACTGATCGGCGACAAACCCAGGGATAGTCCCTTCCTTACATTCGCGGTGGCTCCCCTCACGGTGGCGCAGTTCTCCAAACACTGCCGCACATTGTGGTCCAACTTGGGTTTGAACCCGGCAAGCCTGTCGGGTCATTCATTTAGGATTGGGGCAGCCTCTGCGGCTTCACGCCAGGGTATCCCGGCTCATGTCATCAGGAAGTTGGGGAGGTGGAATTCGACATGTTTCACCAGGTATATCCCTGATCCTCAGGTTGAGATGGCTCGGGCCTTCATACATCTGACTGATTGATGTTTTGTATACTGGCAATAAATCTGTTACTGCTTACCCTAGTGTTCTCTTTTTTGGCCCCTTTTAGGCGTACTGACCACGTGACCTTTGGCACACTCCAGGTCTTGCTCATATGTTATTCTCCACGTTTCGTTATTCTATCTCACGCTGAGACTCCGAGTACAAATGGGAAGGCCGGCCGTAGGGGGTCCTGAGTTTGTAGGAGGAGTCGGGGGTATTTAAGCACGCCTGCCTCCTCCTTACTCCTACGGCCGGACCTTTGTTGTTTCCCACCCTCCCGGTCCCTTTTATTTTGCTTATTCTTTTATCATGTCTTGTTTGGGTATGCCCCCTTTTAGGCGTACTGACCACCTGACCTTTGGCACACTCCAGGTCTTGCTCATATGTTATTCTCCACGTTTCGTTATTCTATCTCGCGCTGAGACTCTGAGTACAAATCACAGGCAGTGAGACATTTTCCCAGAGATCGGGAAATGTCTCACTGCCTGTGATTTGCACAGCACAGTCCTAGCTTCCTGGCGGGCTCTGCATGTGGGCTTTGCGAACACGCCGGAGCTCATCCTTAATGATAACGACCCCAAACACACCTCCAAGACGACCACTGCCTTGCTAAAGAATATGAGGGTAAAGATGATGGACTGGCAAAGCATGTCTCCAGACCTAAACCCTATTGAGCATCCGTGGGGCATCCTCAAACGAAAGGTAGAGGAGCGCAAGGTCTCCAACATTCACCAGCTCTGTGATGTCATCATGGAGGAGTGGAAGAGGACTCTAAGGGCAACCTGTGAAGCTCTGGTGAACTCCATGCCCAAGAGGGTTATGGCAGTGCTGGAAAATAATGGTGGCCACACAAAATATTGATACTTTGGGCCCAATTTGGATTTTTTTTATTTTTTTTTTAATTTCTTTATTTATCTACTTTTATCCAGCATACAAGAGAAATGACAAATAACAAATTTACTGATTCAGTTCAAACCAATGAGTACCCACCGGGTCTATTCAATATACAACCTTCCTCTTATCTTAAATACAACATATACCTAGTTATATTGAAATATTCCCTCTCCTTTGGTTCTTCCCCTCCTAGATACCGGACTCCCCCCCCCCTTTTTCCCTCTTCATCTTTCAGGACAGCCACCTTAGAGAGATCCCGGCTCCTCCCCTCTCAGGAAACACCGCCTTCATTCAAAGATTTAAGCCTCATCCTCCCACCGGGCCCTCAGTTATGGTGTTTCCTCCGGTGGGGAGACACCGCTAGGGAACCTAGCTGAGCTAAGAAGCCTGGGGAGGCTGGCGAGGCTGAAATTACCTGGGAGGGAGGGAGACAGTTCTCTGGCTGGCTGTCCCACTCTCTCTCCTACCTTCTTAGGACCCGGTCAGCTGGAGCGCCAGCAACGCCGGTTTCAAATCCGCACGCCCCAGGCTTCCCTTAGTGAAGGAAGAAGCCTGGGGAGGTCCGCTCCTCATCTCACCTAGGGTGGCGCTGTGGGAGTTGCAACAAGTCCCCCCTGCCTTGCGGCAGTCAGTATGGAGCTTATGGGCTGTTCTGGATGGCGGGTGACGTCAGTTCCGGAGGGGGTGTGCACTTCCGCAATATCCGTGTCTTCCGGTTCCGGACGTGGCATATGAGAGCGGACCTAGCGCTGGCTGGTGCAGCCCTTTCTTCCTGCGCTGTAGAGACAGCTATTGGAGGCTTGTTGTGACCACGTTCCTCGGCGGAGATGTCGGAAGCAGAGGCTCCACGAACAGCTCCGGGAGACAACAGCACCAGCCACTCTAAGGTAAGTGGAACCCTGGGTTGGTGTTCCCTTACCGGTCCTCATTAGCTCCACGGGTGTTTAGCCCTCCCTGGTGGTCGGGGGGGTAAAGGGGTGTGTCTGGGACCCTGGTGGTGGTTGGTCCTGGGGGGTGCACCCCTGGTGGTCCTCTGTTTAGGCTGGTGGATTTGAGTTTTACACTGCGCTCTCTCTCTCTCTCCTCTCTCTCTCTCTCTCTGTCTGTCTGTCTGTCTGTCTTTTCAGAAAGCCACGAGTAAATCACCCCATGGGTCTAGGAAGAAGTGTCCTTCATGTAGAACCACCATGGGGGATTCCTGGGCCAAGGCACTCTGTAGGGAGTGCATTGATGGACTAGTTAGGGAGCAGGCAGCAGAGCAGGGGGCGGACCTGGCAGCATCAGTAAAGGAGCTTTCCAGTCCTTTCAGGCACTTTTTTCCTCTTTCCAGTTGCCTCAGCCCCAGAGTAATCCTCCACCAGCGCAGCAGAGTGTTGCCCCCACCCTTGCGGTAATGCTCCCTAGAAGTGGTGAGCAACCGCAAGATTCCAGAGAGGAAATTGAAGATGAAGCAGACAATGCAGCTTCAGATTCTGAAAGTGAATCAGCACTAGAGGAGTTGGACGGGGAGTCCCACAAGCTCCTCACGGTATAAACTTTCTCTTGAAGAGGTGGAGGAGCTCTTAGGAGCTATCCATACCACCTTTAGGTATTCAGGAAGAAAGGAAGACACTATCCCTACACGACCAGATGTACAGGGGCTTAGGGGAACAGAAAAAGAGGGTGTTCCCGGTCCACGAGGTCCTGGTTGATGCCATTAAAAGAGAATGGCAGGATCCAGAAAGGAAACCTTTCTTCTCAAAGACATTGAAGAGAAGATTTCCCTTTGCTGAAGACGAGTGTCTAGTCTGGAATAAATCTCCTAGATTAGACGCTGCCTTTTCCCAGGTCTCAAGGCACATGGACCTGGCCTTTGAGGATATGGGAGTCCTTTCTGACCCCATGGATAGAAGGATGGACTCCCTTCTAAAAAAGTCATGGGATTCACCCCAAGGAAATCTCAAACCTGCCATGGCGGCCACAGTGGTGGCCCGCAACATGGAATATTGGCTTACACAGATCAAAGCTCACATTGAAGCAGGTACGGCGAAGGAGACAATTCTTGCCTCTTTCCCCATGCTACTCAAAGGAGTTGCATACCTTGCAGACGCGTCTGCAGAGTCAATACGCATGTCAGCAAGGTCTACTGCCCTGACCAATTCTGCAAGGAGGGCCTTGTGGCTTAAGACTTGGCAGGGAGATGGCGCGTCCAAAGCAAAACTCTGTGGGATTCCCCTCACAGGGGACCTGCTATTTGGACCAGGCTTGGAGGCCGTTTTGGATCGAACGGCTGATAAGAAAAAGGCCTTTCCCCTTAAAAAGAGATTTGGGGAACAGACCAAAAGGAAGTTTCTTCCTCAGGGGAAAAAGGAAGCCCCGAAAACCAAACAGAAGAGGGTATGGGGACCAAAAGGAAAAGGGCGTGGGGGGGCGATTTTTCGCCCTCCTGAACAGCCCAAAAAGACCCAGTGACGGGTTCAAGGTGGGAGGAAGGTTGAGGGCCTTCCTCCCACAGTGGGAGATGATCACGTCCAACCAATTTGTGTTGGGGATCATCAGGAGAGGATACAAATTGGAATTTTCCAATCCTCCCCCACTCAGACTGTTAATCACAGACCTCCCAAGATGTGCAGAAAAATCATCTGCCCTTCTGACCTCCCTTCAGGAGTTAGAGGAACAGGAGGTGGTAGTCCAGGTCCTAACGCCAGAGTCGGGCAGAGGCTTCTACTCCCACATTTTTGTGGTCCGCAAGCCGACAGGAAAGTTCAGACTTATTCTGAACTTGAAACCCCTGAATCTTTCAGTCATCTACAAAAGATTCAGGATGGATTCAATTTATTCGGTGAAAGCCCTGCTTCCTCCAAACTGTTATATGGCATCCATAGATCTGAAGGATGCGTACCTGCACATTCCCATCGCAGAGGATCATCAGAAGTTCCTCAGACTGGCAGTAATTATGGGAAAAAGGGTAGTCCATCTCCAATTCAAGGCTCTCCCCTTTGGCCTATCATCTTCCCCCCGTATTTTCACCAAAGTGATGGCGGAAGTCTTAGCGTTCATACGACTCAGGGGATTCTCAGTGATCGCATATTTAGACGACCTGCTTCTGTTTGCCCCTTCTCCGGAACAGCTGTCTCGGGACCTTCAGGTAGCAAGAGACATTCTCGAAAATCTGGGCTGGCTCCTGAACCTGGAAAAAATCCAACCTGGTTCCGTCCCAGAAAGTCATCTTTCTGGGATACTGGTTAGACTCAGTAAGTCAGAGAGTCTTTCTTCCACAGGAGAAGGTTATGAAGGTAAACAGTGCAATGTCAGTTCTACAAGGCAGTGGCCTAGTCTCAGTAAGAAGGGCTATGTCAGCCTTAGGTTTACTGACATCAACACTCCCAGCAGTTCAGTGGGCGGGATTACATTTTCGCCCCCTACAACTGTTTATCCTAAAGGTCTGGGACCACAGCCAGCAGTCTATAGACTCCATGATCACAGTACCAGGTCAGATCAAGCGGTCTCTCTGGTGGTGGCGAAAGGGGGCAAATCTGACACAGGGTCTAGATTGGGTCCTTCCAATATCCAGGACGGTTACAACCGATGCGAGTGGCACAGGTTGGGGAGCACACCTGGATTCCCAGTTAGTACAAGGGACCTGGAAAAAGGAGGACGCAAGGAGGTCCTCCAACTGGAGGGAGCTGAGGGCGGTCTCACTGGCCCTCAGGTCTTTTCAGGGGGAACTTCAGGGCCAACACGTGAGAATCCGAACAGACAATTCCTCAACGGTGGCCTACATCAACAGGCAGGGAGGTACCAGGAGTGGGTTCCTGTGGAGTCTTACAGAAGACATCCTCAGGTGGGCCGAGTCCAATGTTCTGTCCCTTTCAGCATTACATCTGAAGGGGGAACAGAATCAGTTGGCGGATTTTCTCAGCAGGAAAACCCTAAGGGAAGGCAACTGGGTCTTGAGCCAGGAGGCCTTCAACATGGTCACTCAAAAGTGGGGGGTGCCATGTGTGGACCTCTTCGCCTCAGGGCACAATGCCAAAGCAGACCTCTTCTTTTCCCTGAACAGACGAGATGGGGCACTAGGGGTAGATGCCCTGGCTCAGACCTGGGCATTCTCCAAGTGCTATGCTTTCCCCCCTCCTGTCCTGATTCCTGCAGTGCTGAGGAAATTCCGGGAGGAGAATACAACCCTAATTCTAATTGCGCCACATTGGCCAAGGAGGCCGTGGTTCTCCATCCTGAAGAGTCTGGCGGTAGAACCACCTTGGTTTCTACCAGCCCAGAAGAACCTTCACACTCAGGGCCCAGTCTGTTGTCCGCACATAGAGAGGTGGAACCTTGCAGCCTGGCTTCTGAGGAGGAATTGCTGAGGGGCAAGGGATTCTCGGATCGCCTAGTGGCAACCCTCCTAAACTGCAGGGAAAAAAGAGACGCAGGTTATCTATTTGAAAGTTTGGAAGCGTTTCAATAGTTGGTGCTTGGAAAGCTCCTTTGACACCCGAAGTTCAGTAGCAGTATTGGAATTCCTGCAGTCCGGGGCTGATAAGGGCTTGGCCCTTAGCACCCTTAAGGGGCAAGTGTCCGCCTTAAGCGTTTTCTTAGAGAAACAACTAGCCATGGACCCTTGGATAGTAAGGTTCTTTAAAGCACTAGCTAGACAGAGGCCAGTCAGAATTTCCTCTTTTCCTGTATGGGACCTTTCCTTAGTTCTACAAGCTCTTACAGAAGAACCCTTTGAGCCACTAGATTCGTGCACAATTGAGCTTATCACCCTCAAGACTGTGTTTCTAGTGGCAATCACTACAGCAAGGCGAGTGAGTGAACTCGAAGCCCTCTCAATTAGGGCTCCCTTTTTTCAAGTTTTTAGGGATCGTGTAGTTTTTAAGACAGATCCGGCCTTTTTGCCTAAAGTATCTTCTAGATTTCATAGAGGTCAAGAAATTGTTTTGCCTACCTTTTGTTCAAACCCTGTGAGGGAACAGGAACAAAAATTTCATAACTTAGACGTCAGGAGGTGCGTCCTTCAGTATTTAGAAGCTACAAAACAGTTTAGAAAGTCTGATTCTTTATTTGTTTTATTTTCGGGGTCTAGACAGGGCTCTAAGGCCTCTAGACGCACGATAGCCAGATGGCTAAGGACAGCTATTAGTAAGTCTTACATATTAGGGGGGTTAGAAGCCCCGGAGGGTGTTAGGGCACACTCTACCAGGGCAATGTCAACCTCTCAAGCAGAGTGGGCTGGTGCTTCTCCGGAGCAGATCTGTAGAGCAGCAATGTGGTCCAGCTTTACCACATTTGTGAAACACTACAGATTGGATTTGCTGACAGCCAAAGACCAGGCCTTTGGCCGTAAAGTACTGCAAGCAGTAGTCCCACCCTAAAGTAAGGTACTCGCTTATCCTCTCTAAGGTGGCTGTCCTGAAAAATGAAGAGGGGAAAAACGGAGTTACTTACCGGTAACATCCTTTTCCACGAATCTTTCAGGACAGCACCGGTACCCACCCAACTATTGGATATTTCTATGAGCTCATCGTATGAGGCCGTCAGGTAAGATGTTTATATGTGAATGACGTGTTCTTGTGTCTCCCCAGTTGACCGGAGGTACTCTCGAAGAACTGAGGGCCCGGTGGGAGGATGAGGCTTAAATCTTTGAATGAAGGCGGTGTTTCCTGAGAGGGGAGGAGCCGGGATCTCTCTAAGGTGGCTGTCCTGAAAGATTCGTGGAAAAGGATGTTACCGGTAAGTAACTCCGTTTTTTTTTTTTTGTAACTCAAATTAACCCCCAAAAAAAACACCCCATCCAGAAAAAATTTATCTCCAGTCAGCAGGGGAGGTAGAGGAAGGCAGAGCTCTCCCCTCACCCCCCACTTTTTCCTCATCTCAAGTTTCAAAAAGGGACTTCCCTTCTTCTGAGTATTTAAATATGTTCCATTGTGCTCAAGTTTCAGAGTAAATCTCATGTCGGTTTTGAGATGATACTGTCAAATCCTCCATCCTATTTACCTCTTCGATTCGTGTGAACCATAAGAAGATTGTTGGAGGTTTCGTGTCTCTCCACTGCCGAGCAACGCACGCTCTGGCCCCATTGATAAGATGGCGTAAAATTGATTTACTGTATGTTTTTCCCCGGTATTTCGGATACGTGCAGCAAGAATAAAGCTGGATCTTCTGGGAGGTTATATTCAGTGAATTTCTGTGCTATCTGACGTACCTCCCTCCAGAAATGCTGCAGCTTCGAGCACGACCAGAAAACATGAAGTAATGTCCCTCTTTCTTCCTGGCATCTCCAACATTTGTCCGGGATCTCCGGCAAATATTTATGGAGCAATGAGGGTGTTCGATACCATCTTGTCATGGTTTAAAATTGGTTTCTTGGGCCCAATACATATAGAAGATTTTAACGCAAGATTTATAATCTGCCCATGTTGTGCCTGAGTAAATGTCCTGTCCAATGTAATTTCCCACTTCCTTATATATGGAGGAACATAGTCCTCTGAAGGAGCAATCAATAGTCCATATATTTTCGAGAGTTTATGATAACAAGGGCCCGTCTCCTCGCACAGCTTTTCTAAAGGGGTCAATGGTCTTAGAAATCCCTCCCCGGAGGTGGAAGAATATTGAAAAAAAATGTCTCAATTGTGCTCCACTCCAAAAGTCCAGTCGGAAACGATCATTAGATGAGGTCAATTCCATCAGTGAGGGCCAGTTACCCGTCATTAGGCTTGTGCAATTTGTTTCGTAATGAATCGAAATTCATGCGAATTCAGCAACTTTCGAACATTCGGAATTCGAATTTCCGAACAAAGCAATTACGAATAAAACCGAATCCGAAATAAATTATATCGCAAATAGCGAATGCCCTCGGCATAATTCGTTATGAAAAAAGTTACGAATCCATTTGAAGCACAATAACACTCTGCTCTGCTCTCTGCTTCTCTCTCCCCGTGCTGAACTCCCTCTCAAAATGGTGTACAGGGGCGGAGACTATAGCCGCATGTAAAAAACAAAAGTAAAATACGAGATTTCGAATCGTTACATATAAGCGCTATGTATTTAGAAAAGTAAAAATCCATTCGAAGCACACTAGGCATAATGGGCAGCGTCGTTGTGAGAGAGACACGGAAAATCACAAATCAACGAACCCAAAAAAAGATACGAAAGTAGGAGTTGTGTCCAGAATCAACTAAAAACAATGTACTCTACCGAAAGTACGAATTATAAATCAAAGAAAAATAAGACTTTAATACGAATCATTCCGATTCAACTAAAAATGTCGCTTGCGAAAATACGAATTAGTCCGAACACGAAAAATCGCGTCTAGCAAAATTACGAACGATTACGAATCAAGAGGACCGAAAAGAAACGAACCGAAACTAAACAAATTTTTCCGTTGTGCACAAGTCTACCCGTCGTTACTTGCACAAAGTGCGAAGCCTGAAAAATCTGTGAGTCTAAGAGTCTTCTCACTGGGCCCTCCTGTAGTCCCGGGGGGAAGCGTGGGTTCCCCACAATGGGGTACAGGGGGGAGTTAGCTGATGATAGTACAGTAGTGAAGCATTTTCGAGAACAGATCCGCAGGATAGGGCCCAATTTGGACATTTTCACTTAGGGGTGTACTCACTTTTTTTGCCAGGGGTTTAGACATTGATGACTGTGTGAGTTATTTTGAGGGGACAGCAAATTTACACCATTTTACAAGCTGTACACTCACTACTTTACATTGCAGCAAAGTGTAATTTCTTCAGTGTTGTCACATGAAAAGGTATAATAAAATATTTAAAAAAATGTGAGGGGTGTACTTTTGTGAGATACCGTGTGTGTGCGCACACACACACACACACACACTATATACTTATAAAAGTATTGGGAAGCCTGCTTTTACACGCACATTAACTTTAATGGCATCCCATTAGTTTTAGGTTCAATATTGAGTTGGCCCACCCTTTGCAGCTATAACAGCTTCAACTCTTCTGTGAAGGTTGTCCACAAGGTTTAGGAGTGTGTCTATGGGAATGTTTGACCATTCTTCCAGGAACGAAATTCATGAGGTCAGGCACTGATGTTGGATAAGAAGGCCTGGCTTGCAGTCTCTGCTCAAAGGTTTTCAATTGGGTTGCAGTTAGGACTCTGTGCAGGCCAGTCAAGTTCTTCCACCCCAAACTCACTCATCCATGTCTTTATGGACCTTACTTTGTGCACTGTTGGAACAGGAAGGGACCCCCCCCCCCAAACTGTTCCCACAAAGTTGGGAGCATGAAATTGTCCAAAATGTCTTGGTATGCTCACGCCTTAAGAGTTCCCTTCACTGGAACTAAGGGGCCAGGACCAACCTCTGAAAAACAACCCCTCACCATAATCCCCCCTCCACCAAATTATTTGGACCAGTGCACAAAGCAAGGGATGGATGAGCGAGTTTGGGGTGGAGGAACTTAACTGGCCTGCACCTCAACCCGATAGGACACCTTTAGGATAAATTAGAGTGGAGACTGCGAGCCAGGCCTCCTTGTCCACATCAGTGCCTGACCTCACAAATGTGCTTCTGGAACAATGATCAAACATTTCCATAGACACACCCCTAAACCTTGTGGACAGTCTTCACAGAAGAGTTTAAGCTATTCTAGCTACAAAAGGTGGGCCAACTCGATATTGAACCCTACAGACTTAAGCCCTGTACACACGATCGGATATCCTATGGATTTTCGTCCGATGGATTCTTTTCATCAGACAAACCGATCGTGTATGGGACCCATCGGTCTTTTCTCCATCGATTTAAAAAAATAGAACATGTTTTAAATTTTTCCGATGGATAAAAAAACGATCGAAAACTCCAATCGTCTATGGGCAAGTCCATCGGATCAAAAACCCACGCATGCTCAGACTGAATTAGGAGACGGGAGCGCTCGTTCTGGTAAAACTAGCGTTCCTAATGGAGAGAGCACATTCGTCATTCTGCAAGTTATTGCTTCGTTTAATGCAGCGCATTGTTTTTTTGCTTTACAATGGTGTTTTTAAATGTCGTTTTTGCTGCAGATCTTTATCACGAGCTCTGACAAACTTATGTCTTTCTTGTTTCTTGCGATCTGCTTAATAATTATGATTTATTATTAAAGGCCGACCTCACAAATAACTTTTTTTTTTCCTTTTTTGTATTTTATTTTTTGTGTTTGCATTTTTTTTGTGTGTTAATTTCTCCCAACAACATTTATTTATTAAATTTGTCCCTCATGGACGTTGGTGTCCCTTGTTATTAATTACACATTGTATTTAGGAAATGTTATTGCTACTCCCAAGAAAAACACATCAGGCAAGTATTTTGGCTGAAATCAAATCTCCATTTATTCTGGCAAAATATCAAACAAAAAACGAAAGGCAACAAATCGGAAATTAGCGGAAAATATGAAGTCATTGGACCCCAAAGGCAGACATGACTATGATGAACAATAAAATAAACGACAGCATGAAATCAGGAGCAGCAGCCAAAGACATACATCATCCCAAGCTGTGGTACTCCATGACCCTGCAACTTCTGGAAGAGCAGCTCGAAGCCAGGGAATCACCTCCTGCTCTTCCCTGTAGCCTTCCCTCCATGCTTCCCTGCAGTGTTCCCTCCACGCCTCTCTGCAGTGTTCCCTCCACGGCCCCGTCCACGCACCCTTGCAGGCCGGGCCACTGGGGGTGGTAATGTGGCAGGAGGAGGAGGAGAAGGATTTGCCTGATGTGACAGATGGGTGGCCTCAGTCAGCTGCCCCCTCACCCCCATGTGTACGGCAGTATATATAATGTGCTCGCAGAGGGCACGTTGTCCCGCCTCCATTTGGAGTAATTTGTCTGCCAGGTATGTACTAAACCCCTCCACAGGGTTGAGGGGGGCCCTCATGATGGCAGCAGCGTCACGGATCATTTGGAGTGACTCCTCCTCCACCTGTGTCATCCGACGATTTTTTTTTAGGTCTGATGTGGAGGGGAGCCACTTGTGACACTGTGCTGCCACTAGGCCTGGGGACCTGCTGAGTCCCACTTGGCCCTGCCTCCTCCTGGCTGACACTCACCTCTGCCTCCTCCTGCCTGCCACATTCCTGCGCCTCTTCCTCCTGGCTGGCCTCATCCTGTGTAGAAAAAAGGCACATAGTTTGATATTTTGAGGAAACTATCACACACAATTTTCATCTCATGACTGTTTCATTTTTTTTAGTTTTAAAATAGAAAATTGTTTTATTCTGTTGTATTTTTTTGCAGATACTTAAAGAATCATTTGGGTCCCCCCTTTTTTTGGGGGGGGGGGAATGTAAGCATTTTTGGAGAATAAATCAAGTTCATCACAATAGTACTTTGAGGCCAATATTTATGTTCGAAAATACTATACCTGGCTGAAGATGCGAAGATCAGGCTCTTCAAGCACAGGTGGCTCCTCCTCCACCTCTGCAGGGGTGGAGGGAAGGGTGGAAGGAACGCTGGAGGGAAGGGTGGAAGGAACGCTGGAGGGAAGGGTGGAAGGAAGGGTTGAGGGAAGGCTGGACATTGATTCCCTGGCCTCAATCTGGTCATCCAGAAATTGCAGGTGCTTGAAGTACCACAGCTTGGGCTGTAGTACATCGTCTGCTGCTGCTCCTGATCTCTTGGAAACACGGACTTCTTTGTAGATTTTTTTTATATGCATTACACATGTTGTTTATTTTATTGTTCATCATAGTGTAGTCTGCGTCTGGGACCCAGGGCTTCATATAATCCGCCAATTTCTCAATTGTTGCCTGACGTACAGCACTCTTGTGATAAGAGGGATGCTCAAGTTCCCAGAGGTTTCTCATTTCTTTATATTTCTCTATCAAAATCATCATGACATCCGGGTCCCGTAGTTTATGCATATTTTTATGTCTGCAAGTAAAAAACACTGTTTAAAAAATGACAGATCAGATTCGATTCAACTCAACTTAGCCCAATATTGGCCTTTACAATCATGAACCATTATAGGCCACTGCAGGCCCCAGTTCCCTTCTTACCTTAGTTGTGGTCTTTTATGCACTTCCGCTCGTTCTTACTCCGCGCAACCCTAATAACTTCGTTCCCATTTTTATACCCTGCGCATGCGTGTAACTCCGCCCGCGTCGCCCGCCCATGACGGTCTTTTTCAGCATTTCCCCGCCCCTTAACGTTCGGCGCACAGTGGGAGACGGCGTAATGTCAGTGACACAGGTGGCTTCTTTCCTCGAAAGTAACGAGGAGGAAATCCCGGAGGCGGAAACGTCCCGATCCAGGAATAAAAGATATAAGGCGACTAATATGTCATTTGCTGAGATGGCGGAGATGGTGGACATTCTGCGGAGGAAGGATTACGATGGGAAGCATGGGCCATACGACACCCCTAATCTCAGGAAGTCACAAATAATGGATAAAGTGGCGAAGACTCTATATCAGAAATATGGGGTCATGAGATCCAAGGAGCAGCTCCGTAAAAGGTGGTCTGACCTGAAGCTGAGGGAGCCGGAGCAGTATAGGAAGCTTAAAAAAAAGCATAGAAAAAAGTAAGCTTTTATTTTTACTGTGTTCTTTCACATTGTAAGATGTATTCTTCCATGTTTTGCACCATGTGCTTGTATTGAATGGTTTCACCTTTCCAAAAGGCAAGTTTAATGTTAAGTTGAGGGTCCACTTTTTTTTGTTTTCTTTTCTTCCCAAAAAATTGTTCGTCTTCCACAAAACATGTTTGGCACATATCCACGTAAACTACATGTGGGCATGCCTCATTTTCCTTAAACAATGTTTATCTACACATTGTTGGCTAGATGATGTGTTGTAAGTAAAGTAGAATGTGAATGAAAGGCTAAACTGGATTCTGGGTAAAGGAGATGACACTCAGGAGCAAGTTCAGGAGCAATATACTATAGTGTTGCCGGCATGACCAAATTTGTAAGGGTGTCACACCCAGGTGCTCCAGTGGATACCTTTTGTGGTTTTCAAAGTGTGTTTTTTAGGCCCCTAGAAAAAAAAAACATGCTGCTTTGTAGAGTTCTTAGGATCTCATGTGTTCATCTTTGAACTCGGGCCCAAATATCAATTGTACCCCACTTCAAAACAATGTATATAATATCTGCGCGAAATTCTCTGTGTGCTAAAGGATACCTTTTTTTTTGAATTCCCATAGGGGAGAGGAGACTGGGAGGACAACAATCTGAGGAGACGAGGAAGCACAGACCACCTAAACTACCTCAAGATCCCAAAGCAGGCCAAGATCAGCATGTTGAGGAAGTGGAGGTGGAGGAAGGGGAGGTGGAGGAGGGAGAGGTGGAGCTTATCCCCACAACTGGTCAGTGTCTGTCCACACAACTTCAAGGTAAATACAGATGTAGGCGTGTATATTTCTAAATGTCTTTTTTTTTTTTTTTTTTTTTTTTTTTTTTTAGGGGATGAATGTGGTGGTGTGTCAGGAACTCAAAATCATCCATTCTCGAGTGCAAGTGCCAAAATAATTATTCAAGAAATAATGGAATGCAGTAGCGAAATGGACATTATGAGAAAGAGAATGATTGTGATTGAGCAAAAATATAAAAACATTATAGATATTTTGGGGCGAATAGTGTGACCCCCCCCTCTGTTTTTGTATTTTGTTTGGCGTAACTAATTTGCAATGGTATTTCCACAAGCCCAAATGTGAAGATGCACACAGTCACTCAACATGTGCTATCTGCCATCACAGGATATCTATGTCTCTGTTTTGGGGGTGCAACCTCTTCCTCCCTACTCAAGTAGGTTCGAGGAAGGCTTTGCACCCCCAAAGCACGTCCATTGATCCCCCATGATGGCAGATAGCACATGTTTACCTTAGCCATGGTATCATGTCGAAAAGACACATTCGAGCCACAAAAAGAAAGGGGTTCTTCACATTTGGTTTGGATCAGGGGTGACATCACCCCATCTCAAGTTTCTCCTTTTCACTTTGTTCTTTGGTTTCAATGTTTTACCCCAAAAATTGACAATTTTGACCCTTGCATGTTTCTGCCAAACAATCCTCCCCAAAAAAAAAAAAATGGGGAGCTCAAACTTTCAACATATTTGTATTAAAGCCAAAAAAAAAGGGTTGCACAGAGTAAAAAGTTTCTGGAAGACTCAAAAAGGTGTGGCTTGTTATTTTGATGCTCAATAGCATTTTTGAAAATGCAAAATCAATGTTTTTTATAGTGACAATTGGGGCTATTTAATAAGGATAAATACATTTGGCACTTGAAGAACCTGGGAGACACATAAACCCAAAAAACAAGAATGACAAAACCATGTTTTGGATAATATAATCATTTATTTTGAATATAAAAAGGTCAGATGTGGTATTTATCACGTACTTCACGGGCACTTTGGGGGGCCAAGCCAGTACGGGCAGGGTCGAGGCCGGTCAGAATGGTCATCTCGGATGGACCGGCCTCAGGCCCAACTGTTGACAGATATGCAGGTGAAAAATGTCTCAGGAAATTGTGCATTATGCAGCAGCAGTAAACTATGGTGTTCAGCTTGTATTCCGCCAAATTAATTGCTGTCTGAAACAGGCGGAACCGGCTGGCCATTATCCCGAAGGCATTCTCCACAACTCTCCGGGCTCTGGCCAGCCGGTAATTAAAAACCCTCCTCTCCGGGGTGAGGGTGCGTTGGGGAAACGGCCGCATGAGGTGTGGTCCCAGTCCGAAGGCTTCATCCGCGATGAACACAAACGGTAGTCCTTCCACGTTCTCTGCATCTGGAGGCAGTGCAAGACCCCCAGTCTGCAGACGGTGAGCTAACTCCGTTTTAGCGAATACTCCACCATCCGACATCCGGCCGTTCTTCCCCACGTCCACATACAGGAACTCGTACCGTGCCAACACCACCGCCATTAACACAATACTATTGAAACCTTTATAGTTAAAATAGAATGACCCCGAACGGGGTGGCGGCACTATGTGGACATGCTTCCCATCAATTGCCCCTCCACAGTTGGGGAAGTCCCACCGCTGGCCAAATTGATCAGCCACAGTCTGCCATTCCTGTGGTGTGCAAGGAAACTGTGGAGTCAAACAAAAAGAAGACATGAGTACGTTTTAAGTTTACAGTGCAAACAGATAACACAAAGACATTGTTGACCAACATCAGGCTAACATTATTATTTAAAGGAGTATTTCATGGCCTAAAAAGAAGGCCCACTTAGCACATGACTCACCCCCCCCTGAGGGGACATTAGAACATTTTCTAAGGGGGGGGTGTTTGAGGTGATTTTGGGGGCCCCAAATAAAGGCTCTACCACTCTGCTGAACTTGAATGAGTAATAAAACATTTGTCCACATTTTAGGGGGGGGGGGTGATTGCTAAACTACAATGGTAATGACCCAAAACAATCCTGAGTAAAAAACTAGGCTAGCTGTGTTTGGGCCCTGGATAGCATGCTGGAGAGGTTAGTGAAGGGAAATAGGCATGTAGGCCCCAAAAAAAGGCCAATAGAGGTAAAAACATGCATGGGGAAAATTGCCAAGGATATTACAAACAGGCAAATTTGGGAAGGAGGAAAACAAAAAAAAAAAACCTAACAATCCAAACATATAATGTGATGTTAAAGGAGCAAACTTACCTTCATATAGTCCTTCTGCAGAACCTGAATAATGGCAGAACACGTTTCAGGGATTATGATCCCGAGAGCCTGGGGGGAGATGCCTGTTGTGAACTTGAGGTCCTGCAAGCTTCTCTCAGTCGCCAGGTATCTCAACGTGGCAATAAGCCTCTGCTCGGCAGTGATGGCCTGGCGCATCACAGTGTCAGACGGTGAAATACGGGGACCGTCATCTTGAGATAATTCCTGAAATCATCAGGATTATTCTCATGGATTTCCCGCAGCAGAGACATATGAGAGAATTGGTCCCGCTGTAGCAACCAATTCTTGGTCCATGAACTCCTCCTCACCCTGTTCACGGACTGAACTCGGGTTACAGTGTTAACCGCAACACCAAGTCCATAGCCAGCATGAGCTCGAGAACGAGAACGCACTTCAAACATGGTCTTAAACCGGTCGCCTGGTCAGAACGAACTCAAACAGAACGCACCGTGGAACAGCAAGACCTGAGAAGAACGACCTGAAAAACAGTAAACGAACAGCCAAGAAGGCACTGCCAAGCAGTAACGACCTGACTGCACGCACTGAAGAACAAATACGAACCCACAAGCACAAACTGAACAGCAGGAAACGATCTGAAAAGCACAGAGACTAAAAAGCGCGAATCGGCTCTCACCAAACTTTTACTAACACGCGGTAACACGAAATCAGCAAAAGCAGCCCAAGGGGTGGCGCCATTAGATTTGAACTTCCCTTTTATAGCGCCGTCGTACGTGTTGTACGTGCCGTCGTTTTGTTGCCGTCGGTTTTTGGACTGATGGTGTGTGGCCAAGACTGATGAAAAACAGTTTCATCGGATTTCCGATGGAGAAATCCATCGGACGAAAATCCATAGGATATCCGATCGTGTGTACAGGGCTTAAAGCCCTGTACACACGCTCAGATATCCTATGGATTCTAATTCAATGTTTTTTTCCATCGGAAATCCGATGAAACTGTCTACCATCAGTCAAAAAACGGACCGTTTCAAACGCGGTGACGTAAAACACTCCGATGAGCCGAGAAAAATTAAGTTCAATGCTTCTGAGCATGCGTCGACTTGATTCTGAGCATGCGTGGGTTTTTTATCCGATTGGATTTCCACACAGACGATCGGATTTTGCTATAGTTTTTTTTCCCATCGGATAAATTTAAAACATGTTCTATTTTTTCACACCGATGGAAAAAAGACCGATGGGGCCCATACACGATCGGTAAAACCGATCGTGTGTACACGGCTTATGACTGGGATGCCATGAAAGTTCAACTTTTGCTAATAAAGTGGATGGATGTATGGAGGGGGAGAGGGGGAGAGGGAGAGATGCCTTGCCTTTCTTTTCTAATGCAAACTCAATGAGTTGTTTTACAAGGTGAGAGTTCACATATACTTAATCTCTAGATTTTGTTTTATTAGGAAAGGAAAACTGGCCAAAATCAAAGCAAAAATAAACTTAACCTGTATATTTGCATGCTGTTACCATGACCCACCATAAGAGAAAGACAAATTCTCATAGTCCTGACGATTGTGGCAGAACCATATATGTGTGCATTATTTGTTCAATGTACTCTTAGTAGGGCCAAGATTCAATAGTATGCATTTTGTTGTGGAGTAAATTAGAACATTTGCACATATCACTGCCGGAAACCAAAGCTGTTGCAGATGTTTTTTGAATTAGGCACAACACATTGACGAGCAATTCATGCCAGAAAAGTGGTGCAGCAACTTTAGTGATTTCCCCCCATTGTATCTTTGACTCTTCGCTAGAAGAGAAGTCTGTTATTTCTCCTCCTCACAGGTGAAAGCGCCACTTGTCACATTTGGCACTTTTTTGGGGGAAGGGGGGAGCGGGTATCTGGATTTTACAGGTACCTGCTCCCACTCTTGACTCAGTTCGCCCCCCTCCCTCCTTCCCCCACAGCCAGCCCATTCACAAAGTGCAGTGCGCTTCGTGCATGTGCAGTAGGAAATTGGCTGTGAATCCCCAAAGCTTCACTGCCGGTTTCCCTCAGTTAAGATGGCGGGGGCAGCACCCAATAGCTGATTTAAAAATTGGATCGGGTGAGGATAACGATGGATTCCTAAACAGGCAAGTGCCCTAAGAGTAAAAGTCAGCAGGCAGGGCCCCTGGGCCCATTGGTTGTGTAGCAAAGTCCACTGTCCAACTCCTGTACACGCTGACCTACTCCTGCTGTCCTCTCCTTGCTCCCGTGCCTCCAGGAAGGATTTCCTCTGTGTGTTGTAGGGGGTCCCTCCAGCACCCGAGGTCACCCCCCCCCAGACTCGGGAACACCCTCCAAGGGCCACCATCAGTCTCCTCAGCTGAGTCATCCAGCCTCCCTGAGTCACTCATCCCTGACCCAGATTCAACCCAGGCTTGGCTCTTAGCCAGGCCAAATTTTCCTACACTACAACTACAGTGCATCCGGAAAGTATTCACAGCGCTTCACTTTTTCCACAATTTGTTATGTTACAGCCTTATTCCAAAATGGATTCAATTAATTATTTTCCTCAAAATTCTACAAACAATACCCCATAATGACAACATGAAAGAAACTAGTTTGAAATCTTTGCAAAGTTATTAAAAATAAAACCTTTAAAAAATCACATGTACATAAGTATTCACAGCCTTTGCTATGACACTCAAAATTCAGCTCCCATTGATCATCCTTGAGATGTTTCTACAACTTGATTGGAGTCCACCTGTGGGAAATTCAGTTGATTGGACATGATTGGAAAGGCACACACCTGTCTATATAAGGTTCCACAGTTAACAGTGCATGTCAGAGCACAAACTGAGCCATGAAGTCCAAGGAATGGTCTGTAGACCTCCGAGACAGGATTTTACCAAGGCACAGATCTGGGGAAGGATACAGATTCAGAAAAATTTCTGCAGCATTGAAGGTCCCAATGAGCACAGTGGCCTCCATCACCTGTAAATGGAGGAAGTTTGGAACCACCAGGACTCTTCCTAGAGTCATCCAAACTGAGTGATCAGGGGAGAAGGGCCTTAGTCAGAGATGTGACCAAGAACCTGATGGTCACTCTGACAGAGCTCCAGCATTTCTCTGTGGAGAGAGGAGAACCTTCCAGAAGAAAAACCATCTCTGCAGCAGTCCACCAATCAGACCTGTATGGTAGAATGACCAGATGGAGGTCACTCGTCAGTAAAAAGGCACATGACACAGCCTGCCTGCAGTTTGCCAAAAGGCACCTGAAGGACTCTCGGACCATGAGAAACAAAATTCTCTGGTCTGATGAAACAAAGATTGAACTCTTTGGCCTGAATGGCAAGCGTCATGTCTGGAGGAAACCAGTCTCCATTCATTACCTGGCAAATACCATCCCTACAGTGAAGCATGGTGATGGCAGCATCATACTGTGGGGTTGTTTTTCAGTAGCAGGAACTGGGAGACTAGTCAGGATCAAGGGAAAGATTAATGTAGCAATGTACAGAGATATCATTGATGAAAACTTGCTCCAGAGCGCTCTGGACCTCAGACTGGGGTGAAGGTTTATCTTCCAACAGGACAAAGACTTTAAGCACACAGCCAGGATAACAAAAAGGAGTGGCTACAGGACAACTCTGTAAAAGTCCTTGAGTGGCCCAGCCAGAGCCCAGAATTGAACCCAATTGAACATCTCTGGAGAGATCAGAAAATGGCTGTGCACCGACGCTCTCCATCCCACCTGATGGAGCTTAAGAGGTCCTGCAAAGAAGAATGGGAGAATCTGCCCAAAATTGGTGTGCCAAATTTGTAGCATCATACTCAAAAAGACTTGAGGCTGTAATTGGTGCCAAAGGTGCTTCAACAAAGTATTGAGCAAAGGCTGTGAATACTTTCTGTAAATGTGATTTTTCTTAGTGTTTTTTTTTTTTTTTTTTTTTTAATTTTCAAAGATTTCAAACAAACTTCTTTGACATTGTCATTATGGGGAATTATGAGGAAAATAATGAATTTAATCTATTTTAGAATAAGGCTGCAACATAAATGTTGGAGAAGTGAAGCGCTGTGAATACTTGTGTAGCGGGGTCTCCTTTAAGGCCCCGGGACTACGTTACCCAGAACCCCGTTCGGCACCCAGAGTGCAGTTAGCCATCGCAGAGACTCATGGGAGGGGTTATTTAAGGAGGAGGCGAGGCGGAGCTCGGCCTCTTTGGACACCGTGCTGCAAGCAAGACTTTCTTCCTGTGCGGATCTGCTGCAGTGCAAGGCCTGAAGCCTGGGCCTTGCGCAACTTCCAAAGAGCCTTCCACCCCACTGCGGAGCCTGGGTGGCATCTGACTTGTCGAGTGAGGACATCAGTTGGATCGGGGACCCGATCGTTGCAGACACTGTGTGCGGATACACAGCAGGGTGGACGTTCCGGACTGGGATCGCATCCAGAGTGGTGAGCGGGCACCTGCCCAGACCAATAGACTGTGCCGTGTTCAGGCCTATAGACTGCATAGGCCCACAGTTTCGCTTATTTGCTGTTCCCCGGGGGGACCGGTAGCAGGACAGAGTTGAAGTGTCCCCCCAGTATAGTGTTTCAAGTATTGCCTAATTGTGGATTACAAATTACTATTCATCAAGTGCACCACCGAAAGCTGGCATGCAAAGAAATCCATATAGGAGGTGACTGAGATTTACTCCATGTCAGGCCTGACCGGGGTGGGAAGTTAGGGTATTGTTTAGTGCGCCATAGGGCGCGCATACCATAATAGCTACACGTGGTGAAGTACCGCGCAGCGCCATTATTGTATGCTGTGTTGAATTCTGCAGGGCTCTGCTAACCAATTGCATATGTTGTGTTCTGCCTATGCTACTTTTGATATAAGAGTAAACGGTTATATTTAATCTCTGCCCTCAGTGTGTTGTCTTACTGTTAGGAGATTATTCCTTGCAATACTATTTGAATGTGATACATATATAACCCCTAGACTAGCTGTGCCAGAGTGGGTCGAGCAGATTGCTGGGGGTTGGTGGTGCTGTACACAGGGCCCAAAACCAAATCCAGCGGCTCTCTTAACTGGGGGTAGCGCTACACTTGTATACACCAGCACCCTAGAGGTTTTGCAATCATGAATGCCTTTCAATGCACCACAATGCACAGTATGATTGGTGCTGTTCTGCATTTCCAGCACGTATGTTTCATAAACGCATGCTTTTTGCTGTATGTTGTCACATCACGTGACATCAACAAGTGTAAATGGGCTGATTTCACACTGTAAAAGTGCCTCCCACCCTGTGAAAATAAGCGCTAGCTCCGATATATTACATCTACAAACCTGCAGATGCCCATTATGCTCACCCAAATCGTTACAGTCCCAAGGAGAAACATTTTGCCTACAAATTCCAAATCTCTTGGCAATGTTGAGCAAATTAAAATTGCCACTACCCAGAGAGCAGAGAATATTCTATGATTCAGAATAAAAATGAGTAGCTTTCCAGTTCACTGAGGTACCTGTCACCCCATTTCTGGCTTTGGGGCCTGCAGGCTAAAGCAAGGTCATCAATGCTTTCAAAGTGGACACTTGAGAATGCTTTTGCTGACTTTGGATATGCAATACTTTTAGTAGTAGAGTTTTGTTTTTTTTAGTGGATGCTTGTGCTTTGTCACCATTGTGAATGTGCCTTTTACCCTGCCCAACTAGGCACCAGCTCTGTATCACACCACTATTCTCCCTGAAAACTTTTTTAACTCGGGTGCTTATCCCTCCTAGGGAAGCTATTTAACTCAGAGAACATAAAACTTCATGGAGCAGTTTTACACTAATAAAAATGCCTCCTGTCAAACTAGAATACAGAGTCCAAACAACCCTCAGTTCCCACAGAATTACCTGCAATCCTGCCAATAAATTTATAGGTCAAATGTGTACTGTGTGGAAATAGCATTGACATCAGCAGCTTTGTAAACATAGCATGTGACTGAGTGTAGTGTTGAATGATCTTTGCAAGCAGTTAATAATTAGAAAGGTTTGGATTTGCTGCTATTTTGGGTTCACGATTAATTCTGCAGGTTCTAGGTTCTAGAATCCTTGCAAATTGATGTGCAAATTCGCTGGTCTAATTTTTTTTTTACACTATAGTGAACTGTGTGGCCTTTAAATCATAGCCAGCCAGCTTAATTCTTGTGGTATCTTAATTCTTGTAGAATTACACCTTCCTGTATTCTTTGGGTGAAATGAATAAAACACGTCTGAGACAAGTTCTATCTCAACTGGTGCCATTGCCCCTAAGGGCCCTTTTACACGGGCGGATCCCGTGATGATTCGCCCCGTGAACATCCGCTTGCTCAGCGGGGATCGCCCTGTCAGATCTCCGCTCTCCTCTATGGGGGGATCGGATGAACACGGACCGTCTGTCCGTGTTCATTCGATCCGCTCTGCAGACAGATGGAAAAATTGTATTTTCCTCCGTCTGCAGAAACGGAGCATAGTGGACACGGATGAGATCGGGTGCCAGCAGATGTTCAACCGCTGACACCCGCTATCCCATAGTGATATATGTATGTCCGTTTTTCATCCGTAAACGGATGGATGAAAAACGGACATACGGTCCGCCCGTGTGAAAGGGCCCTTAGACAGTTTCCATCTTTTATTTTTTCCATACAGCTTAGAAACAAAGTTGACGCGAACTTTGTCTCAGACACTTTTTTTTTTTTTATTAAAGTAGAACTATAGGCAATTTTTTTATTTTTCATTTTAAATAGGGTAAAGCTTTCTTTGCCATCTGTGTCCCGTTGGGGAAATTTACCTTCGCTTTCTGTCCCTATTGAAATGAATAGGCTGTTTTACCCTCAACGTGTATGCAGAATTTTGCACATGTAGGGAAGTGTTCTTTTGTACACTGTCTGTGAGGTTGTTTATATTCATGCCTGGTAAGTAACTACCATATAATTCTTGTTACAAACAGATTCTTCCTGTTAAGAGGTTGTTTCCTGCCCCTGCTTAAGGGTCAAGAAACCCCTCAATGCTATATATGTGGATGTCTTACAGGACGTGAAGGAGAGTGTCCAGCCACATGCTGATTTGCCAGAGGTGCTGCAGGCTGATTTTGCGTTGTATCCATCCAGGCTGAAAAAGGACAATAGGCAAGTGTTACTGCACTGTGTAGCTCACTGTTTGTTATACTACTGTCACTCCTGTGTGAGCACTCCTGTGTGGGAATCAGAGATATCTGTTAGAGCGGCAGTGGGCAAGTCGTCGATCGCGAGAGCGTGACGGGTGCATCTTGTGTCCGCGTGCCGACCCCGCTGTCAAAATAATTCCTTCCCGAATCCCAAACAGAGCAGCACACACAAGCAGCCGCTCTGCAGCATGGCTGCACAGTACACTGACTCCTGTGATCCTCCTCTCACATCTGTCCCACCCATTTTCTACAGCTTACACAGGCACTCGGTGTAAATGTGAGGAGAAAGCAGCATGTCTGAACAAGCAGGTAAGGAACAGATCGTTAGGGAAGGGCAAACAGTAGTGGGCTGTATACTCCTGACCTGTTAATGCTGAGCTGTATACTCCTCATCTGTTAATGCTGAGCTGTATACTCCTAATCTGTAATGCTGATCTGTATACTTCTGACCTGTTAATGCTGAGCTGTATACTCCTGACCTGTTAATGCTGAGCTGTATACTCATGACCTGTTAATGCTGAGCTGTATACTCCTGACCTGTTAATGCTGAGCTGTATACTCCTGACCTGTTAATGCTGAGCTGTATACTCCTGACCTGTTAATGCTGAGCTGTATACTCCTGACCTGTTAATGCTGAGCTGTATACTCCTGACCTGTTAATGCTGAGCTGTATACTGCTGACCTGTAATGCTGGGTTATATACTACTGACCTGTAATGCTGGGTTATATACTCCTGACCTGTGAATGCTGGGCTATATACTCCTGACCTGTGAACTTTAGTTACTCCTGACCTGGATAAGTTCATATTTTTACATTGACATTTGTATTATTATATTTTTCTAAGGGCCGGTTCACAAAAGAATGTGGTGCAGGAAACATGCATTCCATGCATGTTTCCTGCACTGCTGGTGAGCGCACTGCCTTTGCGATCTGCATGCAGGTGCCAATGTATTAGTAACAGGACCCCAAATGCAGATCACAAATGCAGTGCGTTTGTGGGCACCATATCGCAAGGTTCAAAACTGCCTTACTTTTTAATGGCCTATGTTAGCTCCCAAAAATAAAGCATTGTGCCATGATTTCTGCCATGTTGTTCAGGTAGATCTCCACCACTCTAAGGTTGCCTACCCCTGTGTTAGAGGCTTCTCTGATTCATTGAAATTTTCTATTTGCATACTGCAATATACTTGGGCTATTCTCAAGTGTATAAGAGCAAAGCTCATTATATTATAACCTACCAAGTGACTGGTTTGTGTTGAAGTGTATATCTGCCACAAAGCAACAATGTTACTTTTTGGTCTGGGGGGTTCCTAGCTAGTATTAGCCTAGGGAATGGTAAACAGCTCAGAGTAGCGACAGGATAGGCTTATGATGGCCATTTAGCTAGGTAGAGGTCTGGTAGCATTCATAGCCTATAGTCAGGTTAGGGACCAAGAGATAGGGGCAAATCAGGCCTATTCAGCCTAGGAAGCCACCGCTCCACAGATGCGTCAGCATTTGTCCTCTCAAGCCAGATTGTGTTACGCCTTGCAAGCCAGCTCATCAGGTGCCCCTGCAACTAAACTGTGCCACAGTGCCTAATTGGAGGTTTTGGTGTTAAAGGTCTTTAGTTATATATATGACATATGTACATTCTTTCTGTTATTGCTTTGGTTGTATGTAATGCCATCACTTTATCATATATAAAATTACACAAATCACCTGCTGGTATGTCTACGTATCTTTACTCTTAGAAATTTATGCTGGGTGTATTAGTACTACTGCTGTCAGTTATTTTCGGTGAGTTACTAGTTATTGTCCTAGAAAGGGATCATCTCTACATACGCTGGAGCCCTGTTCTAGGTGGAGGCACTGCCAATTATATATTCATAGTCCACTCTTCCTTTAGCAAAGGCTCTGGCTCATTTGGTCATTAGCGCCATAGCCTGCGTGGAGAGGGCAACTTCATATGACCCCTCTATAACAGGGCTACACACACATACATGTGAACATAACTTAAATGGTTTTAGAAGTAATGGCAAACTGATGTCACTGACACAAGCCTAAAGCCTGTCAAAACAGGCCCTTACTGCGATAAGTGGGGAACATCACTGCGGTTCACCACTGCCTCCTGGAAAAAGTGTGTGTCTGAAAATCTGCTAGAACACCTTGCATTGTGTTGGGCTTTCTTTTTCCCAGGCTTTTTTTAGGCAACAGGTGTTTAGGGGATGGAGACTGTCAACTAAAAATGACCTTTCATTTTAAAGAAAGACCTGTTTCAATGCAGCGTACCTTAATGCACATGTAAAAAGTTGCATAATGTAAAGGGGGGCCTTATTTTTTACTTTTAACCACTTCCATACTGGGCACTTATACACCTTCCTGCCCAGACCAATTTTCAGCTTTCTGCGCTGTTGCACTTTGAATGACAATTGCGCGGTCATGCTACACTGTACCCAAACTAAATTTTTATCATTTTGTTCCCACAAATAGAGCTTTCTTTTGGTGGTATTTGATCACCTCTGCAATTTTTATTTTCTGCTAAAAAACAAAAAAAAAGACCGAAAATTTTGAAAAAAAAAAAGTTTTTTTTGTTTCAGTTACAAAACTTTGTAAATAAGTAAGTTTTCTCCTTCACTGATGGGCACTGATGGGGCTGCACTGACGGGCACGGATAAGGCGGCACTGATGGGCACCGATGAGGTGGCACGGATGGGCAACGATAGGCGGCACGGATGGGCACAGATAGGCGGCACAGATGGGCACAGATAGGCAGCATGGATGGGCACAGATAGGTGGCATGGATGGGCACAGATAGGTGGCATGGATGGGCACTGATAGGTGGCATGGATGGGCCAAACAATAATGCCTGCCAATCAGTGGTGCCCATTGTGGGCACTGGCATCCATTGTGGGCACTGATTGGCCTCCATTACTTGTATATAATTAGCATCCCTGGTGGTCCAGTGTGCAATACCTATAGGTGGGCTTCCCTGGTGGTCTAGTGGCATCCCTGGTGGTCCAGTGTGGGCATCCTCGGGGGGGCTGTGCTGATAATGGATCAGCACAAACCCCCCCCCCCTGTCAGAGGAGCAGCCGATCGGCTTTTCCTGTTTACATCGTGATCAGCCGTGATTGGACACGGCTGATCACGTGGTAAAGAGTCTCCGTCGGAAGACTCTTTACCTAGATCAGTGTTGCGAGGGTCAGACTGACATCCCGCAGCAACGATCGCCGCGATGCGCACCCCCGGGGGCGCGCAGTGGCTCAAATTCCTTAGGACGTCATATGACGTCCAGTCAGGATTTTGAAACCACTTTGCCGCCGTCAATCTGTTATAGGGCGGGCGGCAAGTGGTTAAAAACACATAGATGTGAACTAGTCACATAGGCAAGAATGAAATTTCTACTGAAAATGCATTTTCATGCAGTAAAATTAATGTGTTCAAGTGTGAATAAGCCCTAAAGGTGACCTTGCTATATGAAAGAAAAATCACACGCAGTTGTTTTACATGCATGAAAGGGAATATTTGTATAAGAGGATCAAAGCTGTCTCCTATACTTGTCTCCTTTTTTTATCTATACTTAAAGAGGAGTTCCACCCAAAAGTGGAACTTCCGCTCGTTGTACTCCTCCCCCCCCTCCAGTGCCACATTTGGCACCTTTTGAGGTGGAGGGGGGACAGGATACCTGCCCTTCACAGGTATCCTGTTCCCACTTCCGGGAGCCTCAGCCGCTTGACATCACCGCCCGGGCTCCCTCCTCCTTTCCCGGCCACCGGGCCAGTGGGAGAGAGGAGCGGCATGCTCCGACAGCTGATGGAAACATCAGCTGCGATGCAGACATCACTGGACTCCAGAACAGGCAAGTGTCCAATTATTCAAAGTCAGCAGCTGCAGTATGTGCAGCTGCTGGCTTTTCATTTTTGCAGCGGTGGGCGGACCTCCACTTTAAGCCAAGGACACACAATGAGATTATCGGACTCATGATCATACATTTTTTTATTTTATTTTTTGCATGCAAATCTTAGATCGAATCTGATGAGTTTACTAAAGTCACGAAAATTCTCGTACGATAGAATAAAAATTCAGAAATGATGTCATGTGTTGTAATGCATTTGTATTGCATTTTCGAACGACAGCCGTACTGATTAAACTAAAATTGTACAATTTGGCATTGTATGAAAAATATTTTCGTGCATGTCCGATTAAATAATATCAGATGAACGGACCTGATCAGCTCTTGAAAGCTCTGTACTAATGCTCCTATTATTGTACGATCACTTCGAAAGCGGTATTTTTTTGTACGATTTTGTGATAGTGTGTACCAGGCATTGCACTATATTACCAAAAGTATTGGGACACCTTTACACACACATGAATTTTATTGGCATCCCAGTCTTCGTCTGTAGGGTTCAATATTGAGTTGGCCCACCCTTTGCAGCTATAACAGCTTCAACTGTTCTGGGAAGAATGTCCACAACGTTTAGGAGTGTGTCTATGGGAATGTTTGACCATTCTTCCAGAAGTGCATTTGTAAGGTCAGGCACTAATGTGGACGAGAAGGCCTGGCTCACAGTCTCCGCTCTAATTCATCCTAAAAGTGTTCTGTCTTAAGCAAGGTCCATAAAGACATGGATGAGTGAGTTTGGGATGGAGTCCTGACCTCAACCGATAGAACACCTTTGGGATGAATTAGAGCAGAGACTGCGAGACAGGCCTTCTCGTCCACATCAGTGCCTGACCTCACAAATACGCTTCTGGAAGAATATTCAAACACTCCTAAACCTTGTGGACAGCCTTCCCAGAAGAGTTGAAGTTGTTATAGCTGCAAAGGGTGGGCCAACTCAATATTGAACCCTACGGACTAGGAATGGGATGCCATTAACGTTCATGTGAGTGTAGAGGCAGACGTCCCAAAACTTACGTAATATAGTGTATCTACCACCTTTATGTTTATTGTTTGTGAGATGGTAGAAAGCTAAGAAATTATCAATATAAAACATTTATTCATGAAGAATCAAATTTTAGTCAAGTCAACCTTTAAAACTTCCGCTTAAATCACTCCTCGCCCCCTTACATACCACATTTGGCATGTAATTTTTTTTTGGGGGGGGGGGAGTGGGGGCTTCAGTAGGAGTGGGACTTCCTATCCCACTTCCTCCTTCCACCCAGGGACCGCTTATGCGACTCATCATATCGCCTTTTGGTGGCCCCTCCCTGTAGGCGATCACCTGGGACACGTGACAGGTCCCAGGCGATCGCCTGTCCACTCAGGGAGCGTAGCGCCGCTCGTGCATGCACAGTGAGTTCCCGGCCGTGAAGCCGAAAGCTGTCATGGCTGGGTGCCCACAGTTAGAATGGAGGTGCCAGCAGCGAGGGGGGGAGAGGTGCGAAGCTCCATGCGGCTGCGTCTCTGGACAGTGGAACAGGTAAAAAAAAGGCTAAAACTCCCTTTTTAAAATATAACAATAGATGTTATTGGACTTTAATATAAACTGATGATACATATACAGTATTTGTGAGTTTATTCTGCTTAGTCCATGTTTTTCTGAATCCTGTAATCAATGTAATATACTGTCAAGAGTATCAATTCATCATAATTTGGATCTTTCCTCCATCAAGGTGATTTGGAGTGAGCAAAAGTTTGCTGTGGTTTAAGGCCCCATGCACACGAGACGCTGGTGCAAACTCTGCTGAACATACGTTTTTAACCACTTCCCGCCCCGTCAATAGCAGTCAGACCCACCGCTATACTGATCTCGGTAAAAAGCCTCCGTCTGAGGCTTTTTACCACGTGATCAGCCGTGTCGAATCACGGCTGATCACAATGTAAACAGGAAGAGCTGTTGATCGGCTCTTCCTCACTCGCGTCTGACAGACGCGAGTAGAGGAGAGCCGATCGGCGGCTCTCCTGACAGGGGGGGTTCGCGCTGATTGTTTATCAGCGCAGTCCCCCCTCGGATACCCACACTAGACCACCAGGGAAGCCCCCCAGGACCACCAGGGAAGCCCCAATCATGTGGATGGCCCCCATGGCCATCCACATGTAGTAAAAAAATAAAAATAAAATAAAAACATAAAAAAAATGCCAATCAGTGCCCACAAATGGGCACTGACTGGCACTTTCACAATGTGTGGTGGCTGGCATTGCTGGGCAACAGTGCCACCAATGCCACCTACTAGTGTCCATCAGTGCCACCTATCAGTGCCCATCCGTGCCAATCTGTGCCCACCTATCAGTGCCCGTCCATGCCACCCATCAGTGCCAATTTGTGCCCACCTATCAGTGCCCGTCCATGCCACCTATCAGTGCCGCCTATGAGTGCCCATCAGTGCCGCCTATGAGTGCCAATCAGTGCCACCTATGAGTGCCCATCAGTGCCGCATACCAGTGCCACATATCAGTGCCCATCAGTGCCGCCTATCAGTGCCCATCAGTGCCACCTCATTGGTGCCACCTCATTGGTGCCACCTCATCGGTACCCATCAGTGTCGCCTTATCAGTGCCCTTCAGTGCCGCCTTATCAGTGCCCGTCATTGAAGTAGAAAAGGTACTTATTTACAAACAAAATTAACAGAAACAAAGAAAAACTTTAGTTTTTTTTTTAATTTTCGCTCTTTTTTTATTTGTTGTGCAAAAAATAAAAATCGCAGAGACGATCAAATACCACCGAAAGAAAGCTCTATTTGTGGGAACAAAATGATAAAAAATTTGTTTGGGTACAGTGTAGCATGACCGCGAAATTGTCATTCAAATTGCGACAGTGCTGAAAGCTCAAAATTGGCTTGGGCAGGAAGCTGTATAAGTGCATGGTATTGAAGTGGTTAAAGGCCAAAACCGGCGTTTAAAAACACCAGTTTTGCCGCGATTTTAGCGGCGTTTTACCGCGTTTGCGTCTATAGGCGTTTAGTTAAGAAACATCATAAGACCCTCCCTAAGCTCAAAAAACTGTATTATTTAACCATTTCAGCCATTTTGGGAGACCAGTAGCTGAGAGAGCAGCAGTGTACTTGTATTTAGCGTATCACTTGCCACATCATCTGCCACAAGCTGTGGATTGTCCACCTGCCACGTCACCTGCCACAATTTGTGGATTGTCCACCTGCCACGTCACCTGCCATGTCACCTGGCCACGTCACCTGCCACGTCACCTGCCACAAGTTGTGGATTGTCCACTTGCCACGTCACCTGCCACGTCACCTGGCCACGTTACCTGCCACAAGTTGTGGATTGTCCACTTGCCACGTCACCTGGCAACATCACCTGCCACAAGTTGTGGATTGTCCACTTGCCACGTCACCTGCCACAAGTTGTGGATTGTCTACAGTGCAATGCAAGCAATTACAGTTTTTTTCATATTTTTTTAAAGGTTTTTGATCATTTGCCATCATTTTTGAGATTTCTAATGTAAAAAAATAGGTCACCTTTAAAAACGCTTATAAATGAAATCGCGGCAAAACGCCGGTACCCGCGTTTTGCCGCGTTTAGGCGCGTTTTGCGTCTGAAACGTGGAAAACTTTTGCGTCTGAACCCATTTTTTTGCTTCTGGAAAAACGAGGTTAAACGCAACTGCCTAAAAACGACAATAAACAAGACTGTGTGCATGGACACATAGGATAACATTGAATGTGTTCAGGAGCAGTTGAAAAAAGTGTCCAACTGCCTCTGAACGCGCGTTTAACAGCAAATAACAGCGTCTCGTGTGCATGGGGCCTTAATGTGGGGATAAATGACAAGCTTCTACTTACAGTGTTACTAAACCCAGGACCATATATCTTGTCTCCTGCAGTACACAGAACATGGAAATGTAATTATTTTAGTAAATTTAAATTGCTAAATACCCTTTCTCATCAGCAGTGTATAGCAGTCTTGTGACTTTTATCAGCATTTGGCTGAGCACTAGTTAAAGCTTGTAGGAGGAATTTTCATTCTACTCTGACTGTCCTTTCAGTCTGCATGTCCCCTGACCCTCTGTCTGGACAGTGGTGATTGGCCCTGTGCTGATCACATGCACCCTCCTAAAGAAATGAAAAAAACTCTCTAGCAATACACATCAAACGGAGCATGTGCAGAGTGCCTCCTAGGGCTTTGTGCTATCAGCAGATGGATTGGGGACAGTGGAAGAAGGGGAGGATCAGAGAAGACATGCCTTTTTACACAATGCAGAGGATTAACCCCTTGCATATGCAGACTGATTTAACTGTTGTGGGTTTAGTAACACTTTAAGCTGGCCATAGATTAAATGAAATTTAGCTGGTTCAGCAAGGACCGGACAAATTTCGATTCATCTGTGACATGTCCCAGAAGGCTGCAGGGAAAGTGAAGGGGGCTGAACTTCTGCTCGGATTGACTAGGTACCCGCTCCCCAATTTTTTTTTTAAAGTGCCAATAGTGGTAGAGAAGGAGGACAAAAAACAGAACTTCACCTTTAGGGCAGTGGTTCTCAATTCCTGTCCTCAGGACCCACTAACAGGCCAGATTTAAAGTATTACCTTGGGAAGATGCAGACAAGAATACTGCAATCACGGAGCAGCAAATGATATCACCTCTGATGTATTTCAGTTATCTTGCAAACCTGGCCTGTTGGTGGGTCCTGAGGATGGGAGTTAAAGTGACACTAAACCTTCGATTTTTTTTTTTTGTGATTTTTTTAAAATAACAAACATATCATACATACCTCCACTGTGCAGTTCGTTTTGCACAGAGTGGCCCTGATCGTCCTCTTCTGGGGTCCCACGGCGGCTCTCGCGGCTCCTCCCTGCAAGAGCTAACCCCCTCTGGGAAGCTCTCTCCCGAGGGGGTTACCTTGCAGGCATGCTCCCGTGCCATACAATTGGCGTCCATAGCTGCCGATTGTATAACTCGGCCCCGCCCCCCGGCGGCCGCGTCATTGGATTTGATTGACAGCAGCGGGAACCAATGGCTGCGCTTCTATCTATCCAATGAAGAGCAGATCAGACATGGGGAGAATGACGCAGGATCGCGCCCTCGGAAAATTGGGGCTCAGGTAAGTAAAACGGGGGCTGGGTGTTTTTTCACCTTAATGCATAAGATGCATTAAGGTGAAAAAACACAAAGGTTTACAACCCCTTTTAAGAATCACTGCTTTAGGGTGAAGTTCCGCTTTAAGCATCCTTCATTGGATTAGTTCCTGGTCACAGGGACTGCTTGCCATTATGATATGGAATACTCTTATCACTAACAGGAAGCATGGCGTGACTAAAGTGAGATTACACTGCCTTTTCTGACACAGTTGAGTGGCATTTATCACCCCATAAATTATAGTAACTCTTATATGAGTCCTTGAACAAATAATATCGTATGACAATTACTTTCTGTGGTAAAATGATGCCGCTAATGTATTTATGTTTGCAGATTTGTATTATGCACACACACTGCAGATCCTACTGCCTTGGGCCAAAGCTCCGAATGTATGTCTTTATATATTTCTACTGCGCTGCAAGAATTGACCATGACTGACTATAGAAGACCCGTGACTCATCATTGTGCGGTAAATTCACACAAAAGACAAGATCAGAGCTCATTAGTGTAATTAGAATCAGCTGCATTGTTTACTGCATGAATGTGCGTTGGGAATCGAAGAGGTCAGTTTACACCTGTGGGCACCAATTATCAGGTGCTTGGAAATGTGTTATTTGAAGTGTTGATGAGCATTGTGGTACCTGTACCTATTAATTTCCTTTAGCTCCCCAAAGACCATCCAAGCGCCAAACATCCTAAAAATGTACTTTGGCTATTTTTCCTCGCACACCACAACACATTACATGTCTGTTTTTGTAGTTGTATTGTGATTCGGTAAATAGTCAGCTGCTTTGTTTACTGTTTGGATGTGCATTGGGGGCCCCATAAGAAATTCTCAGGAGTACCTCCAAAATAAATGCTTAATGCACGTGTCCAACACACATCAACATACTACATACATAGACACAACACTGGGGCATTGTTAGATGCCTGGGAGCTGGTGCTAAGTTTGGCAGAGTGGGAAGCACTCTCATGTTAATTATTTTTCCAAATATATTTGGCATTTCTATGGAAAACAGCTACTCTGGTGTGTGTGGGTACCAGAGGAGGACTAGACTGAAGGCCCAAATTGGAGATACCCCAAGCAGACATCAAGCCAAGTGGGACATCCAGTCAGTAAGAGCTACTGGGAGTTATATAGATATCTAATCTATATAACCTGTAAATCACAGCACCTGACAGAGGGAAGTATTCCAGTATTGGCGCACAGGAAGTCGGTGCTAGAACAATGTACCACTGTGCTCGTTTGTTAATGATTATGGCATGGTTTTCTATTTACAGGGACGGACTGGGAATAAAATCCAGCCCTGGAAAAAATGTCATACCAGCCCCATAGCATTATTATACCAGCGTAACAGCATAACGTCATTATTTTCCATACATTTTAAAGCACATTTGAACAGTGTATTATATATAGAGAAGACAGATATGAAAGCACAGTGGGCTTTATCTATCTAGCGCACTTACCCCAGACTTTACCTGCTTTTATTTCTTACTTGGCTCCTCCGCAGGAAAAGAATGAGGCACACCGCACCAGCAGCCCGTATCCTCCTGGATGAGGAGGTTGAGCGGTGTTAGTTTTCGGGTCTGCCTGCGGCTAGTGTTAGAATTCTCCCCAGTAAAGTAACTGTCCACACCAACTGAGAATCCAACCTTTGTATTTATTTCACCATGGATAACAAATAGTCTCTATGAGAGCAGACAGGTTGATATGAGACACAGGTCAGATAAGTTGGGAGGAGGTCCAGGCACAAACTCAATTCAGGTTTCTCTTACTGTTCTGCTTTCATGAACAGATTTGGATGTACGGTCTCTGCCACAGACCTGGTTAATATGAAAAGTCACTGCCACTGACTTGTTGAAGTTGGTCACTGCCACTGACCTGGTGAACAGGGCCTTGTCCTATTTGGTCACTGCCACTGACCTGGTGTGCGTAGACTCACTGCCACTATGACCTACAGAACATGCACTTCCTTCTTGGAGAAACTTGGCCCTTGTTAAGGAGAAGAACCTCCCTCCGGAGAGTTACCAGAGGCCCCCACTGTCTCCACGACTCTGCGCTGGGTCTTCAGAAGGGGTCACCTCCCTGGCCTCCTCGATCCTGGATACAGGTCCCCTCGCAAGGCGACACCCTGGGAGCCCTCAATCCCTGGCGGAACCCAGCCGAAGGTGCTGAGCTCCGGGCCTCAAAAATAGTACCTCACCCCAGACCGAAGGTGTCTGGGATGGAACAGGAACTCGGCCTCTGGGCCTAGGGCACCCGGAAATGACACACGCACCACCCAGGCTGGAGGTGCCTGGGCGCGAACGCCGCTGGAAGATGGCCGCCCCTTTTTTATACCCTCTCCCGACAGGCACGCCGTACTGCTGCCGAGAGGGGACAAGAAAAGGCACAACCTTGTATCAGTGGTTCAACCCTAGCCCACGGCAACAGCGCCACCTGTAGGCCACAGGGAACAGCACACCAACACAATCTCCCAAGGACAGAAATGGTCCAAGAAACCTAACAATTAGTGTATCTGAGCCTAACTACCACTCAGATACTCTCCTTAAATATAGCACCCCGCTACATCTATATAAAAGCAAATTCCAGCTAAAAGTGGTAAAAGTGGTCAATCATCAAGGGGGACCGCAGGAACTCAGAACGTGGGGGGTGGGGGGGACCGCCTTCCGCAGAAAGAATACACTACACTAAGGTAAGGGGGGTGGGTTACTGATATAAGGGGGAAACCTTAATATCAGTGCCCCCT
Organism: Rana muscosa; assembly: GCA_029206835.1. Classification (NCBI taxonomy): domain Eukaryota; kingdom Metazoa; phylum Chordata; class Amphibia; order Anura; family Ranidae; genus Rana; species Rana muscosa. The sequence goes on from CM055120.1 coordinate 388,302,772, forward strand.
TACATTATACTATTCAATCCCCCCTTACATCATTAACCCCTCCCCCCTCAGACTGGCCTAGCGGTGCTGTCACTGACCTCCTCTCAAGTGCACCGTGCAGGGCTCAGTCAGTCGGCTCTAGCTCGTGGCTCTGGTTTTATCCTATATAGTCTCCTCTCCACAGTCCACACACATCTGACTTCTCCCATGACCCCCATCCTGGCGGTGCTCCCACTCTTGACTCCTCTCCAGACTCCCTCAGAGACTGCAGACATAATACAGGAGATGGTCAGAGGCTGCAGACATGATACAAGAGCTTAACACAGCCTCACCAGTGCCCATCAAATGCAGCCTCACTGTGCCCACCATTGCAGCCTCACTGTGCCCACCATTGCAGCCTCACTGTGCTCATCAAATGCAGCTTTACTGTGCCCATCATTGCAGCCTCACTGTGCCCATCATTGCAGCCTCACTGTGCCCATCATTGCAGCCTCACTGTGCCCATGAATGCAGTCTCACTGTGCCCACAAATGCAGCCTCACTTTGCCCATCATTGCAGCCCCTTCTATGCCCCATGTCCCAGTCTGCAGTCCCTGTCTGTGGGAAGGTGTGTTGTTGATGCTCGGTATGGTACCTTCCTTGCCAGCAGGATATCCATGATCGCCAGCAGCAGGCAGGGTCTGTTCTCGTTTTGGAAGGGGACAATGCTCCTTCCAGAGGATCTGTTTGCTGTGAGATGGAGTGGTCCCTGGCCACCTGCACCTTCAGCCGTCCTCATTTTCCGGCCCCAGTCAGCCTGTCTTCTGGTCCTGGGGAAGTGAGAGCACTGGGTGGGAGCTGGAGAGAAGGGGGAGCGGAAAGCACTGGCGGGGTTGGAGAGCACATGGGTGGGGGCAAAGAGCAGTGGGGAGTGGAAATCACAAGGGTGGGGAGCGGAGAGCGCTGGGGGGGAGACAAAAAGAACAGGGGTGGAGAGCACGGGAGGCTGAGAGGTGGGGCTGGAGAGCACTGAGGGGGCTAAGAGTGTGGGGGCGAAGAGCACTGGGGGGAGCTTGAGAGCACTGGGGGGGCAGAAAGAACAGGGGTGGAGAGCACTGGGGGGTGGAGAGCAATGGGGGGAGCTTGAGAGCACAAGTGGGGGCCAGAAAGAACAGGGGTGGAAAGTACAGGAGGCTGGAGAGCACTATGGGGGGCGGAGAGCACTGGCGGGGTTGGAGAGCACATGGGTGGGGGCAAAATGCAGGGGGAGCGGAGAGCACTGGCGGGGTTGGAGAGAACATGGGTGGGGGAAAAATGCAGGGGGAGAGGAGAGCACTGGCGGGGTTGGAGAGCACATGGGTGGGGGAAAAATGCAGGGGGAGAGGAGAGCACTGGCGGGGTTGGAGAGCACATGGGTGGGGGCAAAATGCAGGGGGGAGTGGAGAGTACAGGGGTGGGGAGCGGAGAGTGCTGGGGGGGAGCTTGAGAGCACTGGAGGGGGAGCCAAAAATAACAGGGGTGGAGAGCACGGGGAAGCGGAGAACACTGGGGGGCTGGAGAGCGATGGGTGGAGCTTGAGAGCACTGGGGGGAGAAAGAACAGGGGTGGGGAGCAAGGGGGGGCTGGAGAGCACTGGGGTGGGGGCTGGGGAAGGATGGGGAGAGCAGGGGGGCAGAAAGAACAGGTGTGGAGAGAACTGGGGGGGGGGAGCCACAAGGAGAACTGGGAGGGGCCAGCAAAAGAAGTTGGATAGGAGGAGAAGCAGGGGTGGCTGCATATAGAGGAAATTAGCTTTCTATATTCCTCCATACAGCCACAGAATGCTTGATTCTCCTCCTCTCCCTCCTGCAAGCATTCAGCGGCTGTATGGAGGAATATAGAAAGCTAATTTCCTCTATATGCGACCCCCCCCCCACCGATCCTCCTATCCAGGCACACAGGGCGGGCTGTACCGTACGGCAAACATCTCCTCCTGTGTATCACGGAGCTGGCTGGGTCTGTGTTCGGCTTCGGCGATGACGCTGTAACACGGTCCCACCCCCCTAGACCGGCTCGTGTGATAGGCTGAACACTGATTCTATCTACTATAACACAAGGCAGTCTAGGGGGGCAGGACCGTGTTACAGCATCACCGCTGAAGCCGAACACAGACCCAGCCAGCTCCGTGATACACAGAGGCAGGAGAGAGGGGAGCTCAGCACTGTGGCCGCAACTCAAAGCGGCCCCAGGGCGGGCGGCCTACAGGGAAATCTCGTGGTAGGCCAGTCCGGCCCTGCCTATTTATCTGGGTTTATATTATATTCATGTAGCGGGGTTTCCTTTAAGGCCTCAGAGACTACTTTACCCATAACCCCACTGGGCACCCAGGGTGCATTGCCCCGCCAAAGACTGCTGGGGTGGACTTTATAAGAAAGAGGCAGAGCCGGCTTCAGTCTCTTTGGACATCGCCCGCCCAGCAAGAGGAACTCCTTTCCGAGCCTGCGGTGCTACAAGGCCTGAAGCCTGGGCCTTTCTCCAAAGAGCCTTCCGCTCTCACCGAGGAACCTGTGGGATGTTTCTGCATACCGTTGCCGCATCGCTCCCCGGAGGACCGAAGACTTGGATGTCGTGAGACCTGTGTACCAAGACACAGCAGCGGAAGATACGGACACGGACTGGTCCAGTTGGGTGAGAGAGCACCTGCTCAGAGAACTACATAGGCTCTCTAGGCCCCATAACTGTTACCCGGAGCTTTCATTAGTGTTACGCTGCGCACCGGAGGGACAGTGCATCGGAGCAGCTTTAGAGATTTCCTTTATTCACCAAGTTATCAAAACCCCTTTTACCCCTTTTACCCTGTGGATTACAGTTGTTTCTTGAGCAAGTGCACCACCGTTTTGCTAGCGAAGAATTTCCCCTACAGAACACCTACACTGAAAACTGACTTAGCGTAGACATTGCTGGGCGCCATTTTTTTTGCCACGAGGGAGAATAGCTGCAGCGGGGACTGTTAGATTTATGCACCATATTGTATATCTGTCTGTTTGCTGAGATACTCTTTTATTGCAGGACTCTGCACATGATATGTAAACTGTTGATTATATGCTTACCCAACCGTCTGAGTAAAAGTGCAAGGGTCAAGTATACAGAGGAGACGGGTAAGGATAGTTAAACTATATTGCTGTGTGTTCTATTATAGGCTTGTGTCTCCGTGAGTTGCAGGTTACACAATCCTACCATCCCTTACTAGCTGTGCCAGGGGAGGTTAGAGCCAACTGCCGGGGGTTGACAGGGTGCATTACAGGGGCCCAAAATAATTATACCAGCAGCCCTCTTAACTGGGGGTATCGCTATACGTGGGGGCTTGAGTCCGGGATTCCTGTATACTGCACGCTGCAATCAAGCCGGTCAGAAGTACCAGCATGGACCCGCTAGCAATGACACAGTGGTGCGCAGCGGTTGGTGCCGATTCAACCGAGGTGGTAGTTATTGAACTCCCGGGGGGGAACTGGCGGAAAGAAGAGATAAAGCAGCTCATAATGTCGCTGTCTCCGAGCCAGAAAGCATGGGTGATGGATACAAAGCCAGATCCAGGGACCTTGTGTACATACGCACTAGTGGAATGGAGAAATTAAGTCCCGGAAGACTTTAGAGGTCAGTACATAAACGGCATAGATAACCAGATATACCGCTTAGTGCATACGAGGGCCAGCAAGAGGGAATCTCCACAAACCTCTCGGCCATCATCCCCACTGCTCTTCCCCGGAGCGGAGGGCTCCCAGGAGATGATGGCCCGGGGACGCCTCTGGCCGCTATAGGGCCGGAATTACTGAATGCTCTGGGAGAATTTGTTACTAAGTGCCAGAAGAGCAATACGGTACACGTAGAAGCCGGGTACCGTAAGCTCAGGATCTTCTCAGGGAAGCAACCTGTGCCACCCGGGGAAGAAGACTTTGACACATGGATTGAGCAAGCAATGCAGGCTGTAGAAGGATGGGAAGTACCCGAAGCGCAGAAGAAGCAGTGCATAAGTGAAAGTTTGAAGGGCGCTGCTGCTGAAGCTGTGAAGAATCTTAGGTTTAGCAATGCTGCTTGTACTGCATGTGATTATCTGGCTATGTTGCAGGAGGAATTTGGCCAGCTGGAAAAAGTGACTGAACTGATGTACCAGTTCGAACATACCCTCCAACAGCCTGGAGAGAGATTATCCGAATATGTCTGGAGGTTGAATAGAATGTTGTGCCAAATTGTCCTTTAAAAAGGGGATGTTGCCACAAGTCATAGATGCAACTAGGATGAAGCAGATCCTGAGGGGAGCCTTACGCTCGGATCCAGTTTGGCTCCACCTGAAGACCTCTGAAGGAGTCATGGCTTTGAGTTACCCAGACCTTGTGCAGATCATAAGGGATGAAGAAGCCCTGTTGAAGGACCAACAGGCAGTTGAGAAGACCACTCCCCTCCCCTCAGTGGGAGTCAGATCATCAGTAGCCACTGAACGGGACTCAGAAGTGGAGACCCTAATGTCCCAGATGACTCAAGTGCTGGATCTTTTGACCTCTCTACTGGCTAAGAACTCAGGAGCCAATGAGCAAGAGGAGTTTAGGAATGAACCACGCCAGTGTCTCAACTCCAACCTCCCCGCAGGGGAGAAGAGGAACTGTCTGTTTCAATTGTGGAGGAGTCGGCCACCTTGGAAGAGTGTGCCCCAGTCCAAGGAAGAACCGAGGCACTTACCACCAGCCAGCGGAAAACTTCAGAGGGCCCCGGTGAAGGAGTCAGAAAGCTATTTGCAGAAAGCTCCAATAAGATTCAAAAGCCAGAACAGGAAAAGGAGAAGGGAAACAATGCCCCTCCTAAAATACTCAATACCACTTGTCGGGAGTTAAAATCTAAAAACCTGCAGGAAATCAATGCATACCAGGCCCAACAGGGATTAAGATCGATCCAGAAAGATGGAAGAAGAAGAAAACCCCAAAAGGGAAAGTCCATGAATCCAAAGAAAGAAGCCTCTCCGAGGAAGTTTCCAGCTAGTTTGGTGGGGCCCTCCCCTGTGGTCCCCGTTCAAGTGGAGGGAGTCTACACAAGGGCCATCCTGGACACAGGAGCCCAAGTGACCCTTTTGTACAGAGACTTTTACCAAAAACACCTGAGTCACATGCCCCTACAAAAACTAAAAGACCTAGAGATATGGGGAATTGGCACCCAAAGCTTTCCCTACGACGGTTATGTTTCCATTCAACTGGCCTTTGACCCCTCTGTAGCAGGAAAATCGGAGGTCTTTGACACCCTGGCAGTGGTTTGCCCTCGCCCACCAGGAGCTAACAAGAGTTCCCTGATTATAGGGACCAACACTGACCTGGTCAGAAGATTTCTGGCTCCCCTAGCACAGGAGCAGGGTACTTCAGCAGCCAGGATCCACCCAATGTTGCAGCTAGCCTACCGGAGATTGATCCTGGAACAGAAGGCCCCGGAAGAGGGGGTAGGGAAAGTCTGGAGACTGTCCAAGGAGGAGAGAATGCTGCAGCCTGGTGAGACGACCTGTCTGACAGCTACGGTGAAACTCTCTTGGGAGCAACCTGGCCCTTTTGTGGTCCTAGAACCGGACCCCTTGGACTCCCACCCAGGATTGGAAGTGATTCCCAAAGTGGTTCCGCTAAGGGCTTTGAAGAAGGCGAATGGGCAGATCCCAGTGAGCATTAGGAATATCACTGGCTCCCCTGTGAAGATTCCGGGCTGAATGTAGTTGGGCAAAGCAAACTCTGATACCCCAGTGGAACCCACCCTGGAGAAGCTCTGCTTGGAAAACACGACCCTACCACCGGTGTGGAAGGAGAGAGCCAAGGCCCAGCTGACCAGATGGAGAAAAATATTTTCAAGGGACAAGTTTGTCGTAGGGTGTGCAAGGAGTGCCACCCATAAGATCCGTCTGCAGGAAGACAAACCTTTCCGGGAGAGGGTCCGGCGAGTTCCCCTGGCTGACTTAGAAGACTTGCGTGAACAACTGGCGGAGCTTAAGAGAACTGGAGTTATTCGAGAATCCAGAAGCCCATATGCCTCCCCTAATGTAGTAGTCAGGAAAAAGAACGGGTCACTGAGACTTTGTATAGACTACAGGACTCTCAATAGGAGGACCATACCCGACCACCCCCAGGATAGAAGATGCCTTACAGAGTCTGTCGGGAGCTAAGTGGTTCAGTGTAATGGACCTGAAGAGTGGGTATTACCAAATCCCAATGCATCCAGATGACAGGGAGAAGACGGCATTCATCACCCCAGTGGGATTTTACGAGTTTAACAGGATGCCTCAGGGCCTGTCAGGGGCTCCTGCCACTTTCCAGAGGCTGATGGAGAAGACAGTGGGGGACATGAATCTCATTGAAGTCCTGGTGTACCTAGATGACATCATTGTCTTCGGGAAGACTCTGGAGGAGCACGAAGAGAGGCTGGAGAAAGTCCTGAAGAGACTCAGTGAAGAGGGACTTAAATTCTCCAGGGAGAGAGAAGTGTCAGTTCTACCAGTCCTCAGTCCACTATCTGGGACACATAGGGGTTGATTTACTAAAGGGAAATCCACTCTGCACTACAAGTGCACTGCAAGTGCACTTGTAAGTGCAGTCGCTGTAGATCTGAGGGGAAGCTATGAAATTAGGGGACGCTCTGCTGGTTTTATCATCCAATCACGTGCAAGCAAAAATGCTGTTTTTTATTTTCTTTGCATGTCCCCCTCAGATCTACAGCGACTGCACTTCCAAGTGCACTTGCAGTGCAAAGTGGATTTGCGTTTCGTAAATAACACCCACTGTGTTTGCAGTTAGTATTGTGATATAGTGAGGTACGGCGCTAAAATATGATCAAGTCCCCATAATAAAAAGGGAATTGAATAAAGTGAATATAGTTAATACTGCAAATTGAGCAAATAACATTTCAAAAGAAATTATAATATTAAAATTTGTGACTTGACTGGAAGTTGACACATAGGGGGTTATTTACGAAAGGCAAATCCACTTTGCACTACAAGGGCACCTGGAAGTGCATTCGCTGTAGATCTGAGGGGAAGATCTGAAATGAGGGGAAGCTCTGCTGATTTTATCATCCAATCATGTGCAAACTAAAATGCTGTTTTTTATTTTCCTTGCATGTCCCCCTCAGATCTACAGCGACTGAACTTGCAGTGCACTTGTAGTGCAAAGTGGATTTGTCTTTCGTAAATAATCCCCATAGTTTGTTATGATAGCAGACACTTTTTGATGAATGGGATCCTGTAGTGGACCGGATTTGATAAAAGTTGGGCACTGGTATGCTGATGCTGAGGATGACAGGGTTACAAACAGGGAATAGGGAACTGGGTTAATCATAGCAAACCACAGGGAGCCACTGGTGGGTTAAAGGGTTTTTCAGCCCAAAACCAAAAAGTGATTATATTTTAGCATTCAAAAGCCTCGTACACACGGTCGGACTTTTGGCCAACAAACTTCATTTTGAGCAAGTTTGACCAACAATCCGACCGTGTGTACGCTCCATCGGACAAACTTTTGGGTTTTTTCTTGTTTTCATCGGACAAAAGTTGGGTCTGCAAACGGACAAACTTTTGCCCAACAAAAGTCCGATGGAGCACAGTCCGACCATGTGTACAGAAAACCATCGGACTTTTGTCCGATGGACAAACCAACTAATGTTAAAATCAACCAACAATAGCAGAAGTTGACCAAAGGGTGGCGGTAAAGAGCAAAAAAAACACGTGATGTTGCAAAAAGTTTTGGGAACGTTTGCAGAAAAGTCCGAGCGTGTGTATGCTATGGGTGTTCCCAATCAACTCCGTTCGGACAAAAAACCACGGAAAAGTCAGATGGAAGTCCGACCGTGTGTACGAGGCTTTAGATGTGGTGTCTGCACTCTTCCAAGTGGTCCTGGGCACAGTATACTTAACTGTTCTTGTGTACGGTTCAGGTCACTTAAACTACACAAAAGAGCTGGACCAGGGGACTGAACCATGCTCAGGGTTAAAACTGCCAGTGTGAGTGCACCCTTATGCCTCGTAGACACGTTCTGATTATCGTACATTGTATCGTTTTCATTTTGTTGTATAAAACTAATATTCGAATACAACATTGCAAAATGTGCTCTACGAAAATTAAGATTTTTGTCGTACGATTCTGGAAAAACCTTCCGGTGTGCGTAGCTACGTATCTGAAATTATGTCAAATACGTGTAACCCCTGTGTCCTTTTGGTTTATTTTCGTGTTTACGATCATGCGCGGTGTTTGACTATCGTTTTTTAGCGGACGCATACTGTACTGATAAAACGATTGTCGTACGATGGGCTGTCGTCCGAGCAAAGTTTTCGTGTTTGTCCCTTCGGATTTTGTTGGACGGACTGTCATGATCGGCTGTCGAAAGCTGTGTACTAACGATCAGATTATCGAACGATCTATCTGAAAGTGTTTTTCATCATCCGATAATCGGAGCGTGTGTACGGGGAATAACACTACCCCCTCCCCAGACTGACAATGCTGCTGTCCAAGGGTGTCTCCATTGCTCCTCTCGTGGAGCCGAGACACTTTTAAGGCCCCGTTCATGTCTCGCAATTTGTTATCACAAGCAGAATCACTGCAATTCTGCCCACGATCCCAATTCGCATGGAAATCATAACAAAATGCGACCACAATCATCGCAGAATCGTATTGGGGTGCCATTGAAGGATAAAGACAACCTAAATGTGATGTGATTCTGCTGCGATTGTCACAAGACAGGATCACGTGATAATCACGACAAACTGCGCTTTCCCAGATTGTGTGAGCAGCAGCTTCTTTTCAGTCAACAAACACGCATAATGCAGCCCATTCAAGTAAATAGGCTACCCTATGCGATGCGCAGAATCGCATGAAAAGCGCAATGTCAAAATTGTGTAGCAGGAACGCAATGATGTAAATAGGGCCTATTATAGGAAGTGTGTTACTGACTGGATCACCAGATTAAAATAAAGGGGGGGGGGGGGGAAGCATAAAAAATGTATGTAGCCACTACATCTAGCGATTGGTAAGCACGGATATAATACATTTTTGATTTAAGGTTTATTACCGCTTTAAGTATTCTCAGCAGCCTGGGAACTACTAGTCATGAAAGGAGTTAATCATATTCAGTCATCAGGGAACCGATAGTCTTGAATGGGTTAATCATTTCCAGTCACCAGAGAGCTGCTATTTATGAAAGGCATAATCACATGGAGCCACCAGGGAGTCACTAGTCTAGAATTGGAAGTCTCCAGCCATCAGTCCTGATAGGGTTAAATATACAGAGGGAGGGGGGTGACTGTGTGGTATCGATGAGCGGGAAGCAAGCATGCTGCGGAGAGATACAGGGTGTACACAATTGCTGTGATGCTACAGCTTCTGAGGAAATGAAATATCAAGGACAACTTGCTGCCTCCCCCCCAGCGCTCCCATGCTGCCAGTAACCATATGAGCTCATCTGAGCCAAAAAAGAAAAAAAAAGTCTTCCTTTGTGAACATTGCTGAATGATGAAGCTGCAAGTAACACACATCCCTGACCAGTCAACCTGAACCAGACATACTACAAATGTAAGGAATGTGAGGCGGAGGAATAAAGCACTAGATAACAAGGCGGAGGGATACGACCTCCAGCACTCCGGCTCTATATATAGGAAAATCCATCCTCCTGCCACGTCAGTCTGCAGGTGGAATGAGAGAAGTAACGTAGAAAGATTGTTGGCTGCTTCACTTTAAAGAAGAGCTTATTTATTAATTTGGTTGTTATCGTTCCAAGTGCCAGGTTATAGAAGACCACCACCGACCATCCACGCGGCCACCATGGCTGTATAGCGGCAGCAGCGGCCAGCGGCAACCCCTCCCCAGGCCAGTGCAAGGCAGCAGCAACCAGCAGCGCTGGCAGCTCCAGGCTTCGTCCCAAACATGGCGTAAGTATACCGGGGAATTGGGACTGTTCTTTTTGGGTGGTTGGAGGGTCTATAGCATTGTATCAGACTGTACGGGTACTGGGTGTGTGGTTCGATGGAGGATTTTAAAATGATAAAAATTCCATCATGGTGTCTGCCGTAAGCTAATGTACCAGATATTTAATTTAAAAGTATTTAAAGAGTTATTTTTCAGTTAAGTCCACATGGCTAAAATAAAGACCCTTATCCTTGTGTTAAAACTTTGTGAATGAAGCCCTGTGTGTAAAGTGCACGCTCCCTGATTTAGAAAAAATAAAATCACGTAGCGATAGGGAATAAAATGTAAAAGGCTTTAGGACTCATCACGTGTAGATCCCAGTAGGGTGGAGGATGTCCCATGCCTCGTCTTTATAATAGTCGGGGACATTCTCATGGGAGATGCTGCCTATTAGCTCTAATGTAACAGCTGTTGTCTCGTTCCAGTATAGCAGATGTCTGTGTAAAGGGTATTTTTAGATGTATGGTCAGACTGGGTGAGCTTTCCTTGTCCAATTCATTGTCAAATTTTAAAGTTCGAGGAGGACAACGAGGAATTTAAACTAGTAATCTGTAAGATGGAATGTTACAGGTCTGTGTTAAAATGTATTTGAGGTTAAGATGGCGTTGATGGCCTGAGGGTGGGGAAGAAACCAGACGGTTGGATTGTGAAATGGCGGCTGAGCTGCTCTTGACTAACGTGGTGTGGGAGTGACGGAGGGGGAAGTGGCCATATATGGTCAGGAGGAAGCTGCATTCCAGTGGGCATTTGACTGCTTGGAGAGAAAAACGATTAACCGAGTTGGGCTGATCGTATGTAACAATCAAATCTAATTGAGCTTTAGATAGCCACATGGATGTAGAAGTATGGTAAACACGGCTTTATTATTGTCAGCTAATGTAAACTGTATCCTTGCCTTAATCAGATTAGACCAGATTAAATTTTACTGGTAAAAAGGACTACAAACCAGATGCCAGCTATTTTGATGGGCATTTATTTAGGCATAATAACATGCAAGGATTCCTAATCGGTACGCAAACTGAGATGTAAAATTTGAGGAAGATCTGACAGATGGCAAATAAAACGACGGCATACAAAGGAAGACTCGAAACACAAAGACGCAGATGGGTGGGGGGTGTAACTCTAGCTAGTTGTGGTTACAAATGTTTGCTCCACCCTATTGCACTTCCTTTTATTATGTGTCATCTCACCCCCTCCCCACAGCTAAAACCAATCTTTAGCTACAAAAAGCCCACGACAATTATCTTGTCACTCACTTTCTCTCCCATCCGTGCATTAACAAGCCTTTTATTAACCACTTCAATACCTGAATATGACTCCAGTGCATTTCTCAAAGGCAGGAAAGAATAGGGATGATTTATCCTCCTTTTTGTAAAACCAGGCTACGCAAAACTGAAGCAGTGAAACTAAGTCAGATGTAGTGCAATCACGTTTAAAAATTTTTTTTACATTTTTACCCCGCTGCTGGAAAATGGCCCTGTTCAAGATACAATGCTCCTGACCAATCTAGCATATGTGTGTTTTAAAAAAAAAAACAGTAAAAAATACAATAGTGAATGTCTAAAATATTTACAAATCTATAAGTCAGTTGTTCAGGATTTTAGATGGTTTTTGTGTGCATTTGCAAAAAATCCACAATAGACCATTAGTTCTGTTGCATTGTAAATATGTATATAATTTTTCTTTCAGGCTCCTCAAGGCATCCCGCAGCATCTTTGCTGTATACGAGGAAGAAAGCTCAGAAACCAACTTCAACGTGAAAGCCCTGATACTTGTAAAAGATGAACCTGTTAAGCGACGATCTGATGTTGGGGGACTTCTTGTCCCCCTTCAACCAGTCGTTTTTGGCGGCTGATGAAAGTTTGGGTCTCTTGGATGACTGCATCGAGGTGTCCGGGTACCTCCCATCGCATGGGTTCTCCAGCGAAAAGGCTAAGAATGGCGTCTCTGAACTGCTTTCTTTGGCTGAACCCTTTGGCAGTTTCCAGGGTAAGAGTACTTTTACGAACAGTCTTAGGCCATGTATAAATCATTACATTGCTCCTTTTTTTTTATTTCACTTTACCTATCATGTTCAATCACAACACTGGTAAATTATGAAAGATACCAAACATTTACTGCAAAAAGGTGTTCTAATTTGATGTAAAATACCTTTGATACCAGAGGCCTTGGTTCTCGCTTCTAACTATCTGATTTCTTAACAGGAGACGCCTTCTCCGGCATGGATTGGATGGTGGAAAAAATGGACCTGAAGGTTTTTGATTTTGATTCCCTGCTTGGAATGGAAGATCTAGAATCCACTGTCTCGCCAGATGAGCTTATGGCCACGTTGGATGACTCTTGTGATCTCCTGGAGGACCCACCTCTCCCACCTGTGTTTGGCCAGTATGTGCCATCACCTGCCCAAATTTTACTTCCACCAGAAAAACCACTGGAGGCAGATCAAGTGGCTCCAGTGAGTCCCAGTTTATCAGAGTCTAATATCTCTAGCCCTGACCATTCTTTTATCTTGGATGTAGGAAGTGAGGTAGATGTTGCTGAGGAAGATAAGAAATCAGTAATCTACATTCTTGAAGTTCCAAAATGTGATAAAGAAGATTCCTCAGGTAATGACAGTGGTATTTTTATGAATTCACTTCTGAAGTCTGAGAAGGAGGATTCCTCAGATAATGACAGTGGGATTTATATGAGCCCGTCATATCTGGGGTCTCCTCAGCAAAGTCCTGCATCTACTGTAGAGTACCCTAGTAGTGTACAATCTTCTCCCAGTTCCCCTATTTCCGAGAGACCCAAACCTTATGACCTTCCCTCTAAGAATAAAGAAGTCTTGGGAAAAGTAAAAACTGTAGGGCATCCCAGAGTAGACAAGAAGACAAAGAAAATGGAGCAGAACAAAACAGCAGCCACTCGCTACCGGCAAAAGAAGAAAGCAGAACAAGAGTTAATATCTGCAGAGTGTCGAGAACTGGAACAGAAAAATGATTCCCTAAAAGAAAAAGCAGACTCTATAGCAAAAGAGATCCAGTATTTAAAAGACCTAATAGAAGAAGTCCGCAAGGCCAAAAGCAAACGAGCAAAAAGTTCTTGAGACGGGAGATAGTTGGAGCGTTGTGTATGTTGTGTGTGTATTTATAGGTCACATGGTTGTAAAACAAGTAGTAATACGTAATGTCTACTCAATAAATTATTTTGTAGCTAAATGTTTAATTTGTGTTGGGAGATATTACTTTCATGCTGTCACCTCTTAGTAACGTTTGCTGGTGTAAGTAAACTGGTATGTATTTGGTAATGATTTGGGTGGTCAATCCAAAAACTAGACTCAAGATCTGAACCAAGTATGCTTGGGCAAAAATGTCACCTCTGATTACTGTTTCTGGTAAATTATCTTTGCTTTACCATTACCTGATTCCACAATTAAAGCGACTGTCATGAGAGAATTATGGGTGATGCTATTGTATGTCTCTACTGAAAATGCTAGGTGCTTGGCTGTGTCTGGCTTCAGGATGGTTGAGTCCCAACCCTGAAACAAGCATCCTGTAAATGAGTGCCAAAATTCATAAGGGTTGATTTACTAAAGGGAATTGGACTGTATGCTTTGCAAGTTCAGTTGAACTCTTCAAAGAATACCCAATCACATGCAAGGAAAAAAAAAAACATTTTTTTTGCTTGCACATGATTGGATGATGGAAGTCAGCAGAGCTTCCCCTCGTTTAGCTCTGAAAAAATTGCACTTTTTAGAGTGCAACTGCACTTGCAAAGTGCACAGACTATTAACCTTTAGTAAATCAACCCACTTATCTCCATAAGTGTCCTGGGTCAGCAAATTAGACTACATTGAAATTAAAGTATCAGAATGACAGCCAGGGAACTAGCATTCTTAAAGAACGACAGCCTGCATTAATCTTAACGGTTTTCTTGGCATGGCCCAAAACCTTCTACACCACCTCTAGATCATGTCAGAATATTCTTTTACCTTGTTCCTATAGCAATAATCATCTTTTTATTACTCTGAGTGATGTCTTCACCAGGCTTGCAAAATTCTTGCCGGGACAGCTGCTGGAAGCTCAGTTCCTGTTGAAAAGGCATTTCCCAAAAGCTCCTTTCCTACACACAGTGTATAGGCATATTCTTGGAAGTTAAGACATTCTTTTGTTGGAAAAGAAAATGTGTGCATGTCGAGAGGTGTGGGGATTGATGACATTCTGGCTTTTCTGTGTCGCAGGTAAGAAAAAAGAGTGCATCTGTAATTCTGACCTAATTTTCAGGAGGTGAGCAGTGGCAACCTCATATTTCTCTTATAACAAATAGGTCTGTTAGTTTGTATAATCAAGGCAAGATACAAGTTTCTCCTTACCCATCTCCTCTGGCCCATTAAAAGGCCGCTTTTGGCACACACTTTATAGGGGGAGAAAGAGAGTAGTATTTTCATGGTAAATTTCTTTCAGAGAAATCGGGTTATAAACAGAACTTGGTATATTCCCTAGCTGGTCAAAGTAACACTAGGTCAGGGCTGATAACAGTTCTTGCCTGTACCAACCAGGTTCTATTTATGTATTTTCCACTTCTGTATAACAGCCAGGAAACTAATGTTTTCAAAACTAAAGCATAACTTCACTTTTTTGGAGAAAAAAACATTCCCTTCTGGGTGATCTATGTACATTACAAGGATTATAACAAGCTTTGTTGCAGATTCCTACCTTTTGGTATTCTGAAGAAATCCATGGGGGTTATTTACGAAAGGCAAATCCACTTTGCACTACAAGTGCACTTGGAAGTGCAGTCGCTGTAGATCCGAGGGGGACATGCAAGGAAAATAAACAGCATTTTAGCTTGCACATGATTGGATAATAAAATCAGCAGAGCTTCCCCTCATTTCAGATCTACCCCTCAGATTTACAGCGACTGCACTTCCAAGTGCAATTTCAAGTGCACTTTGCATTTGTAGTTTGCACTTGTAGTGCACAGTGGATTTGCCTTTCGTAAATAACCCCCCATGTGTGTTTGCCTGTGCCTCTGTGCTAAATAGGTCTACTGGGAGTGGTTTCATAATAATCAGCTGTGGCAGCTGAAGAGCACTAATGAGGAAAGCTGCTGGGCCTGCATCCTTTTAGATGTGTTCTGATTGGAAATTTTTTACCAAAAATGACATTTTTGTTGCAGGGGATGCCTAAAATCTGACTTGTATCTTGGTAGGAAAATTGGTGAGCCAATCACACAAACAGAAAATGATGTTTCTGGGGAGTGGTCAGTACACATTCTGTGTAAAGAACACCTCCAGGTAGCCATATTGCATTGCTTTTATAGAAAATTGTAGTGGCTGCAAATTTAAAAGGAAAGTTAATTCTTAATAACATTCAATTACAATATGACTTGTATCGCAATTATACATGATATATATTTTTTTTCTTTAATTGTTATTTTTTTTCCCCACGAAAGTGGAGTTACCCTTTAAAAGACACCAGTCTCTGTGTGTTATACAGAACCCTGCCTTGACTACAGGTAGACCAAGAAACCGCAAGGAAGTAGAGGGTTAGTTGGAGACTTTCAGAGTTTTTAATTGCTTTTTCTGAGTGGTGGGAGGGCGTATAGAAGAACTAAAAACAATTTTTCACTTAAAGTGTAATGCTGGCTATACACCTAAATAGCCTTAAAACTGTCCCCATCCCCTTCCTCTTCCTAACACCTACTGTATTCTGAGAAAGATGTAACAAAGATGTATATACTTACCTATTTTTAGGCAGCTCTGGTCACATGATCGCTTCTGTGTCAGGCAGCTGCATTAGAGGTGATAGCGCTCTGAAACAGCTAGTAAAGCCTGGAGTGCTGACTTCACCCCTAGGCTTCAATGGCCCATTCATTATTGGCGTTCCTTCCTCTCCCCTAAAGCAACGCTGGCTAACCAAGGGGAGCTGGATTAGGTGTTTAGACGGAATTCAACTTTAAGTCTGCTTGAAATTTGAGTCAAATTCTAACTGTGTATCATGGCTTATCTAAGTCATATATTATCCACTTTATTTTATCTGAGCTTGAGTGGCAGGGTTCAGAGGTCGCCGTAAGCCTTGTTGCTGCACTATGAAATTACCCTAACACCCAAATTTTTATCCTAACTTCTTAGCCTCATAACAACACAGTAACATATATATGGGGTGTCCAGGAGGTGGGCTTTAAACCTGGGTGGCACATATACCGTATTTTCCAGTGTATAAGACTACCTTTTACACCTAAATTTCACAGCCAAAAACTGGGGGTCGTCTTATACACCAGGTGAAGCGGCCGCCAGATGGATGTCAGCCATCAGCGATGCACTCTGTTGATGGATACAGAGCCTGCTAAACCTGCTCTGATTTGAGTAACAACCTCTGCCAATCCGAGCACGATACATTACACTGAGTCAGAGCTGTGCAGGCTGATGATGTCACAGCCTCTGCCAATCCGAGAAGGCTTTGTATTCATTAATAGAATACATTGCTCACCGTGATTGGCTCAGCGCCGTATGGCTCCAACTTCCATTGAGAAGAAGGAAATCTAGGCAATATGAAGCCTCCGAAGGGGGGTCGTCCGATACAGTGAGTATAGGCAAAAACTTAGGAAATACAGTAGAATTAGGGGGTTGTCTTATACACCGGAAAATATGGTATGTTTATCTGTGTTTGTGCTTGGGAATACACTGCAAAGCACACTCCCAGCACAGAAGGGGCTCTCACTGAGAGCCCTGGGTCTTCTACTAACAATGGGGACCTGGGAATCCTAGTTCACCGCGGTCATCTTTATCGCTATGATAGCCTCTAATTGGCTATCCGTGAACAGTCACTGTGCAACCCCGGTCATGTGTTTTTTTTTCTCTTCTGAATGGTGAGATGGATACATTGAATCTTTCTCTCCTTGCAGGAGGGAAAGATGTAAATAAACATGTGTGTTTACAAAAAAAATTCAGAAAAAAATAGCTGGCTCAATGTCAGTGTTAGGGGCAAGGTTCAAAGGTCAAGGCCAGGGTCAGCATATTTTAGCTTCAAAAAATGCCACAATGTTCACTCTCCTGTGCTGTGCAGTAAATCCCAACATAATTACAGTCTCCTATCTTGACATACTTGAGTGGATAATGCACACCTCGCTGCCTTACAAAGATTGGAGAGGTCTGAAAATACTGAAAGCATAGAAGAAAACATGCAGATTTTAGCCTAATTTAGGTAGCAGTTAAAACATTTTTTTTTCAATTGGTGTCAGTTAAGCCCTGTACACATGGAATGGCCCGTTTGTACAGCAGCCTGTCCGACAGAAGCCGGCCAAACTTCCGTTGAAGGGGCATAAACTAAAAAGATTTCCCGACCAGCGCTCTCAGTGTGTTTTGGCAGGGGGGCAGTCGGTCGCAATAGCTCAGCAGAAAGATCACTGCACTAACATAGGATAGTTAATACAGCATGCTCCTCTCAAGCTCCTCTTTTTTTTATTTTTTTTTGTTGTTTATCTTGTTCAGCCCACTGGGTTGAATGGGGAAAAAAAAAACTGATAGTGTGTACCTAGCTTTATTGTGAGTGTGTTTTTAGGTAGGATAAAAAAGCAAAATGAGCACTAGTGTTTCTGGGCCCTACTACAGGTACAAATATCATACACATATGTGGTATCGCCAGGAGCAGGAACATTTATTTTGGGTTGTTCTTTGGTGGTAGGTTATAATTGCAAGAACAAGTAAATTAAAAAATTTTTTTTTTTTTTTTTACTATTTTCAAATTTCCGTTACAATTTGCCACCAAATGAAAGCCCAATTTGTCCATAAAAAAATTTGATATAATTCCCATGGATACACACAGTATTTGAAATTATATGTACAGCTTTACTAACACCTATCAAAGTTGCCAATCTCATAAAAAAATCTTTATTTTTTTCAAGGCAAACAAAAACGTAACTAGCTTAATTCCAGCAACAAGAAAACAGAAGTCCACTTATCTTCAGCACAAATTAAACATAGCACGGTATTATCAATAAGGGCTTTACCCAGTTAGGAAAGTACAGATTGGGCACCACCCGGCCAGGTGTCTCCTCTCCAAACTCCTACTACTCCATCTCTGCACTAGGAGCTTACTGTCTTTTAAGTGAAATCAATTTGACATTGGGGATGGTGGCAACCTTCACCCACATCTGAGTAACAAAAAATTAATT
Organism: Rana muscosa; assembly: GCA_029206835.1. Lineage (NCBI taxonomy): Eukaryota > Metazoa > Chordata > Amphibia > Anura > Ranidae > Rana > Rana muscosa. Next base: position 388,320,837 of record CM055120.1, read on the forward strand.
GCATGTCTTTTAAGTGATGCTTTCTGGAGGTAAGCTTTGGTACTGGATTCTCCGTAATCAGGGGTGGAGGTTCTTTCCAACCCGAACACCTGTCTAAACCACCAAAATTACAGGTCCCAAATAGGAAATTAATAATGCAAAGAGGACTTTAAGTCAGTCCTCTCATCTATGTTTGACTGTACCAGAACCGCTCACCCTGCATGGGTGAGTACACCTGAGTGCACCAACCATTTCCCTTTAAAAGAACCAAAACCCAAAAATGGGCAAGATATAGTGCCTGTCCATTTTATGGTGAGACACCCTGGCTCCACCACAGCATGGTTTTTCTCAGCCGCTATCAGTTTCCTACTGGGAAAAACTATCTGGCGCTCTTCCCCAATGACCATTTGAGACATAACCGCTCCTAAGCCCTCACTTAATGCATCCGTCTGCACTAAAAAAATCCTAGGATAAAAACGGGAGCCATAAGCACTGACTGAATCTGTGGCATCTGCATTCAACTTTATCATTACTGACTTCCTGCCTTTTTGTTAAGTCGGTCAATGGTGGCAAAGTTGAGGATACCACCGATAGTAGCCAACTATGCCCAAAAATGCTCTGACCTGTTTCTTTGTTAACTATGTTTATTTATGGTTTAACTAACCCCCTGCCCACAATGTACCCTAGGTACTTGGCTTCCTCCATCCCAATAGATTTCTTGGGATTAATCGATTGACCTGCTTTCTTCAAAGAGTCTAGGACTGCTTCAACCCGGTGAAGATGAGATTCCCAATCAGTATTAAAAATTATAATGAGGTAGACCAAAGCGTATTGCCGATGAGGGCGTAGTGTCCTGTCCATTGCCCTTTGGAATGTGGCCAAGGCTGAGTGTAGGCCAAATAGCATCCTTTTTATATTTAATGCACAAGTAGTTTTCTCCCTGGCTTCCTTGATGATGGGTAGCTGCTAGAACCCTTTGGTGACATCTAACGTGGTGATATCCAGGGCGGGACCCAACTCATCAAGTAACTCGTCTACCAGGATCAACGAATATGCATGAAATTTGGAAATTTCACAGGGACACAGGAGCCTGTCAGCAGCTGCGGGGGATTTCCTCCCCCCTCCCTCCCTCTCCTCTTCACACATACACAGAGCAGTTTGCCCTGCTCCCTCCCCTGCTTCCTCATTGGCAAGAGAAGAGGAACCAATGATTGAACAGCATGACTGCAGCAAGGAACTCTGGGACATATAGTCCCCAGCACAGGTGGCCCCACTGTAATCTTTAGGTGGAAAACTACACACCCCAGCAGCCCACAGAGACGAGAAGAGGAATCTTACACCTAGAGGCTGCCTGGGAGCAGGGAGACACCACAAGGCAGGGGAGAATACTGGACTCAGGGGAGAGGTGCTGCCTTCCCAGGTTGGTGTGCTGTTTCTCCCACAGATCCACGGCCAGTTGGGAACATCCTACCTGAGAGGGGGATCCCAGGTCCATTTCCAAGCACATCTGTACCGACGGTGTGAAGCGTTCCAGTTGTGAGGTAGCCAGTCGGGCTGCCTGAAGAGCCTGCCTGCCAGGACATCTCCTTTGGGCCTTGGTCGCATGATTGGTGAGCGGGCACTTGCCCATCTTACAGAGATACAGAGACACTGAATGCAGACAATGTTGCCTATTTTGTCTACACCAGTAGAACACTGTGCTGCACTCATCTGCCAGGCAGTAAAAGTGTTCTTTCTGCTCCAGGAGTTTCACAGTACAAGGTGCATCACTCCTAAAAATCAGGATATCCAAGTGCACTGTACAGGACGCCGTGGCTGGGTCCGGGAAGGACGCTATATTTCCCCTCTGTTTGGGCTGTGGTTCCTTTAAGGGAACAGCAATGGTTAACACACCTGTCCAAGGAAGTGGTTTAAGAGAGACAGGAAGTTGTAGGTGAGAGAGTGAAGGAGTATAGTGAAGACTGCATGGTGAATGGTGGACATTGCAAAGCTGTGGAGGCTGTGAAAAGCTGTGAATGTACATGGCAGTGGCCTGCCTGGAAGCCTGCTAGCTGGGGAAGCTACCTACAACCTCAAGAAAGGACTTAAACTGCGGTAGCAGTTCTGAACTCTACAAGTCGGTGAGACTGGTATTGCTTTTGTTTTTGCTGCTGTAAAGCCATTTAAGTTTAATAAACCTTATTTTGGATTGAAAAGCCTGTGTCCTGCGATCTAGCTGGTTCCCTGAACATTACAGCACCAATAAAAGTAGCTAGCTGAAGATTCCAGGGACTGAAGTTACTGGTGCCATACGGGCACATGCATACACCCAGGGCTCCGTAATATATAGCGAACGAGCGGGATGATCTGACTTGGGAGTAACATTATTGAACCAAACTAGGTACAGTGTTTGCGGTTCTTTGGGCCTGTGGTGTCATGGGACAGAAGAGAAAGGTCTGACATAAGAAAGGGTCATTCCTCTGCTCTCTTCCTTCCTGGACTCATAGAGCCCAATTTAAGTAGAGTTGGTGGTCGATCTGTTAAAGTGTTTTCCCATTTCGTGATCTGTCATTGTCAAAGTGTTTCCCTCTGCTTTTGGGATTATGCGCCTTGAGGAGTCCCCTGAAAGCAGCCAGACAGTATCATTGAGTTATATTGCTCTTACTCTTCAGTTATTATCACATAGCTAAGTGAAGTATCCATTCTTAAGAAATTTCACAGTAAAGATAATTTCTGTTTTTACCATAATTTGTGTTCTTTTACTGTGGTGTTCACACAAACATTATTGCCAGGTGTGCCAGAGGGGCTGAGACTGTTCTTGGGGTTGAGAGGCAGAGTACAGAACCAAATATACTCAAGCAGCTCCTACTGGGGTAATGCTACACAGGTAATCTTAAGACAGGGTGGAAGCAACCTGCACACGGTCAGCTCATGCAGGGTCCCTTAAATTGACACCTACCACAGTGGATACCTGTTCTCTGCCCCTCCAGGATTTTAACAAATTTACATGAAAGTGTTTTTTTTTTCCAGGCTTATGTACCTTGTAGTTCACCTCATCCACCTTTTCCACTATCTCAAACAGTGCCTGCCACTTGGCCAAGAACTTACTCTTTATTGCAGGGATTAGCCACCCGGGTCTCCAGTTTGATTTTAGCTGACCGATTGTACACACTTTCCTTCTGGAGATGCTTCCCTACTAACATCATCACTTTAGCGACCCTCTCTCACTTTTGGGAGATATGTTATATCATGGTTAAATGTGGGGAGGATTCACTTTCCCACATTTATTTTACTAGATTGAGCAACCCACGTGGTCTTCACCCGTACACTAGCTCCAATCCTTCCTGTCTTTCTGGACCATTCATTTTAGCATTTACTTTAGGGCTCTGTTAAACCTCTCGACAAAGCCATCTGTCTGTGGATGATAGACGTGTGCAACTGCTTGATCTGAAACAGTTTGCACAAGTCCACCATCACTTTTGACATAAAAGGAGTTCCCTAGTCCGTTTGTATGTCTTTGGGAATCCCAGTTCTCAAAAACATAGCATGAAATAACTCCAGGGCAATGGCCTTAGAGGAAGTTTTCTTAAAGGAACAGCTTCTGGATACCTAGTGGTAATCTAGGACTACTAATATACAGTATCTCACAAAAGTGCGTACACCCCTCACATTTTTGTAAATATTTTATTATATCTTTTCATTGGACAACACTGAAGAAATTACCTTTGCTACAATGTAAAGTAGTGAGTAGGGTTGAGCGGACACCTGGATGTACGGGTTCGGCCGAACTTCGGAAAAAAGTTTGAGTTTGGGACCCGAACTTGACCCCGAACCCCATTGAAGTCAATAGGGACCCGAACTTTTGAGGACTAAAATGGCTCTAAAAAAGTAATGGAAAGGGCTAGAGGGCTGCAAATGGCAGCAAAATGTTGTTAAGAGCATGGCAAGTGCTCGGCAAACAAATGTGGATAGGGAAATAACTTAAAATAACACAAAATACATAAAAATAATAATCTTGACCTAGGAGGACGAGTTCCATATGGAGTAGGAGGTTGAGGTGGCGGTGTAGGTGGAAGCGGCGTTGGAGGAGGACAAGGTAGCCAACACTGGTTTTTGTTTTTATTTTTTTAATTAGGGTACACCCCAAAAGAGAAAGATCAAAAATACAACAATGGCTGGGTAAGGCCGGTATACATGTCTATTCTGCACAAGGTACGGGCAAGTCCTGTGGGATCCATGCCTGGTTAATTTTAATGAACGTGAGCTTGTTCACATTGGCTCTGGACAGACTGCTTGGCTGATTTGCAAGGGGGTGAGGTGAAAGACTGATGGACATCGGCTGCAGGTGCCAACTCTGATCTTTCAGCAGGAGACTGGGTGGGAGACAATGTGAAGGAACTGGAGGCACTGTCAGCAACCCAATCTACTATTGCCTGTACTTGTCCTGGCCTCAACATTCGTAGAGCCGCATTAGGCCCGACCAAATACCGCTGCAGGCTCTGTCGCCTACTCGCACCTGAGGAAGGTGTTTCACTTGTGCGTGTAGCTGGCACAGATCGACCACATCCTCTCCCTGCAACAGGAGCTCCACCAGCAGCACTACGACTGGGGCCACGTTCCTTATTTGACGATCTCCTCATATTTCTGAAATTTAGGATCTTGCCCTAAATGGGTGTTTTTTGAATAGCAGAATAGAGCAACAGTATCTAAAGGGTGTATTTCACAGGTACAGATATGCAGAAAACCTAGCAAAAAAAAAATTTGGCAGCAAACACACCAAAAAAATTTTTTTGCCCTAAATTTTTTTTTTTTGAAGAGCTGAATGGGAGAACAGCATCTAAAGTGTGTATCTCACATGTACAGATATGCAGAAAATGCACCAAAAAATATTTTTTTACCCAAAATGTTTTCTTTTTTTTGAATAGGAGAACAGTATCTAAAGTGTGTATCTCACAGTAACATATGCAGTGCTGGTGCACTGAGCTTGCATAAAATGCCCGCCGAAGCCAACCTAACTAACAGATGGATAACATTTATCTTTTCTCTGGCACTGGGCTCAGGGCAGGATAAAAAGATTGTGCACTGCACCCACACAACAAAAGCAAGGTAGATCGCTGAGTAATTTGATTTCTGAATCAGGACTCCTATCTAATTCTCTCCCTCAAAGCAGCAGCAGCAACCTTTCCCTACACTAACTGAAGCAGAGTGATGTGCTGTGCTATGTGCCTCTAGCTTATATAGAGGCTGGGTCACATGCTGCACTGGCCAATCACAGCCATGCCATTAGTAGGCATGGCTGTGATGGCTTCTAAGGGCACACGAGTTAAACGAATGTTGATTGGCTGCCCTGCAGCTTTTTAAAATGTGCCATTACATCAGGGCTTGACAAATTTGCTTGGAATCTAGGAGCCAGCTAAAAAAGTTAGGAGCCAGGTTTTTTTTTTAACGACCAATGCGTGCAGAAGCGAACGCATACGTGAGTAGCGCCCGCATATGAAAGCAGTGTTTAAACCACACGAGGTATCACCGCGATCGGTAGCGCGAGAGCAATAATTCTAGCCCTAAACATCCTCTGTAACTCAAAACATGCAACCTGTAGAATTTTTTAAATGTCGCCTATGGAGATTTTAAAGGGTAAAAGTTTGTCGCCATTCCACGAGCGGACGCAATTTTGAAGCGTGACATGTAGGGTATCAAATTTACTCAGCGTAACATTATCTTTCACAATATAAAAAAAAATTCGGCTAACTTTACTGTTGTCTTATTTTTTTAATTTTAAAAAGTGTATTTTTTTCCTCAAAAAAGTGCGCTTGTAAGACCGCTGCGCAAATACGGTGTGACAGAAAGTATTGCAACGACCGCCATTTTATTCTCTAGGGTGTTAGAATAAAAATATATATAATGTTTGGGGGTTAACTTCTAAGTAAAGGGAAGGAGATGGGCTGGCAGTGAAACAGGCAAGCATTGCTGGTTGTCTTACCAACGGCCACCACAAGATGGCGCCAGATTACAGAATGAAGCCTAGGCCTGCAGAAGGCCGCAAAGCCGCAGCCTAAATTACCGGCCGGCGCGGCCCGACAAGATGACGCGATCGCGCGGGGGGGGGGGGGGGGCGCACGGAGATACAGGTAACCTCAGCTGTGCTGCCCCAGGTGCCAGGTCGCTAATTCTAGTCGCATTTGCGACCTGGCGCCCGGGGATTGTCGAGCCCTGCATTACATTGCCGAACACCGAACCCGAACATACAGTACATTGTTCGGGTCCGGGTACCAAAAACCCAAAAGTCCGGTACGAACCCAAACTTTACAGTTCGGGTTCGCTCAACCCTAGTAGTGAGTGTATAGCTTGTATAACAGTATAAATTTGCTGTTCCCTCAAAATAACTCAGCACACAGCCATTAATGTCTAAACTGCTGGCAACAAAAGTGAGTACACCCTCAAGTGAAAATATCCAAATTGGGCCCAATTAGCCATTTTCCCTCCCCGGTGTCATGTGACTTGTTAGTGTTACAAGGTCTCAGGTGTGAATGGGGAGCAGGTGTGTTAAATTTGGTGTTATCACTCTCACTCTCTCATACTGGTCACTGAAAGCTCAACGTGGCACCTTATGGCAAAGAACTCTCTGAGGATCTGAAAAAAAGAATTGTTGCTCTACATAAAAATGGCCTATTAGAAGATTGCAAAAGACCCTGAAACTGAGCTCCAGCACTGTGGCCAAGACCATACAGCGATTTAACAGGACAGGTTCCACTCAGAACATGCCTCGCCATGGTCGACCAAGGAAGTTGAGTGAACCAGGTGAGGAGTACAAAAACAAGTGTGTTTTGCCTACAATCAAGCATGGTGGTGGGAATGTCATGGTCTGGGGCTGCATGAGTGCTTATTAGAAGAGGGAGGGTCTGGACAGCCGCACTCCAATAAAAGCTAGCAAGGTTTGTGGTTGTCTAGCTATGACTAAGCACTGTTGAGAGTGTGAAACGCATCAGCTTTTTTATCCTGTACCCTGCTGTGGTTTGTACTTTTGTCATTTTATACAATAAAGGCATTTTTATTGGAGTGCGGCTGTCCAGACCTTCCCTCTTCTAATTGCTACATGCTTTAGCCTGCACCTGCAGCTTCCACCCTGAGGAGAGTTCCATTTCTATACACCCACCTGGAGCGGTGATCCCTTCTGCTGCATGAGTGCTGCCAGCACTGGGGAGCTACAGTTCATTGAGGGAACCATGAATGCCAACATGTACTCTGACATACTGAAGCAGAGCATGATCCCCTCTCTTCGGAGACTAGGCCGCAGGGCAGTATTCCAACATAACGACCCCAAACACACCTTCAAGACGACCACTGCCTTGCTAAAGAATCTAAGGGTAAAGGTAATGGACTGGCCAAGCATGTCTATAGACCTAAACCCTATTGAGAATCTTTAGGGCATCCTCAAACGGAAGGTGGAGGAGCCTAAGGTCTCTAACATCCACAAGCTCCACTCCAGTGGCAACCTGTGAAGCTCTGGTGAACTCCATGCCCAAGAGGGTTAAGGCAGTGCTGGAAAATAATGGTGGCCACACAAAATATTGACACTTTGGGTCCAATTTGGACATTTTCACTTAGGGGTGTACTCACTTTTGTTACCAGCGGTTTAGACATTAATGGCTGTGTGTTGAGTTATTTTGAAGGGACAGAAATTTTTCACTGTTATACAAGCTGTACACTTACTACTTTACATTGTAGCAAAGTGTAATTTCTTCAGTGTTGTCACATGAAAAGATATAATAAAATATTTATAAAAATGTGGGGGGTGTACTCACTTTTGTGAAATACTGTATATTGGTATCCCCTTGCTGACTGCTGACTTTACCAAGGATCCCACAAGATCTATTGCAATCCATTCAAATGCCACCTCAATTATTGTCAGGGCTACCAAGGGGTTCCTATAGTGTGACTCCGGTGTGGTTAGCTGGGAAGTAGGACAGGACGCACAGTACCATTTAACCTCAGCATTCACCCCTGGCCAGTAAAACTGGTCAGTTATTCTTGCCTCCATTTTTTCTAACCCTAAGTGTTCTCACAATGTGTTGCTGTGGGCTCAATCGAGGACCATCTGCCTATATGGCTGGGGAACCAGCAATTGCTTTATAGTTTCCCCATGGATTTCAGCCACTCGATAAAGCAAGTCTCCATTGAACGCAAAAGGAGGAAACATTCTGTCTACACCAGGCATATGTGGAACTCCATTAATAATGGAAACCTGCTCTCTAGCATTAACCAAAGTAGGATCCTGCATTCAGTCAGTGCGAAATGCACCCTCGGATATATCCAATTATGGATGCGTCGGACCAGAGGAAGTTTCTCCTTCATCCTCATCAACTGTGACTTGTAATGGGTAAATTCCCTCTTCGTCTTCTCACACTATGATCTGTACCGGAGAGGATTCCCTCTCCTCAGCGATCAACTCAGTCCTGGGACCTGGAACATGCGCATCATTAACCATATCATTATTATTTACAATGTCATAACCATCAGCATACAGTATATCTCAATATTAGGGGAGTTTGGGACCAGACCCCTCAAGATGGGCCTTTCAGAGCCAAAGAGTTTCCAGTTTTGTTGGCTGTCTAGGAAGTCCCTTCTGTACCTGTGTCCATAGCTCACAATAATATAGATACGATGAACAGTCCTGTCCCACTATGATATCATGTATCAAACTATTCACCACCCCAACCTCTTGTATCACAGTGGTACAGGCATAGGCAATAGACACCGGAACCAGGGTGTACTCCCCGGTGTCCCCATGGAGACACACTACTTGGAGTGTCTTACCTACCAGCCAAGTCTCCCCATCACCCTATTGTGTAACAGCTTTACCATGCTGCCGGAGTCCAGTAGGGCCTTGGTAGGGAGGTGGTTTACCCATACTTCACACTAAAGCCCCGTACACACGGTCGGACTTTTGGCCAACAAACTTCATTTGGAGCAAGTTGGACCAACAATCCGACCATGTGTACGCTCCATCGGACAAACTTTTTTTGCTTTTTTCTTGTTTTCATCGGACAAAAGTTGGGTCTGCAAACGGACAAACTTTTGCCCAACAAAAGTCAGATGGAGCAAAGTCCGACCGTGTGTACAGAAAACCATCGGACTTTTGTCCGATGGACAAAACAAATAATGTTAAAATCAACCAACAATAGCAGAAGTTGACCAAAGGGTGGCGGTAAAGAGCAGAAAAACAACGTGATGTTGCAAAAAGTTTTGAGAAAGTTTGCAGAAAAGTCCGAGCGTGTGTATGCTATGGGTGTTTCCGACCAACTCCGTTCGGACAAAAAAACACGGAAAAGTCAGATGGAAGTCCGACCGTGTGTACGAGGCTTTAAACTGACCTGCAGCCAAGTCGAGATGGGTGGCACATGCTCTTTTCAAATAAATAGAAGCTTTCCTGTCGGCCCCGCACTCCATGTGCTCCTCCTAAAATGGGAACTATGTCCGTGTATAACCCCTATTTTCCTGACAGGGACTGACCCCTGCCGGTCCGAGGAAGGTGAGGCAGGGATGCAGGTTCCAGGGTCTGGCAGGGCTTCCTTTCTAGTCACTGTAGCTACCCTTGGTGTGGGTTCTCAAAGCTTGGCAGGCCCAGGCATTTCAACGAACACTATGTACCTTTCAACCAACTCCAGTAGCTAGTCTGCTGTTGTAGGGTCTCTATGGTGTACCTAGCACTTCAGGTAATCCTGGCAGGGACCACAGGTGCCAGTCCATTATGATCTGTCCACCAATTGACGGCATGTCAGCTTCTCTGGTTGCAGCCATTTCTTAGCCAGCTACACCAGTTCATGAGTCTGGGATCTTGGTGCTGGTCCAGCAATGGAACCTCTGAGCCTGTTCTGCAGTAGTTGCCCCAAGACTGGCCTAGATCTCTGCCTTCAATTGCTCATAGTTCTTGATGTCCTCTGTTGCCAGGTCAAAGTAGGCCTTTTTTGCATCACCAGTAAGAAAAGGGATGAAATTGCCAACCTATTAGTCTTGGGGCCACCCTCTCTCTCTCTGATATCCTTTTGAAAATTGTTCGAAAGGCCTCCACATCATCACTGGATATCAATTTTTGCAAGTAATGGCTGGCACTCATGGACACCTGGTTGATCGGGGCAACAGTCGCTTGTTCACGTCCCTAAGCAAGACGTAGCACCGCTTCCTGCAAAGCAGCCACTTGTCTTTATTTTCTTCAAGGCAAATAAAAACAGAGCTTTCTGTAGCAAACGTAAATACCTTAAGTCCAGAAACAAGGACACAAAAGACCATTTATCTTTAGCACAAATGATACATAACACAGTATCAGTCCTAAGGGATTTACAACAGCTAGGAAAGTCCAGATTGAGTTGTTTTACAAGCTTCCAATAGCCAAGCAGCATCCAATTAGGTGTCTCCTCTTCAAACTCCTTTCACTCCACCTCTGCACTAGGAGCTTTCTGTCTAAGTGATGCTTTCTGAAGGGAAACTTAACCCTTTTGGGACTGGAATCCCCTAATCAGGGATGGAGGTTCTTTCTCACCCAAATATCTCTCTGAACCTATAAAAAATTCTGGGTCCCAATAAGGATATTATTAATGCAGAGAGGACTGTAAGTCAATCCTCTCCAGGGCCGTCTTTAACGCAGGGCAAATGGAGCATCTGCCCAGGGCCCATTCATTGTTGGAGGACCCCAAATGCTGATAAGTCAAGTGCATTCGGATTCTCCTCCTTTCTATCCAGCTCAGGACAGGTTACGTGAAGTCACAACCCTGCAGTGTCTCTTCTACTGGCCCGCCCCTTTCCCAAAGCCGTCTTTAATATTGATTGGAGCCTGGGAAAACATTTTCTTGGGGCCCCCCATACAATTTCGCCTCCCCCCATCATTACACAGGACTCCCTCCCCCATACTACCCAAATCACTACATGGGACCCACTGTCCCCAAACCACCCCCATAATTACAGGACCCCCTCCCCCCATCCTACGCATCATTATTACACAGGATCCCTCCTCCATAATACCCCCATAATTACACAGCCCCCCTCCATACTACATTGCCACTCATTAACCATCAGCCCGTTTCTGTTTCTGCAGAAAGGAGGGGTATTGCTGAGGGCGGAGAAGCAGGGAGGCGAGTTATTGGGGGTGGAAAAGCAGGGATTGGGGTTATTGTTGGTGGTGGAGAGGCAGGGATTTGGGTTATTGTTGGGGGTGGAGAAGCAGGGAGGGGGTTATTATTGAGGGTGGAGAAGCGGGGGGGGGGTTATTGTTGAGGGCGGAGAAGTGGAGAGGGGGGTTATTATTGAGGGTAGAGAAGCAGGGAGGGGGGTTATTGCTGAGGGTGGAGAGGCGGGGGGTTATTATTGAGGGTGGAGAAGCAGGGAGGGGGGTTATTGCTGAGGGTGGAGTAGCGGGGAGGGGGTTATTGTTGAGGGAGGGTGGGGAGCTGGGGACTGGGGTTATTATTGAGGGTAGAGAAGCAGGGAGGGGGGTTATTAAGGGTGGAGAAGAGGAGAGGGGGTTATTGTTGAGGGTGGAGAGGCGGAGAGGGGGGTTATTGTTGAGGGTGGAGAGGTGGGGAGAGGGGTTATTATTAAGGGTGGAGAAGCAGGAAGGGGTTTTTTTGTTGAGGGTGGAGAAGAAGGGAGGGGGTTATTGTAGAGCCCACAGTTGTCAATCACTGCTCTGCACTACAACACTCCGCAGCCCTGCCCTCCCCCCTCCAAGAAGTTCTTCAGCAGCAGCCAATCACTGCCCTGCACTACAACACACAACAGCCCTGCCATACTTGCCAACAGTCCAGATTTTCCCGGGACAATTCCAATTTTGGAACTCTCGTCCTGATTAAAATCCCGGGATTTTGCTTTTGTCCCAGGAAATCGGGAATGTTTTTGGCAAAATTGGCCAGCGGGCTACAAAAAGATGGACACGAAGACTATTTCCCCATGTGTTCAGTGGAGAGGGGAGGGGCAGCCAATCAGCTTCTCTCCTTAGTGTACAAGTAAACAATTCTCTTGTACACTGAAGCCGATTGGTTGCACGGATTGGAGGCCCCTCCCCTCTCCACTGAACTGCACATACGAATGTAAACACATGCGTCAAGGGGGCGCCTACTCGTGAAACCGTTGATTGTGATGCACATGCTACATAACACAAGACCTCCTCCGTAACACTAAACTGATACCTATAGGGGGCTTTGGAAAGATTGCCTATAGAAAATATAGGGTACTTAAGCTTGTCACCATTTCACAGGCACACACAAATATAAGGTTGGACATGTTGGGTATTTATTTACTCGGCTCAACCTCGTCTTTTATATGTTACCAAAAATTTGCGTCGTTTATTGTGCTTGTTTGTCTGAAAATTCTCTTAAGTCTGTTTTCTACTGAAATTTTGCATTCCCTAGACCTTTGCAGTAATAATAGCTACCACTATTCTATTTTCTGGGGTGTCTGCTTTCAGAAAATATATAATATTTGGGGGTTTTGTGTAATCTTCAGTCCAAATTTTTTTTTTCAAGCATGTGTGCAAAAAACGCAAAAAAGGGCTCTGGCAGCGAAAGGTTAATGAGCCTGAAGAGTGATTGAACTGTGTGTTGTACTGTGAGGAAGCTACTGGGTAAAGGATCTGGGCAAACCACATAGCAGCTCCTATGGGGGTAGAGCTACATATGGGTACCCTGGTTGTACACAAGTCGATCTATCAATTGACTTGTGTAGAACCAGCTTGCTGGGTTTTTCCCAAACGATTAGTGTCACTGGCTATAGCCGGCAACACGAATCATAGGGGCTGATTTACCAAACGTTTGCGCCATGAGTATTGGCGCATCTGCGTGTGCAATGGCTGTTTTGGTATTTACAAAACATTAGCGCCTGTAGCGCAGCCCTATTTCCTATTTACTATAGTGTTCTCTGCGCCCGGGAGGAGGCGCTAAGTGCGCTACTATGGACCTGGCGCACAGCATGTTAAAATCTAAATATAAAGAAACTGTAAGTGAGAAAATATTGGGGGTGACATGAGGTGATGTGAGGAAGTGTAGTGACACCTGCCCAAATAACAAACATGGCCAAAATAGAGTGGGAAAGTAACTTTTTCAAAACCAGCCCGCTGCGCCGGCAATTCCGATTCGAGCTGCGGAAGGTTTTTTTTAGCTCAGCGCGGGAATTTCAATGGTTTAAATGCGCCGGTTCACTGCGCCGGCAAAATCTTAGTAAATGTCAAGTCACCTAAGTCAATTTGCATAAGTTGAACAGGCGCAGCTCTGAACTTGCCGGTGCGCCTGCAAAATGACATTTCTAAAGGAAAAAAAAAACATTTAAAAGCAGCCTCGGCTATAATGAATTGTCGGCTCCCGGCAATATAGAGAAAAGTCATTGAAAGTCTTTGCTAACCAAAAAAAAAAGCGTGGGGGTTCCCCCATATTCCATAACCAGGCCCTTCAGGTCTGGAATGGATATTAAGGGGAACCCCGCTGCAAATTGAAAAAAAAATGACGTGGGGTTCCCCCCAAATATCCAAACCAGGCCCTTCAGATCTGGCATGGATTTTAAGGGGAACTCCACCCCAAATTTAAAAAAAAATGGCGTGGAGTCCCCCTAAAAATCCACACCAGACCCTTTATCCGAGCACATAACCTGGCCGGCCACAGAGGAAGAGGGGGGACGAGAGAGCGGCCCCCCTCCCTCCTGAACCGTACCAGGCCACATGCCCTCAACATGGGGAGGCTGTCCCCATGTTGATGGGGACAAGGGCCTCATCCCCACAACCCTTGCCCGGTGGTTGTGGGGGTCTGCGGGCGGGGGGCTTATCGGAATCTGGAAGACCCCTTTAACAAAGGGGACCCCCAGATCCTGGCCCCTCCCTGTGTGAAATGGTAATGGGGTACAAATGTACCCCTACCATTTCACAAGGAAAGTGTCAAAAATGTAAAAAATAAAGGGTCTGGTGTGGATTTTTAGGGGGACTCCACGCCATTTTTTTTTTACATTTGGGGTGGAGTTCCCCTTAAAATCCATGCCAGATCTGAAGGGCCTGGTTTGGATATTTGGGGGGAACCCCACGTCATTTTTTTTTTAAATTTGCAGCGGGGTTCCCCTTAATATCCATTCCAGACCTGAAGGGCCTGGTTATGGAATTTCGGGGAACCCCCACGCATTTTTTTTTTTTTGGTTAGCAAAGATTTTCAATGACTTTTATCTGTATTGACAGGAACCAGCAATTCATTACAGCCGCAAGGACTTTTAAATGACTATTATTTTACTTTAGAAATGTCATTTTGCTCTCCAACTGTTGTAAACATGGAAAACATGTGCTACTTTACAGGCATACTATAGACACCCCCCGGGGATGATATTTAGGGCCAGTTCACACCGGATGCAGTGCAGTGCGTTTTTTTGATGCCTGAAAAACGCAAAGAAAGTTGATCACATTAATACCAATGGCATAGTTCACACCACTGCAGTCCGTTCCAGTGCATTTCAGAAAGCCAAAAAATAATTGGTCATGCTGCATTTTTTAGGTACAAAACTGTACTGGACCCCAGTAAAACACATCAAAAACGCAACGCAACGGAACGTACCAAAAATGCACTGGAATGCACCGCAACGCACCTAAATGCACCAAAGACGCACTGCAACACACTTGTCCTAAGTGAAAAGAGGCGGAAAAAAACACTGGACTGCATCAAAAACGCCTCAAAAATGCACTGGAATGTGTCAAAAACGTGCATGCAGAAAAGCACCTGGAACGCACCCAGACTGCGTTTCTATAGTGTGAACTAGGGCCAGTTCACACCATAGAAACACAATCCGGATGCGTTCCAGGTGCTTTTCTGCATGCACTTTTTTCATGCGTTCCGGTGCATTTTTGGTAAGTTTTTGATGCAGTCCAGTGCTTTGTTTTCACTCTTCTTTTTTATTAACCATAGATAAGGACAAGTGTGTTCCGGTGCATTTTTGGTAAGTTTTTGATGCAGTCCAGTGCTTTGTTTTCACTCCTCTTTTTTATTAACCATAGATAAGGACAAGTGTGTTCCAGTGCATTTTTGGTGCATTTAGGTGTGTTCCTGTGCGTTCCAGTGCGTTTATGATGCGTTTTGATGCGTTCCAGTACAGTCCAGTGCAGGTAAAATGCAGCATGTTCTACTTTTTTGGTGGAACTGGAACGCACTGGAACAAACACTGCCATTTAGAACCATATAACCAACTTTCCATGCATTTTGGATGCATAAAAAACGCAATGGACTGTATGTGGTGTGAAATGGCCCTTAAGCAATTTGGCATATTTAAAGGCACTTCTCCTTGTTTTGTTTTTGCTGTTTTCCAAATTGGTGACATTGATATATGTCCCTTAGGGTGGGACCTGGGCCCCCATTTTAAGGCCAATAACTACTAGAAGATAAGCCAGCCAAGTGGGGACTAGCAAAATTAACAAGTCAGTTCCCATAGACTGCAAAAGTATTTGTTGGTGGGGGGAGGGGTGATAGTCCCATCTCTAATTTTGTAGCATGCTGGATGATGTGCTTAATTTTGGACGGGGGGAAGGGGGGGGGGGTATTTTTTGCTAGCTGCATTGGTGTTGTTCTGCACATGCCCAGCCAGTTATTTATTTTTTGCGTGCTTTTTGTGTGTGAACAGCGCCTGGATATTTCTGGGCATGCTCACTCAGAGAGTGTTTTTATGGGTTAGAAATTGAAGGACATCCTTAACAGGTGTGCCCACTTTGAATTTCAGTCTCTACATTGGGAGAACTTGCATTCTGGGTGTTTCATGGACTGTGCATGTGTTTTCAATTGCCTCATTAGCACACAAACATATGTTATATAAAGCTCACAGAGCATTCGGTCGATTGCCTTAAGAAGAGGCAAGTGTGTGTGGGGGGCAAAATGTACATGTTGGTGTCCTTATCGAGTTTGTAACACATGTATTTTATTTGTTATGTCTTTGCAAAACAAGTGATTGGTTAACTTATGTGGATTGTATATTTTTGGTGTGGGGGAGATATGTTCACCTGAAATAATTCTGATGTTGTTAATGTGTGTTGTTTGTTCACTTTGATTTAATTGTCTGCTGCATTTTTTTGGCCAAAAATTGCTCAAGATGTTGAGTCTGTAACTGTTTCAAATTGACCATGTTTTTTATTTTGCCTTCCCTTTTGTTTTGTTGAACAATAAAATTAGATGGAAAGTTTTGATGTTTGTTTTGTGTTTTCTTTGTAACAAATGTGACAGCTGATTGGCATGTCAAAACAAAACAGGTGTGATTTGTCTACCCTGGTGCCTTCATGGTAGTATATGCATGGATTGTGTGCTGCCATGGAGCGTCACCAGGAAATGAAATACAGAGCAGTAAGTATTCAATTTTCCTTTTTTTTTACTGCAGTGGTTCTCAGCCTCAGTCCTAAAGTACCCCCAACAGGACATGTTTTGTGAATTTATCTTATCGAGAATTGCTGTCCAAAAATCAAAACCATTGACTGTGATTTAAAGCACATGTGCAAGATGAAGGAAAACCTGCAAACATGGCCTGTTGGGGGTACATGAGAAGCACTGATTTAGAGCACTGCACTTAAAAACAGCTCAAGGCCATACAATTCTAATTGTGGGCATTTTGAGGGAAACAAAGTAAGTGTTAAAACCCCTGCGTGTTTTTTTAGATATTTTTTTGTAGTTTGGCCTTTTGTCTCCTTTTCTTAACATTGGCTTCACTTCCTGTCACACAGCTAAACAGGAAGTGAAGGTAAAACCCTACCAATGGCTTTTCTTGGGGACACACAGATCAATCGAACTAGTGTCCCCATTAAGCAAATTGCACTCTAGCACTTTGTTGTGTACACCCCAAATCATTGGGTAGTTTGGGGTTTAGTAAAGACAAATCCACTCTGCAGTAAAAGTGTAGCTGCTGAAAATCTGAGGGAAAGTACTGGTGATTGGATGTTACAATCATGTAAAAGCAAAGATGTTTTTTTTTTTGGCTTGCATGTCCCCCTCAGATATACAGCAAGTGCAAAGTAGATTTGCCTTTAGTAAATAAACCCCACAGTCCAAACTACCTAATAATAATTTGTGGTGTACCCCGCAATATGCTCGAGTGCAATGTGCATAATGGGGAAAGTATTTAGACTGACCTGTGTGTCCCCAAGGAAAGACATTGTTAGGGATTTTCCCCTCACTTCCTGTGTGGCTATGTGTCAGGAAGTGAATTATTTGGAAGGATAAAGTGGCCAAATTATTTAGTTTAACTTTTCAAAGACTCATTCCTAAGTTGAATTGTGATGCATGTCAATGGCCCATTTTGACCCTCTTTAATCACTTGAGATCAGCGCTATAACTGATCGACGGCCACAGCATGGTCCTCAATTGCCGGGAGTCCGTCAATAAACGTCCTCCCCTTTGCGCGCGCTGTGGTCACAGAGTCACTGTGACTCGGGTGATGACAGATCCGAGTAAGGGGCCGATCCCTGCCTTTACCATGTGATCAGCTGTCAGCAAATGACAGCTGATCACGTGATGTAAACAAAAGCTGGGTAATGGTTTTTGTTTTCTCCTTGTGCTGACAGCGTGAGCATAAAAAAAGGCAATCACCGGCTTATGTGCAAGGGACATGGGGCCCGAAGAGGAAGAGGCAATTCTGCATCATCTGTGACAATTAGTAGCCCCTGCCAGTGCCACCTATCAATGCCCACCACTGGTGCCAATCAGTGGCACCTAGCAGTGCTGCCAGTGCCTATCAGTGCCCATCACTGCCAACTATCATTGCCACCTAGCAGTGCCACTTCTCACTGCCCACCAGTGCTAAATAGCAATGCCACCTCTCAGTGCCCACCCTTGCCACCTTATCGGTGCCCATCAGTGCAGTCTCATCAGTGTACATCAATGAAGAAGAAAAATTACCTTTTTTTAAAATATTAACCAGTTTCCTACAGCCCACCGTCAAATAACATTCTTGGCTTTGGGCGGTGACATCTGAATGATGCCTGCAGTTGGTGATTTTTTTGGAACAATATCATGCTTTCCAGCCTGGAGGAGAGATGCGGGGTCTTATTGACCCTGCATCTCTCCATAAAGAGGACCTGTCACACACATTTCTATTACAAGGGATGTTTACATTCCTTGTAATAGGAATAGAAGAGATCCCAAAAAATTCAAAAAGAGTAAGAAATACAAAAAAGTCAAAAAACAAAAACAAAAAAAAACAAAAATAAGAAAAAACGCCCATGTCCCCGGTAGCTCGCGCTCAGAAGCAAACACACACGTAAGTCCTGCCCACATATGTAAACGCCGTTCAAACCACACATGTGAGTTATTGCTGCGTGCGTTAGAACGAGTGCAGCAATTCTAGCACTAGACCCCCTCTGTAATGCCAAAATGGTAACGTGTAAAAAAAATTTAAGCATCGCCTAGGGAGATTTTTCATTACTGAAGTTTGGTGTCATGCCATGTGTGTGCGCAATTTTAAAGCGTGACGTGTTAGGTATCTATTTACTCAGCATAACAACATCTTTCACATTATACCAAAAAATTGGCCGTAACTTTACTGTTTTGTAATATTTTTAGCAAACAAAAGGCGTTTGAAAATTTATTGCGCAAATACCGAGCGAGATAAAAATTAGCAATGACCGCCATCTTATTCCCTAGGGTGCCTGCTCCAAAAAAATATATAATGTTTGGTGTTTTGAAGTAATTTTATAGCCATAAATGTATGATTTTTACATGAAGGAGAGAAGTGCCAGAATAGGCCCAGTGCTGAAGTGGGTAAAATATCCATTTATTTATTTTTTAAACTCGGTCTTTTGTATTTATAGAAAAAAAATAAAAATAAAACACAAAGGTGATCAAATAGCACCAAAAGCAAGCTCTATTTGTGTGCCAACAAATAAAACATTTTCATTGGGTTACAGTGTTGTATGAGCGCGCAATTGTCATTAAAAGTGCATCAGGGCTGAAATGTGAAACTTGGTCTGGGCAGTGAGCAAGTGGTTAATATAAGGCTACATGCACACGGACGTTTTTCCAACCGCTTGTTTGAGCGTTTTTTGCAGCTTAAAAACATCTCTCCATGTTAGCCTATGGCCTCATGGCCACCATGGCGTTTTGGAGCTGTAAATGGCATAGGCGTTTTTAGGCCCCATGTAGACGGGACACTGGTGCAAAGTGTTCTGAACTAAGGTTGAAAGTGGCGTTTAGAAAGGCGCGCTTTGTGGCGTTTGCATGTATATGATAAGGAGCCGCCCTAAGCTCCAAAAACAGTATTATTTACGATTTTAGCTATTTAGTGAGACCAGAGTGATATGAGCAGCTGAGAGCAGCAGTGTAGTTGTATTTAGGCTGGGTTCACACTAGTGCGACACGACATCTGTCCTACTTTGGATCCGACTTTGCCCTGCGACATGAAGCCGACATATGTCCGACTTTCAATGAACGGGGATCCGACTTGGATCCCCGCCAATAGCAGGCACTGTGTTTAGTATGAATCTTGAGGGGGAACTCCAGGCCAAATTTTAAATAAAAAACCGGCATGGGTTCCCCCTCCAGGAGCATACCAGGCCCTTGGGTCTGGTCTGGATTTGAAGAGGAACCCCTACGCCGAAAAAATGGCGTGGGGGTCCCCCCCAGAATCCAAACCAGACCCTTATCCGAGCACACAACCTGGCAGGCCGCAGGGGAAGAGGGGGGGACGAGAGAGCGGCCCCCCTCCCTCCTGAACCGTACCAGGCCGCATGCCCTCAACATGGGGGGTTTGGTGCTCTGGGGCAAGGGGGCGACCTGCGGCCCCCCCACCCCAGAGCACCCTGTCCCCATGTTGATGAGGACAAGGGCCTCTTCCCGACAACCCTGGCCGTTGGTTGTCGGGGTCTGCGGGCGGGGGGCTTATCGGAATCCGGGAGCCCCCTTTAATAAAGGGTGGGGGGCCGGGATCCGGGGGCCCCTATGTGAATGAGTATGGGGTACATCTTACCCCTACCCATTCACCTGGTGGAAAAAAATTGCAATAAAAAAACCACACAGCTTTTTAAAGTATTTTATTGCACAGCTCGGGGGTCTTCTTCCGACTTCGGGGGTCTCCGGTGTCGTCGCCGCGCTCTCCGGTTTTCTTCTGCCGGGCCACCGCTAACTTCTTTAGCTCTTTTGCTAGCGGAGGCCCGGTCTTCTCCGTCGCCTTCTTCTTCTCCCACTATCCGGTTCTTCTCCCGGTTCTTTCTTCTGCCGTTCCCTCCACTAACTTCTTTAGCTCTTTTGCTAGTGTAGGGGCCGGTCTTCTCCGTCGCCTTCTTCTTCTCCCGCTATCCGGTTCTTCTCCCGCCGCCCCTCCACTAACTTCTTTAGCTCTTTTGCTAGTGGAGGGGCCGGTCTTCTCCGTCGTCGCCGTCGGCGTCTTCTTCTCTCTTCTCCTCCTCGATGTTGACTCGTCGCTTCCTCTCGCAGTAATGCTAAATTTTCGGTCCGCAGAGATTAATATAGGCTTCTCATGACGTCACAGTCACATGTTCCGGGGCACATGGCCCCGGAGCATGTGAGTGTGACGTCATGGGAACATGTGACTGTGACGTCATGAGAAGCCTATATTAATCTCTGCGGACCGAAAATTTAGCATTACTGCGAGAGGAAGCGACGAGTCAACATCGAGGAGGAGAAGAGAGAAGAAGACACCGACGGCGAAGACCGGGCCCTCCACTAGCAAAAGAGCTAAAGAAGTTAGTGGAGGGGCCGGCAGAAGAAAGAACCGGGAGAAGAACCGGATAGCGGGAGAAGAAGAAGGCGATGGAGAAGACCGGGCCTCCGCTAGCAAAAGAGCTAAAAGAAGTTAGCGGTGGCCCGGCAGAAGAAAACCGGAGAGCGACGGCGACGACACCGGAGACCCCTGAAGTCGGAAGAAGACCCCCGGAGCTGTGCAATAAAATACTTTAAAAAGCTGTGTGGTTTTTTTATTGCAATTTTTTTCCACCAGGTGAATGGGTAGGGGTACGATGTACCCCATACTCATTCACATAGGGTGGGGGGCCGGCATCTGGGGGCCCCCTTTTTAAAGGGGGCGCCCTGATTCCGAAAAGCCCCCCGCCCGCATACCCCGACAACCAACGGCCAGGGTTGTCGGGAAGAGGCCCATGTCCCCATCAACATGGGGGCAGGGTGCTTTGGGGTGGGGGGGCCGCAGGTCGCCCCCCTGCCCCGAAGCACCAAACCCCCCATGTTGAGGGCATGCGGCCTGGTACGGTTCAGGAGGGAGGGGGGCCGCTCTCGTCCCCCCTTTTCCCCTGCGGCCTGCCAGGTTGCGTGCTCGGATAAGGGTCTGGTTTGGATTTTGGGGGGACCCCCACGCCGTTTTTCGGCTTGAGGGGTTCACCTTAAAATCCAGACCAGACCTAAGGGCCTGGTATGCTCCTGAAGGGGAACCCATGCCGGTTTTTTCATTAAAATTTGGCCTGGAGTTCCCCTTCATGATTCATACCAAAACATGGGACAGCGAGGCTGCCGAGGACCAGCGCGATGACATTGCGCTGGACACATTCTCGGCCGGCTAGTCGCCTCTAGGACACGACTTGAGCGGCTGCTGCACGCTCAGGTCGTGTCCAGATCGCCTCGCAAAGTTGCGCTGTCCCTGTGTCAGCCGGCACACGAGTCGCCCGCAAGTCGGATCCGACTTCCCGGGCGACCTCTATTCAAATCAATGGGCTCCCATAGGGAACCATTCATTTTCAATAGAGCGCCGCTGACATTTCTATTTACTATAACAGTGCGCCGCTGCTTCCTGCGCCCAGTGAAGGAGTTATCCGGCGCACCAATTAAGGTTAGAACCAGCGCAGTGCACTGTTATTAGTAAATCAGCCCCATTGTGTTCTGCCGGCGAAAAGCCTTCCCTGCTGGCAGAACACAATGATTAGTGTTGTCGGCTATAGTACAATAGGAAGGAAGGAAATGTTGTAGTATTGGACTGCTTTTGGTGCTGGTAAGATGAACCAGAACAATCTATCATTTTGTTTTACAACAACATGCCATCAGCCACGGTCACCTAGTTTAATCAAGCAGAAGGACAGCATTCCAACTGGCAAGCTCTTAGTAAACCCTAAAAAGGAAAAAGTAGGAAACAGGAGTACCATCTTTGATGCCCTGGTCAACCCCGCTAAACAGATGCAAAGCTGTAATTTCTTCAAACAATGAATTTATTGCAGGATGTAAAGTTTGAAGATTCAAACATAGAAAATACAGCTAAAGTTATGTCATAACAGTTTCATTCATACCATCTCTGACCAAACTTTGGACAGAGCTGTACTTTAGGGCCGCTGACATAGGCGTGTGCAGCCTATTGCATTAGGTTGTGCACCTCAAACCAAAGCTCAAAAACACGTGCATCTGTGTGTGTATACATATTATATATATATATATATATATATATAGAGAGAGAGAGATACACACACACTCACACACACTCTTCTTATAAATAAATGTTAACAAACAATTTAAAATGTATTAAAACATTTTTATTAAAAAAAAACATTTATCAATGTAAACAAACATAATTTTTTTTAACTTATTAATTAAATAATCTTTTAACATAAACAAAGCTTTTAAATAAATCTCTAAATCAAATAAGCAATTTAAAAAACTGAACGGTAAGTAGGATTTTTTAATATCCTGAATTGTATTTACTGCTTTAAATAAATTTGTTAGATTCCTGAAGGCAATAATAGATTCCCTCAGCAACAATAGATCCCCCAAGAACAAGACATCTCCCCAGCAACAATAGATCCCTCATGGCAACTATAGCTTCACAAGCAATAATAGATCCCTCCCAGCAACAATAGACACCCCTCAGCAACCATAGATCCCTCCCATTAACAATAGATCTCCCCGCAACAATAGATCACCCCCAGCAACAATAGATCACCCCACAAGAAAATACCCCCCCAGCAACAATAGATCTCCCAGCATCCAATATCAATATACTCTCCAGCAGCCAACAACATAAGCCCCCTCCCTCAACAGTTGTATTCTCCCATCAACAATTGACCCCCCAGAAACAATAGATCCCACCAGCAGTAAAAGACTTCCCCAGCATCAATAGATCACCCAGTGACAATAGAGACCCCATCATCCAACATCAATAGACACTCCAGCAAATCCCACCACCACTTGGCATATACATTCAGTGCTGAGGTGCCGAAACTGTGTTCTCCCGCTTTCCTGCTGAAAAAAAGCCCCCAAAATATGTATTTAGACATCAAATTGGCATCAGAAAAGTGGTTAGCACACTACAGATTATTATGGCTGTAGTGTGCTCTAAATGGCTCAACATGTTTTAGAGAAGAAGACGTCGCACAGAAGGTGTTATAGACATAAATTCTTCGATGACTGTTATAAATAGCCGACCAAGCCAATTCTTGCGCTACAACATCAAGAGTGAATCAAGACGTTCTTGGCACATTGTACTTCTCAGTTTGTTTTTAACATGTGCAAGTTTTGAAAAGGCTCTTTCACATGAGCAGCTTGTTACAGGTAAGACTGTAAAACATTTAACACAGTTGTAAAAAGCATGGAATGTGGATGAACGATCTGATTCCTTAAGCCAATCAAGCCACTCTTTGATGGTGTTTGTGGTGCAACCTTTAGGAACAGATCCATCATAATCTCGGAGCAATGTGATTTCTGCTTCCAATTCATCCACTGACACCTTAAATTTATTGGCAAGGATTTCCATATCAGCCTTAACAATTTCTAAGTTCAGCAGTTTTCCTACTACAGTAACAATATCACAAGACTCCTGCGCAAATCGCTGATCAATACCTGTTATCAATGAGTCCAGCAGCGGGTAAAATGAAGTTATCCTCTCCTGTTCCTCCATTGTATCATAGTGATGTTGGGAATGTGCTGCCTCATCAAGAAGAACAGATGTTTTTCTTTTCCTAACTGGAGGAATAGATGTGTTCTTTTCTGCACACATTTCCACACAGTCTCTGAAAATAGACTGCAAATAGGGATGAGCTTCGTGTTCGAGTCGAACATACGTTCGACTCGAACATCGGCTGTTCGATCGTTCGACGAAGATCGAACGATTTGGGCCGTTCGCGCCAAATTCGAGTGACGCGAACGGCCCACAATGCACTACGCCATCGCAGTGTCATCCAGGCGCTGTGATTGGCCAAGCATGCACTGTGACCCCGCATGCTTGGCCAATCACAGCGCCGGCAGCGAGGAGAGCAATGATTGGCCACAGGCAGGATGCCTGTGGCCAATTATTGCTGAGGGTGTTTAGTACACGCCCCACACTATAAAAGGCCGCCAGCACGGCGGCCTAGTGTAGTGTGTTCCGGAGCAGGGAAAGAGCAGCATAGGCAGGGACAGTGACTTTTATTTCTTTCTTGCTTAACCTGGATTCCTTTAGTTTAGGGAAAGAGAAGGATAGGTAGGGAGAGTGTCAGTGTGTTTTGTGCTTGTGCTATAGTGTGCTTAAAAAAAACATTTTTTCTAGGGACAGAAAACTGTAGGTAGGGAGAGTGTCAGTTTCTTTCACTGTGCAAGTCCTTGTTTCTAGGGACTGGGAAGGACAGTGAGTGAATTCTCCTTGTGCTATAGTGTGCTTAAAAAAAACATTTTTTCTAGGGACAGAACACTGTAGGTAGGGAGAGTGTCAGTTTCTTTCACTGTGCAAGTCCTTGTTTCTAGGGACTGGGAAGGACAGTGAGTGAATTCTCCTTGTGCTATAGTGTGCTTAAAAAAAACATTTTTTCTAGGGACAGAAAACTCTAGGTAGGGAGAGTGTCAGTTTCTTTCACTGTGCAAGTCCTTGTTTCTAGGGACTGGGAAGGACAGTGAGTGAATTCTCCTTGTGCTATAGTGTGCTTAAAAAAAACATTTTTTCTAGGGACAGAAAACTGTAGGTAGGGAGAGTGTCAGTTTCTTTCACTGTGCAAGTCCTTGTTTCTAGGGACTGGGAAGGACAGTGAGTGAATTCTCCTTGTGCTATAGTGTGCTTAAAAAAAACATTTTTTCTAGGGACAGAAAACTCTAGGTAGGGAGAGTGTCAGTTTCTTTCACTGTGCAAGTCCTTGTTTCTAGGGACTGGGAAGGACAGTGAGTGAATTCTCCTTGTGCTATAGTGTGCTTAAAAAAAACATTTTTTCTAGGGACAGAAAACTGTAGGTAGGGAGAGTGTCAGTTTCTTTCACTGTGCAAGTCCTTGTTTCTAGGGACTGGGAAGGACAGTGAGTGAATTCTCCTTGTGCTATAGTGTGCTTAAAAAAAACATTTTTTCTAGGGACAGAAAACTGTAGGTAGGGAGAGTGTCAGTTTCTTTCACTGTGCAAGTCCTTGTTTCTAGGGACTGGGAAGGACAGTGAGTGAATTCTCCTTGTGCTATAGTGTGCTTAAAAAAAACATTTTTTCTAGGGACAGAACACTGTAGGTAGGGAGAGTGTCAGTTTCTTTCACTGTGCAAGTCCTTGTTTCTAGGGACTGGGAAGGACAGTGAGTGAATTCTCCTTGTGCTATAGTGTGCTTAAAAAAAACATTTTTTCTAGGGACAGAAAACTCTAGGTAGGGAGAGTGTCAGTTTCTTTCACTGTGCAAGTCCTTGTTTCTAGGGACTGGGAAGGACAGTGAGTGAATTCTCCTTGTGCTATAGTGTGCTTAAAAAAAACATTTTTTCTAGGGACAGAAAACTGTAGGTAGGGAGAGTGTCAGTTTCTTTCACTGTGCAAGTCCTTGTTTCTAGGGACTGGGAAGGACAGTGAGTGAATTCTCCTTGTGCTATAGTGTGCTTAAAAAAAACATTTTTTCTAGGGACAGAAAACTCTAGGTAGGGAGAGTGTCAGTTTCTTTCACTGTGCAAGTCCTTGTTTCTAGGGACTGGGAAGGACAGTGAGTGAATTCTCCTTGTGCTATAGTGTGCTTAAAAAAAACATTTTTTCTAGGGACAGAAAACTGTAGGTAGGGAGAGTGTCAGTTTCTTTCACTGTGCAAGTCCTTGTTTCTAGGGACTGGGAAGGACAGTGAGTGAATTCTCCTTGTGCTATAGTGTGCTTAAAAAAAACATTTTTTCTAGGGACAGAAAACTCTAGGTAGGGAGAGTGTCAGTTTCTTTCACTGTGCAAGTCCTTGTTTCTAGGGACTGGGAAGGACAGTGAGTGAATTCTCCTTGTGCTATAGTGTGCTTAAAAAAAACATTTTTTCTAGGGACAGAAAACTCTAGGTAGGGAGAGTGTCAGTTTCTTTCACTGTGCAAGTCCTTGTTTCTAGGGACTGGGAAGGACAGTGAGTGAATTCTCCTTGTGCTATAGTGTGCTTAAAAAAAACATTTTTTCTAGGGACAGAAAACTCTAGGTAGGGAGAGTGTCAGTTTCTTTCACTGTGCAAGTCCTTGTTTCTAGGGACTGGGAAGGACAGTGAGTGAATTCTCCTTGTGCTATAGTGTGCTTAAAAAAAACATTTTTTCTAGGGACAGAAAACTCTAGGTAGGGAGAGTGTCAGTTTCTTTCACTGTGCAAGTCCTTGTTTCTAGGGACTGGGAAGGACAGTGAGTGAATTCTCCTTGTGCTATAGTGTGCTTAAAAAAAACATTTTTTCTAGGGACAGAAAACTCTAGGTAGGGAGAGTGTCAGTTTCTTTCACTGTGCAAGTCCTTGTTTCTAGGGACTGGGAAGGACAGTGAGTGAATTCTCCTTGTGCTATAGTGTGCTTAAAAAAAACATTTTTTCTAGGGACAGAAAACTGTAGGTAGGGAGAGTGTCAGTTTCTTTCACTGTGCAAGTCCTTGTTTCTAGGGACTGGGAAGGACAGTGAGTGAATTCTCCTTGTGCTATAGTGTGCTTAAAAAAAACATTTTTTCTAGGGACAGAAAACTGTAGGTAGGGAGAGTGTCAGTTTCTTTCACTGTGCAAGTCCTTGTTTCTAGGGACTGGGAAGGACAGTGAGTGAATTCTCCTTGTGCTATAGTGTGCTTAAAAAAAACATTTTTTCTAGGGACAGAAAACTCTAGGTAGGGAGAGTGTCAGTTTCTTTCACTGTGCAAGTCCTTGTTTCTAGGGACTGGGAAGGACAGTGAGTGAAATCTCCTTGTGCTATAGTGTGCTTAAAAAAAACATTTTTTCTAGGGACAGAAAACTGTAGGTAGGGAGAGTGTCAGTTTCTTTCACTGTGCAAGTCCTTGTTTCTAGGGACTGGGAAGGACAGTGAGTGAATTCTCCTTGTGCTATAGTGTGCTTAAAAAAAACATTTTTTCTAGGGACAGAAAACTGTAGGTAGGGAGAGTGTCAGTTTCTTTCACTGTGCAAGTCCTTGTTTCTAGGGACTGGGAAGGACAGTGAGTGAATTCTCCTTGTGCTATAGTGTGCTAAAGCATTCCTCATCAACCATCTTTGAAATCCTTGTTTTTTGGACAGTCAGGGAAATTGTCGTTGTGCTATTCTGTGCAAAAGCAATCATCCTGAACCATATTTAGAAATCCTTAAGTAAAGGGACAGAGAAGGACACCTGAAGGTAGCCCTTATTGCTTTTTTGCCATCTCCCTGCAGGCCATCTATTAGAATGTCTGGAAGGCAAACAAGGAGAGGCAGACAGTCAGGAGGCAATAAAAGAGGGCAAGCAGGCTCTGTGTCTGGGGGCAACAGTGCTGGTCGTGGACGCGGTGCATTGTCATCAGCACATGGCCATGGGACACGCTTGTCCTTCTTTTCGGCAGCTGGACATGTTGAGCCACATCATGCCGAAGACTTGGTAGAGTGGATGACCAAGCCCTCCTCCTCCTCCTCATCCTCTCTCACCCAGGCTCAGGGTACTGGCAAAGCAGCTGCCAAAGCGTCCTCTTCCCTGGTATCAATGTCAGACTCATCATCAGTCACTCCTTCCCTAGACCCACCATGTCCTCCTCCTGAGGAGTCCCCCGAACTGTTTGAGCACAGTGTTGGGTACATGCTCCAGGAGGATGCCCAGCGTTTCGAAGGGTCTGATGATGAAACCCAGCTACAGGAAGGCAGTAGGGTGAGAGCAGACAGAGGGGATGCTCAAGAAGGACACCAATCTGGCAGTCATGTTCCAGCAGCTGCAGCATACTGCCAGATTGGCTCCAGTGATGAGGAGGGAGGGGATGATGAGGTCACTGACTCCACATGGGTGCCTAATAGGAGAGAGGAGGAGGAGGAGGATGAGGAGGAGGCACATCTCCAACGAGGCAGGATGCCCTTTGGTGGCCAGCGTAAGGGCAGTACACCGACGGAATCACACCGCAGAGCTCCGCCTGTGCAGGGCGCTGCCTCTGCCCGTCATTCAAAAAGTTCCTTGGTGTGGGCCTTTTTTGAGGCTAGTGCATCAGATCGCACAGCTGCTGTTTGCAACATATGTCTCAAGCGTATATCGCGTGGCCAAAACATCAGCCGCTTGGGTACCACATGCCTGACCAGACATATGTTGACCTGCCATGCAGCTCGTTGGCAAGCCTACCTCAAAGACCCACACCAAAGAACAAAGCGGACCTCTCCTTGCACCGCATCAGCTGGGATCTCCAACCCCACTATAACTTCAGTCCTCTCTGAAACATGCACTGAGAGGAATGAAGGTGTAGAATTAGGTGTGTCACAGCCAAGTACTTGCGGCCACTCTGCTAGCAGTACACCGACGTCCGATTCTAGCAGGCAAATTTCCCTGCCCCAGCTGCTGGACCGTCGAAAGAAGTACACTCCCAGCCATCCACATGCCCAGCGGTTGAATGCTAGCTTGGCTAAATTGCTAGCGCTTCAACTGCTGCCTTTTCAGTTGGTAGACTCGGCCCCCTTCCGTGAGTTTGTGCAATGTGCGGTTCCTCAGTGGCAGGTTCCCAAACGCCACTTTTTCTCACGGAAGGCTATTCCGGCTCTCTACCGGCATGTGGAAGGCAATGTCTTGGCCTCGCTGGACAGGGCGGTCAGCGGTAAGGTGCATATTACCGCTGACTCATGGTCCAGCAGGCATGGACAGGGACGTTACCTTTCTTTCACGGCCCATTGGGTCACTCTTTTGGCAGCTGGGAAGGATGCAGGACAAGGTGCAGTAGTGTTGGAGGTTGTCCCACCGCCACGCCTCCAAAATGCTACTACTGGTTGTGACACACCTCTCTCCTCCACCCCCTCCTCTTCTTCTTCCTCCATGGCCTCTTCCTGTGGTTTGTCCTATGAACCAGCGGTGCTCCGTAGCCGTTCACGGGGCTACGCAAGTACGCAGGCAAAAAGATGCCATGCCGTGCTTGCGCTGGTGTGTTTGGGGGACAGAAGCCACACTGGGGCAGAGGTCCTGTCTGCTCTGCAGGGCCAGGCCGAGAGGTGGTTGACGCCACGCCAGCTTAAGCCAGGAATGGTGGTTTGCGACAATGGCACCAACCTCCTCTCCGCCCTTCGACAGGGACAACTGACCCATGTGCCCTGTGTGGCTCACGTCCTTAACCTGGTGGTGCAGCGTTTCTTGGGCAGGTACCCGGGCTTACAGGATGTCCTGAGGCAGGCCAGGAAAGTCTGTGTGCATTTCCGCAGATCTTATAATGCCAGTGCTCGCCTGGCTGAGCTGCAAAAGGAGTTGAACCTGCCCAAGAACCGCCTTATATGTGACATGCCCACCAGGTGGAACTCAACGTTGGCCATGCTGCAGCGGCTGCACACGCAGCAGAGGGCCATCAATGAGTACCTGTGCGACTACGGCACCAGGACAGGGTCAGGGGAGCTTGGTTTTTTTTCTCCACGCCAGTGGGGCATGATCAGGGATGCATGCACTGTCCTGGCACCATTTGAGGAGGCCACGAGGATGGTGAGCAGTGACAGTGCATGCATCAGTGACACTGTACCTCTTGTCCACCTGTTGGAGCACACGCTGCGTGGAATAATGGACAGGGCACTTGAGGCAGAACAGAGGCAGGAAGAGGAGGACTTCCTTGCCTCTCAAGGCCCCCTTTACCCAGACAGTGTTCCTTCTGTCCCACCCATCGCACAGGAAGAGGAGGAGGAGGAGGAGGAGGAGGAGGAGGAGGATTGTGTCAGCATGGAGGTGGAGGCTGGCACTCAGCATCATCAGCAGCAGTCTTTTAGGGATGATTTACAGTCCCAAGAAACCAGTGGACTTGTACGTGGCTGGGAGGAGGTGACTGCGGATCATGTCGTCCTTAGTGACCCAGAGGACTCCGGAGCGAATGCCTCAGCAAACCTACGCTGCATGGCCTCCCTGATCCTGCAAAGTCTGCGGAAGGATCCTCGTATTCTTCGGATCAAGGAGAGGGACCATTACTGGCTGGCCACTCTCCTTGATCCACGGTACAAGGGTAAGGTTGCGGACCTTATGTTACCGTCGCAGAGGGAGCAGAGGATGAGACAACTCCGGGAGGCCTTGCAGAAAGGTCTGTGCAACGCGTTCCCAGAGACTGGGAGGTTACAAACTCCTGGTCCTGGACAACGAGTTGCTGAGGCTTCGGCCAGTCAAAGAAGGAGCGGTGGGGAAGGTGGCCGTCTGACCGATGCGTTCAGACAATTCTTTAGTCCGCAGCCCCAAAGTATGATCGGTTCCAGCAACCATCGCTAGCGTCTGATAAACATGGTGCAGGAATATCTAGGGGCAAGGTCAGACTTGGACACCTTCCCCACCGAAAATCCTCTGGCTTACTGGGTCTTGAGGATGGATCACTGGCCAGAGCTTGCACAGTATGCAATTGAGCTACTGGCCTGTCCTGCATCCAGCGTTCTTTCGGAACGCACATTCAGTGCTGCTGGAGGATTTGTCACGGATCACAGGGTGCGCCTGTCCACCGACTCGGTTGATCGACTGACTTTCATCAAGATGAACCAGTCTTGGATCACCACCAGCTACCACACACCTGATGCTGATATAACAGACTAATTGATTTTAACATGTCACATCCCTTCAAGACTGATGCTGATGCTGAGTGCCTGTGCTGTTATGTTGACTGGCTATCCTCCTCCTCCGAGTCCTCAATGATACGATTGATGATGATAGCTTGGAAGATCATTTTTGTTTATGGGTGCCGCCACCAGTGGCTAAGGCCCAATTTTTCAGCCCCTGTTTAACAGGGGCGTGTAATTACAATTTTTGAAGCAATACTTTGCAACAGGGCTCATTGCTGTGCTCCAAGTACAGTATGTGTGAGGGGTTGGAGTGTTGTGCCACCAGTGCCTAAGGCCCAATTTTTCAGCCCCTGTTTAACAGGGGCGTGTCATTACAATTTTTGAAGCAATACTTTGCAACAGGGCTCATTGCTGTGCTCCAAGTACAGTATCTGTGAGGGGTTGCAGTGTTGTGCCACCAGTGCCTAAGGCCCAATTTTTCAGCCCCTGTTCAACAGGGGCATGTAATTACAATTATTGATCTAATAATTAACAGCAGGGCCCATTCCTGCACCCACCAAGCAAGAGTAACTCTGAGGGCTTACAGTGTTGTGGCAACACCACCACCACCACCACGAAAGGCCCAATTTTTCAGCCCCTGTTCAACAGGGGCATGCAATTACAATTCTTGATCTAATAATTCACAGCAGGGCCCATTGCTGCACCCACCAAGAGTAACTGTCAGGGCTTACAGTGTTGTGGCACCAGCACCACCATCAAAGGCCCAATTTTTACTACCACTGTTCAACAATTATATGTAATTACAATTCCTGATATAATAGTTGACAGCAGGGCGTTCCAGCACCAACCAAGAGTAACTGTGAGTGCTTACAGTGTTGTGCCAACACCAACTAAGGGGCCTATTTCTGCAGATTATATACGGCAGGTCCCTACTTTCAAACATCCAACTTACAAACGACTCCTACTTGCAAACGCAAGAAGACAACAGGAAGTGAGAGGAAATCTACCCCTAGGAAGGAAAATTCTCTCCTGTAAGAATTAATATGGGAGAAAGGTGTCTCCTCTGTACTGATGCTTTATCAGCAATCCTTGTTTCAAGAAAAACACCACATTTCAAAAACAGTTGTCATTGGGACGGAAAGTGAGGTGAAATGTTCTGAACAGGGGCACAGACAGCAAAACAAATGTTACAGGGGTGATAACCCTTACCTATGTTTTCCAAAAAGTTTAAAAATAGATTTTTGGGCTGGAGCTACACTTAAACAATGTACCTGTTCAAAATTACAAACACATTCTACATAAGAACAAACATACAGTCCCTGTCTTGTATGCACCGCCTGTATACGGCTGTTCAGAGTATATAGGGCCTTTTTTATTTTATGTGCGGGGTTCCCCTTAATATCCATACAAGACCCAAAGGGGCTGGTAATGGGCTGGGGTAGGGGGGGGGGGTCATGGGGTAGCTATGCCATTTTTCTTAAAGATTTTCATCCATATTACCGGGACCAGACATTACATTAAAGCCGCAAGCAGTTTTAAATGGCTTTTTTTTCCTTTTGTGCAGGGACAGTTCTAAACACGGGAAACACGTGGCACTTCACAGGCATACTTTAGACACCCCCCAGGTACGATATTTAAAGGAATATTTGACTTTTTTTTTTTCACTTTATGCATCATTAAAATGACTGCTCCCGAAAAACGACCGTTTTTAAAACTTCTTTTTGCATTGATACATGTCCCCTGGTGCAGAACCCGGGTTCCCAAACCCTTTTTAGGACAATAACATGCATAATAGTTGTTATAATTAGCACTTTAGAATTCGAACGTTCGCATCCATTGTATTTAATAGGGTTCTAATGTTCGTACGAACTTTCGGCCCGTTCGCGGGTTCTGGTGCGAACCGAACCCGGGGGTGTTCGGCTCATCACTAACTGCAAATAGTCTGGGTCATTTCTCATGGAGACCAAGGAGTTGCGCAAACTTTTCAACACTGCCATTGCAGTAAGCAAGCTGAGATTTGATGCTTGCAAAGTCTTGCTAACTTTTACCAATATTTGGAGAATAGGGTGTGTAGCGCTACCCCCAGTTAAGAGAGCCGCTGGATTTGTTTTCGGGCCCTGTGTGCAGCACCACCAACCCCCGGCAATCTTACTCGACCCACCCTGGCACAGTTAGTCTAGGGTTATATCTGTATCACATTCAAATAGTATTGCAAGGGACAATCTCTTAGTAGTAAGACAACACACTGAAGCGAGGGATTAAACATAACAGTTTACTCTTATGTTAAAGGTAGCATAGGCAGAATACAACACATGTAACTGGCTTGCAGAGCCCTGCAGAAATCAATACAGCACACAATAATGGCGCTGCGCGGTACTTCACCACGCGTAGCTATTATGGTATGCGCGCCCTATGGCGCACTGAACAATATCTTAACTCCCACCCCGGTCAGGCCTGACATGGAATAAATCTCAGTCACCTCCTATAGGGATTTCTTCGCATGCCAGCTTTTGGTGGTGCACTTGATGAATAGTACTTTGTAATCCACAACCAGGCAATAACTTGAACCACTATACTGGGGGGGGGGGGCACTTCAACTCTGTCCTGCTACCGGTCCCCCACGGGGAACAGCAGATAAACGAAACTGTGGGCCTATGCAGTCTATAGGCCTGAACACGACACAGTCTATTGGTCTGGGCAGGTGCCCGCTCACCACTCCGGATGCGATCCCAGTCCGGAACGTCCACCCTGCTGTGCATCCGCACACAGCGTCTGCAACGATCGGGTCCCCGATCCAACTGATGTCCTCACTCAACAAGTCAGATGCCACCCAGGCTCCGCAGTGGGGTGGAAGGCTCTCTGGAAGTTGCGCAAGGCCCAGGCTTCAGGCCTTGCACTGCAGCAGATCCGCATGGGAAGAAGCTGTTGCTAGCAGCGCAGTGTCCGAAGAGGCCGAGCTCCACCTCGCCCCCTCCTTAAATAATCCCTCCCATGAGTCTCTGCGGTGGCTAACTGCACTCTGGGTGCCGAACGGGGTTCTGGGTAACGTAGTCCCGGGGCCTAAAAGGAGACCCCACTACAGGTGCATCATGTGAAGTGCAAAGATACATTTGAAATAACCTAATTCACAAATAAGGCCTCTTGCTCTTATTTTAGCATCAGCTAAACGACTTGTTTGGACGATCTCACTTAAAGCCTTTAGAATAATGGAGTCGTTTTGTTTTACTGCGGCCACTGCTTCTGCTCTGCATGCCCATCTTGTAGTAGATAGTGACTTTAAAGATTTCAGCTGAGTTCCTACTTCTTTTGAAATTTTCTCCATTACAGCATGCCGAACAGGACTTGCCTCCATGAAGGCATACAGAGTCTGAATAATGCCAAAAAAGTCAAACACTGTTCTATTTTGCTTACTTGAAGTGCAAGCATCTACTAGGACAAGGTTCAAACAATGGGCATAGCAGTGTACATAGATTATTTCACTATTTTTTTCTTTACATTTCATCTGAACGCCTGCAGTGCATCCGGACATGGTAGCTGCTCCATCAAAGCATACAGAGATCACTGATGACCAGTCGGTTTTAAGAATTTCAAGAACTTTGGTTATCTGGTCAAAGATTGACTGAGCGTCAACTGTTGAGAGCCTCTGAATCGACACAAAATGTTCAACTGGACTACGAAGTTCACTATTAAAATATCGTACTATGACGGACATCTGTTCATGGTGTCCACAGTCAGCAGTATCATCTGCAAGTATTGAACTACTTTTTCCATTTATTGATGACACAATTTTTTGTTGCACAACATTATGTAAGGATGTAATTAAATCATTTTGGATACGATTACTCAGATACGTAGCATTTCGAGTAGATTCTTGCAAATGTCTTTTCATGACAGGATCATATTTTTTTAGTAGATTAGTAGATGGACCATATCTAGAAACAGACCTTTTTCATGGCTGTCAGTTTTTTCATTGTGACCTCTGAATGGTCTGCCACCTATTGCCAAACAACGAACAATGTCAATCAGTCTCTCCATAACAATTCTGTTTTGGCACCTTTCTTCTTCTTTTTTGGATAGGTAAGCCTGCTTACTTTTATCCAATAAAATATCAATAGGTTGTCCTGCATTAAAACTTGACCATGCAGAAGTGCTTAGCATGTGGGATTTTGAAAGTTGGTGAGTTTTAAAACATTCGTTAGCCCTGTGCCAGTTTCTGAATCCCTTTTCAGTGAATGCTGGATCTGCATGACCTTTCTGCGTTGCATCACTACAAGAGAAGACACGGCAATAGAAACAAAATGCTGCATCCTTTGCTGAACTGTATTCAATCCACCTATATTTTAGATACCTGTCACTCTGAAAATTTCTTTGTTTAATCCCTATTTTAGTTCTCGGAAACATGCTAAATTTTGGCTGAAAAGGGCCTCTAGCGATTCGACTCTGGCGTTCCAATCTGTTTGTGGGAATACTACAGACCGGATCATCAGCAACTATGTTTGATGGCTTTGTTGAACATGAAGTGCTTGGTTGTGAACTAACAGAAGTAATATCTTCCTCTTGGTCATGACTTATGCCGCGTACACACGGCCGTTTTTCTCATCGAAAAAAACCACATTTTTCCCATTCGACGAGAAAAACGATAGTCTGTGGGCTTTCTGTCATTTTTTTCGACGAGAAACACGGCATTAAAAACGACCAGAAAAATTAGAACATGTTCTAATTTTTCTCGTCGTTTTTTTTTACATGCTTTCCGCGGCAGTGTTTCCCATAGGGAAACACTGCCGCGGAGCCCACAGACGGTCGTTTTTCTCGATAAGAGAAAAACGACGTGAAAAACGACCGTGTGTGGGGAACAAGCCGTTCCCTCGTTTTTAATGACATTATTCACGGCGGTTTTTTAACCGCCGTGAATAATGATCGTGTGTACGCGGCATCATTGCTTGTAACACGCTGGAGCTACAGATAGAGTCATCAGCTGGTATATCTGATGCTTGGGAGTGTACACCGCACTGATCAGAACTAATATACATACTATCTTCTTCTGGGTTGTTACTTGACTCATTACATGCATTCAAACTGTTGTCATCCTGCACAGTTTTAGCCATTGACGAGTCTGAGCTATTACATTTTTTGGGTTTCTTGAACACAAAACAATCCATATTTTGGAATTCTGTATGATGCAATTTTTTTTTTTTGCTAGAAAGCAGTGTATTTCAGACTGGACATTAGGAATTAACTCAGTTTATCCAGAGTATATAACCTAAAAAGAAAAAGCTATCATAAGTACGCACTCTAAATGCAAAAATATAACAGAGTAAGCAGCAGGACAGGCTGGAGGAGAAACATGATGGTGCCTAAGCTGCTGCAGTATTTCAGTTTGCATTTGACTTTAACTAGCTGTATGAAAGACCTGTGACTCGCAGGCACTGGCACATGCCTAGTGTTTACATTGCACAGCTGTAACTATGTGCATGAGCCCTTACAGTGCACTATTGTTGTAGCAGCAGCACTAATAATCCCACTGGCCCCAGCAAAAATAGCCCCCCAGTAATATAATATCCCCTTCAGCAACAAAAGCTTCTTTCAGCAGCAACAATAGATCCACATTATCTACTGCAACATAAACAATAAATCATTAGGACCCTGTTTACACGTGAGTGTTTTGTAGCTTTGTAGCCCAAAGCTCAAAAACACTCAACAAGTGAAAAAAAAAAAAAAGTGAAAAAAAAAATTATTTAAAGGAGTTCAACTTTCGGAAATTGTTACATGTTCCACCCATTTTTAGTGATGCCCGCTGTCCCCCTCCCTGTGGCAGCAGTATAGGTAGAAGTTCTCCATACTAGCTGCCACTGTTTGAAAACCAGCACGGCTGTGTGGAGCTCTGCCCCCACGGCCACATTATTCAGACACACCGCTCTGTGTCTGAGCGAATTATAAGCCCATCCTTGACTTGGCATCCTTAGCAGCTGTCGGCTTGTAGTTCTCAATGAACAACCACGGAGCTGTGGAGCGCTGTGGTAGATCATTGAGTGTTCCTGTCAGGGAGTATCGGCTTACCCGTACTGGTAAGCCGATACACCGATAGTGTACATGAGACCTGCATGGCATCAGTGATCTGCTGATTGCTGGTGCAATGCTTTACAGGCTTCTGCAACAAAAAAACTGAAAATTTATTTCATATACTTACCGTAATTTTCCTTTCCTGATGGACTCCATGGCAGCCTACGTGTGGGTTAATCCCGCCTCTCATACCTCATAGAACCCTTCTCCCATAAATCTTTGCTTCTAGCCAGAGACCGTGTTCCGTAATATAGCCTACTCCAGCAATGGGAGGGAACTCCTGCTGCCATGGAGTCCATCAGGAAAGGAAAATTACGGTAAGTATATGAAATAAATTTTCCGTTTTCCTGACAGACTCCATGGCAGCCTACGTGTGGGAAATGACTAGCCAAACACACCCGGGTGGGCAAATGCTGGTTAAAGAAAAAAATGGTTTAATTGACACCGTCAACAGATAAGACATGTAAACCAAAATTAACTGAAGACAAAGAAGCCGGTTCTACACAATAGTGCGTCATAAATGTGTTTATCGACGACCATGAGGCCGCTTTGCAGATCACTTCTGGGGAGACATGACGGGTGGCCGCCCATGATGTGGAGACGCTCCTGGTGGAATGAGCGGTCACTGCTTCTGGTGGAGCCAGACCCTTCGCTTTATACGCCCCTTGGATGGCCTGAACGATCCAGGCTGCGATGGTTCTGGAAGAAGCACGCAAACCTTTGTTTTTCCCTTGAAAGAAAATAAACAGATGATCAGATTGGCGAAACGAATTTGTGGCTTCTAGGTATTGTTTCAAGACTTCCCCAACGTCTAAAGGATGGACATTAGAGTTCTCAGGTGATCGGAAGGTAGGAAGAACGATTTCTTGATTCTCATGAAAAACCGATGTTACCTTAGGATTTGATCCAAGCATGGGAATCATAACTACACGATCCGGAAAGAAGGTCAGGAATGGTTCTTTGGAACCTAGGGAACCAATTTCGGAAACTCTTTTAGCCGATGTTATTGCTACAAGGAAGACCAATTTGAGGGTGAGTTCCTTGATAGATAGTTGACCCGTGTGATGTCTTTCTCTATCTGAGAAAAAATCCAAGACCAGAGGAAGATCCCATTTGGAAAATCTCGGTTTCCTCTGAGGTCTGAGCCTTATAGCTCCTCTGAAGAATTGTCTGACAAGAGTGTGTCTGGCCCAATATATCCCTGTAAAGGCCGAGATAGCCGAAATCTGCACTCTTAGGGAACTGACTGACAAGGATAGATCCAGGCCCGTTTGGAGAAAACCTAGAACGTCTTGTATCCTGGGGTCGTCAGGAGAACCTTCAACCATAGAGATATAGTCTGTGAATTTTTT
Source organism: Rana muscosa (assembly GCA_029206835.1). Taxonomy (NCBI): domain Eukaryota; kingdom Metazoa; phylum Chordata; class Amphibia; order Anura; family Ranidae; genus Rana; species Rana muscosa. The sequence continues at coordinate 388,359,009 of CM055120.1, forward strand.
CCAGATCCTTTGATATACTTTGTTGGTATTAGCCCTTCTGGCGTTCAACAATGTAGAAATTGCTCTGCTTGGGCAACCTAATGCCTCTAGCCTTCCCCTCTCAAAAACCAAGCCATCAGACGGAGATGGGATGGGCACGGATGAAGAGTTATTCCCTGAGCCAGGAGATCTGATCTGGCTGGGAGGGGAACTGGATTCTGGAAGCTCAGCTGTAACAGGAGAGGAAACCATGGCCTGTTGGGCCAGTATGGGGCTATTGCCACAATTTCGGCCTTCTCCCCCCTGAGTCTCGATAGGAACCATAGAATGACCGGTACCGGGGGAAAGGCATACGCCTTGTTGAATCTCCACTGATCCATCAGAGCATCCACTCCGAAGGCCTGGGGACAACGACCTCCCGTGTAATATTTCGTTAGTTTGAAATTGCACGGGGAGGCAAACAAATCTACTTCTGGTACAATTCCTAGGGATAGGATCCAATTGAAAACTTCTGTGTGGAGAGACCATTCGTTGTTGTCGAGGGTTGTTCTTGAGAGAAAATCCGCCTGTAGGTTCTGAGATCCGGGAAGATAGACAGCCGTCAGGTTCGTTAGATTTGTCTGGGCCCAAGACATGATTGGTTCTACTTCCCTCAGTAGAGAGAGACTGCGAGTGCCTCCCTGTCTTTTGATATACGAGACTGCCGACGTGTTGTCCAGCCTTAGGAGAACTGAGGTACCCTTTATCAGATGAAGAAAAGCTTGTAGAGCACAGAAGGCTGCTCGGATCTCCAGGACATTGGACACTATCTTTCTGGATGGGAAGTCCCACTTCCCCTGAGCTACTTCCTGCATGCAGAGAGCTCCCCAACCTCTGTTGCTGGCATCCGTCGTGATTGTGACCCAGGATATTGGGGCTATGGAATGACAATTTAGAAGATTCTTCCATAGTAGCCACCAGGGAAGGCTTTCCCGCATGGACGGAGTTATCCGTATCCAATGGTCGTGAGATTCTGGCTCCCACTGCTGGAGAAAACCCTTCTGAAAAGGACGCATCTTCCACTGTTCCCATTTCACCATCGGGGCTGTGGATACCATGGTGCCTATTATCCTGAGGCACTGTGAAGCTTTGAGGAGAGGAGAGGCCATTGCCAGGCGAATCCTGTCTCGAACTACTGGAATCTTCTCCAGGGGTAAGGAGATGGTACTTTGTATTGTATTGAATTGAGCGCCGAGAAAAACCAGAGATTGCGTAGGTTCTAACTGACTTTTCTCTTTGTTCAATAGCCAACCGAATTCTGTCAGGGTGGAGATGACCTGCGACTGATGTACTAGACGTTGCTCCCTGTTTTGGGAAAGTAATAGCAGATCGTCCAGATAATGATGTAGCCGGATTCCTCTGGTCCTGATTAGAGCTACTACAGCCAACAAGAGCTTCGAAAACACTCGCGGCGATGTTGTAAGCCCGAACGGGAGACATACGAATTGGAGGTGAATATGGCCCACTGCAAACCGAAGGTACTTTTGGAATTCCACAGCTATCGGGACGTGAAAGTAAGCGTCCTTCAGATCGATGGATACAAGCCAGTCGCCTGGCTGAACTGTCTGACGTATAGTGAGTAATGACTCCATTCTGAATTTTTCCTTTTTGATGAAGGTGTTTAGATGAGTCAGATCTATCACTGGTCTCCAAGAGCCGGTCTTTTTTTTAACCATAAATAGGGGTGAGTACATCCCCTGGAATCTTTCGTCTGTTGGTACCTGTATGGCGGCACCCTGGGCCACAAGAGTGCTTGTGTAAGAAAGAAGGATTTGTTTCTTCTCTGCCGAGCAGGGTAGTACTGTGGGTACGAACTGAAGTGTGGGTGGACTGACAAACACCCAGGAGTGACCTGAAGAGACTGTTTTGACAGTCCAGAAGTCTTTTATCGAGGCTGCCCAGACGTGTCGGAACTGAAGTAGCCGAGCTCCCACTTGTTCCGTCTGGGCCGACCCAATATCAAAAAGACTTAGGGGCCTCCCGTCCGCCTGAAGAGGCTACTTTTGTGGATTTTTGACCAGAAGGCTGATTTCTTCTCCAGTTCTTTCTGAATTCTCGACCCGGCCTATAACGGCGAGCATCTCTTGCACGATCCTGGTCTTGTCTCTGTTGAGGTCTTTTTTGATTGAAAAAACGACGGTCCTGAGGAAGGAACCCCGACTTACCCCCTGTGGCACGTGAGATAGCGCTGTCAAGCTTATTCCCAAAAAGGGAAGATCCTTGAAAGGGGATCCTGCACCATGCCTGTTTAGAGGTAGGATCAGCTACCCAAGGACGTAGCCACAAGGCACGTTTAGCTGTAACGGAAGAGAGCATGACACGTGCCACCAGGCGAATAATATCAAGAGAAGCCTCACCCAAAAAGACCGACGCCATTCTTAGTTCATGGATCGGCGTGCTTCTGGCTAACTCCTCGGAGACATTTGTTAAGGAAGAATCCACTTCATCTGTCCAGGCCTCCATTGCTTTGGACAGGGTTGCGAGGGCTAATGCTGGCTTACAGGCCATGCCCGCAGTGATATATATACGCTTAAGATCCGTATCTATTTTTCTTTCCAAACCGTCCCTGAAGGAAACAGAGTCCTCTAGCGGGAGGGTAACGTGTCTTACCAACCTCATCAAGGCTGCATCAATCAGGGGAGCTGATTCCAGATGTTTCACATCTTCATTTTTGAATGGGTACATCTTTGCGATTTTGGAAAGTAATGAATTTTTCCTATCTACGCTAGTCCATTCATCTGTAATAATATCTCCAAGTTCACCCAAAAAGGGGAAATTTGGGCGCTCCTTCTTAAGTTGTTTGAAGTACTTCCTTTGTTTAGAAGGAGCTTCTATTGGTTCATCCCATTTTAAAGCGTCTTTGACTGCTTTGATTAAGTCTGGAACTGAAGAAAAATCAAATCCAGTGGTATTGCTGACCTCTTCAACATCACAGTGTGAGGATTCGCTTGAGGAGCAATCATGCCGAGAGGGACCCGGGATTTCGGGGTCATCCTGAACAAGAACTGGTAATGAGTCCACAGGAGGAATGGTGGTACGGCTGGAGTCAGTTTTGTTCAGGGATTCCTGGACCACTCTTCTGACTAGTGCCTCCACTTGGTGGTCCCCACCTTCTCTCTCTCCTACTGCTCGGGAAAAACATGGCTCACAGAGGGATTTACCTTCCGGGACCTGAGCCTTACAACCCCAGCATACTCTTTTATCAGAACGACTGGAATGGCGGTGAGAGTGGTGCCTAGACCTAGACCTGGGGTCCTTACTATGATGTCTGGAGGATGATCTATAATGTCTAGCACTGGAAGAGGAATGTTGATGTTTTTTAGAATTGACATTATCTTCACGTGCTGAGTGTCTAATTTCAGACCTAGAGGGGCTGAAAAAAGAAAGAAAAAGAAAAGATATATTGGCTCATTTAAAAGAACCCAATACTGCCAAGCAGAAGGAAAAAGAAAATTTTCCTACCTGCAGCGCAAGGGTTGGCCACTGGGGGGCGGTGAGACGTCCATAGCTTGAGCTGGGAAAACTGCAAAATCAACCATAACATTAACACAGGGAAGGAAAGTATAACACCAGCTATCCCTGCCATAAAAAGGTTTCCTACCTTTTCCACGCCAAAACAAAGCACCAGGAAGTAGCTGGCTGATCCTGCAGGACATCCCAAGTTATAGCTGTATCTGACAGCTATTTAAACTTGGCGCCGACGATGACGTCACCGCGCCCCCAGCGTGAACCAGCGGAGCTCGTGCGCATGCGCGAACGCCGCCGCAACCTGAATTGCGCATGCGCGAACCAAGCCTCGATCTCGGACGAGGTTCACAGCTATGCATACAACCCGGAAGAGGTGGCTTAGTGGAACGCAGATGCGCTCCAGCCGCCATAGAGCAGAGGAAAGAAGGACAAACAACACACAAACACTTTCTGCCATATTAAAGAGAATAACAAGCGATGCATACGATACCAGCACGATCCTGATCCAGCCTGGAACTTTTAGGAGCCATCCCTAGACTGCACGGCCTGGGCGTTTTTCTTAATGGGCCTCCCGCTAATAGCTAGGACGTTTGGCCAAGTTGCCGCTTGCCCGCCAATGGCCGGGTTAGTAAGCTCTTCGTGGCACCGCAAAATGTCGCCCGCATCCACCCTGCTAATAGCTGGGCTAGTTGTACCTCCAAATAGAACCGCCATGAAACTCGTGCAACCAGGACTGAATCTGAAAACTTCTTTAAGGTAAGAAAGCACACCTTGGTCCTAGGAGGAGGACAAAAAAAGGAACACGGTCTCTGGCTAGAAGCAAAGATTTATGGGAGAAGGGTCCTATGAGGTATGAGAGGCGGGATTAACCCACACGTAGGCTGCCATGGAGTCTGTCAGGAAAGAATAAATGCACTTTTTTTTTTACCTGCAAAAAAAATGTGCATTTATTTTTAATTTTTTTTAAAAGTAAACTTATTCTTTAATTTCTTAATTTTTCAAAAACTTACAACTTCCAAAAAACTGCTGTGCCTCAGACTGTCTACTTTCCAAAAAGGGGTCATTTGGAAGACCTGTCATTTTAGCGGCTCATGAAATGAGAGAGGCCGTCATACATCAGGATTGATCAATTTTCAAATATATAAACTACCTGTATAGTTTGTAGACTCTATAACTTTCACACAAACCAATTAACCACCTCAAGTGCGCATGCTTTCACCCCCTTCCTGCCCAGGCCAATTTTCCGCTTTCTGCACTGTCACACTTTATATGACAATTACTCGGTCATGTGACACTGTACCCATATGAAATTGTTATCATTTTTTGAGACAAATAGAGCTTTCTTTTGGTGGTATTTAATTACCACAGATTTTTATTTTATTTTGTGCTATATAAACAAAAAAAATACAGAAACTTTTGAATAAAAAACGAATTTCTCTTATTTTTTGATCTGGATGTTGATATGGGGCATAACGGTGATCAAGATGCTGGTAAGGGGGTATAGCGGTGATGAAGATGCTGGTATAACAGTGATCAGGGTGCTGGTGTGGTGTATGGCAGTGATCATGAAATTGGTATGGTGTATGGCATTTTATTGTGATCACTGGTGACACTGGGACAAGTGACAGAAGCTGGATGCATTTGTTATTGATCAGGGACACTGGGGCAGCCTGGCACTGCAGTCTGTGAGTGTACATGCAGTGTGAAAGGCTACTGTACACTCACCGACTGCAGCAACAGTTCTCTCTGCTCTCACAAAGAGAGCAGAGAGAACCAATGCTTGCTTTCAGTTTGCATTATTTACTATGTGATTGCTGTGATTGGACACAGCAGTCACATGGTACAAGACCAGCGGTAATGTGATTCACTGTGTCCAGGCCACACATTGATCGCAGGGCTCCCAGTTGCACGCTTTGTGAGCCACACAGGAGTCTCCAATGCAGTGGCGGTGCGTCCATAAGGGGCGCACGGGCGCCGCCCCCTCTCTCCTGCTACCTCTCTATCACCATAGAGAGATTCATGCATTGCATGAATCTCTCTATGGTCGCTGCTGCCACCCCCTATTCAGGTGCCTGGCCCCTTTTCGGGAGCCTGAATTACAGTGGCGGGGTATTTTTTGGAAGCACCTGATTAGAGGCGTAGGCTCTAATAGGCATCCAAAAAGGTGAACAGCGGGCGCCATGCTGGGCGCTCGCAGTTCACTCAGCATTATGTTAGGAAAGGGAATGATTATTCCCTTTCCTAACACTGAACCGCCCTTTCAGCCAATCTGGTGCTCGGGTCTGTTACCTGTCACCTGATTGGCTGAAACGGCCGGCGCTCTGATTGGATGCCTATCAGGTGTCCAATCATAGCAGAGGAAGGGAAGAGAGAACGGGAGAAGACATTGAGGAGCGTGCAGGACACCGTCGCCGTGACCCGCTGCCCCACCAAGACAGGTAAATGCCGGGCGGGTGGGGGATGCACACTGGCAGCATTTGATGGGCACAGTAGCGGCAATTGATGGGCACAGTGTCAGCAATTGATGGGCACACTGGCAGCAATTGATAAGCACACTGGCAGCAATTGATGGGCACAGTAGCGGCAATTGATGGGCACACTGGCAGCAAATGATGGGCACACTGGCAGCAATTGATGGGTACAGTAGCTGCGTTTGATGGCACAGTGGCGGCAATTTATGGGCACAGTGACGGTAGTTATTGGGCACAGTCGCAGCAATTGATGGGCACAGTAGCTGCGTTTTGATGGGCACAGTGGCTGCGTTTGATGTGGTTTTTTCTTTTTCGTACATCACGGGACACAGAGCGACTTAGTCATTACTAATGGGTTATATAGATACCTTCAGGTGCTGGCACTGGCAACTTCCAAAACCGGAAGTACCCTCCCCTATATAAGCCCCTCCCATCCGGGAGCACCTCAGTTTTTTGCCAGTGTCTAAGGTGTTGGCCAAAGAGTGACATGTGTTTTCACTGGGCTTGCGTACAGGTTCTTTTACGGGCCTTAGTAAGCTGTTCCGGATCCCACCAAAAAAGCTTCATAGCTAAACGGTCGGTACCCGGGCCTTGCAACAGAAGAGCAAGGTTTTGCCTGTAATGCCTCTCTTAGGAGGGCTGGACCCTGGGATCCAGAGCTCTGGTCATACCCACGACCAAGATGTTTTCTGTGCAGGGTGCTATACAGGTCCAGGGGAGTGGAATCCTTGGGAACCCGGTCCCTGAAGGTTTAATTACAATGCCTGCCGTGATAGGTGAAGTTTGGGCTTCTGTGGACCAAACAGAGTCCTGCGGCGGGAAACAGGTAAGTGGGGGCCCCCAGGAACTTGGTTCTATTGGGGGACCCCCAAGCCTAATTTGTCTTTCTGTCTGTTACCTAACGGTATTCCCGCTAATATCTGTGTATGCCTGTAACTACTGGAAAATGTAAAATTTTAATAGTAGTCAAGAAAAAAAAAAAGAGGACCGCGGTACCTGTGTTAAACCACTAGAGGCCGCTGTGGTCCATTTTTTCTTGTCATGTGGATCTTTGGTTTTCTCAAGTCAAAAGATCCAGGCAGTTGGTAAGTTCTCTGTGGGAATCCACTTCCTCTGCCCTGTTGCTGCGCTCATCCACCGCACAGGCCCTCCGGCAAAAAGGGCCCTGGCTCCTAGTCCCTGCTTGGTTTCGAAAAGGGCGCCAATGGCACACGGGCGCGCGCGCGGGCGCGTGCACGCGCCTCCTATGAAAAAAAAGGGGCGGGGCGGGTGGATGACGCTCGATGCGCGCCGCGGCGCTTCTGCGCATGTGCAGGCGTCCCAGCATGTATAAAAGACACAGTACAAGTGTCAGCTGGATGCAAACAGAGCTAGCAACAAAACGGTGGCACACAGAGGCGGTTGATGCAGGCATCCCCATAGAAAGGCACTTTAGTGGACACCAGCTGGTATATAGCAGCAACTGTGTTAGACTATTACCAGCAAAATTGGTGTATGACGACGGGAATACCTCAGCTTTGTGCTTAAAGGATATGTCGTCCAGACGCTCCGGAAATAAGTCTTCCAGGAAGCCAAAGGGGTCTCCATCGGGCTCTGAGGATATTGGGCATGCTTGTACTGCACCAATCTCCCCTGAAAATTCAGAGGTCAGTAGCCGTAGGAACCCCGCAGGAGTGCCTGGTGCTGCGGCTGTCCCCAGTCCACCTGCTCCTGTATATATAACAGAGGAGGTTTTATCCTCAACTCTGGGAGGATTGGAAAAGAGATTAACAGCATTGATCGCTGCTTCCCTGTCACAGGGAAAGCGCGTCCGATCTCCGTCTCCTCCTTCAGAGTGCCTGTTAGTGGAGGAACAGCCCCACACAGAGATCGACCTACCTGAAGGGGATCAGGATGAGGTTGATTCAGTTATAGAGGAATCAACAGTGGAAGAACCTTTCTCAGCATCTCAGGCTGAAAGATTATGGGTTCAGTCTCTGACTAACATGGTCCAATCAGCATTTAAAATGCCTCTGGCGGAACCATCAACCACTACGGTTTCCTCGCTGGGGTCGCTGAAAGCTCTCCAGGCTGTCTGTTCCTTCCCAATCCACCCTTTATTGGAAGGGCTTATTTACCAGGATTGGGAGCATCCTGATAAAATATTTACTCCCCCCAAGAGATTTCCAGTGATCTATCCCATGGAGGATAAGTTCATAAAAAAATGGAGGGTCCCTACAGTGGACGCAGCCATCTCTTGTGTGAACAAATCACTGACATGTCCAGTAGATAATGTTCCAATGTTCAAAGACCCAATAGATAAAAAATTGGAGTCTTTACTAAAATCTGCTTTCTCTACAGCAAGCATGGTGACACAACCTGCAGTAGCAGCGATTGGAGTCTGCCAAGCGGTGAAAGATCAGTTGAAACAAGTCTTAAGGGACTTACCAGATCAGCAGGCTCTTGCCCTAGCTGACCTACCTAGAGCCTTGTGTTTTGCGGTGGACGCCATAAAGGATACAATCCAACAGGCCTCCCGCTTTACGCTGTCTGTAGTACATATGCGTAGGCTTCTATGGCTCAAAAACTGGTCTACTGAAGCTCCCTGTAAGAAATTGCTGGTTAGCTTCCCATTTCATGGAGAACGCTTATTTGGAGAAGATCTGGACAAATATATCCAGAAAATTTCTGCCGGTAAAAGTTCACTCTTACCGGTTAAGAACAAGAGTAGAAGTCCTTCTTTTAAGAGGCCTACTTCTCCAGTCCCTGGCACATCGGCTGTGAAACAGTTCCGACGGCCTCCGCGGTCAAATTCAGGGGGCAGAAATCAGGGACAATCACAGGGTAACAAGAAACCCTGGGTCAAGAGAGGTACAAAACCTCCCCCCAAGTCATGAAGGGTTGCCCCCACTCAATCGGGTGGGGGGAAGACTTCAGTTGTTCACAGAGACCTGGCGGGACACCATCAGAGACAGATGGGTGCTCTCCGCAGTAAGTCTGGGATACAAGCTGGAGTTAAAAGACACTCCTCCTGCCCATTTTATGAGGTCAAACGTGCCAAGCGATCCCCAGAAGAGAGGATCCCTCCTTCTGGCACTAGAACAACTATTGCTCCAAGGTGTAATCATGAAGGTTCCCTTGGAAGAAAGCGGGTTCGGGTTTTACTCGAACCTTTTCACAGTCCCCAAACCAAATGGGGACGTGAGGCCCATATTAAATCTAAAAGGGCTAAACAAGTTCCTAAATATCAGGACTTTTCGGATGGAGTCGATCCGATTGGTGGCCACCGCCCTACAAGGGCAGGAATGGTTAGCCTCGATCGACATAAGGGATGCTTATCTGCATATTCCCATCTTTCCGGCCCACCAAAAATTTCTACGCTTTGCAGTAGAAGGGCGCCATTTTCAGTTCAGAGCCTTACCTTTCGGTCTGGCCACAGCACCACGAGTGTTCACAAAAATTCTGGCCTCACTATTGGCCAATTTAAGAACACAAGGTGTAACGATAATGGCATATCTAGACGACCTGCTACTAATAGACCACTCAGTGGAAAAGCTGGAAGTAGCTATTCACAAGACAATCAAGTATCTGGAATATCACGGTTGGATTATCAACCGGGACAAGTCAGCTCTAAGACCAGTCAAAAGTCTGGAATACTTAGGGCTAAGGCTGGATTCAAATCAGAGAAAGATTTTCTTACCTCCAGAGAAGGTGTCGTCTTTAAAAGATTTGACCCACTTAGTGGGTACAAAAAGAAAACCATCCATACGCCTGTGCATGAGGCTGCTGGGAAAAATGGTGGCTTCATTTGAAGCAGTACCCTACGGTCAATTCCATTCAAGGAACTTGCAGAGGGCCATACTGTCAGCCTGGAACAAAAAAGTTCAGGCTTTAGACTTACCAATGTCCCTGTCCCCTTCCGTTCGCAAGAGCCTCCATTGGTGGTTGGTGCCCCAGAATCTGGAAAAAGGGAAACCCTTCAGTCCGGTTTCTTGGAAGGTGGTCACTACAGATGCCAGCCTCATAGGCTGGGGGGCAGTACTGGAGCAATGGTCTCTCCAGGGCAAGTGGTCAGAAGCAGAGAAGGCCCTGCCCATCAATCTCTTAGAGATACGAGCAGCCCGGTATGCCCTAGTAGCATGGACATCCAAACTCCAAGGGTCCCCTGTCAGAATTCAATCAGACAATGCCACAGCAGTGGCATATATCAATCACCAGGGTGGCACCAGGAGTCGTGCAGCCCAGAGGGAAGCGAATTGCATCCTGGAATGGGCAGAAAGATATGTCCCAGCCATATCCGCGGTTTTCATCCCAGGAGTGGAAAATTGGAGAGCAGACTTTTTAAGTCGCCAGCAATTATGCCCGGGGGAATGGTCTCTTCACCCCGAGGTTTTCCATTCAATATGCCAGCGGTGGGGAACACCGGATGTAGATCTGCTAGCATCCAGATTCAACGCAAAGGTGGACAGATTTGTGTCTCGCACAAGGGATCCCCTAGCTTGCGGCTCGGATGCCCTAGTGTTCCCTTGGGATCAGTTCAAGCTGATATATGCATTCCCACCGCCACAATTGTTACCGCGATAAATCCGCAGAATCAGGGTAGAAAAGAAACCAGTGATTCTGGTGGCTCCAGCGTGGCCCCGAAGGGCATGGTATGCGGAGATTGTAAAAATGTCAGTGAGGAGTCCTTGGACCCTCCCACATCGTCCGGACCTGCTTTCGCAAGGACCGATATACCACCCTTCCTTACCAGCCCTAGGTTTGACGGCCTGGCTATTGAAGCCCACATTCTAAAAAAGAGAGGGCTCTCTAATCCTGTGGTATCTACCATGATCAATGCCAGGAAGCCGGTATCCAGGCAGATCTATTATAGGATCTGGAAGGCATACATCACGTGGTGTGAGGCCAAGAAATGGCATCCACGTAAGTACGTAATAGGTAGGATTCTGGACTTCCTACAGTGGGCTGTAGATAGGAAGCTGGCCTTGAGTACTATCAAGGGTCAGATTTCGGCCTTGTCAATATTTTTTCAAAGGCCCTTGGCTTTGCATTCTTTAGTCAAAGCTTTCATACAAGGAGTGATGCGTATTAGCCCTCCGGTTAGTATTCCCATATGTCCATGGGACTTAAACCTGGTTCTGTCGGTTCTACAGAAACAACCGTTTGAACCATTGCAACACATTTCCTTGGTTCTTCTCACCAGGAAATTGATTTTCTTAGTAGCCATTTGTTCGGCTAAAAGAGTATCGGAATTAGCCGCCTTGTCCTGTAAGGAGCCATATCTGGTTGTCCATAAGGACAGAGTAGTATTATGTCCTCATCCAGCCTTTCTTCCTAAGGTGGTATCGAGGTTTCATTTGAACCAAGATGTGGTTCTTCCTTCTTTTTTCCCCAAACCTAGCTCGGTAGAGGAAAAGTTATTGCATTCTTTGGATGTAGTAAGAGCAGTTAAAGCTTATCTAAAAGCCACTGCTCAGATTCGTAGAACGGATACTTTGTTCTGCCGGAAGGCCCCAGAAAGGGTCAGGCAGCATCAAAATCTACTTTAGCCAAGTGGATTCGACAGGTCATAATACAAGCCTATGGCTTGAGAAAGAGACCGCCTCCGTTCAAAGTTAGGGCGCACTCCACAAGAGCAGTTGGAACTTCATGGGCAGTGCATCACCAGGCCTTCCTGGCTCAAGTCTGTAAGGCCGCAACATGGTCTTCAGTACACACGTTTACTAGATTCTACCAGGTAGACGTTAGAAGTCAGGAGGATGTCGCCTTTGGGCGCAGTGTGTTGCAGGCCGCAAAAGATCCTCATGCCTGATGGCGCCCAGCTTATGTATAGTGTATCCCTCCCCTCATTTGGCATTGCTTTGGGACGTCCCATTAGTAATGACTAAGTCGCTCTGTGTCCCGTGATGTACGAAAAAGAAAAAGGGATTTTTATAACAGCTTACCTGTAAAATCCTTTTCTTGGAGTACATCACGGGACACAGAGCTCCCACCCCTCTTTTTGGGACACTTATTGCTTTGCTACAAAACTGAGGTGCTCCCGGATGGGAGGGGCTTATATAGGGGAGGGTACTTCCGGTTTTGGAAGTTGCCAGTGCCAGCACCTGAAGGTATCTATATAACCCATTAGTAATGACTAAGTCGCTCTGTGTCCCGTGATGTACTCCAAGAAAAGGATTTTACAGGTAAGCTGTTATAAAAATCCCTTTTTTTCAGCTTGTTTGCGCCCCCCCCAAAAAATGTTTAAGCACCAGCCACCACTGCCAATGTGGGCTGACGCACGTTAACCCACATTTGGCACTGCTTTCCTTACGACATATATTGGGGCTGTGGGCACATGGGACGTGGTTAATATACACTTGGGATATATTTTTTTTATACCAAAGACATGTAGTATGTGTACGGTATGTGTATATATATATATATTACATACTTTTTCACTGACAGGCCAATTGTATATGTGAGATATATATACATATATAGATATATATTTACACAATATATATCTATATATTATATAGATATATATATAGATATATATTGTGTAAATAGATATTGTCAGCGGAAAAATATGTAATATATATATATATATATATACATACATACACATACATATATATATATATATATATATATATATATATATATATAAATATATATATACACACACACTACATACTTTTTCGCTGACAAGCCAATTGTATATGTGATATATATATATATATATATATATATATATATATATATATATATGTGTGTGTGTGTGTGTGTGTGTGTATATATACCGTATATACTCGAGTATAAGCCGAGATTTTCAGCCCTTTTTTTGGGCTGAAAGTCCCCCCCTCGGCTTATACTCGAGTCAGCAAAAGTTTTTACATGTAAATAGTACCTGAAAAAAAGTTGCGGCTGCGGCGTCCATCGTTCAAATCCCGCGGTCTCTTCCTGGTCCCTTCCGTGATAGGCGATTCTCATCAGACACTCTCCGCCTATCACGAACGTTCTCTCATCCTCAGTTTCCCAGCAGACGTCTGTGATTGGCGGAACACCCAACACAGTGTCTGCTGGGAAACTGAGGATGAGAGAACGTTCGTGATAGGCGGAGAGTGTCTGATGAGAATCGCCTATCACGGAAGGAACAGGAAGAGACCGTGGGATTTGAGCGATGGACGCCGCAGCCGCAACTTTTTTTCAGGTACTATTTACATGTAAAATGTAAACAGTGAGGATAGGAACAGTGAGGATAGGGAACAGTGAGGATAGGGAACAGTGAGGATAGGAACAGTAAGGATGGGAACAGTAAGGATGGGAACACTGAGGCATTGTTGTCCCTCGGCTTATACTCGAGTCAGTAAGTTTTCCCAGTTTTGTGGCAACATGAGGTACCTCGGCTTATACTCGAGTCGGCTTATACTCGAGTATATACGGTGTATATATATATATATATATATATATATATATATATATATAGCTAGTTAGTGACAAGCCAGGGTAAGGTAAGGTTTATCAATTCAATTCCAATTGGTTAGCTATTTTGGCCGATTTTTTTATATTCTTTTTTGCATGATCATTTGTGCACAGAGACAGACCACAGTGCTGTCTCTCTCACTAGCTCTGTCACGCTCACCTTGATTACAGGCTGCCTGCCTAAAGCCGCTCGTCTGCCGCTGCCGTTAACCAGGCCACTCTCCGCTGCTTCTGATGGAGTCAGGAGGGGAAAGGCCGGAGGGGGGGTGGAGTGCAGATTTAGATCACTCTGCCGGCGCCTGCGGAACCTGCAGCCGGAACTATAGAAGCTGCATCGGCTTATGCGGCTCCCGGCTGTGTTACTCCGCGCTAGTTCTCCCCCCCTTTGCTCCTTCCTCCCACTCGCAGCATTTAGCAGCAATAAGCTGTATATGCCAGCCGGCGGCCGGAAAATACCCCAGGCAGTGGCAGTGACTGTTACACACAGCAAGGACATGTAAAATTTCAGGCACAGCAGGTATGATTAGGGTGTGCCTGGGCACACCCGGCACACCCCGTGGGCAAGCCTATGGCCGCTGATAAGGTAGTACAACTGGTCCTGTTGTACTGGGCCCAGGCCTCATCAGCTAAATAGGGGGGCCCAGGGCAGCTTTATTGTTAATGTCTGCCTAAATGAATACATTGATTTTACTAGAACACACCCCGCTCCTACGTGCTTACCAGGACTTAAATGACATGTCCCTGGGCCCAATCACATCAAGGGGCCCAGAAGGTGGAAGCAGACAAGGGACTTTTTATTTTTATTTTTGGGGCATAGGTGGATAAAGTCAGTGCCGCTATTCTGCTGCATCTCAGGGGGTGGAGGCTGGGTTGGGGGGGCCCCATCTGGAAGGCTGTACGGGGCCCCATGATTTCTCACAGCAGCCCTGCTGTACTTAAAGCAGAGTTCTGCCAAATACTGCAGCTGCTGACTTTTAAAATAAGGACACTTACCTGTCCAGGGTGCCCGCGATGTCCTCACCCTAAGCCGATCTGTCCCTCGGCTCTCGGGTGATGCCGCCACCATCTTCGGTAAGGGAATCAGGAAGTAAAGCCTTGCAGCTTCACAGCCTGGTTCCCTACTGCGCATGAGCGATCCCACTGGTCCCTGTTGTCTTCTGGGACCTGTGTGTCTCCCAGAAGACAGCGGGGGGGTCGGAGGAGGCGCCGGACGTGGCGTAGATAGCCACGGGTGGCTCGGCTATCTATTTATCTCCCGAAGTGGGAGCAAAATTCCTGTATTAGACAGGTAACTTCTCCCCCCTCCCCCCTGAAAGGTGCCAAATGTGACACCGGAGGGGGGGGAGGATTCTGAAAAGCGGAAGTTCCATTTTTGGGTGGAACTCCGCTTTAAAGCATAATTTAAGTCTAGCTTTCATGTGACAATTAATATGTTCTTTCAAGTGTTCCTCACCTTCACATTTTTTAAGAAAAATTACTTCTAAACTTTTACCTGGTGGTCTCCGGGCGCCCTCGGCCCGGGGACGGAGCTGCAATTCCACCCCAGACACCTTTAGTCTGGGGTGAGGTACTCTCTACAGGCCTGGGGCCCAGTACCTTCGACTGGGTCCCACAAATGATGGAGGATTCCTAGGGTGTCCTCCGGTATTGGACACCCGAATCTAGGGCGAGGGGGACCAGAGAGGTGACCTTCCTGAAGTCCCAGCGCAGCATTGGCTGGTGACGGTGGAGGCCTCTGTTGAGCGTCCGGATGGATGACTCCCCTGTCAGGGGTCGCATCTCAAGAAGGTAGTCCACGTTCTCATGGTTGGTGGCAGCGACCCCACTGAAACCCAAGTCAGTGGCAGAGACCTCAAGTCCAATTCACCGTGCGCCAAGCCTGGTTCCGCATACCGAAACAGGAGAGTAACAAGTTCATGTTTGTGCCTGGACCTTCCTCACCACCTTGTCTGTTTGTTGTCTAACCAGTCTGCTCTAAAAGGACTATTTATTGCTCTAAAAGAATAAATAAGTGTTGGACTTTCAATGGTGTGGAACTTGGCTTTCTGGGAGTTAAAGGATCATCCTAAAGGGGAGCTTTGGCTCTGGACAGGGGCACAGACCCGAAGGTAATTGGTTATAGCTCACACCTCTACACACTGGAGGATGTGAGCTGGTGGTGCGTCACACTCTCCTCCCTGGTCCCCTAGACGAGAGCCATTGACATTGACAGAGAAGGAGGGAGTGAGAGGTGAGGTGGCTATACGTGGGGGCTCTGGGTCCGGGATTTGTGTTCGTGTAACCGAGCCGAGGCCTTCAAGAGTTTGAACTTTGCTGCCCAGAGGAGTTCCGAGGAGGTCGGCCATTTTTGGCCAACGCGCCACGAGGCACATTCTCCCTGCACAGTTCGTGGGCGTGTCAAGGAGAAAGCCCGCGAACTGGTGTGGAAAAAGGGAGGAGTCAGGCCATGTGCGGGGATGCACGTGGGGACTTGGCGCCAGTTATTCAGTGCGCGATGGAGCAGCAAGCGGTCAGTGTGTTCACCAATTCCTCCTGGGTTCCAGTTCCTACCACTACCAGGATGACCCCAATTGTTGCTTCGGTTACGGATACGGGAATCAGGCTCAAGCCCCGTGGGCGATTCGCTTTGTATGTATGCAAGGATGTTGAGGCCCTTGGTGTGATTTGTCCCGGCTGTTCGGGACTGGTGGTTCAGCTGAAGCCATTCGGGCGCTGCGAGGCCTGCGGAGAGTTCATTTTCGGGGTGGAGCAATCCATAAAAAGCCCTCGGGCCTTCCACCTCAACTGCCTAACAGGCGCCACCACTCCTGAAGGAGAAGTCAAAGCTTGGACAGCCATTCCCACGCGCACTGTAGAGACTTCCGGGGAAGTCGCGATCAAAAGTTTGGAGGATGAAAAATCAGAGGATGCTGCTTCCCTACTCCCACCGCCAAAGAGGAAGGTCGGTCTCGTCAAAACTTCCAGCGGCCGTGATGGAGGAACATCCCTGCGCTCGCCCGGCCCGGATGGATCCGGATGGAAAAGCCCCGGACATCCCAGTACAAGTAAAGGCCGAGGTAAGCCGGGGAACGGGACTTGGTGTTTTGTCGGAGGTGTCGGGGATCCTCAGCCACGGGAGCCAGAGGGAGGGGATAATTCCATGTCCACAAGGAATTACCTGCCCACGGAGGAGTGTGACACCTCCGACCTGGAATCGGTCTCTGATGCCGGAGATGATGGCATCATAGATGAACTTTTTGAGCGGAAGGGCTGGGACAAGATGCCCCTGGTCTCGTCCCGTATGCAAAGGGACTCACCCATGTCAACTGGGGACAGCGCACCCCGGGTGGAGGCCCCCGGCGCCTGAGGAGGAATCTGGTCCCCTGCCTGCCCTTCTGCTCCCGGAATCACCTGCGCCCGAAGCTAGGGCGAAGCGAGTGTCGCTGCGGGTTCCTATGCCCAGTATGGAGGTGGTCAAGGCACCTCGGCACCCGAAGTCAATTGTTATGCCTGGTGAGGGAGACCGTGCCACAATGCCACCCTTATCCAGACTGCAGAGACTGTTTTGCCAGAAGGTTGCCAGCGAGTATGGGTGGGAGTACCCGTACTTACCAAGAGAGTTGTTGTATGAAGTGGAGGCACACAGGCAGCAATGGTATGATGATTTCATCTGGACACATCTCAAGGTGCCCCACGCTCACAGGTACCTCTCATGTTCTCCTGTAGCCTCTAAAATGTTTAAAGATTGCAAGGCTGAATGGATGCTGGGTTGGCACATTAATGCTAACAGGGTGATAATTTGTCGAAAAGGATGGAGAGGATGTGGAGTACCACATGGAAACTTTTGATAGGTACTTGAAACCCCTGATATTGCCGCACCCAAGATTTTACTTATAGTAGAATAGACTCCTGTTTTTTTTTTTTTTTTTGTTGCTGGACACTCCGGAGTGCCTTTGCCAGAACTTAGGGACTCTTTACCTTGCAAGGGGTGGCTACTCCTTGGGAGAATTGGGAGCAGTTGTTTTTTTTGTTCTCCCTGTTCTCCACCGCAAAGATAATGAGGACTTTGGGGTTTAGTTAAGGCAGGGCAAAGATACAGATGAAGAGATTGCTAATCAAGAGGAGTGTTCCAGATCGTGCTCGTCCACTAGGTGGAGTATTCACACACACCCCACATGACTTTTGGAAGGGAAGGGTTTCCTCTAGGGCAGTGGTTCTCAACTCCTGTCCTCAGGACCCACTAACAGGCCAGATTTTATGTATTACCTTGGGGAGACACAGACTAGAATACTGCAATCACTGAGCAGCAAATGATAACATCTGTGATGTATTTCAGTTATCTTGCAAACCAGGCCTGTTAGTGGGCCCTGAGGACAGGAGTTGAGAACCACTGCTCTAGGGGGAGCCTTTTCACTCCAAATTACACACTGTGTCAGATAATGTGTTCTTTTTCCCCTCTGCAGGAGAACGTCATTCAAGTCTGCTGAGAATGGGGCAGAGCTTAGTCAGTGATGTGGGAGGGGGAAAATATAATTTTTGGAAAAAAATTATGTTGTTATGCTTTTGAATGTTTATACCTGTGTGTGTTTGTTGTTTCTTCCTTTCCCTCCTTCCCTTCCCCTTTGGTTCAGGCACAAGCGAAAGCATTTTTAAATTGCCATTTTTTGTCTTTTTGATTAGGTTTGTCTCTGGATCGGATTTATGCGGACTCTGATTAGAGGGCATGAATTGGTTCCAGACACTGGGGCCCAGTGTCAAATTACTGGGGGGGATGTGTAGCGGGTGGTTACATTTAGGGGAGGCTTTTGAGTGATAAATGGCTCAGATGCAGCAATTGTTAGGGTTCATGGACCAATTCATGCCAGTGGAGGATACAGGGGTGTCCAGTTCCCTGTGGCCTGTAGGTGGCGCTGTCGCCATAGGCCAGGGTTGAATCACCATTGTAAGTCTGTACCCTTTTTGTCCTCTCGCAGCAGTAGTACAGCTGGGCAGGGAACCTGCTGTGCATGCTGGGAGAGGGGATAAAAGGGGCAGACGACTTCCGCTCTGGGTCCACGCCCAGGCAACTTCAGCCTGGGTGTGAGTGCTGGTGGTCTCCGGGCGGTAGTCCACGTTCTCATAGTCGGTGGCAGCGACCCAACTGAAACCCAGGTCGGTGGCAGAGAGCTCAAGTCCAATTCACCCGGTCGGTGGCAGCAACCACCCTCACGGTCGGTGGCAGGGACCGTGCGCCAAGCCTGTTTGCGCATACCGAAACAGGAGAGTAACAAGTTCATGTTTGTGCCTGGACCTTCCTCACCACCTTGTCTGTTCGTTGTCTAACCAGTCTGCTCTAAAAGGACTATTTATTGCTCTAAAAGAATAAATAAGTGTTGGACTTTAAATGGTGTGGAACTTGGCTTTCTGGGAGTTAAAGGATCATCCTAAAGGGGAGCTTTGGCTCTGGACAGGGGCACAGACCCAAAGGTAATTGGTTATAGCTCACACCTCTACACACTGGAGGATGTGAGCTGGTCGTGACTCACACTCTCCTCCCTGGTCCCCTAGATGAGAGCCATTGACATTGACAGAGAAGGAGGGAGTGAGATGTGAGGTCGCTACATGTACATTGGGCCATTTCTGTGGGAGACACAGGGTATGTTTAGGTTCTCCATGTTTCTCTGAAGATTTTAGACAATATGACTGCATACATCGCCTTATCAAGGTGTAGGTTCAGAAAGGACAGGAGATTCAAGATATGACAACAGAGGGGAAAACAACACTTTTCTGATGTTAAGTTCATTAAGTCATGAGCTGTATCTGCATTATTGGTTGCTTTGCTAGGGTGCAGGCTGCTGGGGTCCTAGCAACCGATGATGTGGATCTGAACACTGACAGTGGGCAAAGCCTGATGGGGATGCTGAGAGACTAGTTCCCCATGAGATTCACCTGCCTTGTGTTTGGCAGAGGACAGCAGTAGGCACATTCCATAACGGCTATGGGGCTATCAAACAGCTATTGAGTCCTGCCACTGCTGCTGTCAATCACAAGGGGCCTCTTGTAAACTTCCCCATCAGGCTCAGTCCACTGTTGAGCAAAGGAGAAGCAGACCTTTGGGGAAACTAGGGCCTCACCATTAGGCTCCACCCACCCAAGGAAGATTGGCGGACACTGAAGGGAGTCACTGCGTATGTGTGCTGAGCCTCCGTGCTATCCTGCAATAAATTAATGTCATTGTTCCCGATAGGTACATTAAACTTTGCAAGCATCGGTAATTGTGGTGAGGAGACACGAGCGAAATCCAAAAAGTGTCTACACTTTTTATGAAATCCAATGGGAGTTTTCGGGGGAAGGCTGTGTGGAAGCAGTAAAAAACATAGATACATTTTTTAGAGGTTAGCTGTGACACTATACTTGTTAGCTAAACAGACATGCTATAGACGTTACTTTATATTCTTGGAATGCATTGATTTTTTTCATTATTTGACTATATTTCTACTTCAAGAAATGAAGGTGAAGTCTCTGACTTATTCACTTGGGTTTAAAAATTTCCAAGGTATGGAGAAACTGAAAAATATGTAAAGAGGATTCTAGAGCTTCACTGGCTTTAGCATTGTAGTATTTCATATTTACGTGACTAAAGAAGAAAAAATGAAATGGTATTTTTAGTGTATTACTAGCAATAGGCTCACATCCAGGGCAAATGTTTTCTTTGACAGGTCAGTAAAGCCGGCCATTCATGGATCGAATTTCAGCCGTTTCAGCAGGGACGAATTTCGATCCATGTATGGGCATTCAGGGTGTACAGAAGCCAATCTACTGATCAACTTCTGTTCAACCAGCCTGTTGGATACAATGTTGCTTGCTATAGCCGGCAGTGATGATTAGTGTATTCTCATGACGGGGAAGTCTCCCCGGTGTCAGAACACAATAGCTCAGTGGGAGTGATTCCCCCATCCAGCTGGAATGGAAGTTATTTTTTTCGTTCAATCCTCCTCAAGAAATTGACCCATCTATGCCCAGCCTAAGTTTCTGATTTCTTTAGGTTGAATACTAGTATATTTATTATTTATTTGTCTTCTCTCCATAATCTTTTAAAACTGAAAAATCTTTTTTGGGTGCACAGACCCTTTAACCACTTAAGCCCCGGACCATTTGGTAGCTAAAGGACCAGAGGTGAATTCAGAATTTTGCACTGCGCTGCTTTAACTGTAAATTGTGCGGACATGCAATGTTGTACCCAAACGAAATTTTCGTCCTTTTCTTCCCACAAATAGAGCTTTATTTTAATGGTATTTGATTGCCTCTGCGATTTTTATTTTTTGCGATATAAACGGAAAAAGACCGAAAATTTTGAAAAAAAATGATATTTTCTACTTTTTGTTATAAGAAAAATCGAATAAACTCAATTTTAGTCATACATTTAGGCCAAAATGTATTCAGCCACATGTCTTTAGTAAAAAAAATGTCAATAAGCGTATATTTATTGGTTTGCGCAAAAGTTATAGCGTTTACAAACTAGGGTACATTTTCTGGAATTTACACAGCTTTAAATTTATGACTGCCTATCTCATTTCTTGAGGTGCTAAAATGGCAGGGCAGTACAAACCCCCCCCCCCCAAATGACCCCATTTTAGAAAGTAGACACCCCAAGGAAATTGCTGAGAGGCATGTTGAGCCCATTGAATATTTTTTTTTTGTCCCAAGTGATTGAATAATGACAAAAAAAAAAAAAAAATTACAAAAAGTTGTCACTAAATGATATATTGCTCACACATGCCATGGTTATATGTGGAATTGCACCCCAAAATACATTCTGCTGCTTCTCCTGAGTACGGGGATACCACATGTGTGGGACTTTTTAGGAGCCTAGCCACGTACGGGACCCCGGAACCCAAGCACCGCCTTCAGGATTTCTAAGGGTGTAAATTTTTGATTTCACTCCTCACTACCTATCACAGTTTTGAAGGCCATAAAATGCCAAAATAGCACAAAACCCCCCCCCAAATGACCCCATTTTAGAAAGTAGACACCCCAAGGAAATTGCTGAGAGGCCTGTTGAGCCCATTGAATATTTTTTTTTTTTTTGTCTCAAGTGATTGAATAATGACAAAAAAATAAAAATAAAATAAAATTACAAAAAGTTGTCACTAAATGATATATTGCTCACACATGCCATGGTTATATGTGGAATTGCACCCCAAAATAAATTTTGCTGCTTCTCCTGAGTATGGGGATACCACATGTGTGGGACTTTTTAGGAGCCTAGCCGCGTACGGGACCCCGAAAACCAATCACCGCCTTCAGGATTTCTAGGCACAAGTTTTTGATTTGACTCCTCACTACCTATCACAGTTTCGAAGGCCATAAAATGCCAAAATAGCACAAAACCCCCCCAAATGACCCCATTTTGGAAAGTAGACACCCCAAGCTGTTTGCTGAGAGGCATGGTGAGTATTTTACAGCTCTCATTTGTTTTTGAAAATGAAGAAAGAACATTTTTTTTTTTTCTTTTTTTTTTTCAATTTTCAAAACTTTGTGACAAAAAGCGAGATCTGCAAAATACTCACAATACCTCTCAGCAAATAGCTTGGGGTGTCTACTTTCCAAAATGGGGTCATTTGGGGGGGTTTTGTGCCATCTGGGCATTCCATGGCCTCCGAAACTGTGATAGGCAGTGAGAAGTGAAATCAAAAATTTACACCCTTAGAAAGCCTGAAGGCGGTGATTGGTTTTTGGGGTCCCGTACGCGGCTAGGCTCCCAAAAAGTCTCACACATGTGGTATCCCCGTACTCAGGAGAAGCAACAGAATGTATTTTAGGGTGTAATTCCACATATGCCCATGGCATGTTTGAGCAATATATCATTTAGTGACAACTTTGTGCAAAAAAAAAAAAAAATTGTCTTTTTTCCGCAACTTGTGTCAACATATAAAATATTCCATGGACTCGACATGCCTCTCAGTATATAGCTTGGGGTGTCTACTTTCCAAAATGGGGTCATTTGGGGGGGTTTTGAACTGTTCTGGCATTTTATACACAACATTAGGAAGCTTACATCCACTCTTCTAACCACTTGAAGACAAAGCCCTTTTTGACACTTTTTGTTTACATGAAAACATATTTTTTTTGCAAGAAAATTATGTTGAACCCCCAAACATTATATATATTTTTAAAGCAAAGGCCCTACAGAATAAAATGGTGGGTGTTGCATTTTTTTTTTCTACACAGTATTTGCGCAGCGATTTTTCAAACGCATTTTTTGGGGAAAAAATACACTTTTTTTAATTTTAATGCACTAAAACACACTATATTGCCCAAATGTTTGATGAAATAAAAAAGATGATCTTAGGCCGAGTACATAGATACCAAACACGACATGCTTTAAAATTTCGCACAAACGCGCATTGGCGACAAACTACATACATTTTTAAAAGCCTTTAAAAGCCTTTACAGGTTACCCCGTTAGATTTACAGAGGAGGTCTACTGCTAAAATTACTGCCCTCGATCTGACCTTCGCGGTGATACCTCACATGCATGGTGCAATTGCTGTTTACATATGACGCCAGACCGACGCTTGCGTTCGCCATTGGGCAAGAGCAGGGCAGGACAGGGGTGCTTTTATTTTTTTTATTTTTTTTTTATTATTAATTTTGCTTTTTTATTTTATTTTTAAACTGTTGTTTCCATATTTTTATTTTTTTTTATCATTTTTATTGTTATCTCAGGGAATGTAAATATCCCCTATGATAGCTATAGGTAATGACAGGTACTCTTTTTTGAAAAAAATGGGTTCTATTTGACCCTAGATCTTTCCTCTGCCCTCAAAG
Source organism: Rana muscosa (assembly GCA_029206835.1). Taxonomy (NCBI): domain Eukaryota; kingdom Metazoa; phylum Chordata; class Amphibia; order Anura; family Ranidae; genus Rana; species Rana muscosa. Next base: position 388,382,201 of record CM055120.1, read on the forward strand.
CATCTGAGCACACCAAGATCGGTGTGATAAAATGCTTTCCCAATGGCGCTTTTTATATCCGGGGGGGGGGGGACATTCCCTCCCACTGCTTGTAAAAGCAGTCCAGAGGCTAATTAGCCACTAGGATTGCTTTTACATGAAAGCCGGCCGCTGGCTGAAAAGAATGATAACAAGATGATACCTAAACCCGCAGGCATCATTCTGGTATAAACATTCAAATTCCAGCAACATACCAGTACGTTGCTGGTCCTTGTTGGACATGTATTGTAATCTTTTTTTTCATGCAGCCTGTTGGCTGAACGAAAAAAAAAGATTGATCGGTGGGTATGCCCACCATTAGAATACCGCCCTTCATCCACCCACTTCTAATGATGGGCATACATGCACCATTTATATATGCCGAAGCATGGGGGCATCTTCCCGCAAAAGTTATGCCGCGTACACATGGTCAGACTTTTCCACGGGCAAGCCTCCGTCGGAATTTCGACCGTATGTACACGGCATTAGGAGCAAAATCGCTCCTCCGCCCCTGCTGCCCCAATGCTTCGGCATATATGCTTTTTTTTTTTTAACTGTGGTGGCGAAATCACCTCCTACAGCACTGGAGTCGCAGGGATCAGGCCTGTCTCTGCGAACGCTGCAGTTATGTGTGTTGTGTTTTGCAAGTGACAGTGATCGATCGATACTGCACATGGGTGGCCTGGGCTGGACGGAGTGGCAAAACGCAGGTGCTAGCAGGTATCTGGGCTGATCCCGCTAACAGTGCGTTTTTGGGAACCCTAAACTGCTGGGGACGCTAGTATAGATCTGATCAGATCAGATATTGATCTGTTCAGATACTACACCACTAAGGGGGGTGTATGCTTCACGCGTGGGTGTTAGCGTTACTGGCACTAACCTGACGCTGCCTGGGGTGTGACGCAGACCCTCTCTGACGCTAAAACCTAATTGATATCACCCGCCGGGCGATCAGGGGGTTAAACCTTTATCGGGTTATATACGGCGGGTGCCCTGACACTATAAAAAGCAAACTAACTAACCAGCGTCACCCGTAACACTTATATGATGATCACTGGTGAAAGGGTTAACTAGGGACAATTAGGGGGTTAAAACCTTTATTAGGTAATATATGGGGGTACCTGACGCTATTAAAAACCTGACGGCGAACCTAAAAAAAAATTACTGGCTACCGATCTGCATCACCGACACTAAGACAACAATCATAAAAACGATTGCTTAGCGACAGTGGTGATAGGGGGTGAAAGGGTTACCTGGGGGGCGATCAGGGGGTTAAACCTTTATTAGATAATATATGGGGGTACCTGACGCTATAAAAACCTGCGGCGAACCTAAAGAAAATTACTGGCTACCGATCTGCATCACCGACGCTAAGACAGCGATCAGAAAAATGATCGCTTAGCGACAGTGGTGATAGGGGGTGAAAGGGTTACCTGGGGGGCGATCAAGGGGGTTAAACCTTTATTAGGTAATATATTGGGGTATAAAAACAAAAAATGCAGCGCCCAAAAAGTGTATGAAGGCCCAAACACACAAAGGGATTGGGACAGACAACAAACAGTGAAAAAAGTATACAGCCCACAGAGAGGCCAAGAATGTTAAATTCCAACTGTGCGTCACTCCAGATAATACCTACACATATATATAAAAAATCATGTGTAGCTGTGTACAGTAAACTCATATAAAAGTCCAATGAGAGTGACAATGTGTGGACTGGAAACGGATGACAGAAATGTTACATGAATGTTGAAACATTAGAACATAGTCCCCATATAATAAATCCAACGAGACTTCGAGATCATAGGATACGTATGTTCATAAATCCATAGCACCCGGGGATGTGACTCCAACACCAGGGATGGGGGAAAGAAATGGATACTCTTACCCCTATATGTGGACGCACACACCAGCGGTGGTGAGTCAAACAGGCAGAAGATGTAAGTGTAGACCACACTGGATCTGTCCTCCTGGAGCAGCAGCAGATGAAGCAAACTCAGGGAATCTAATCCTCTCCAGGATGTAGGCACGAAATTTCCAAGACGTCAGTGTATCAAAGATCACATAAAAAAATGGAACAGAGGAGACTCCTCATAGTGCAGGATCAGATGGCAAGATAAAAATCACATTTATTCAGGAACAAGTCACAAAACACACATGGTGTAAAAAATAAAACAAGAAAACATGCAGGCTTCCATGCAGAGACTTGCAAATATGGTGATCACAAAAATGGTTTCAAATAACGGCGTAGCAGCAAAGCAGGTTCATGTACCCGACATGTTTCGCATAAGGAATGCATCAACTGGGGCATGAACCTGCAGGAAAATACCACGCCATAATATACATGTAACATAATTGCTTGGACTCACCACAGCTGATGTGTGACCTCCCCATAAGAGAGGCTATCCAATCGCAAACGAGAGTTACCCACCTATGTGTTCGTCATTCAACACAGACTGACAAAGCAAAAGGGGCCGCGCACGGAGATGAGACATGACGTCTCAGCTGGCATGCGTCATCACGCCGCCAATCCGAGGAGTGAATGCGTTCCTTGTCCCACGTGCGTCGTATCATGTAAGCGACGCACGTAATGACGTCATCATACTGACGCTGGGGAACGTCATCACGCAACTCCTCCAGGAAATGCTTGCGTTCCATATCTCCGTCGTGAGGTCCATATCATGAACCGCAACAGGAAGTGCGTCCAGAGACAGACAGACAGCCTAGTAACAGCACCGATAACAGCCCCTCAATGCTTTCAAACAGTCAGCACAACTACAAGCAGAGCTTGGCTAGTAGAAATGACGGACACAAAAGGGGGCAGACATAATTGATATACCCTGAAAAGTATTGGTCTATAGCACCAGTACAATGCAGGGATCATTCATAGCACAAATGAGATCTGTGCAAATAAATATAAAAACATTCTGAAAAGTAAAAATATACTTAAAAAAAGGGTACAATATTGGCAGTATATGACAGCTATACAGAAATGTAAAAAAATCATTAATACCAAAGAAATGTGGATCAATATACTATTGTACCACAAGGTGCAAATAACCCACTATAGATAATCATCCACATCATATAAATAGACATGAGATGTGTAGCAGGAATGAAAAACATAAAATGTTAAAAATAACCATACATAATATATATGAATAATAATATAAAAATCATGTATCTGTATGAAGATATATGAGCCAGAAGTATGCTCTAGCTAACAGTGGTAAATAGAATATTGGAATAATAAATCCTAAAATGAGATGATCTATGACATAAACGGAACCAGGAAAGTAGACAGTAAATTACAAGTAGAAGAAAGGCATGGATGAACGCCCCCACATCAATATAAAAATAAGACATGGAGATAGATTATTCTAAATTAGGCCTTGTTAATAAAGGAATTAATGTCCCAATCGATGTTAAGCCCAAACGGAGAATAGCATCGAAGTTGGTAAATCCAGAAAGTTTCCAATTGGGAAACACCCCTGACGCGAGACTCCCCTCTCCAGTGAGGGACAAAATGGTCAATCACCTGGAATTTGGTACCTATAACCTTCTTATTATGAACATGGAGGTAATGTCTAGGTACACTATGGTTGGTGCGACCTTTTTTAATGCCGGTAATGTGTTCATTAACACGAATAGAGAAGTTACGAATAGTACGTCCCACATACTGCTTATTACATGGACATGTAATAAGGTAAACAATAAAACTTGTAGTGCATGTGGTAAACTGTTTCATATGGTATATGGTGGAGGTATTAGAAGATGTAAAACTGGCACTTCTACTACGCCCAATAACATTGTGAATGCACACATTACAGCGTCTACACGGATAGTAGCCCTTCATATCAGGAAAAAGAGACGGACATGATTTGTCCGGAGGATCGACTACATTAGAAGCAATCTGGTTGCGAAGAGATGGAGCTCCTCTATAAACAACACCTGCCCGATCTGGGAGCACTGGGCCCAACAGGGGATCGTTCTTAAGAACTCCCCAGTGTCGGTTCAGAATATGCTTGATCCGTCTATGCTGTATAGAGAATTGGGTCACAAAGGACCACCTAAATCGTGGATCCGGTGGACGTTTAGGACGTTCAACAACTAGAGACTGTCTGTCTAGCAAAGACACCTTTGCTATTTCTGTATCTATAGCGGACGGAAGATAACCTTTCTCAACAAATCTTGACTTGAGGGTGTCCGCTTGTATGTAGAAATCGTCAAGATGTGTACAGTTTCTCCTGACTCTAAGTAGTTGACTAAATGGTACAGATTTGAGCCAAGAGCTGTAATGACAGCTGTCGATTGGGATATACCCATTACGATCTGTTGGCTTAAAAAAAGTTTTTGTCACCAATCTTTGGTCCACAACTGAAATCTCTAAATCCAAAAAATGGATAGTGTTACGACTCATCTCATAGGTAAGCACAATGCCCATATCATTATCGTTCAGGGTGACCATGAAGTCATGTAAAGACTCCTCATCACCCTTCCATAGGAGGAGGATGTCGTCAATATACCTTGCCCACAGAACTAGTTCTGGGCGTTGCAAGGCATAGACGACATCCTCCTCCCACAGGGCCATAAAAAGGTTCGCAAGACTAGGGGCGAACTTGGCGCCCATTGCGACACCTTTGGTTTGCAAAAAAAACTGGCCATGATACCAGAAATAATTGGACTGAGTGGCAAATGTTAACAAATCCATAATATAGCATTGTTGGACCTGAGGTATCAGACCAGACATGGCCATAAAATGTTTCACCGCGTGCAATCCTAGTCTGTGCAGTATGCACGTATATAGTGATGTTACATCTGCAGTAACAAGAATGCAATCTCCACTAAAGTCAACATCTTCTAAAAGACGTATAGTGGCTCCAGTGTCTTTTAGAAAAGATGGAGTGGATTGAACAAGCGGTTGTAGATGGAAGTCAATGTAACGACCAATGCGGGACGTCACAGAGTCAATCCCGCTTATTATGGGTCTGCCAGGAGGGTGTAAAATGTTTTTATGGACTTTCGGGAGATAATACATAATGGGAATTCTAGGTGCAATCGGCACCAAGAAGTCTCTCTCCTTTTTGTCCAGAATTCCTAACTGGAATCCCTTATCTAGCAAATTATTCAGATCTTTCTTCAATACTTTAGTGGGATCTCTATTCAAGGGCATGTAAGTGCTAGTGTCATCAAGGATTCTGCACATTTCGGTGTGATAATCTAATTTATCCAACACAACTAGACCACCCCCCTTATCGGCAGGGCGGATTATAATGTCCTTGAGTTCACATAAGGTTTTTAAACCTGCCTTAATGTCCGGATGATCATAGATTTTGGCCTTAGGTAATGCCTCAAGGTCCCTAAGGACCAAATCTCTAAACACCCTAATAGATGGAGCAGAGACATTAGGAGGGTTAAATAAGGAGGGATTAGACAAGCCAGTATGAATGACGCAATCAGTCCCTCCACTAATATCTCTGGGTGGGGATGGGTTAGCAATGAAGTGCCTCTGTATATTCAATTTGCGGACATATTTATGTACGTCCACAAATGTATTAAATTTATTCAAAGTCTTAGAGGGTGCGTATTTTAAGCCTTTGTCCAAGATACGCATCTCAGCTTCTGAAAAACGTGGCTTTACTCAAATTGAAAATGCCACTCATATTGGATATTAGACTTTCCTTCTTTTTCCTGGCCCGCCTCCCACCTCGGCTGCCTCGTCTGGTTCTCCTCTTCGCTTGGGACCCGCAAGAGCTCTGGGAAAATCCGAGTGGGGAGCAGTGTATGTGTCATTGTAGGTATATGGTGATCTAACATAATGATCATGTTCTCTTTGCATATAAGGATGATATGGTTCTTGGTTGTTCCGTAATGAACCCTCTCTAAGGGGTGAGAACCTATTATGAGTACGAATAGGGGTGTGTTGTGAATAATAAGGTTCCTGATATTGGTCACCATAATTAGCATTATGGCCATAAGATGACCTATCATGGTAATCAAAATGCCTCGAGCCATCGTTCCTCCCGTGTTGGGTCCCTCTTCCCCTACTTCTCATATTGCTACCTCTCCCACGAGGAGGATTGTTACCTCCATTACCCCTATTAGGGACATGGTCATTAGCTCTCCGACCATTGGGAACATTAGGAGTGCGTGGATGTTCAATCCTATTCACCACAGGAGCTTGGGTGGGGGGTAATATAAATGTAGATGGCCCAGCCATTACTGGTGGAAGTGACATATCCATCTGCACAGAAGCAGGGGGATCAGACTGAGAGATAATGTCTTTTTTTTGCCAATTGAAAACAAAATTGGTTTTATAATCGTTGACATCACGAGTATATTTATTTTGTTTTTTGGTACGTTGGTCTCTTTCTTCCTTTTCAAGAAGTGTTTTGAGACTCGATGAAAGAGAAATATACTCAGATGTGGTTTTATGCGGGAGAAGTGAATCTCTTAGTTCCCTAATCTCCTTATCAATGATAGACATTTTAGTTTTTTTCCGTTCAACGAGAAAACTTAGGAAATTAATACCCGCCTCATTGAAATAACGAAACCAAACGTCTATGTCGGGATCACCCTGTTGGGGATGTACATCCCAACGTAACCCCCTGGGTACCATGTGTTCCTTTGTATATTGTTCAAGGAACGCAATGTCCCATTCCAAATGAATCTCTGAGACCATAAGATTTTTAAGCCTCATAAAGAGACCACTGACCTCTGAATTGGCATTCAAAGGGACAAAAACCCCTTCCGTATTAAAGGAACGAGCTGTTCTATAATCAAACACATCCATTTCCAAAAAATGTGTGAAAGAAGCTGCAACAATAAATTAGTCTGAAGAAAAAATGCAAGAAAGAGAAAAGTTGCGCTACTGGGTGAATAAAGTGTAATCGTGGCTGCCAGCATCAGCAAATAGACATATTGCAAAAATAACATATAAAAACAAAAAATGCAGCGCCCAAAAAGTGTATGAAGGCCCAAACACACAAAGGGATTGGGACAGACAACAAACAGTGAAAAAAGTATACAGCCCACAGAGAGGCCAAGAATGTTAAATTCCAACTGTGCGTCACTCCAGATAATACCTACACATATATATAAAAAATCATGTGTAGCTGTGTACAGTAAACTCATATAAAAGTCCAATGAGAGTGACAATGTGTGGACTGGAAACGGATGACAGAAATGTTACATGAATGTTGAAACATTAGAACATAGTCCCCATATAATAAATCCAACGAGACTTCGAGATCATAGGATACGTATGTTCATAAATCCATAGCACCCGGGGATGTGACTCCAACACCAGGGATGGGGGAAAGAAATGGATACTCTTACCCCTATATGTGGACGCACACACCAGCGGTGGTGAGTCAAACAGGCAGAAGATGTAAGTGTAGACCACACTGGATCTGTCCTCCTGGAGCAGCAGCAGATGAAGCAAACTCAGGGAATCTAATCCTCTCCAGGATGTAGGCACGAAATTTCCAAGACGTCAGTGTATCAAAGATCACATAAAAAAATGGAACAGAGGAGACTCCTCATAGTGCAGGATCAGATGGCAAGATAAAAATCACATTTATTCAGGAACAAGTCACAAAACACACATGGTGTAAAAAATAAAACAAGAAAACATGCAGGCTTCCATGCAGAGACTTGCAAATATGGTGATCACAAAAATGGTTTCAAATAACGGCGTAGCAGCAAAGCAGGTTCATGTACCCAACATGTTTCGCATAAGGAATGCATCAACTGGGGCATGAACCTGCAGGAAAATACCACGCCATAATATACATGTAACATAATTGCTTGGACTCACCACAGCTGATGTGTGACCTCCCCATAAGAGAGGCTATCCAATCGCAAACGAGAGTTACCCACCTATGTGTTCGTCATTCAACACAGACTGACAAAGCAAAAAGGGGCCGCGCACGGAGATGAGACATGACGTCTCAGCTGGCATGCGTCATCACGCCGCCAATCCGAGGAGTGAATGCGTTCCTTGTCCCACGTGCGTCGTATCATGTAAGCGACGCACGTAATGACGTCATCATACTGACGCTGGGGAACGTCATCACGCAACTCCTCCAGGAAATGCTTGCGTTCCATATCTCCGTCGTGAGGTCCATATCATGAACCGCAACAGGAAGTGCGTCCAGAGACAGACAGACAGCCTAGTAACAGCACCGATAACAGCCCCTCAATGCTTTCAAACAGTCAGCACAACTACAAGCAGAGCTTGGCTAGTAGAAATGACGGACACAAAAGGGGGCAGACATAATTGATATACCCTGAAAAGTATTGGTCTATAGCACCAGTACAATGCAGGGATCATTCATAGCACAAATGAGATCTGTGCAAATAAATATAAAAACATTCTGAAAAGTAAAAATATACTTAAAAAAAGGGTACAATATTGGCAGTATATGACAGCTATACAGAAATGTAAAAAAATCATTAATACCAAAGAAATGTGGATCAATATACTATTGTACCACAAGGTGCAAATAACCCACTATAGATAATCATCCACATCATATAAATAGACATGAGATGTGTAGCAGGAATGAAAAACATAAAATGTTAAAAATAACTATACATAATATATATGAATAATAATATAAAAATCATGTATCTGTATGAAGATATATGAGCCAGAAGTATGCTCTAGCTAACAGTGGTAAATAGAATATTGGAATAATAAATCCTAAAATGAGATGATCTATGACATAAACGGAACCAGGAAAGTAGACAGTAAATTACAAGTAGAAGAAAGGCATGGATGAACGCCCCCACATCAATATAAAAATAAGACATGGAGATAGATTATTCTAAATTAGGCCTTGTTAATAAAGGAATTAATGTCCCAATCGATGTTAAGCCCAAACGGAGAATAGCATCGAAGTTGGTAAATCCAGAAAGTTTCCAATTGGGAAACACCCCTGACGCGAGACTCCCCTCTCCAGTGAGGGACAAAATGGTCAATCCCCTGGAATTTGGTACCTATAACCTTCTTATTATGAACATGGAGGTAATGTCTAGGTACACTATGGTTGGTGCGACCTTTTTTAATGCCGGTAATGTGTTCATTAACACGAATAGAGAAGTTACGAATAGTACGTCCCACATACTGCTTATTACATGGACATGTAATAAGGTAAACAATAAAACTTGTAGTGCATGTGGTAAACTGTTTCATATGGTATATGGTGGAGGTAGTAGAAGATGTAAAACTGGCACTTCTACTACGCCCAATAACATTGTGAATGCACACATTACAGCGTCTACACGGATAGTAGCCCTTCATATCAGGAAAAAGAGACGGACATGATTTGTCCGGAGGATCGACTACATTAGAAGCAATCTGGTTGCGAAGAGATGGAGCTCCTCTATAAACAACACCTGCCCGATCTGGGAGCACTGGGCCCAACAGGGGATCGTTCTTAAGAACTCCCCAGTGTCGGTTCAGAATATGCTTGATCCGTCTATGCTGTATAGAGAATTGGGTCACAAAGGACCACCTAAATCGTGGATCCGGTGGACGTTTAGGACGTTCAACAACTAGAGACTGTCTGTCTAGCAAAGACACCTTTGCTATTTCTGTATCTATAGCGGACGGAAGATAACCTTTCTCAACAAATCTTGACTTGAGGGTGTCCGCTTGTATGTAGAAATCGTCAAGATGTGTACAGTTTCTCCTGACTCTAAGTAGTTGACTAAATGGTACAGATTTGAGCCAAGAGCTGTAATGACAGCTGTCGACTGGGATATATTGTACCCTTTTTTTAAGTATATTTTTACTTTTCAGAATGTTTTTATATTTATTTGCACAGATCTCATTTGTGCTATGAATGATCCCTGCATTGTACTGGTGCTATAGACCAATATTTTTCAGGGTATATCAATTATGTCTGCCCCCTTTTGTGTCCGTCATTTCTACTAGCCAAGCTCTGCTTGTAGTTGTGCTGACTGTTTGAAAGCATTGAGGGGCTGTTATCGGTGCTGTTACTAGGCTGTCTGTCTGTCTCTGGACGCACTTCCTGTTGCGGTTCATGATATGGACCTCACGACGGAGATATGGAACGCAAGCATTTCCTGGAGGAGTTGCGTGATGACGTTCCCCAGCGTCAGTATGATGACGTCATTACGTGCGTCGCTTACATGATACGACGCACGTGGGACAAGGAACGCATTCACTCCTCGGATTGGCGGCGTGATGACGCATGCCAGCTGAGACGTCATGTCTCATCTCCGTGCGCGGCCCCTTTTGCTTTGTCAGTCTGTGTTGAATGACGAACACATAGGTGGGTAACTCTCGTTTGCGATTGGATAGCCTCTCTTATGGGGAGGTCACACATCAGCTGTGGTGAGTCCAAGCAATTATGTTACATGTATATTATGGCGTGGTATTTTCCTGCAGGTTCATGCCCCAGTTGATGCATTCCTTATGCGAAACATGTCGGGTACATGAACCTGCTTTGCTGCTACGCCGTTATTTGAAACCATTTTTGTGATCACCATATTTGCAAGTCTCTGCATGGAAGCCTGCATGTTTTCTTGTTTTATTTTTTACACCATGTGTGTTTTGTGACTTGTTCCTGAATAAATGTGATTTTTATCTTGCCATCTGATCCTGCACTATGAGGAGTCTCCTCTGTTCCATTTTTTTATGTGATCTTTGATACACTGACGTCTTGGAAATTTCGTGCCTACATCCTGGAGAGGATTAGATTCCCTGAGTTTGCTTCATCTGCTGCTGCTCCAGGAGGACAGATCCAGTGTGGTCTACACTTACATCTTCTGCCTGTTTGACTCACCACCGCTGGTGTGTGCGTCCACATATAGGGGTAAGAGTATCCATTTCTTTCCCCCATCCCTGGTGTTGGAGTCACATCCCCGGGTGCTATGGATTTATGAACATACGTATCCTATGATCTCGAAGTCTCGTTGGATTTATTATATGGGGACTATGTTCTAATGTTTCAACATTCATGTAACATTTCTGTCATCCGTTTCCAGTCCACACATTGTCACTCTCATTGGACTTTTATATGAGTTTACTGTACACAGCTACACATGATTTTTTATGTATATGTGTAGGTATTATCTGGAGTGACGCACAGTTGGAATTTAACATTCTTGGCCTCTCTGTGGGCTGTATACTTTTTTCACTGTTTGTTGTCTGTCCCAATCCCTTTGTGTGTTTGGGCCTTCATACACTTTTTGGGCGCTGCATTTTTTGTTTTTATATGTTATTTTTGCAATATGTCTATTTGCTGATGCTGGCAGCCACGATTACACTTTATTCACCCAGTAGCGCAACTTTTCTCTTTCTTGCAATATATTGGGGTACCTGACGCTATAAAAACCTGCGGCGAACCTAAAAAAATTTACTGGCTACCGATCTGCATCACCGACGCTAAGACAGCGATCAGAAAAATTATCGCTTAGTGACAGTGGTGATAGGGGGTGAAAGGGTTACCTGGGGGGCGATCAAGGGGGTTAAACCTTTATTAGGTAATATATGGGGGTACCCAACGCTATAAAAACCTGCGGCGAACCTAAAAAAAATTACTGGCTACCGATCAGCATCACCGACGCTAAGACATCGATCAGAAAAATGATCGCTTAGTGACGGCGGTGCTAGGGGGTGAAAGGGTTACCTGGGGGGTGATCAAGGGGGTTAAACCTTTATTAGGTAATATATGGGGGTACCGGACGTTATAAAAACCTGCGGCGAACCTAAAAAAAATTACTGGCTACCGATCAGCATCGCCGACGCTAAAACATCGATCAGAAAAATTATCGCTTAGTGACAGTGGTGATAGGGGGTGAAAGGGTTACCTGGGGGGCGATCAAGGGGGTTAAACCTTTAGTAGGTAATATATGGGGGTACCCGACGCTATAAAAACCTGCGGCGAACCTAAAAAAAATTACTGGCTACCGATCAGCATCACCGACGCTAAGACATCGATCAGAAAAATGATCGCTTAGCGACGGCGGTGCTAGGGGGTGAAAGGGTTATCTGGGGGGTGATCAGGGGGTTAAACCTTTATTAGGGGGGGTTAGGGGGCTACACTGGACCTAAAACTGAATGTACTGACACTTTTACAGTCACAAATGTCACTGATTGCAGTGATCACTAAATAAATGGTCACTGCAATCAGTGACACTGTGACTGGGGGCTGGGGGGTGATCTGGGGGGTGATCTGGGGGTGTCTGGGGGGGCCTGGGGGGGCGATTTATGTGCCTATGTGTCCTGGTGTCAGTGTAGTGTTGTGTGCACTAACCTGCATCTTCTCCTGTACGGCGCTCGGTATATGTGAGCGCCGCAGGAGAGATGACATCACTTCCTCCAGCCTGTGTAAACAGTACACAGCAGGGGAAGCTCTCATTCGCCGGGAGCGATCGAGAGGGGGTGGCCGGAATCGAACGGCCGTCCCCTCATGCCGGATCGCTCCCGAAGGTAAAACGACCGCTCACTGTAAAGAAGGGGGGTCCGATCGGACCCCCCAACTATACAAAGGCAATCACGTACATATACGTGATTCTGCCTGTCGGTGCCATTCTGCCGACGTATATTTACAGTGGGCGGTCGTTAAGTGGTTAAAGATCAATCTATTATAAAGTTCCCTGGGAAGTCAGCCAGCTGGGTTTTGTCAGGAGCAACATACATATTTTCGGTTTGTTTTGTGTTATTTTGTTGGCAGTACAAGCATGCCCTTGAGCTTTATTTCTAAAACATTCTGCTGAACTTGTTCAGCAACATATCACAATACGGTAGTGTTCAAAGAGCCGGAGTCATGACTGGGCCAACGCCGGAAATCTAAATGTACAATTTTCTGCCCTAAAGTAGTTGTAAAGGTTACACATTTTTACCTTAATCTATTTAAAGCTGTAGCACCATCAAGTGTGTGCTAGAACTAGAGTAGGTAAACTATGCTCTGACTCACTCTGTAGATTTTTGTGAGTCTTTTTTTTTTTTATCCAACAAAGTTTTATTATTAATTTGCAGAGGTACAGAGCATACAGACACCCCTCAACATAGCGGGGTAAGAAGTCATTACAAACATGCATTTCAAAACAAATCCGAACTAGGAGCCAGCCGGTCCTCAAATCAACATACCCACTCTCCCAATTGTTAAAACATCTCTCAACCTATATTGATGCCTAGCAATCTATCAGCCACCAGATCCACCGGGGCCAAGCCCGGTACATCTAGCCATTTTGCCCATAGCTTCTCGAATTTTTGAGCACTACCCCTATGCTGATAAGTCATCTTCTCCATCCTCAACACTATCCCAATATTATTAACCCATTCCTTCAAGGTCGGCGGGTCCTCCGCTTTCCAGTGTATCATGATGAGCTTCCTCGCCTGAAACAGAGTCCTATGAACGGCTTCTCTACAGTCCTCGTCCCATTCGTATTCCTCCAAAGCACCCAAGAGACAAGCTCTCGGGTCCTGTGGAAGAGACACGCCAAACACTGAATTAATGGTAGACACCACCCCCGCCCAGTACATGTGGAGTTTGGGACATCTCCACAACATATGGACTAGATCTCCGTGGTCCCTTTTGCATCGTGTACATATGGGGTCAAGCTGTGGATTCATCAAATGTAATCTGTGAGGTGTGAAATAAGTGCGTAACAATATGTACAACTGGGTAAGCCTATGGGATATATTCAGTGAACACCTACCCACAGCCTGGAAAATTTCCTCCCACTGCTCACCATCCAGCTGTCCAACATCTGCCTCCCACTTCTCCCTTATCTTCAGAGGATGCTGCCTCATCACGGACTGTAACAGTATGGCATAGCATTGTGGGATAAAGCCCTTCGACGACCCAGCATCCCCAAGAAGCCTAAACACCGGGGTTGGCGACAAGTGCCACTCCGAGGAGCGACCCTGTGCCGCCACCACATGGAGCAATTGTAAATAACAAAAGTACATTGATTGCGGGAGACCATAAGATTCCCTTAGGTCACTAAAAGGGCGCAATACTCCATTACAGAATATGTGCCTAAGATGCGTAATCCCATACTGCTTCCATCTGGCCCCAGACTGCAGTTTGGCCAATTCAGTATACGTATCATTTTGCCATATAGGGCTATATTCTGTATAGCCATCTGCATTCTGAATGTATTTAACCACTTAACGACCGCCCACTGTAAATATACGTCAGCAGAATGGCACAGACAGGCAGAATCACGTATATGTACGTGATTGCCTTTGTATAGTTGGGGGGTCCGATCGGACCCCCCTTCTTTACAGCGGGTGGTCGTTTTACTTTCGGGAGCGATCCGGCATGAGGGGACGGCCGTTCGATTCCGGCCACCCCCTCTCGATCGCTCCCGGCGAATGAGAGAGCTTCCCCTGCCTGCCAGGAAGGAGGAAGTGATGTCATCTCTCCTGGGGCGCTCACATATACCGAGCGCCGTACAGGAGAAGATGCCAGGTTAGTACACACAACACTACACTGACACCAGGACACATAGGCACATAAATCGCCCCCCCCCCCAAGCCCCCCCAGACACCCCCAGATCACCCCCCAGCCCCCAGTCACAGTGTCACTGATTGCAGTGACCATTTATTTAGTGATCACTGCAATCAGTGACATTTGTGACTGTAAAAGTGTCACTACATTTAGTTTTAGGTCCAGTGTAGCCCCCTAACCCCCCCTAATAAAGGTTTAACCCCCTGATCACCCCCCAGATAACCCTTTCACCCCCTAGCACCGCCGTCGCTATGCAATCATTTTTCTGATCGATGTCTTAGCGTCGGCGATGCTGATCGGTAGCCAGTAATTTGTTTTAGGTTCGCCGCAGGTTTTTATAGCGTCGGGTACCCCCATATATTACCTAATAAAGGTTTAACCCCCTTGATCACCCCCCAGGTAACCCTTTCACCCCCTAGCACCACCGTCGCTATGCGATCATTTTTCTGATCGATGTCTTAGCGTCGGTGATGCTGATCGGTAGCCAGTAATTTGTTTTAGGTTCGCCGCAGGTTTTTATAGCGTCGGGTACCCCCATATATTACCTAATAAAGGTTTAACCCCCTTGATCGCCCCCCCAGGTAACCCTTTCACCCCCTATCACCACTGTCACTAAGCGATAATTTTTCTGATCGATGTCTTAGCGTCGGCGATGCTGATCGGTAGCCAGTAATTTTTTTTAGGTTCGCCGCAGGTTTTTATAGCGTCGGGTACCCCCATATATTACCTAATAAAGGTGTAACCCCCTTGATCACCCCCCAGGTAACCCTTTCACCCCCTAGCACCGCCGTCACTATGCGATCATTTTTCTGATCGATGTCTTAGCGTCGGTGATGCTGATCGGTAGCCAGTAATTTTTTTTAGGTTCGCTGCAGGTTTTTATAGCGTCAGGTACCCCCATATATTATCTAATAAAGGTTTAACCCCCTGATCGCCCCCCAGGTAACCCTTTCACCCCCTATCACCACTGTCGCTAAGCAATCGTTTTTATGATCGTTGTCTTAGTGTCGGTGATGCCGATAGGTAGCCAGTAATTTTTTTTTAGGTTCGCCGTCAGGTTTTTATATAGCGTCAGGTACCCCCATATATTACCTAATAAAGGTTTTAACCCCCTAATTGCCCCTAGTTAACCCTTTCACCAGTGATCATCATATAAGTGTTACGGGTGACGCTGGTTAGTTAGTTTGCTTTTTATAGTGTCAGGGCACCCGCCGTATATAACCCAATAAAGGTTTAACCCCCTGATCGCCCGGCGGGTGATATCAGTTAGGTTTTAGCGTCAGAGAGGGTCTGCGTCACACCCCAGGCAGCATCAGGTTAGTGCCAGTAGCACTAACACCCACACGTGAAGCATACACCCTCCTTAGTGGTATAGTATCTGAACAGATCAATATCTGATCTGATCAGATCTATACTAGCGTCCCCAGCAGTTTAGGGTTCCCAAAAACGCACTGTTAGTGGGATCAGCCCAGATACCTGCTAGCACCTGCGTTTTGCCCCTCCGTCCAGCCCAGGCCACCGAAGTGCACTATCGATCGATCACTGTCACTTGCAAAACACAACACACATAACTGCAGCGTTCGCAGGGACAGGCCTGATCCCTGCGACTCCAGTGCTGTAGGAGGTGATTTCACCACCACAGTTAAAAAAAAAAAGCATATATGCCGAAGCATTGGGGCAGCAGGAGCGGAGGAGCGATTTTGCTCCTAATGCCGCGTATATACGGTCGAAATTCCGACGGAGGCTTGCCGTGGAAAAGTCTGACCATGTGTACGCGGCATAACTTTTGCGAGAAGATGCCCCCATGCTTCGGCATATATAAATGGTGCATGTATGCCCATCATTAGAAGTGGGTGGATGAAGGGCGGTATTCTAATGGTGGGCATACCCACCGATCAATCTTTTTTTTTCGTTCAGCCAACAGGCTGCATGAAAAAAAAGATTACAATACATGTCCAACAAGGACCAGCAACGTACTGGTATGTTGCTGGAATTTGAATGTTTATACCAGAATGATGCCTGCGGGTTTAGGTATCATCTTGGTATCATTCTTTTCAGCCAGCGGCCGGCTTTCATGTAAAAGCAATCTTAGTGGCTAATTAGCCTCTGGACTGCTTTTACAAGCAGTGGGAGGGAATGTCCCCCCCCGGATATAAAAAGCACCATTGGGAAATTGGGAAAGCATTTTATCACACCGATCTTGGTGTGGTCAGATGCTTTGAGGGCAGAGGAAATATCTAGGGTCCAATAGACCCCAGTTTTTTCAAAAAAGAGTACCTGTCATTACCTATTGCTATCATAGGGGATATTTACATTCCCTGAGATAACAATAAAAGTGATAAAAATAAATATGGAAGCAACAGTTTAAAAATAAAATAAAAAAGCAAAATTAATAATAAAAAAAAAAAAAAAAAAAAAAAAGCACCCCTGTCCTGCCCTGCTCTTGCCCAATGGCGAACGCAAGCGTCGGTCTGGCGTCATATGTAAACAGCAATTGCACCATGCATGTGAGGTATCACCGCGAAAGTCAGATCGAGGGCAGTAATTTTAGCAGTAGACCTCCTCTGTAAATCTAACGGGGTAACCTGTAAATGCTTTTAAAGGCTTTTTAAAAATGTATGTAGTTTGTCGCCAATGCGCGTTTGTGCGAAATTTTAAAGCATGTCGTGTTTGGTATCTATGTACTCGGCCTAAGATCATCTTTTTTATTTCATCAAACATTTGGGCGATATAGTGTGTTTTAGTGCATTAAAATTAAAAAAAGTGTATTTTTTCCCAAAAAATGCGTTTGAAAAATCGCTGCGCAAATACTGTGTAGAAAAAAAAAATGCAACACCCACCATTTTATTCTGTAGGGCCTTTGCTTTAAAAATATATATAATGTTTGGGGGTTCAACATAATTTTCTTGCAAAAAAAAATATGTTTTCATGTAAACAAAAAGTGTCAAAAAGGGCTTTGTCTTCAAGTGGTTAGAAGAGTGGATGTAAGCTTCCTAATGTTGTGTATAAAATGCCAGAACAGTTCAAACCCCCCCCAAATGACCCCATTTTGGAAAGTAGACACCCCAAGCTATATACTGAGAGGCATGTCGAGTCCATGGAATATTTTATATGTTGACACAAGTTGCGGAAAAAATACAATTTTTTTATTTTTATTTTTTTTTTTGCACAAAGTTGTCACTAAATGATATATTGCTCAAACATGCCATGGGCATATGTGGAATTACACCCCAAAATACATTCTGTTGCTTCTCCTGAGTACGGGAAAACCACATGTGTGAGACTTTTTGGGAGCCTAGCCGCGTACGGGACCCCAAAAACCAAGCACCGCCTTCAGGCTTTCTAAGGGTGTCAATTTTTGATTTCACTTCTCACTGCCTATCACAGTTTCGGAGGCCATGGAATGCCCAGATGGCACAAAAACCCCCCAAATGACCCCATTTTGGAAAGTAGACACCCCAAGCTATTTGCTGAGAGGTATTGTGAGTATTTTGCAGATCTTGCTTTTTGTCACAAAGTTTTGAAAATTGAAAAAAAAAAGAAAAAAAAAAAAAATGTTCTTTCTTCATTTTCAAAAACAAATGAGAGCTGTAAAATACTCACCATGCCTCTCAGCAAACAGCTTGGGGTGTCTACTTTCCAAAATGGGGTCATTTGGGGGGGTTTTGTGCTATTTTGGCATTTTATGGCCTTCAAAACTGTGATAGGTAGTGAGGAGTGAAATCAAAAATTTGCGCCCTTAGAAATCCTGGAGGCGGTGCTTGGTTTCCGGGGTCCCGTACGTGGCTAGGCTCCTAAAAAGTCCCACACATGTGGTATCCCCGTACTCAGGAGAAGCAGCAGAATGTATTTTGGGGTGCAATTCCACATATAACCATGGCATGTGTGAGCAATATATCATTTAGTGACAACTTTTTGTAATTTTTTTTTTTGTCATTATTCAATCACTTGGGCCAAAAAAAAAAAATATTCAATGGGCTCAACAGGCCTCTCAGCAATTTCCTTGGGGTGTCTACTTTCTAAAATGGGGTCATTTGGGGGGGTTTTGTGCTATTTTGGCATTTTATGGCCTTCAAAACTGTGATAGGTAGTGAGGAGTGAAATCAAAAATTTGCGCCCTTAGAAATCCTGAAGGCGGTGCTTGGTTTCCGGGGTCCCGTATGTGGCTAGGCTCCTAAAAAGTCCCACACATGTGGTATCCCCGTACTCAGGAGAAGCAGCAGAATGTATTTTGGGGTGCAATTCCACATATAACCATGGCATGTGTGAGCAATATATCATTTAGTGACAACTTTTTGTAATTTTTTTTTTTTTTTGTCATTATTCAATCACTTGGGACAAAAAAAAAAAAAATATTCAATGGGCTCAACATGCCTCTCAGCAATTTCCTTGGGGTGTCTACTTTCTAAAATGGGGTCATTTGGGGGGGTTTTGTACTGCCCTGTCATTTTAGCACCTCAAGAAATGAGATAGGCAGTCATAAATTAAAAGCTGTGTAAATTCCAGAAAATGTACCCTAGTTTGTAAACGCTATAACTTTTGCGCAAACCGATAAATATACGCTTATTGACATTTTTTTTACTAAAGACATGTGGCTGAATACATTTTGGCCTAAATGTATGACTAAAATTGAGTTTATTCGATTTTTCTTATAACAAAAAGTAGAAAATATCATTTTTTTTCAAAATTTTCGGTCTTTTTCCGTTTATATCGCAAAAAATAAAAATCGCAGAGGTAATCAAATACCATTAAAAGAAAGCTCTATTTGTGGGAAGAAAAGGACGCAAATTTCGTTTGGGTACAACATTGCATGTCCGCACAATTTACAGTTAAAGCAGCGCAGTGCAAAATTCTGAATTCACCTCTGGTCCTTTAGCTACCAAATGGTCCGGGGCTTAAGTGGTTAACCTTGTTCCATACCTTCTGAATTAAGCTATAAGTTGGAAACTTTTTATGTGGTTTAGCGAAGGCCTGAGCCTCCAACGCCACAGGAACCGGATCTCTGCACACAGTAAACAGCAGCAGTTTATGAGCCGAGGTTTGCAAGGTGGGCGCCCCCTCTGCCTCTAATGGAAACATGCCTATAAGGTGCTGTAGCTGGGAAGCTAAGTAATACAGCCAAGGGTTTGGTAACGCCAAGCCCCCGCAGTCTTTGGGCCGCTGCAAATGTTCCAATCTGATCCTAGGGAGCTTATCCCTCCATATGAGGCTGCGAAAGATACTATTTACTGTACAAAATGTCTTGAGGGGGATAACCATAGGAGTATTATGAAGGAAATACAGTAGCTGTGGCATGAGTATCATCTTTTTTTTTTTTCTTAAATCTTTTTTATTGAGTTTTTATAAAACATACACACAATTTGCCCACATCTAGGCACAACAGCTGCCCACGCAGGGGCCATTACCCTGTTTCGGCATCAGACCGTCACAGGGCGACAAATAACAAAAAAAAAACTTAACTTATTCTATACTACAACCCCAAGCTTGGGGAGAGGGTTCATTCAATATACATCATGCTTCAAAATGTTATTGTTAGAGGAAGGTAGCCTGAAGACATTTTTTTTTTTTTTTTTGGGGTTAATAATCGATATTTCGAAGATACAATATAAATCTAAACCGTGGTCACTGTATCACTTGCCGTGCTTCTGTCATCTAACCAACAGTTCTATACCTTTTCAAATTTGTGCGGACAACCTCTAGACAAGTACGTGGCTCTATATAGGGGCAAACTGGCATTAATTAAGTTTTTCCAAAATTTAACAGAGGGGGGAGACGATTTTTTCCAATTCATTGTAATGGCTTTGCGTACATAATACAACAACAGGGATATGAGTGTTTTCCTGGCTCTGAGTATTGGCAGTTGGTCAACCAGTCCTAGCAAACAGTGTATGGGCTCGCATGGGACGCAAGTCCCGGTGGCTTTATTGATCACCCGTATCACTTCACTCCAATACTGTACAATTGCTGGGCAAGCCCAGAAAATATGAAAGAAACCCCCTGGCCGGTAGGTGCAGCGCCAGCACTCCAGAGAATGCTCCGGTGACATCTGGTGCAGCCTGTGAGGTGTGTAGTGAGCCCTGTGGACAATTTTATATTGAACTAATTTGTCCCTTGCTGAGATCAGAGGGGAGAAGGGATAATCCCAAACCTCCCTCCAGTCGTCCGCGTCCAGCCCCGGTATGTCCTCCACCCATTTCCTGCGGAGGGAAGACAGCTCGGGGATAGCAGCAACCAGCAGGGATCCATAAATCTGAGACGCGGGTTTTTCCAGGTCTTTCACCCGGATAGTAGATTCCAACTCTGAGTACGCCAGTTCGACCGGCCTGCCCAGAAATTGGCACCTGAAGGCATGTGCAATTTGGAGATATCTAAAGCGGGCTCGGTCAGGAACGTTGAATTTAGCACATAAAGTGTGAAAGGGAGTGAGATCTCCGTTGGTGATGATATGTTTGAGGGTCAGTATTTTGTACTTGGCCCAGGCCTGCGGATCGGGGATAGTGTGGAATTGTGACAGGTTGGGATTCAGCCACAGGGGGGTGTGAGGAGACCAAGAGTTCGGCTGGGGTGCCCTTAGTGCCTCACCCGCCCTCCATGCCCGCATAGTGGTACGCATGGAAGGGGTGAGATTGTGGGGCGTTTTTTGCCCCCTGAATAGCAGTCCCTCCAGTGCCTCCAGGGACCCCACTACGGCTGCCTCCAGTACCGTCACAGAATTGGTCAGGTCCGGTCTCAGCCACCAGTGGGCGGTCACAAGCTGAGTGGCCAAATAGTACTTGTAACAATCAGGGAGAGCCAAGCCGCCACTGTCCACAGGCCTGGTCAAGGTGGAATATTTGAATCTAGGTGGCCTGCCCCCCCAAATAAAGGAGAGGAAGAGTTGCCTGAGGGAATTAAAGAAGACTTTAGTCAGCCAGTGAGGGGAATTCCGAAAAATATACGTGAGTTTAGGAAGGACTTTCATTTTAATCAGGTTAATACGCCCAATGAGAGAAAGGGGGAGGTTACTCCACGCCTTAAATTTGGCTTTAATGGTCACCAGGACAGGGTCGAGATTTAGCCGCACAAAATCCCCAGTCTCCTTTGAGATAACAATTCCTAAGTAGGTGAACTGCTCAACCCACTGAAGCGGGAGAGAAGAGGGCGAGGAGGACCGGGCCCCCGCATCCACTGGGAACAATTGCGACTTGTGCCAGTTCACCCTCAGCCCCGTGAAGGCGGCGAAGGTATCCATGATACCAAGTGCGCCCCGCAGAGAGTCACCAGCGTCATTCAGGAACAGGAGCATATCGTCCGCGTATAAAGCCACTCTCTCCTCCAGCCAGCCCACCCGAAGACCACGGACCTCGGCCGAGGTCCTAAGGGCCTCAGCAATAGGCTCCACGGCCAGGGCGAACAGAGCCGGGGAGAGAGGGCATCCCTGTCTGGTGCCCCTCTGCAGGGAGAACGGTGGAGACAAAGAGCCATTCAGCTTAATGCGGGCCGTAGGACCAGTGTAAAGTGTGCGTATCCAGCCTATAAATTTTAACGGGAACCCCATTCGTCTAAGCACCTCCCACAGATAGACCCATTCCACCGTGTCGAATGCCTTCTCTATATCCAAGGTGGCAATGGTTCTAGTACCCTGGTTAGTATGGGGGGCATGAATATTAGTGAATAGTCTGCGTATATTAATGTCCGTAGATCTACCGGGCATGAAGCCTGTTTGGTCGGGGTCAATCAGGGACTTTATCACTACGTTGAGTCTAATGGCCAGTAACTTGGTCAAAATTTTAAGGTCACAGTTGAGAAGTGCAATTGGCCTGTATGAGGCGCATAACTTAGGGTCTCTATTAGGCTTAGGAATAAGTACCACATGGGCTTCTCTCATAGAGGGTGGCAAGGAGTCTTGATTCAAGCAAGCCTGAAACATCTGAGCTAGTTTAGGGGCGAGCAATTCTGCGTGGGCCCTATAGTACTCAATGGGCAGGCCGTCCGGCCCTGGGGTTTTACCTGCCGGAAAAGATTTAATGGCAAGTGTGACTTCTTCCGGGGTGATCTCCGAGACAAGGAGTTGCCTCTCCGTGTCAGAGAGCCACCCCAGGGCCAATGTGTCCAGCATGGAGGTCATAGGCGCAGGATCAAACCCGTCAGGAAGTGAAGAGACATAAAGAGAAGTGTAGAAAGTATTGAATGTAGACAGAATATCCTCCTGAGAGGTGGCTAAAGCGCCATCTGCCGTGAGGATCTCCGATATAACCGCTGAGGGCCTGTCTTGCTGCGCTAGCATCGCCAGCAGCTTGCTATTTTTGTCACCATGTTCAAAGTATGCCTGTCTGCTACCTTGTATACCGAGACTAGTGGCATCTGTAACACAGAGATGTAGTTCTCGCCTAAGCGATGACAGGTGTTCAAAATTGGACACCGTCGGCGAGGCTGAATACTGATTCATCGCCTCATCCACCCTACGCTGCAGGTCAGATACCCCATCTCCCAGTTCCGCCTTTACCGCCGCCACAGCCGAGATATACTGACCCCTGCTGTGAGCCTTGGAGGCGTCCCAGGTCGTCTCCAGAGAAGCCGACCCCGCATTGTGCACCCAATATTCCCCCAGGGGGGAAAGAACTCTGTCATGGACAGCCTCGTTATTGATCCAATGGGGTTGCAACCTCCAAAGGGCATTGTTCCGCGACCTGGTGGTCCTAATGGTCAATTTAAGGGGGTGATGATCAGAGAGGCCAGAGGGGAGATAACATGCCTCCTGAACGTTAGCCAGCATGGTGGAATTAGCAAAAGCTAGATCAATGCGAGAGGAGGTTCTAAATGTGGCCGAAAAACAAGAATACGTTCTATCTTGGGGGTGAAGCCACCTCCATGCCTCCTGGAACTCCGTGGCCTGAGCCCACGTTCCGAGATCAGAGTTAAAATTGGATTGGGGGGAAGGCCTGTCCAGGTCACGGGACAGCGTAGCATTAAAGTCTCCCATGAACAGAACCTGCGCTGGGCAATGCGGAGCCAACCTCTCGTAGAGAGTGTACAGAGCCTGTACCTGACCAGGGGGAGGCAAATAAACATTCACTATGACATACTTTTGGGTATATACACTCAGAACAACCATAACGAACTTTCCCTGGGGGTCCAGATGAACATCGTGTATCACACACGGTACACGTTTGCTAATCAGGATAGATACCCCACGAGAATATGAAGAGTAGGTCGCATGAAACGCCTTCTGTACCCAGGGCTTCTTCAGAGCCATAACCTTGCTGCCGGTTAAATGTGTCTCCTGCAGTAGCACTATGTGGGGATTATGTATTTTCAAATATTGAAATAAGAGTGACCTCTTAAACTTCGAGTTGAGCCCCCGAACATTCCACGACAGAACGGTCAGGAGCTCAGCATCCGGAGGAGCCATCAAGGAACACCAGGGGGAAATAGAAGCAGGATGAGACCATCAACCCAACACATATAAGTAAACACAGTAGTGGCACACTCATTCAATAGGGTCAGAGACCCATAAGGTATTTGAGCAATACAGTAATTATCTGGACCTTCATAAAAATTGAACTCCTCTCCCCATAACATAAAACACCCTACCCAAACACCATACAAACCTAGCGTCGAGGGCCAAAAAAAAAGGGACCCAAGAGCCATAAAAACTGATGCAGGGTTTTGTCCCTTAACTGAGAAAAACATGTAATCTTTAGGTCACTGCGACCCTAAGAAGTCGGCCCGTAGGACCGCAGGTGAGGGATACGTTTCCGGGGAAGTCCGCCTCAACTCTGGGTGGAAGTCCAAGGTGTGGAAAGGGGGAACAACTTGAGTCACCTTGGTTCATGAGCGAGGCAGTTCGTTAGTTGCCATTGGAGCTCCTTAGACAGGAGTGAGTGGAAGTTCAATCAGCCGAAGTGAGCATTTGTGTATAAGGAACAAAGGTGAAAGCCAGCAGGGATAAGCAGGATTAGGGACATAGAAGGGGGCAGTGCTGGGGTTCTTCAAAAGACAGGAAAGATGTTCATTGATGTGATAGTTGAAGCATATCTGTTCCCTGCCGGGTGAAATCCACCGTTGGTCCTCGGCTGCCTAAGGTTAACGGGCGTCTAGCCACGCCGCTGCCGCCTCCGGGGTATCAAAGAAATGAGTGTCGCTACCGTCAGTGACTCGCAGTCTGCTGGGATACAACAGGCCAAAGCGCAGACCCCTCTCCCGGAGCCGGCGTCTCACATCAGTGAAGGACTTGCGACGTTGCTGTACCTCCTGGGAGAAGTCCGGGAAGAAAAGTAGTCTGGTGTTTTCATACTTAATGTCTGGCATGGCTCGTGCCGCCGCAAGGATGCGGTCCCGGTAGTTCAGCATTCGTAGCAGGAAGGGGCGTGGAGGGGCCCCAGGTCTCGGAGGGAGCGGTGGAACCCTGTGGGCTCTTTCAACCACAAAGGTAGATGCCGGAGCACCCAGGTCAAACAGGGTGGTCAGTAATTGCTCAGTAAATTCAGCAGGCCTAGGGCCCTCGGCCCTCTCGGGCAGTCCAATTATACGGATGTTGTTCCGCCTGAGGCGGTTCTCGGTGTCTATCGCGCGCTCCTGCAGCGCTCTCACTTGAATTTGGAGGGCCCGTATCTCCCTGGAGTCTGACCGAACCGTATCCTCCACCACAGAGACCCTGTCCTCCACCTCTGTGATGCGAGAACGAAATTTATCCATATCTTGACGGAGAAGACCGACATCCACTGTCAAAAAATCAATCTTAGATGTCAGAGTTTCTTTACAGGATGTGATGGCTGCCAGGATCTCCACTCCCGTGGGTGGCGCCGCCACCCCCGACTCCGCAGCCATCCGCGCAACGGCCGCTATCCCAGCCGAGGATCTCCGGGTAGACGGAACAACTGCTGACGGAGGTATGTGAGGAGCCTTCGGGCCCTTATTTGTATAGCTGCGGGTCCTAGGGCGGCCCATCCAATCCTAACCCCAAAATTAGGGAAAGTTCAGGGGGGGGAGAGGGGGGCTCGCGGGCAGAGGGCCCAGTCCAAATGGGAGGACGGGGGGCACAACAAAGACAGGATGGAGAGGTGCTGGAGTGGGGGAGTCCCCCCCCTCAGTATTGTGGGGCAGTCGATCACCCAAAGGAACCCAGGAGGAGTGGAGGCGTACCTGCGTCCGATGGATGGGGCCGGTCAGGAGGCCGAGAGATGGCTGCGGGCTGCAGACGTGGATGCGTAGAAGCAGCTCCCCGAAAGTCGTCAGGCGCAGTGCCGACCCCCCCCCGGCACGGATGGTAGCTCCGGAGGACGTGCCCGTCCGCCGCGTGTCCGGCGGCACTCAGAAATTGAGGACGGAGGCTCCCGGAATCGCGGTAGGCCGCAAGATGTGCGTAGGCCGCAGGCCTGGGCAATCAATTTCCCGAGGCCCCCAGGCGGTCACAGCGCCGGTCCGGAACACTCTCCCCACCACTGGTGCCCTCGGTGTGCGTGGATGAGGCACCTCCAGCCCCGCGAACCACGGCAATCGAGCCCAGAGGCTCCGAGGAGGACAGCAGGCCGCAAGATGGCGGCGGGACCCGGGAGCACAGAGCCAGCTGCAAGTCCCAATAACGGCTCGATCGGGCGACCAGGGCCAAAAATTCAGGATGTGGCCGAGGCAGAGGACCTTCAGTGACCCGCAGGGTAAGTTTTAGGGCTCACCCGTACAGAGGGAAGGCAGGATGGCAGCAGATTTTGTCAGGATGTATGGAGCTCCTCAGCAACACGTCTTCCCTGCTCTACATCCGGACACGCCCCCCATGAGTATCATCTTTATAAGATTCACCCTGCCAGCCACAGATAGGAGAAGAGCCTTCCAGGTTTTGACTTTATCCCTAAACCTTAGTAACGGGGGAGATATTAAGATGGATAAAATCCTGTGGCCTAGCTGTGATCTGAACCCCCAAGTACTTAAAAGCAGTGGTAATGGGAATGGGGCAGGAAGAGTTAATCACCTGTGTGTCGTCCCCATCCAACAGGAGCAACGCCGATTTTGACCAGTTTATATGCAAACCGGAAAACCCTCCAAATTTGGATATGGTCGACATAGCTTCCCTAAGGGAGGAGTCCGTGTCCCCCAGAAGAAGCAGAGTGTCATCGGCATATAGCATGACTTTTTCCTGCAAGTCACCATAGCAGAAACCAGTAATGCCAGAATTTGCCCGAATATCCATGGCCAGTGGCTCAATAGCCAAAGCAAAGAGGAGGGGCGACAGGGGACACCCCTGCCGAGTCCCCCTCCTCAATGCAAAGCTCCCAGACAATGAACCAAAGGTCCTTATGGCGGCCTGCGGCTGACTATATAGCAACTTCACCCAGGATATATAAATTGGACCAAACCCGAACCTCCGCAGCACCGACCAAAGATAATTCCAATCTATGCTATCAAACGCCTTTGTGGCGTCCAGGGACAAGAGTGCCCTGCCTCCCATGTTATCTGACCTTGCTTGTACATTCAGGAACAACCTCCGCAAATTAACCGCTGTAGATTTATTTGGCATGAAACCAGCCTGGTCCCCATGCACAATTGAAGTAATCACCCCATTCAGCCGAATGGCCAGTACCTTGGCTAATATCTTGATGTCGCTTTGCAGCAAGGAGATGGGGCGGTACGCCCCTGGGTCTACAGGATCCTTACCCGGTTTGAGCAGTAGTACTATGTTTGCCTTAGACATTGAGGGTGGAAGGGTCCCTCTCTCCCTGGCATTGTTAAACACTCTCAGTAGTTGGGGCAGTATTTCCTCTGAGTATTGCTTATACACCTCCATAGGCAACCCATCCTCCCCCGGGGCCTTACAATTAGGGAATGCACCCACAGCCCCCGGAGCTCCCCGACAGTAAGCGGCGCCTCCAACTGTGCCCGCTGACCCTCGGACAGCGCAGGGAAGACCAATCGGGCCAGGTATAACTCCAGATCCTCCTGGGCGTATGGCGCTCCAGGACTGTACAGGGTCTCATAGAAACCCGCCAATTCCTCCATAATCAACTCTGGTTGGGAGACTACACTCCCTGTCTTGGACCTAATGGCTCCTATAGCAGGCGAGCGTTGATGGGAGTTAGCAATCCGTGCCAAAAGTCGGCCGGTCTTCTCACCCTCCTCAAAGAACGCCTGTTTCGTAAAGAACCTTTTCTTCTCAGCCGAGGAGGAAAGTAGTTGTTGATAGGCCGACTGAGCGGCCACCCATGCTTCTCTGGTCAGATCAGAGGGATCCGTCACATATACCCTCTCTAATTCCTGAACCCTAGCCTCCACTTCTATCAGGAGCTCAGAGGAGGCTCTTTTAACCTTATTCATTTCTCCTATCAGGAGGCCCCGGAGATGCGCCTTAAAGGCATCCCAGTGCCGCACATTAAATTCTACTCCATCCCCGTCATCAAAGAACCTCCGTATATCACCCATTATCTCCTCATGGGAATGAAACAATTTCAACCAAAATGCATTAAACTTCCAGGGCGCCCTAGTTAATTTTGCCGGTGGAGCCACCAGCAACTGTACCACTAGAGCAGAATGGTCTGATACACTACGGGGTCTATGTGTAATGTCAGCTACAAACGGGAGTATGCTCAGGTTCCCCACCCCCAGATCTATCCTAGACAGGCAACCATGGGACTTTGAAAAGCAGGTAAATTGTCTGTCGTCCGGATTGCGATGTCGCCAGATATCCACCCAGCCCACCTCTTGCAACAACCGCGCCAGGGGAGTACTCCTGGCCAGGGCAGAGGGCCTAGGGCTTGGGTGTCTATCCGCCACCCGGTCCGAACAGCAGTTGAAGTCACCGATCACTAGCAGCGGCACATCCGGCCTACCATCCAAAAACGCAAGGAGGAGCCGGAGTACCGCCGCCGTGAACGGTGGTGGGATATATATGCATGCCAGCACACATATCAATGTACCAAACCTGCAGTGAAGAAATACATATCGCCCCTCCTGGTCTATGACACTGTCAAACTCCTGGAAATCCAAGGCTGCATGCACCAGTACACTCACCCCCCTAGAAAAGGAGGTGTGTGTAGAGTGATAAGCTCTCCCCACCCATGCATACCGTAAACAGCATACTGTCTCTGCCGTTAAGTGAGTCTCTTGGAAACAGATTACCCCAGGAAGGAATTTCTTCAAACACATATTAAGGATTGTACGTTTCAAGGGGGAGTGCATACCCCTCACATTCCAGAAAACAATAGAAACCTAGCCATGAGCATCCGCAATTAAAGATAAATGGTCGGATAATCGTGGGTAGAGACAACAATATAGTCCCCGGGGCAGGGGTGACATCACCCCTCTCGTACCATTCCTGAACCCCGCTGCACGGCGCTCTAGGAGTATTAATTCACGTCTGCTGCAATGTACCTCTTTGAAGTTGTAACTGCTGAAAAAGGGAAAGTTAGTAGGAACAGTGGACCTAACGGGTCCTGGAGCTACATAATCCACCAACAGGGCAGCAGCAACTCCTTTCACGACCGAACGTCGCCATGGTTCAGTCAATTGTAACATCCTCTTATTGGACAACGTGGTGTAAATCACTCTCCTTGCATTGTATAGCCATATAATGTCCCCCAGCCATAAAACAGTAGCCGCAAACAATAATAGGGGATCCCCCCTGAGTAAATTAAACGCAAGGTGTCTTTGAGCAGCATACAATTCGTGCCATCAGGCACAATCAGAATTTAGACCTTATTCTCCCTCCTCCTGCTCTCGTCGCTGAAGTGATTGTTCGTTCCGATCCAGCCAGGTTAGGGCCTCCTTGGCAGACTCAAAGAATTGTGCCTGGCCCCGCACCACTATGCGGAGCTTTGCAGGATAAAGCATAGCGTATGGAAGTTGCAGGAGTCGCAGGCGGCGTTTCACATCATTAAATTTGGCCCTGCGTCTCTGGACCTCTGACGAAAAGTCCGGATAGAAGGACACTCTGGTGCCATTGTGCTGTACATTCGCTCGCTCCCGAGCTTGGCGTAACACCGCCTCCCTGTCCCAGTAATGCAGTAGTTTCGCAAGGATGGATCTAGGAGGACCCCCCTGTTGAGGCGGGCGAGAGGGCACTCTGTGCGCACGCTCCACCGCAAAAAATGGTGAAAATGAATTTTTGCCAAAAAGTTCAATCAACCAGTTCTCCACATATGTAGTAGGATCCCTGCCCTCCACCCTCTCCGGGAGACCTACTATACGAACGTTGTTCCTTCTGAGGCGGTTCTCCAAATCTTCAGCACGATCGTATGCATCTCTAGCCATCTGCAGGGCTGCTCTTGTGTCCTGGGCTATGGGCTGCATTTGGTCCTCCACCTCACTAACTCTGCTCTCCACAGCCGTGGTACGTTCACGGATCTTCTGCATGTCTTGCCTCAGCAAGCCAAACTGCTCCTTTAAAGTATCAACAGAGGCTGTGCATTTGTTCACAGCCCTAAGGATATCAGCCAGAGTGGGTTGCACTGCATCCTGTGAATCTGGGGCTGAAGTGTCCTGCATCACAGAGCCTGCCTGGCCCCCCTCCTCCTCTCCCCACTGATCTGGGACAGCGTCTGCTTGTATATCAGGCATCATATGTGTGGGGTCCCCTGATCGGACGGGCATCTCGGTCCCCATAGCCCCAGACATCTTCTGGGCATAATACAGCATGTCCTTAGGGGGTTCTTTGGGGGTTTTGGGCGGCTTACTTGCCTTGGGGCCTAGCTTGTCCTGGCCGCGCGGTGTCCCCTTCACTACAGATGTGGCGGCGCCATCTTGGAGCTCCGGCCCCGCGATTTCCGCCTGTCCTTTGCGGGTCATCCCCCTGGTACAGAGAGCCGGTGGTGGTACCTCAGTGGTCCCCGGATCGCAGGCTGCGAGCATAGGTGACCGTCGGACCGATTAGGCGGCTGGGGGAGGATCAGTACCGGATCACTGCTAGGAGCTGTGGGAGATGCGTCCTCTCACATGCCTGTCTTGGCCACGCCCCCAGATTTTTGTGAGTCTTAATTGGGTCAGGGTTTAATAGAGGTCAGAGCTGGGTGACTCATCGTGGCAGCCCTCTGGTGCCTCCCCCTGGTCTGTGTCAGGTCACCTGAGGCCAGGTGACAGATGCACACCGTTGGGGTCAGGAGTGCACCGCTATGATAGTGGACCCTATGGCTGACTGCTGCGGATGGAACCCTGGGTGGTACAGGAAGGCAGGTCCACTGGGGCACCAACACGTATCCCACAGGGAGCTAAAACATAAGATTCCCCAGGGCGCGGAGTCTTAGAGACAGCAGGTGTTCACCAGAGCCTCTAGTGGTGAGGATGGACTATGCTGTAGCTGACTCCAGGTTGCGGCCCCCAGGGTCTCCCAGCTCACGCTCACAGTAGGCTATAGGAGGAAGCTACAGGTCAGGGCGACTAGCAGACAAGGATAAACGGTGAACAAGCCAAAGGTCAAGGGTCACAAGCAGGCAGGGATGGTCGAGAAACGTGCCAACGGTCAGGGTCACAAGCAGGCGGGGATGGTCGGGAACACGCCAAGATCGGTAACAGAGACAAATGTAGAGCACACAGCAAGCAGGAAACAGGAAACAAAACACACAATATTGCACGGCAAGGCAGGCTTGGAGAACACAGTGTTAAATTGTGGTTCCTGTTGAGGCTAGGGTGGAGCCACACTGAGGGAAGATTACTTAACCATGCAGGTGTGAGAGAGCAAGCCCTAAGGCTGATACACAGACCAGGTAAGAGACAGACAGGTCATGAAAGTATTACTGCAAGGTCATGACAGTACCCCCCTCTTTACGAGGCCTCCCCCACTTGGGACCAGGCTTGGAGGGGAACTTCAAATAGAACTTCCTCAGAAGACAAGGTGCAAAGACTTCAGATGCAGAAATCCAAGATCTCTCCTCAGGACCAAAACCCTTCCAATCCACGAGATATTGAAGAACACCTTTACAGAAGCGAGAATCCAAAATTTGACTTACCTCGTACTCCTGATCATCTTCAGAGACTGGAGCCAAGGTGGGGAGAGGACGGGAGAACTTATTCAAAACTAAAGGTTTCAGAAGGGATACATGAAAGGAGTTTGAGATCCTGAGGCTTTTAGGGATCTGGAGTTCATAACAAACAGGATTCAGCTTTGATATTATATTGTAAGGACCAATGAATCTCGGGGCAAATTTGAGAGAAGGAACCCAAAGTCTGATGTTCCTGGTGGAAAGCCAGACTTCGTCTCCCGGCTGTAGAGGAGGCGGCTTACGCCTGTGGCGGTCAGCAAAACCCTTGATTTTTTGGCAGCTGTCTGGAGGGAATTCTGAACATCAACCCACATGGAATTGAATGATTCCTGAACGGTAGCCAAGGCTGGGATGTCGGAAGAACAGGTCATAGGAAGAGGGAGCTGAGGATGTCTTCCATAAACAGTGACAAAGGGTGTCTTCTGAGAACTGACGTTGACATGATTATTGTGGGAGAACTCTGCCCACGGGAGTAGCGATGCCCAATTATCGTGATGAGCCGAGACCAAAGTACGGAGAAAGACTTCTAACTCCTGATTAACCCTCTCAGTCTGACCATTGGATTGAGGATGGTAAGAAGAGGTAAAATCTAAGGTAATGTTCAGGGACTTGCAAAAGGCTCTCCATAAGCACGACGTAAACTGAACACCCCCGTCCGAAACAACATGGGAAGGGACTCCATGAAGGCGGAAAATCTCTCGTACAAAAAATGGGAACCAAGGCAGGAGCAGAAGGGAGACCAGGAAGAGGAACAAAATGGGCCATCTTGGAGAATCGATCAATTACCACCCAAATGACCGTATTCTTCTCAGAAGGTGGAAGATCGGTGATGAAGTGCATGGCTATGTGAGACCAGGGCTCCTTGGGAATGGGCAAGGGCATGAGAAGATCAGCAGGAGCCTGCGTGGAGGATTTAGACTGGGCACAGACATGAGAAGCCTTAACATAGTCTTTGACATCCGAACGGAGAGTAGGCCACCAGTAGTGGCGACTGATGAGGAGGAAGGATCGAAGGAACCCAGCATGACCTGCCACCTTGGAGTCATGTCCCCAACGGAGGATCTTAGTTCTTAGCTCAGTGGGGACGAAGGTCTTACCAGGAGGAATGTTTGACTCCAGGGTGGTAGAATGGGCAAGGATGCATGAGGTAGGGATGATCGGCTCTGGCTCGATGGTAGGCTCCTCATCCTGAATGTCAAAAGACCTAGAGAGGGCATCAGCCCGACTGTTGCAGGAACCAGGTTTGAACGTAATGGTGAAGTTAAAACGGGAAAAGAAGAGACCCCACCTGGCTTGTCTGGGATTCAATCGTTTGGCATTCTGTAAGTACTGCAGATTTTTATGGTCAGTGAAAATTGGTATGGAATGTGGGGAACCCTCCAAGAGATGACGCCACTCCTCCAATGCCAATTTAATCGCAAGAAGTTCCCGATCACCAATGGCGTAATTCTTCTCCGCCTGAGAAAATCACACATGGTTGGTGTTTCTTTCCAAAGTATTGAAGAAGCACAGCTCCCACCCCAGTTTAGGAAGCGTCCACTTCAATAAAAAATGGACCTCCAGGGTCAGGTCGCCTCAACAAAGGTCCAGGATCCATACGAAGACCGAAGTTAGAGACAAAGCATCCCAGAAACAGGATTCAGAACACTCAAAAGAACATTTCTCCAGCTTGGCGTACAGATTATTTTCTCGAAGGCGCTGAAGTACCATCCGGACATGGTCTCTGTGAACAGACAGATTATCCGAAAAGATGAGAATGTCATCCAGGTAGATGACAACAAATTGGTAAAGCAGATCCCTGAAGATTTTGTTAAAGTTTTGTAACACCGCTGGGGCATTACACAAACCAAAGGGCATGACCAAGTATTCGTAATGCCCATCTCTAGTGTTAAACACAGTTATCCATTCATCCCCCTCCCGTATTCGGATCAAATTGTATGCACCCCTGAGATCCAACTTGGTAAAAATGGAGGCACCTTTCAACCTGTCAAATAGTTACGATATTAAAGGTAGGGGGTATCGATTTTTGATCGTTACTGCGTTTGAGCCTCGATAGTCAATGCAGGGTCTTAGGGTACCATCCTTTTTGGCAACAAAAAAGAACCCTGCTCCCGCAGGTAATGAGGATTTCCAGATGAATCCTTTTTCTAGATTTTCTGCAACGTACTCAGACATGGCCTGGGTCTCTGGGATGGACAAGGGGTAGGTACGACCCTTGGGCAGAGCTGCTCCGGGTACAAGGTCAATGGCACAGTCAAAAGACCTGTGAGGAGGAAGCACCTCAGCTGACTTTTTACAGAACACATACTGGAAATCGCTATATGCAGCGGAAAGGGCAGAGGAAACTGAGGTGGTGGCCACGGGAAGTCTCTCCTTAGGGGCAATCTTGAGTAGGCAGGATGAGAAACAGGAGGGACCCCAAGCCAGGATCTGCCCAGAAGTCCAGTCAACGTGTGGAGAGTGGAGCTGTAACCAAGGAAGCCCCAATACGAGAGGGGTTGAGACCTTAGGAAGGATAAGGAAGGATATCCACTCCTGGTGGAGTATCCCTACCGACATCTTAACAGGAAGGGTCTGGAAGCGAATAGGGCCCCCTGGAAGAACAGTGCCATCAATCGCCGAGACCACCAATGGAGTGGTGAGGGGTGAAAAGGTAAGGTTCATGAAAGATGCAGTTCTCCAGTCCATAAAGTTGCCAGCAGCTCCGGAATCCAGATAAGCCAAGGCTGAGTGGGAGGAAGTGCCAACATGAAAAAACACAGAAAGAAGGAGACGAGAAGGTGACTTTTCTGGGTCCAATACTCCACCTTCCAGATGTATTAGACCCGAGCGTTTCCCGGACGAAATGAGCATGTGTCACGAAAATGACCTTTGCCCCCACAGTAGAGACACAGGCCCAGAGTTCTGCGCCTAGCACTTTCCTCTGGGGATAGCCTGGTCCGACCCAGCTGCATGGATTCCTCACCTGGCAGGAGATGCTCCACTGGTTGAAGAGAGGGGAGCTCAGGCTGACCAAGGACCAAGGAGTTCTGGCGTCGCTTTTGTAGGATCCTTTCCTGAAAACTAGGGTTGTCCCGATACCACTTTTTTAAGACCGAGTACAAGTACCGATACTTTTTTTCAAGTACTCGCCGATACCGAATACCGATACTTTTTTTTAATCTCATGTGTCAGTTTTTTTTTTTTTTTACATTTTTTTTTTTTTTTTTTTACAATTTATTTTATTTATTTATTTTTTACAATGCTTTGTTTTTTTAAGGGGGGGTCAGTGTCAGTGTGTGTGTTTTTATTTTTTTTACAATAAATTTTTATTTTATTTTATTCTTTTTTTTTTATCAGCCTTGTTGTGGGGGGCTTTGGTGAGATATCAGGGGTCTTAACAGACCTCTGACATCTCCCCTTTGAGACAGGGAAAGGGTCTAGGGACACAGATTCCCCAGTCCCTCTCTCAGCAGCCTCAGCTGCGCTGAAAATGAATGGAGAGAAGACAGCGGCTCCTCTCCATTCATAAACTGAAACATTGTAAACACAGTTTACGATGTTTCAGTTATGTGAATGGACAGAGTCAGTGATGACTCTGTACATTCCGACAAGTAAGGAGCCGGATTTACCGGCTCCTACCTCCGCTCTCCATCCTGAGATACCGAGGGGGTGGAGGAGGGGCACGGCGGCATTGAGGTGAAGGGGGCACGGAGGTGAAGGGGGCACAGCGGCACGGAGGTGAAGGGGGCACAGCGGCACGGAGGTGAAGGGGGCACAGCGGCACGGAGGTGAAGGGGGCACAGCGGCATGGAGGTGACGGGGGCACAGCGGCATGGAGGTGAAGGGGGAACAGCTCCGGGAGCATTTGAGCAGCAGACAGGCAATTGGATCAGATTCAGTTTACTTACCTGCCTGAAGACTCGCTCTGGTCTCTGCCACGCTCTCCGCCTTGGTCTCCGCCCCCCGCCCCGCTCTCCGCCCTGGTCTCCGCCCCCGCCGCACACTTTCCGTCCTGCTCTCGGCCCTGGTCTCCGCCCCCGCCACGCTCTCCGCCCTGGTATCCGCCCCCCGCCGCACACTCTCCATCCCACTCTCCGCCCCCCGCTCTGAGAAAAAAAAAGTATCGGACTGGGCATCGGGAGCATTTGCGCGAGTACAAGTACTCGCGCAAATGCTTTGTATCGGTACCGATACCGATACTAGTATCGGTATCGGGACAACCCTACTGAAAACGAATATCTATCTGGTTACACAAGCTGAGATCCAGATCAGTGGGGATGGTTCTTCCCGCGAATTCATTCTTCACTCTATCAGAAAGACCATGCAGAAAGGTTGCGACTAAGGCCTCATTGTTCGAGCTCAGTTCAGCCATCAGTATGCGGAAATGAAGAGCATACTGTCCCACAGAAGCAGACTCTTGGCAGAGACGTAAAAGGGCGCTGGCCGCTGAAGAGACATGACCTGGTTCCTCGAAGATATTCTGAAAGAGTTTAAAGAAATTAGACAGGCTGGAAACCACTGGGTCGTTCCTCTCCCACAGAGGGGCAGCCCAAGCTAAAGCCTCGCTGGACAGGAGAGAAATAATATAGGCCACCTTTGCCCGATCAGACTGGAAGTTTTGAGGCTAGAGTTCAAAGTGAATGGTACACTGGCTAAGGAACCCTCTGCAGGCCTTGGAATCCCCAGAGTAACGGGACGGAGCTGGTAAGTGCAACGGGTTAGCAGCTGCGACTGTAGGTGGAGCTGATACGGCAGCAGGTTGCGGTTGAGGTTGTCGAACCGGGGATTCTATGGAGGCTTGAAGTCGTTCAAAGCGGGAAGCCAAATCCTGAAGGAATTGCATCACCTGGGTCTGATTCCTGGGTCTCGAGTCTGCAGACTATGCCCTGCAGCTGATCATCAGCAGGTAGCGGCACATCAGCCGGGTCCATGACTGTCACGTACCTAGTGGACGAGCCCGGATTGCAGGGGATGGCCTCTCTTGTGGCTCCGACTCGTGGCCCCTGGTAGGGTGAACTGGAAGCACAGGAGTCAGGAGTGGCACGAGTGCCTGGCAGGATCAACAGCAGGAGGTTGGTCTGAAGTCCAGGTGGAGCTGTACAGAGGAATCGCAGGTGCGACTGAGCAGAGGCAGGAACCAGGAACAAGCTGGAACGGCAGGCAGATGCAGCAGACTGGAACTGGACAGCTGACTGGAAGGACCGTAGACAGGAACCTGGAACAGGCTGGATCGTCAGGCAGATGCAGCAGACTGTAACTGGATAGGTCAAACGAGCCAGGTCGGATATCAGGCGGACAGCAGCAGGACCAGAGGAGCAGGCAGAAGGATGGTCAGGCAGGCAGGAGTCAGATGCAGGCAGATAGCGGGGTTGGTCAGAAGCAAGCCGGGTCAGATACTGGAGTGAACTGGAACAGGTTTCAGAGGTCAGGACACACGTAACGCTGTAGATCAGACAGCAAGATCCCAGTGTGTCAGTCTGGTTTAAATAGCCCGTCTGGTGCTAGTGGGGGCGCGCACGCGCGCATTCCTGTGCATGCGCAATGGCACCCGCGATCGCGCACCAGGAAGTTCAGAGCGCCTGTTACTGGCAGGATCTTCCTGACAATGGCCTTGCAAACTGTCAGGTCACCTGAGGCCAGGTGACAGATGCACACCGTTGGGGTCAGGAGTGCACCTCTATGATAGTGGACCCTATGGCTGACTGCTGCGGATGGAACCCTGGGTGGTACAGGAAGGCAGGTCCACTGGGGCACCAGAGAGCAAGCCCTAAGGCTGATACACAGACCAGGTAAGAGATAGACAGGTCATGAAAGTATTACTGCAAGATCATGACAGTCTGGAAGGTTGGAGAATCTTCTAGAATTAGAGAGTAGGGGTTAGGAGGAGCTGCCATGCATATTTATGAGGCCTCAGCCAATTTCCAGTAGTGAGCTGGCAGGGGACTGAGACAACCTCATAAATAGACATGGGCCATGTCAGCAGGGCCAGTCAGGGGGAAGATGGTGATGCAATGTTGAGGAGGCTGTAGGTGGCCCCTAGTCTGGGGGGGTTGTCCTGCCTTGGGCCGGGGTTTAGGTGCTGGAAGAATCCTGCCAAGACACACGAGAGGAGGTCTTCCCGGAGGCACGGTAGCAATAAAGGACAGAGTGAATAGTTCAACACTGTTGGGTACTAAAGCCTCGAACACACGATCAGATTTTCGAACGACCGTTCGTCCGTTTTTTTGTTGCATGCTAGTCTCATGTCGAAAGTGAAGAGGTTACTCACCATACAAAAACTCTTGTACGACAGAATACAACTTCAGAAGTGATGTAATGTGTTGAATAGTTTTGCATGTGTTCTTTCATTTCTGAGCATGCATAGTCTTGCTCTTACGATTTGTTTCGGATGAAAACCGTACTAATTAAAGGAAATACGGATGTTGAGTTCTCGTACGACAAAATTTTTTATAGTCTGCACATACAGCTTTTGTCAGACGAAAAATCGGAATCAAAAGCATCATACTAACGATCCGAAAATCAACAGATCGTTCATCAGACTAAATTTTACTTTTGATTTTCGTATTGTATGTATGGGCCTTAACAAGGGTAGGAGGCTGCCACATGTAGCCAGTCTCTCTTGAAGACAGCGGTGTGCTTAAGTCTTCAGTACTTTCCCTGAGAGATCTCCTGAGAGGCAGCCATGAGGGCTAGTGAAGGAGGCAGCTGCAGCCAGGTGGGCTGACAGGGCCTGAAGAGATGGTGCTTGGATCAGTGACCACAAAGGAAACAGGAGGGAAAGTTACATGCTGTGTCACTCCATGTGTTCTACTGTCAAGGGACTGTGAGTTCCTGCCTGTAACAGGCCGTCACTGAACTGTCAAGGAGACTGTCAAGTTCCCCCAGAAGTGTACCAGCAGAGGCTGAGCAGGAGTGTGCAGGAGGTAAGTGAAAAGGAGACTGTATAAAGAAGTTGTCCCTGAAGTTTGCTAAAGTCAAGTGGGCGTCCCATAACTTCACATCCCTATCCAAGTTGTTAACCCCCTAATAATCAACAAAAACAAAGCTACGGACTGTTCCCTGACTGTGTGTCTGTGAAGATTTGTTGTGCCTGGCTGTGCAGGGGTAGGGGATCCCTTTCATCTGCAGCACCTACATGGGGTGTGCTACATAGCATTAGGGTAATAAAAGTCTTAATACACACACACCATCCCTTAACACTTATCTGCTGTCCTTGTTGTAATGATATTAACATGAAAGTTAGGCAGACAGCATGAGCTTGAACAGAGCTTGGTCTTTATTCAGTATCATCCATCTTAGAACTAACCACAAATCCCTGCCCCCAGATCACATGACCAAAACTGTTAACTGTTTCCTAACATGCATAAGGAACTAGGCATAACAATTGAACTTGAATTATAACATAAAGCATACACATCATCACATCTTCCCTCCCAAGTATGAAACATTTAACATCATCCGTAGGTTTGGTGTCCAGTTGAGAGTCACTCCCAGCATTATCATATGCTGATACGTTTATGCTGTCCTCTGTATCATCAGTAGACCCAATATCTGTGTTTAGGACTTCTGTGCTATCATGGGCTTGTTCATTATCTCCATTGTCATCCGGTTCCTCTAATGAAGTATCCGCAGCAGTGTCTGGACGAAGATGACGCCTGTTTCATCTCAGTTTCTGTCCACACTTGGTCTTGATTATATATGATTTTGGTGAATTGGTTTCTTTGTCAATTCGAGCAGGTTCCCATGTATTCCCAGTTACTCTGTGTCGCACAGCTTGCCCAGCACAGAGTGGACGAAGGGATTTTGTAGATTTATCAAAATACAGTTTTTGCCTTTTCATGTTTATGATCCTCTGAGCTGTTACTTGATCCTGTGGAATAGACAGAGGCTGCAATTTCTGTGGTCCAATAGGCACTGTGGTCCTCAGTGTTCTACCCATTAGCAGCTGAGCTGTGCAGGTGAGCATAAACCTTCAATAGGTGTTGTACGATAGTTTAACAGTCCTAGGTACACATCCTGCCCTAATGATTGTGCTTTAAGTATAATGGATTTGGCTATGCCAACATACTTCTCTGCTAGACCATTGCCCTGTGGGTGATAGGGGCTTGTGGGTTTGTGCCTGATTCCCCATTCACGCAGGAAGCACTGGAACTCAGAACACGAGAATTGTGGGCCATTATTGGACACAAGTTCTTCACACACTCCATGTCTTGAAAGTATTGTTTTGAAAGCCCATATGACTGTTGATGCTTTTAAATTTCTCAGCTGCACTAGCTCAAAGTATTTGCTGTAGTAATCTACTACTATCAGGTAATGGTTGTCCTCAAAATGAAAAATATCTGTAGCCAGTCTCTGCCATGCCCGTGAAGGAGCATTCCACTGTGTAAGAGGTTCTTTTGCATTGTGTTTTTGAAATGTCTGGCAGGTTTCACACTTCTTCACAAGTGTCTCAATATTAAAGTCCAAATTAGGCCAGTAGACCAACTCCCGCGCTCTGCGCTTACACAGGGTGATGCCCAAATGCCCCTGGTGGATTTGTTTTAGTACTTCTGCCTGTTGTGACTTAGGAATGAGAATACGGTCACCCATAAATATGATATCCGAATGAATGTAAAGCTCATCCTTCATAGGCCAGAATCCCTGTAGTTCAGGACACAGCTTCTTTCGTTTTTCTGGCCAGCCATTGCACATGACACAAGTTAGTTTTTCTAGAACTTTATCCTGTTTGGTGTCTTGTCTTATCTTCTCCAGCTGTATATCCGATATTGGAATGTTCGCTAGTACTGTATGTACCTGTTCTTCGAACTCAGGTTCATCCCGTGCTTCATGTCCTTCTAGAAACACCCTAGACAGGGTATCTGCCATTGGAATTTCCTTTCCAGGCTTATAATTTACTGTGAGATCATACTGCTGTAATTTCATAACCATCCGCTGCAGACGTGGAGGTGTAGAAGCTAGCGGTTTCTGTAGGATGTACTCCAATGGCTTGTGGTCTGTTTCCACAACTATCGGGCGACCATATATGTACTGGTGAAATTTCTCACATCCATTCACAATAGCCAGCATCTCTTTCTCAATTTGGGCATTATTGGCTTGCGTTGGGGTCAGTGCTCGTGAAGCATATGCCACAGGATGTCCTTATTGAGTCAGTACAGCACCTAACCCAAACTGGGATGCATCCACTTGAAGTACAGTGTCACAGTTTGCATCAAAATATTTCAGTATTGGCCCTGGATGTTTAGTGATC
Organism: Rana muscosa; assembly: GCA_029206835.1. Classification (NCBI taxonomy): domain Eukaryota; kingdom Metazoa; phylum Chordata; class Amphibia; order Anura; family Ranidae; genus Rana; species Rana muscosa. The sequence goes on from CM055120.1 coordinate 388,422,883, forward strand.
AGTTTTTTCACTTTGTCGAAAGTCTTTTCCATGTTTGCATCCCAACACCAAACAGCATCCTTCTGTAGCAGTGCACGTAGCGGTGCTACCCGTTGAGCAAGGCCCTGAGAGAATTTGGATAGATAGTTGAAAAGGCCTAGTGATGTCTCCAGCTCCTTTCTGGAGGTTAGGGCCTTCATGTTGAGAACTGCTGTAATCTTCTTTGGATCAGGCTTCAGACCTTCTTTGGTTAGTAGGTGTCCAAAATATGTAACTTCTTCTACCCCAATTTGCATTTTGTTTGGATTGAGTGTGAGATTCTTCTCACGACACCGATTGAGCAAAGCAGTAAGGTTTTTGTCATGTTCCAATTGATCCTTTCCATAGACCAGCAAATCATCAACTATTACTTCAACACCCTGTAGACCAGCGATCAATTTGTGTGATTTATTTTGAAATATTTCCTGTGCAGATGCTATGCTGAAAGGTACCCTTGTGAAGCGCCATCGACCCAAAGGGGAGTTAAAAGTGGTCAAGTAACTTCTGGCTTCATCAAGACGCAATTGCCAGTAACCCGAATGGGCGTCTAGTACACTAAATACTGTTGCTCCTACTAGCTTGTGCGCTATATCCTCTATAGTGGGGAGTTTGTAGTGTTCTCTCATTATGACTTTGTTCAAATCACGTGGGTCAATGCATATACGAATTGCACCTGTGTTCTTCTTCTCCACCACAACCATAGAACTGACTCATTCCGATGGTTCTGTGACCTTTTTTACTACTCCCAGCTTCTCCATCCTAGCGAGTTCTTCTCTGACTTTATCCACAAGAGTTAAAGGTATTCTCCTTGGGGCGTGAATGACAGGCCATGCCCCCTCTTTTATACGTATGTGGCTTACACCCGGGAGGCACCCCAGGCCCTTGAATAGATCTGTAACGCCGAGCGCTCCGGGTGTCCCATCCATCCCGAAGCGCCCGCGGCGTCTGTCCCCCTGCAGCACTCCGGTCGGCTCCTCTGACCGTGAGCGCTGCTCTGATGCTGGCGGGGATGCGATCCATGCGGCGGCACCTGTCCGTCCGCGGATCGCATCCCATCCTGCTCACCGGCCTCCTCCCCCTGCTCCGTCCCGGCACGCGCGGTCCCGCTGCTCTCTAGGGCGCGCGCGCGCGCCGGCCTTCTTAAATTTAAAGGGCCAGTGCACCATTGATTGGTGCCTGGTCCAATTACTGTGTCACACTCAAAAACACTTAAAAACCCACTCCCCCTTCCTGTCCTTGCCAGATCTTGTTGCCTTAGTGCCCTGAGAAAGCGTTTTGTACTTGCCTTTCCAGTGTATCTGACCTTCTGCCGTTGCCCCTGACTACGTACCATTGCCGCCTGCCCTGACCTTCCGCTACGTCTGACCTTGCCTCTGCCTAGTCCCAGTGTACCGTGCCTATCTCAGCTGCCAGAGAAGTCGAGCCGCTACTGGGGGACACGACCTGGTTGCTACCGCCGCAGCAAGTCCATCCCGCCTTGCGGCGGGCTCTGGTGAAAACCGGTAGCTGCTTAGAACCGGTCCTCCAGTGCGACCCGTGCCTTCGCCTCTCTGGCACAGAGGATCCACCTCCTGTGTCCTCACTAGCCGCCAGTCCGGGCCCTGACAGTAGATCAGGCCATGGATCCCGCTGAGGTACCGCTGCCAAATCTCGCTGACCTCACTACCGTGGTTGCCCAGCAGTCACAACAGATCGCCCAACAAGGACAGCAGCTGTCGCGGTTGACCGCCATGGTCCAGCAGCTTCTGCCGCCGCAGCCTCCAGCATCTTCCAGTCTCCGAGCTGCCGCTACTACCTAGAGAATTCGCCTGTCTCTTCCGGAGAAATTTGACGGGGATTCTAGGATGTGCCGGGGATTCTTGTCCCAATGTTCCCTGCATCTTGAGATGATGTCTGACCAGTTTTCCACAGAACGGTCTAAAGTGGCATTCGTGGTCTCTCTTGTCTGGAAAGGCCTTGGCCTGGGCCACGCCACTCTGGGACCGCAACGACCCTGCTACAGCCACCGTTCAGTCCTTCTTTGCTGAGGTTCGCAGCGTTTTTGAGGAACCAGCCCGAGCCTCATCCGCTGAAACCGCCCTGCTTAACCTTGTCCAAGGAAACTCTTCTGTGGGCGAATATGCCATACAGTTCCGCACACTGGCCTCAGAGTTAGCCTGGAATAATGAGGCTCTCTGCGCGACCTTCAAGAAGGGTTTATCCAGCCACATCAAGGATTGTCTGGCCGCACGAGAGATACCCTCTTCCTTGACGGAACTCATCCATTTAGCTACCCGCATCGATATGCGTTATGTCGAAAGACACCAAGAGCTTCGCCAGGAGAAAGATCTCATTCGCACCAGGCGTTATCCGCGCCTGGCTCCTCTCTTTCTGAATCCAATGCATCCTGCTACCGTGCCTCCCGCCGAGGAGGCCATGCAAGTGGACCGGTCTCGCCTGACCCTACAAGAGAGGTCTCGCCGTAGGAACAAGAAATTATGCCTTTATTGTGCGAGCTCTGATCACTTCCTAAAAGACTGCCCTATTCGTCCTCCGCGTCAGGGAAACGCCCGCACCTAGTGAACGTGGGAGAGGCGTTACTGGGTGTGAATTCTTCCTCTCCACGTCTGACTATTCCTGTGCGGATTTCTCCTTCTGCTGGCTCCCTCTTCCCTGCGGTGGCCTTCCTGGACTCTGGTTCTGCAGGAAACTTTATTGAAGCCTCTTTCATCAACAGGTTCAACATTCCTGTTACCCGTCTCATCAAACCCTTCTTCATTTCCTCTGTAAATGGAGAGAATTTGGATTGTACCGTGCGTTACCGCACCGAACCCCTGCTCATGTCCGTTGGTGTTCTTCACCAAGAAAAGATTGAATTCTTTGTTTTGCCGAACTGTACTTCTGACATCCTTCTTGGCCTACCCTGGCTCCAGCGTCACACTCCTACCCTCGACTGGACCACTGGGGACATCAAATCCTGGGGTGACTCCTGTCACAAGCATTGCCTTAAGTCTGTACCGACCTGTCAAGTCCCCATCACTACTCCTTTGCCTGGCCTTCCAAAGGCCTATCAGGACTTTTCTGATGTCTTTTGCAAAAAACAGGCGGCGGTCTTACCACCACATAGACCCTACGACTGCCCCATTGACTTGCTCCCAGGTACTACACCACCCCGTGGCAGAATTTACCCTCTCTCCTCTCCTGAAACCAAGGCCATGACTGAATACATTCAGGAGAACCTCAAGAGAGGTTTTATTAGGAAATCATCTTCTCCAGCCGGAGCGGGCTTCTTCTTCGTGGCCAAGAAGGACGGATCTCTACGCCCTTGCATAGACTATCGTGGTCTCAATAAAATCACTATTAAAAACCGCTACCCTCTGCCTCTCATCTCGGAGCTCTTTGACCGTCTGCGCGGAGCAAAAGTTTTTTCTAAATTGGACCTCAGGGGCGCTTATAACCTCATCAGAATCCGTAAAGGAGATGAATGGAAAACCGCATTTAACACCAGAGACGGTCACTTTGAATATCTCGTCATGCCGTTCGGACTTTGCAACGCCCCTGCAGTCTTTCAAGATTTTGTCAACGAAATCTTCCGGGACCTACTGTATACCTGTGTGGTTATCTATCTTGACGACATCCTAATCTTCTCTGCCAACCTTAAGGAACATCGGCTCCATGTCCGTCAAGTGCTCCAGCGCCTCCGCGTAAATCATCTTTACGCTAAATTTGAAAAATGCCTTTTTGAGCGCAGCAGTCTTCCTTTCCTAGGTTATCTGGTCTCTGGACAAGGTCTTCAAATGGACCCTGACAAACTCTCCGCAGTCTTGGGTTGGCCACGCCCCTCTGGACTTCGTGCTATCCAACGCTTCCTTGGTTTCGCCAACTACTATCGTCAGTTCATACCCCACTTCTCCACCATCGTTGCTCCTATAGGGGCACTGACCAAAAAAGACGCAAATCCTAGGTCCTGGCTGCCTCAAGCGGAGGAAGCCTTTACTCGCCTTAAGACCGCCTTCTCCTCTGCACCTGTCCTGTCTCGGCCAGATCCTCTAAAGCCGTTCTTCCTTGAAGTCGACGGCTCCTCGGTAGGAGCCGGAGCTGTGCTTCTTCAAAAAAACGCTAAAGGGAAAAACGTCACTTGTGGTTTTTTCTCTAAAACTTTCTCCCCTCCGGAAAAAAACTATTCCATAGGTGACCGTGAACTGTTGGCCATCAAGTTGGCATTAGAAGAGTGGAGACATCTCCTGGAAGGATCCCTTCACCCTATCTCCATCTACACTGACCATAAAAATTTGTCCTACCTTCAGTCCGCTCAGCGCCTAAATCCTCGCCAGGCCAGGTGGTCATTGTTCTTTGCCCGCTTCAACTTCCAGATCCATTTTCGGCCCGCAGACAAAAATGTCAGGGCTGATGCTTTGTCCCGTTTCTCCGATACCTCTGAAACCGAGACTCCTCCTCAACACATCATACCCCCTGAGTGTCTGATTTCCTCTGCTCCCGCTTCTCTCGTGCCAATTCCTCCAGGAAAGACTTTCGTTCCTCCACGCCTTCAGCTTCAGATACTCAAGTGGGGCCATTCCTCCCATCTAGCCGGTCACGCTGGGATCAAAAAATCCATACAATTGATTGCCAGACACTATTGGTGGCCTACCCAGGAGGAAGATGTGACTGACTTTGTACGGGCCTGCACTATCTGTGCACGTGACAAGACTCCTCGCCAGAAGCCTGCAGGTCTTCTCCTTCCCCTACCTGTGCCTGAACAACCATGGTCCCACATCGCCATGGATTTCATCACGGACCTCCCTTTGTCTCGTAGTAACACTGTCATCTGGGTGGTCGTTGACCGCTTTTCTAAAATGGCTCATTTTGTCCCGCTCCCTGGTCTGCCTACTGCACCTCAGTTGGCGAAGCATTTTTTTCTTCAAATTTTCCGCCTCCATGGGCTGCCCTCACATATCGTCTCGGATAGAGGTGTTCAATTCATCTCAAAATTTTGGAGAGCTCTCTGTACTCAACTAAAAATTAAGTTGAATTTTTCTTCCGCTTATCACCCGCAGTCCAATGGACAGTTTGAGAGAGTTAACCAGGTCCTTGGCGACTACCTACGACATTTTGTCTCCGCCCGTGAAGACGATTGGGTCGACCTATTGCCCTGGGCAGAATTCTCATACAATTTCAAGAACTCTGAATCTTCCTCCAAGTCGCCTTTCTTTGTGGTCTACGTCCGTCACCCATTGCCCCCCCTCCCCATTCCCACGTCTTCTGGAGTTCCGGCCGTGGATGAATTAACTCAGAACTTTGCCTCTATCTGGAAAGAGACTCAAAAGTCGCTCTCACTGGCCTCTGCCCGCATGAAGAGACATGCAGATAAAAAAAGAAGAATCCCTCCTGTCTATGCCCCTGGTGACAAAGTGTGGCTCTCCTCCAAATATGTTCGGTTTCGGGTACCTAGCTACAAGCTGGGCCCTCGTTACCTCGGGCCATTTAAAATCAAAAACCAAATCAATTCTGTTTCTTACAAGCTCCACCTTCCTCCTTCTCTTCGTATTCCCAACTCTTTTCATGTGTCTCTTCTTAAACCCCTCATTCTTAACCGATTTTCCCCTAAGGTCACTGCTCCTGCTCCTGTCTCTGGTTCTTCTGATGTCTTCTCGGTGAAAGAGATCCTCGCCTCCAAGGTCATCCGAGGTAAAAAATGTTTTTTAGTGGATTGGGAGAACTGTGGTCCTGAGGAAAGGTCCTGGGAACCTGAGGCCAACATTTTAGATAAAGAGCTCATCCGAAGATTCTTGGGTTCCAAGAAGAGGGGGAGACCTAAGGGGGGGGTACTGTAACGCCGAGCGCTCCAGGTGTCCCATCCATCCCGGAGCGCCCGCGGCGTCTGTCCCCCTGCAGCGCTCCGGTCGGCTCCTCTGACCGTGAGCGCTGCTCTGATGCTGGCGGGGATGCGATCCATGCGGCGGCACCTGTCCGCCCGCGGATCGCATCCCATCCTGCTCACCGGCCTCCTCCCCCTGCTCCGTCCCGGCGCGCGCGGTCCCGCTGCTCTCTAGGGCGCGCGCGCGCGCCGGCCTTCTTAAATTTAAAGGGCCAGTGCACCATTGATTGGTGCCTGGTCCAATTACTGTGTCACACTCAAAAACACTTAAAAACCCACTCCCCCTTCCTGTCCTTGCCGGATCTTGTTGCCTTAGTGCCCTGAGAAAGCGTTTTGTACTTGCCTTTCCAGTGTATCTGACCTTCTGCCGTTGCCCCTGACTACGTACCATTGCCGCCTGCCCTGACCTTCCGCTACGTCTGACCTTGCCTCTGCCTAGTCCCAGTGTACCGTGCCTATCTCAGCTGCCAGAGAAGTCGAGCCGCTACTGGGGGACACGACCTGGTTGCTACCGCCGCAGCAAGTCTATCCCGCCTTGCGGCGGGCTCTGGTGAAAACCGGTAGCTGCTTAGAACAGGTCCTCCAGTGCGACCCGTGCCTTCGCCTCTCTGGTACAGAGGATCCACCTCCTGTGTCCTCACTAGCCGCCAGTCCGGGCCCTGACAAGATCACAGTACTCACGTTTAATGTCAGCCTCTGTCAGACCTCTGTGCCCACCATCCACAGTCATTATGATCTTCACAAGTCCAATCTCTTTACTTGTTCTGAGACCTAGCACGGCTGGGGCTTAAGTTTCTATAACAAACAATTGTAAAACCTTTTCAGATCCCTTGTATGAACATTTTGCATGACAGCGACCCATTACTTTCAGCGTTTCACCCACATATCCCATTAGTTTCGGTAAGTCTTAAGTCTCTAAGGGGGATTTATTACTGAGGTGTTCCAGGTATATGTGGCTTGGCACACAATTTAATTGTGCTCCTGTATCTATTTTGAATGTGATTGGAGTTTTGTTAGCCCCTATCTGTAATGTTACAGTTGCTTCATCTGCAGACTGATGTGTTTTTGTACTGCTGCAAGATATATTGGGGTGCAGTCTGAGTCTGACCCTACATTGTCATCATTGTCCTCAATGGCGTGTACAGAACGTGTTTTTGACCTTCCAGTTTGTGAAGACAGCTTACACACCCTGGCAAAATGTCCTCTTTTCTTGCATTTATTGCATATCTGCCCCCTTGCCAGACAGACACTATTTTTATGGAGCATGTTTCCACAATATCCACACGCTGCTTGTGTGTTACTTGTCCCAGTGTCATAGGTGCCCTTTACTCCTGTGTGTGTTCTTTCTTGGCCATATCTGTGGCAGTGATTTTCTATAGCAATAATCTGGAGCTGTGTTCCTTCCAGTACCTGCATGTCCTTTCTTGACATTTCATATGCTCTGGCAATCCTTATGTCTTTCTCAAGATTTAAGTCTTCTTCCTGCAGCAGCTTTTCCTGAACTTCCTTAAACATACTGCCCATCAGAATGCGGTCTTTTATCATATCTCCAGCATCATAGAAAGCACAGTCTTTGGCAAGCAAGCGCAGCTGTGTCACCCATTTATCCAGAGACTCACCTTCACACTGCTTCCTCTCATAAAACAGTTTCCTTTGCACTGTGAAGTAGGGATGAGCTTCGAGTTCGTTTCGAACCCATGTTCGACTCGAACATCGGCTGTTTGACCGTTCGTTGAATTTCGAACATTATGGGTCGTTCGCGACAAATTCGAGTGGCGCGTCACGGCCCATAATTCACTGCCGCTTCGCAGTGCATTGCTGGCTGATGATTGGCCAAGCATGCACTATGACCCACATGCTTGGCCAATCACAGCGACGTACGTACAGAGAGCCGTAATTGGCCAAAGCCAGGGTGGCTTTGGCCAATCATGGCTCAGAGGAGTAGGTACACGCCCCACACTATATAAGGCCGCCGGCTTGGTGGCCTTGTGTAGTATGTTGGCGTTGGTTAAAGGAAAGAGACAGAGAGAAAGACAGTGTAATTTGATTTGAGTTAGATAGAGCAGTCATATGGCTGCAGTTACAGTGTGTAGAGGATATATATGCATCCTAGGTGTTGTATATATATTTACACACTGTATTCAGTTTAGCTAGATCTGTTCCTGTTATTCTCTATGCTTACAGGCAGGCAGGTGATTGTGCTAGCTGCAGTGTTTCACTTAGTGTACTGTGTCCTTTGCACAGTGTGCACCAAAAGCTTACCTGAATACAATTGCTGGTTTTCTGATACAAATACAGGCAGGGAGCTGCAGTATTTTGCTTTAGTGTCCTTTGCACAGTGTGCACCAAAAGCTTACCAGAATACAATTGCTGGTGTTCTGATACAAATACAGGCAGGGAGCTGCAGTATTTTTCTTTAGTGTCCTTTGCACAGTGTGCACCAAAAGCTTACCTGAATACAATTGCTGGTGTTCTGATACAAATACAGGCAGGGAGCTGCAGTATTTTGCTTTAGTGTCCTTTGCACAGTGTGCACCTAAAGCTTACCTGAATACAATTGCTGGTGTTCTGATACAAATACAGGTAGGAAGCTCCAGTATTTTGCTTTAGTGTCATTTGCACAGTGTGCACCTAAAGCTTACCTCAATATAATTGCTGGTGTTCTGATACAAATACAGGCAGAGAGCTGCAGTATTTTGCTTTAGTGTCCTTTGCACAGTGTGCACCTAAAGCTTACCTGAATACAAATGCTGGTGTTCTGATACAAATACAGGCAGGGAGCTGCAGTATTTTGCTCTAGTGTTCTTTGCACAGTGTGCACCAAAAGCTTACCTGAATACAATTGCTGGTGTTCTCATACAAATAGAGGCAGGGAGCTGCAGTATTTTGCTTTAATGTCCTTTGCACAGTGTGCACCTAAAGCTTACCTCAATACAATTGCTGGTGTTCTCATACAAATACCACAGGCAGGGAGCTGCAAGTATTTTCAGTTTGTGTACTGTGTCCTCTGCACAGTGTGCACCTAAAACTAACTGAAGACAATTGCTAGTGTTCTCATACTAATACCACAGCAGGCAGTTGATTCTGCTAGCTGCAGTATAATCAGTATAGATATATATATATATATATATATATATATATATATACACACATCCCACCTTTGTGCAGCTACATCTCACTGCAGGCCATTAGTATGTCTGGAAGGCAAACAAGGAGAGGCAGACAGTCACGAGCCAATAAAAGAGGGCAAGCAGGCTCTGTGTCTAGAGGCAACAGTGCTGGTCGTGGACACGGTGCATCCTCATTAGCACGTGGCCGCAAACCACACTTGTCCTTCTTTTCGGCAGCTGCCCATGTTGAGCCGCAACATGACGAAGACTTGGTAGAGTAGATAACCAAGCCGTCCTCATCCTCCTCATCCTCTCTCACCCAGGCTCAGGGTACTTTGTCTGGCAAAGCAGCTGCCAAAGCGGCCTCTTCTTTCGGCTCAATGGCATCAGTCACTCCTTCCCTAGCCCCACCATGTACTCCTGAGGAGTCCCCCGAACTGTTTGACCACAGTGTAGGGTACATGCTCCAGGAGGATGCCCAGCGTTTTGAAGGCTCCGATGATAGTACCCAGCTAGAGGAAGGCAGTAACGTGAGCCCAGAGAGAGGGGGTGCCCAACAAGGACAGCAATCTGGCAGTCATGTTCCCCCAGCTGCAGCATACTGCCAGATTTGCTCCAGTGATGAGGAGGGAGGGGATGATGAGGTCACTGACTCCACATGGGTGCCTGATAGGAGAGAGGAGGAGGAGGCACATCTCCAACGAGGCAGGATGCCCTCCAGGAGTCAGCTTAAGGGCAGCCAACCGACTGCATCACACCGCAGTGTTCCGCATGTTCAGGGCGCAAGCTCTGGCCAGTGATCCATCCTCAAGACCCAGTAACCCAGAGGATTTTTGGTGGGAAAGGTGTCCAAGTCTGATCTTGCCCCTAGGTATTCCTGCACCATGTAAACCAGACGCTGGCGATGGTTGCTGGAACTGATCATACCTTGGGGCTGCGGACTAAACAATTGTCTGAACGCATCGGTCAGACGGCCACCTTCTCCACCGCTCCTTCTTTGACTGACCGAAGCCTCCAGGACCAGGAATTTGTAACCTCCCAGTCTCTGGGAACGCGTTGCACAGACCCTTCTGCAAGGCCTCCCGAAGATGCTTCATCCTCTGCTCCCTCTGCGACGGCAAGATAAGGTCCGCAACCTTACCCTTGTAACGTGGATCAAGGAGGCTTGCCAGCCAGTAATGATCCCTCTCCTTGATAGCACGAATACGAGGATCCTTCCGCAGGCTTTGCAGGATCAGGGAGGTAATGCAGTGTAGGTTTGCTGAGGCATTTGGTCCGGAGTCCTCTGGGTCAATCAGGACGACATGATCTGCAGCCACCTCCTCCCAGCCACGTACAAGTCCATCGGTGTCTTGGGACTTTAATTGATCCCTTGAAGACTGCTGCTGATGCTGAGTGCTAGGCTCCACCTCCATGCTGACACAATCCTCCTCCTCCTCCTCGTCCTCTTCCTGTGTGATAGGCGGGCCAGCAGGAACACTGTCTGGATAAAGGGGGCCTTGAGAGGTAAGGAAGTCCTCCTCTTCCTCCCTCTGTTCTGCCTCAAGTGCCCTGTCCATTATTCCACGCAGCGTGTGCTCCAACAGGTGGACAAGAGGGACAGTGTCACTGATGCATGCACTGTCACTGCTCACCATCCTCGTGGCCTCCTTAAATGGTGCCAGGACAGTGCATGCATCCCTGATCATGGCCCACTGGTGTGGGAAAAAAAATCCAAGCTCCTCAGACCCTGTCCTGGTGCCATATTGCAACAGATACTCATTGATGGCCCTCTGCTGTGTGTGCAGCCACTGCAGCATGGCCAACCTAGAGTTCCACCTGGTGGGCATGTCACAGAATAGGCGGTTCTTAGGTAGGTTGTATTCCTTTTGCAGGTCAGCCAGGCGAACACTGGCATTATCTGACCGGCGGAAATGCCCACAGAGTTTCCTGGCCTGCTTCAGGACCTCCTGTAAGCCTGGGTACCTGCCCAAGAACCGCTGCACTACCAAGTTAAGGATGTGAGCCAAACAGGGCACATGGGTCAGTTGTCCCTGTCGGAGGGCGGAGAGGAGGTTGGTGCCATTATCGCAAACCACCTTTCCTGGCTTAAGCTGGCATGGCGTCAACCACTTCTGAGCCTGCCCCTGCAGAGCTGACAGAATCTCTGCCCCAGTGTGGCTCCTGTCCCCCAAGCACACCAGCTCAAGCACCGCATGGCATCTTTTTGCCTGCATACTTGCGTAGCCCCTTGAACGCCTACGGAGCACCGCTGGTTCCGAGGATAAAGCACAGCAAAAAGTGCACTCCGAAGAGAGCGGTTCCTCAATGGGACTTTTTAGGGTGACTGTTGAAAACCTCTATATAGAGTAATGAAGTACAAAAGTATTGGTCATGAAGACTGATTTTATTTGAAGAAGTTTTTTACAAAAATATAGATATATAGCATGAGGGGCTACTACTGTATAAACACAACATATATCCAAGTAACCAGTGTGTATATACTGAAAAGGAGATGATCACAACGCATATAGACAGATATCATAAATTACACAAAGAAAGAAAAAGAATGCAGTACAGGACCCGACATTGTCTCGAAGGTAGGACAGATACCCAACATTTCAAGGCCTTTTAATTGTACAGCCTCTTCTTCAGGGGTAGGGTGCTGCACCTTTTAGTGTTGGATGATATCTGTATCCAAAAAATAATGCAAAATCAGGAAATGGAACAAAACTGTAACAGATGAATAAAAACAAATAAGCAGAAAAAACAGAGAACAATGATGGTAGAGTAGGGCCATTGGTTATGGGGACATGTACTGAACTCCAAATTATGTATATGGGTACATAGTATGTTATCAAAAGGCTGTTTAGATACTGACCCTGTGTGTTGCGTGTATACAGGTTACTTTGTAGTAGCAAGTGATAAAAAGACACGATAGTTCTGACTTGAGGATTGATGGTATTGTTCCACAAAAGGTTGGACCAGCAGGTGACAAGGGCGGGCCCTTAACCCAGATGGTATTGTCCCGATGGACGGCTTGGTCCACAGAGGGCGTGGAAAGTGTCCGACACTGTCCCCACACCACAGGTGCAGAGGAGCTGCTGTCCGTGCAGTGGGGAGACCTCCCAGTGTTCAAAAAGTGCCTGAGTATAAATAGATAGTGGATATTAAAATATATATAGAGAGGAGGTATAGGGCTCTCTAATAACATGTGTCCTAGGGGCAACCTACCTGGAAAGGTAGTACTGCTTCACATAAGCCGCACCTAGGGGTTATGAACTGTGCCCTAAAGAAAAATATAGGGCTGACCTAAAACATGGATAGAAATAAGGCTTGTTGAATATCAGAGGGAAGCAAGAAGCTCTCATAGCACACCAGGTAACTAACAAATAACCTACCCGGAATGGTAGTGTTGCCTAGGATAGGCCGCACCAGGAGACGTAGTGGAAACCAAGGGGGGCGTATTGCCCGTCCAGAAGTCTGGCAGGTGGCTGGGAGAGAGAGTCATTAAATAAGTGTCTGTTGGTCTGGCACTATTCCAAATAGGTGGACAGTTGAAATATACTAATAAATATTTACCTGGTCTAGAAGGTGTGGCAGATATAAATATATTACCACCAGAAGCTAGTTTCTAGTTGCCGAGTATCCGCGATGTCCCATATTATCTAGCAGTCTCTAAGGGAGAGCAGACAAATCCCTAACATAAATAATGCTGTACGGACTCCCAGAAAGGTACCTGAATGTGCATGGCGGGTTCTTTACCTGGTCTGGGTTCAGCTGATTGATATAGGTGCAGCTTCAGTATGAGCAAACTGAGCACAGATGGGCGTCAGCTTATAAATGCTCACTGAGTGGTTGCTTGGAGACAGCTGTGAGAGAACAGGGAAGTCAAGGGGCGGGCTGGAGTTACGCCCCTCGAGCTTGGTGACGCGCCATGCCACCCCCCCCCCCCCGAGGGCGGGGAGTTGTTATGGCGACCGAGACTCTCACTGGTGAGAGCGTCCTGTCGCACAGGCGCCGCTAACTGCGGCGCTGCCTCGGGGGGATGACGTCAAGCGTCAGAGGCTCGCGACGCAGGAGTGGCGATGGAGAGTAGTCATGGAAACCATTCCTTCTCCTCCAAGCCTAAAAAGGACCGGAAATGTGCGCCGCACATATCGGTCCTACCTGCGCCGAGTGGGCTCAAACCAAACAGCGGGAGGGGGGGCTTGTGGAGGGTGTAAACCTGCTGGCCCTGTACACCGCAGTTCAATCCTCGAGAAACATAAATCAATATGATGCATCAAGTCAGACTGCAAAGCTTCCTAAGCAGAATCACTTAAGTGTTCACTACACCAGGGGCATATGTTAAAGGAGAAAGTATATGTAGTGAAAATACAGTAATGATGTCTACAGAGGCACCTGGAGAATTATATATCCCATGAGTGAGGGATATGTGTACATATAGAGCCAATGAATATCTGACCCCTCTCGCCATCAGGCATCTGTTTAAATAGAATATGGAAAAAGGAAAAAATATAAAAACAAAAGACACAAAGAACATTGGGAAACACTAAAAAACGAATATATATTTATAAAAAAGCTGTAGACTGTCGGTGAGTATTGTGACAGCAGGAAGGTAAAGTCACCTGGTTGCATCCAGGGGGGTAGATATATTTCGCCCAGATTCAGGCTTTACGCCGACTTATACAACTAGGTGGAGAGTTGTATAAGGCTAGTGGGCTCATGGATGACTCATACCTCTAGGGAGAGTGTGGGGCGTCGTACAGACAGGGAGTTGATGAGGCCAGCTGAAGCTTGTCAGCTCATTTAGGCCTCTATAAGAACTCCCAGCTTCATTAGATGTTAGCTCATGCCTGGAACCAGACCTGTGTGGACTGTCTAGGGAGAGTGAACCCCTGTGCGGTGAGGCAAAGCCTGTGTGGCTATTTGTTTGGACTTTTACTAAACCAGGGACTTAGGGACTAGGACAGCACTAGGCTGATCCCAGTTGTTAGTTAGGAAACCTGTATGTTTAGTCAGAGGTCAACTTGACCAGGATTTATTTTGGTTATGTTTCTTTTGCTTTGCTGTGTTTTGTCACTGTAAATAGAAAATAAACCGCACCTTTTTTGATTTTGAAAACCACAACCTCCGTTTGCTGGGCCTGTTTTGTGTGGGGAGCCCATCCCGGGGGTCACACACACCCGCTGCCGAGCTAACCCCCTCACAGTTGGTGGAGAACCAGTGGCAGTTTTTTTTAAGCCAGCATGGAGGAGATACTGAAGCAGCTGGCTCTAGCAAATGCCAATCAACAGCAGACAAATGCAGGTTTGCAAAGGAGCCTTGCAGCCCAGCAGCAGACAAACGCAACTTTGCAACAGAGTCTGGAGGCTCAGCAACGAGCCCAGCAGCAATCTGAGGCCCGCTTCATAGACCTGTTGCAGAAGCAAGAGCAGAGACTACAACAACAGATGGAAGCAGTAATGCAGCAACGTCCGCAGACCAGTGAGGAAAGCCGTCCCACTAATACCGCGTCCTTTGGGGTGAGTCGTTTATTGACAAAAATGACTGGAGAGGATGATCCAGAGGTATTTTTGACCACATTTGAAAGGACCGCTGAAAGAGAAAAGTGGCCTGAGGAGCAGTGGGCTGGACTGGTGGCTCCTCTGTTAACTGGTGAATCGCAGAAAGCTTACTATGACCTAGAGCCTAACCAAGCAAAAGACTATGTGATGCTAAAAGCTGAAATATTGGCAAGGCTGGGTGTCACCCAGGCTGTCCGGGCTCAGCGTGTGCATAACTGGACTTTCCAGCTTGGAAAACCCCCCAGGTCTCAAATGTATGATCTCATTCACCTGAGCAGAAAGTGGCTACAGCCAGAGACTTTGTCCGCACCAAAGATTGTGGAACGTGTTGTAATGGATCGGTTTTTGAGAGCTCTTCCTACTGCCATCCAAAAGTGGGTAAGCCATGGAGACCCAGAGACGGCCGATGGTCTTGTGGATCGTGTGGAGAAATACTTGGCTACAGAGAACCTGACGGCCTCTTCCAGAGACACTCGGACTTTCCACCCTAAGACCAGACCATCCCCAGGGGCGGATAAGAGGATTCCAAGGGGTGAGGGTGGAGAGAGTGAGAGGGTGGGAGCTCTACCCCAAGTTTGGCGAGAACAGCCTGGGAAATCAGCGGCTCAAGAGGCGGCAAGAAGGATCGTTTGCTACCGCTGCCGGCAAGCGGGACATATTGCAGCCAATTGCCCGGTTGTGGAGGAACCCATGCAGTGTGACTTTCTGACGGGCAGACGTCAGTCGCTGTGTGCGACAGTCGCATGCACTGCCATTCGAGGAACTGAGAAACATTTATGCAAAATGTGTGTTAATGGTAGAAATGTTGTGGTATTGCTGGATTCAGGTAGCCTTGTGACCCTGATAAAGGCTGAGTTAGTTAAAACAGAGGTCTCTGGGAATAGCAAGGTAGCTGTTATTTGTGTGCATGGGGACACCCGAGAGTATCCAGTGACTACAGTGTGTTTCGAGACCCCCAAAGGTACCCTCTCTCATCCAGTGGGCTTAGTATCTCAGTTACCGCATGACGCCATTGTGGGAAGGGATTTTCCGAAGTTCTGGGAACTGTGGGATGATCCTGAGCCCCTCACTGGTGCCCCTATGTACCAGGAATGTGATAGCCAGAACTCCCCTGAGAGTGGTGAGGACTCTCCGGAATTTCCCTTATCAGTATTGGCAGGGGAGACTCAAGAAACTGGAGAGGAGCCCACCTCCTCAGACGAAAACCTACCGTCTGTGGAGTTTTCTGATCTTGAGGTTCACAGGGAAAACTTTGCCACAGAACAGTTGAAAGACCCCGCCCTAATAAAGGCACGGGAAAACGTAGTGAAAATAGATGGTGAGTTAGTGAACCCAGATAATACCTGCACTTACCCATACTTCAGCGTAGAGAAGGACCTACTGTATCGGGTGGCAAAAAGGGCAGAAGAAACCGTTGAGCAGCTTGTGGTGCCCAAACCTTACAGGAAGTTGGTGTTGGAGTTGGCCCATGGGCACATTCTTGGAGGTCATCTGGGGACAGAGAAAACCCGAGAGAGGGTATTACAGAGATTCTATTGGCCGGGGGTGATGAAGGACGTAGAAAATTATTGTTCCTCCTGCCCTGTGTGTCAGAGGTTGGCCCCGATGCCACATTTCCGTAGCCCGCTGGTCCCTCTACCCATCATTGAGGTCCCGTTTGAGAGGATCGCCATGGATTTGGTAGGTCCTATAATCAAGTCCGCTAGGGGGCACCAGTACATATTAGTTATAATGGACTATGCCACCCGTTATCCAGAAGCGATCCCTCTCCGAAATACCTCGGCCAAAACCATAGCCAAAGAGCTATCTCTTGTTTTTAGCCGGGTGGGTATTTGTAAAGAACTGCTTACGGACCAAGGTACACCCTTTATGTCCCGGGTTATGAAAGAGCTGTGTAAATTGTTCAAAGTGATGCAATTGCGTACGTCTGTGTATCACCCCCAAACCGATGGGCTGGTTGAAAGATTCAACAAAACCCTAAAACAAATGTTGAAGAAAGTGGTGGATAGAGATGGAAAGGATTGGGACTGTTTACTTCCTTATTTGATGTTTGCTATTAGGGAGGTGCCCCAATCCTCTACGGGATTCTCCCCCTTTGAGTTACTGTATGGGAGACACCCAAGAGGGCTGTTGGATATTGCCAAGGAAACTTGGGAAAGTGAGAGTTCTCCCCACAGGAGTGTGATTGAGCATGTCGCCCTGATGCAAGATCGAATTGCACAGGTAATGCCCATCGTGAAGGAACATTTGGCCCAAGCGCAGTTGGCACAGCAGAGAGTGTACAACCGTGGAGCCAAGACCCGTACCTTTTCCCCGGGGGATAGGATATTGGTACTTGTCCCTACGGTTGAAAGTAAATTCCTTGCCAAATGGCAAGGCCCCTACGAGATAATGGAAAAAGTGAGCGAAGTGAATTACAAGGTCAGACAACCAGGAAGGCGAAAGCCCGAACAGATCTATCACGTTAATCTGTTGAAAGCCTGGAGGGATAGAGAGTCCCTAGTCGCAGACACTTGGTCACCAGCTCAAACTGGTTGCGTGATTCCTGAGGTTGGAATAGCAGCCACCTTGTCACAACCCCAACAACAGGAGGTTAAGGAGTTTGTGCTTCGCAACAAGGAGGTATTCTCTGAGCTGCCGGGACAAACATCTGGGGTAGAGCATGACATCATTACCCCGCCCGGTGAAAGGGTGAAGTTAAAACCCTATCGGATCCCAGAGGCTCGACGGGAGGCAATACGGGAGGAAGTACAGAAAATGCTGAACTTAGGGGTGATAGAGGAGTCCCAAAGTGATTGGTCTAGTCCCATCGTGTTGGTGCCTAAACCGGATGGGAGCTGGCGATTTTGTAACGATTTTCGTCAGTTGAACAAAGTTACAAAATTTGACACCTACCCCATGCCACGTATAGATGAGTTGATCGACCGGCTGGGAACAGCCCGATACATGACGACTCTTGACCTCACAAAAGGGTATTGGCAAATCCCCCTGGCCAAGTCGGCCAAAGAGAAAACCGCATTTGTAACCCCAGACGGGGCGTTCCAATATAAAAGAATGCCGTTCGGGTTACAGAATGCGCCGGCCACATTCCAGCGGAAAATGGACCAGATGCTGAGGCCCCATCGGAAGTATGCTGCGGCTTACCTGGATGACGTAATTGTCCATAGCACAGATTGGGCCTCACATCTGCCAAAAGTGCAAGCAGTCCTGGACTCTGTTCGGGAAGCGGGGTTTACGGCTAACCCCAAGAAGTGTACCATTGGGCAGGAGGAGGCCAAATATCTTGGGTACACCATTGGGAGGGGAGTAATAAAACCCCAACTCAACAAAGTCGAGGCCATCCAGAGTTGGCCACGTCCCAACAGCAAGAAGCAGGTACGAGCCTTTCTGGGAATCGCTGGGTATTATCGGCGATTCATTCCCCACTTTGCTTCTAAGGCTGTGCCCCTAACCAACCTGACGAAGGGGAAAGGGTCGGTCATGATTAAATGGACCCCCGAGGCTGAGGCAGCATTCCAATTCTTGAAACAAGCCTTATGTAGCCAGCCAGTGTTGTACTCACCCGACTTCTCTAAAGACTTTGTCGTACAAAGTGATGCGTCAGATGTGGGGTTAGGAGCAGTATTGTCCCAGGTCTGGAACGGGGAAGAGCACCCAGTCATTTACCTCAGCAGGAAGTTGAAGTCCCATGAGGTAAATTACGCCACCGTTGAAAAGGAGTGTTTAGCGGTGAAGTGGGCTCTAGATTCCCTTCGGTACTACCTGCTAGGTAGGCACTTTGACATGGTTACGGATCACGCTCCGTTAAAGTGGATGGCTCAAAACAAGGAAACAAATAGAAGAGTGAATAGGTGGTTCCTGGCCCTCCAGGAATTCAACTTCACAGTAAAGCATCGCCCTGGCGTTCAAATGGGGAATGTGGATGCTTTGTCTCGAGTACATGAATGCCTGATTGCTGGTGTTCCAACCCCGAGGTTAAAACAAGAGGGGGGGGTATGTGACAGCAGGAAGGTAAAGTCACCTGGTTGCATCCAGGGGGGTAGATATATTTCGCCCAGATTCAGGCTTTACGCCGACTTATACAACTAGGTGGAGAGTTGTATAAGGCTAGTGGGCTCATGGATGACTCATACCTCTAGGGAGAGTGTGGGGCGTCGTACAGACAGGGAGTTGATGAGGCCAGCTGAAGCTTGTCAGCTCATTTAGGCCTCTATAAGAACTCCCAGCTTCATTAGATGTTAGCTCATGCCTGGAACCAGACCTGTGTGGACTGTCTAGGGAGAGTGAACCCCTGTGCGGTGAGGCAAAGCCTGTGTGGCTATTTGTTTGGACTTTTACTAAACCAGGGACTTAGGGACTAGGACAGCACTAGGCTGATCCCAGTTGTTAGTTAGGAAACCTGTATGTTTAGTCAGAGGTCAACTTGACCAGGATTTATTTTGGTTATGTTTCTTTTGCTTTGCTGTGTTTTGTCACTGTAAATAGAAAATAAACCGCACCTTTTTTGATTTTGAAAACCACAACCTCCGTTTGCTGGGCCTGTTTTGTGTGGGGAGCCCATCCCGGGGGTCACACACACCCGCTGCCGAGCTAACCCCCTCACAGTATAGAATGGGGAGGGGACACCACTCCCCATAATACACACCCGCATACTCACTAACTTAATAAATAAACCTAAAAACAAAGTGTAAATTAGGACAGATGAATTTGTCTTGATAACCATAAATCCTTAATATAAGGATTATGGAAATATGTATGGAGCCATCTATTGTGGACATTTGTAAAGTCATTCGACAGAGATGCTGAATGAACCTATTGAAGGTTCATAGTCGCCCTGGGGCAGTCTCTAGTCTGGGGGTTCCCATTCAGAGCCCCCCGAAGAGAAACCCTCCAAGAAGGGTCTATAAGAGATTGACCCATTCAAGCCTGGTGGTTTCATGGCATTTTGGTGGAATATCCACCGTTGTTCAGACTGCAATAACATTTTGTTTAAATCCCCTCCTCTTGGACCAGAATGGAGTCTGTCCAAGATTAGAAATGAGATTCTGGGGAAACGTCCATTATGAAAGTCCCATACGTGCCTACCCAGGGGTAGGTCTGGGTTGCAGGCCTTCATGAATAAAATATGTCGATAAGCCCTCTGCCAGAACTGTTGGATGGTCTTCCCAATATAGAAGCAGTGGCATTCGCATAGTAGAAGATATAGCACAGCTGCAGTCTGACAGTTTGCATAGTGTTTTGGGATATAGTGCTCTCCATTCGGTAGTTTGATGTTTCGGGTGGTATTCATGTACCGACAGTACTTACAGCCTCCGCATGTGAAGGTCCCTGGATATTTACAGGGACATTTTTTGCCTGTTGGTCTGAATTCACTAGAGACCAGTAGGTCTCTTAGGGATCTAGCCCTTTTAAAAGTGAATACAGGTTTTTTCATCACATAAGGACCAATAGCTGGGTCCACGGTAAGGACATGCCAGTATTTCTTAGTTATGTTCTTGATGGCCTCATTTTGGTTTGAAAATTTAGTAATGATAGAAATGGGTGTTGCTTTGATTGTTTTGGATGCAGGGTTATAGAGTGTATCATTCCTCGTCTTCGAGATTGCTCTTTTGTAGGCCTTTTTCAAGATGGTCTTTGAATAGCCTCATAGGGACAGTCTCGCTCTCAGATTGTCTGCTTCTTTTTTAGAGTTTTCGTCTTCTGTGCAATTCCTGCGTATTCGCAGGTATTGGCTATAGGGAATAGAAGCAATCAAGTTTTTTGGATGAAAACTGCTGGCATGCAGGATCGAATTTCCAGCAGTTTGCTTCCTGTAGAGGCTACTACTTAGATGACCGGTAGTGTCTTTATAAATTGTCACATCCAGAAAGTTGATTGATGTTTTGTTTGAGGTCATCGTGAAACTGAGGTTGAAGTGGTTTACATTAAGTTGAGTGAGGAATTGATTCAGGTGGTCCAGCGATCCATCCCACACCAGCAGGACATCATCAATAAATCTATACCAAAGACTGATGTGACACATGAACGAGGCCATAGCACTTGATTGTCTGATCATACGTTCCCACTCCCTCAGGTACAGGTTTGCGTACGATGGGGCACACGAAGTCCCCATCGCAACGCCCTGTACCTGGAGGTAGTGGGAGCCATTGAACATAAAGTGATTGTGGTGGAGAATAAATTCTAGCGCGCTGAGCAGAAACTGGTTAGTTTCCGCTCAAAGCGGCTATTCTGAGATAGAATATGGCTTACACATGCCATCCCTTTGTCATGGGGGATGGAACTGTATAGTGCCTCGACATCAAAGGCAACCAGGAGGGACATCAGGGCAATACACAGTCCGTCAATGATCTGCAGAAGGTGAAGGGTGTCCCGGATGTAACTTGGTATTTCAATTACATATGGACGTAGGTGAGCGTCAACAAAAGTGCTCAGGTTTTCGGTAATGCAACCATTTCCAGATACTATTGGCCTTCCTGTAGGATTTTTAGTGCATTTATGCAGCTTGGGAAGTGCGTAGAAAGTGGGAATTCTGGGCATTTTGGTCCTAATGAATTCCCATTCAGTTTTGTTCAAAATGTTCTGGGTATGGGCAGCATCTACCAAAGAGTAAAATTCCTGGTTGAATTTATCAATTTTGTTGGCGTTGATCTTGCAGTACCAGGAGTCATTCTGCAAGATCTTTTCACACATCTCCACATAGAAGGAATTATTCATAATTACAATGTTGCCACCCTTATCCGAGGGTTTGATTGTTATTTCTAGGTTATCTTTAAGAGTTTTTAGAGCTTGTCTTTCTAGTTCTGATAGATTATCTTTATCTTTACCGATTTTTGACCCCTTTAATTTACATATGTCACTACCCACCAATTTTACGAAGGCTAAGACATTAAGATTGTTATTTAGTGTGGGAAATTTGTCCGATTTTTTCCGGGAACGTGGGTGGAGGTGGAAGTTCAGTTTGGTCAAATCGACCTAGTAGCTTGTCTAGATCGATTTGGTCTATCAGGTCTGGGGTGTCATTTTCTTCCAATAGGCTTACAAGTGCATCCAGTGCCTTAAGCTCCAGGGATTCGAATTTTGGTTGGAAAGGGACCTCCTTTGAGTATAACTGTTTAAGAATCAGTTTTCGTGCAAAGAGCTGAAGATCTTTAATCGCATCAAATTTATTAAAGTCCTGGTTGGGGCAGAAACTAAGACCTTTGGATAATACATGAGATTGCGAATCAGAAAGTATAAGATGATAGGTTTACTACATTCATATCGCAAACATTATATTGATTAGTACATGTATAATCGGTTGCATTTCTTACCCCGTCCTGATTTCATGATGGCACGACGTTGGAGTTCCCTTGAGTAGAGCCTGCATCCTGTACCACATTCATAGAGGGATTTTTAATGTTGGTTGACAATGTTCTAGGGAAAAATTAATTTACATCTTGATTAGATGAAGCTGCTCCCAAGGTGGTATTTGGTATAGGGTTCCCTCGTGCTCCACGGGGGCCACTATATTTGGGATTTTGGGCGCCTATTTCTGTGATATGTTTTTTACTGTTAAGTTTCTCATTAGAACCCTCACTTTCATTAGAGTTTCTCTTCGTTTTGCCAGATCTTTTGGTTCTCGACTGTTTCCTGGAGGAGACAGAGGAGGCAGAGGATAAAGCACAGGAAGAGGCCATGGAGGAAGAAGAAGAGGAGGGGGTGGAGGAGAGAGGTGTGTCAGAATCACCAGTAGTAGCATTTTGGAGGCGTGGTGGCGGAACAACCTCCAACACTACTGCACCTTGTCCTGCATCCTTCCCAGCTGCCAGCAGAGACACCCAATGTGCAGTGAAAGATAGGAAACGTCCTTGTCCATGCCTGCTGGACCATGAGTCAGCGGTAATATGCACCTTACCGCTGACCGCCCTGTCCAGCGAGGCCAAGACATTGCCTTCCACATGCCGGTAGAGAGCCGGAATCGCCTTCCGTGAGAAAAAGTGGCGTTTGGGAACCTGTCACTGAGGAACCGCACATCCCACAAACTCACGGAAGGGGGCAGAGTCTACCAACTGAAAAGGCAGCAGTTGAAGTGCTAGCAATTTAGCCAAGCTAGCATTCAACCGCTGGGCATGTGGATGGCTGGGAGCAAACTTCTTTCGGCGGTGCAGCAGCTGGGGCAGGGAAATTTGCCTGGTACAATCTGACGTCGGTGTACTGATAGCAGATTGCCCGCAAGTACTTGGCTGTGACACACCTAATTCTACACCTTCATTCCTCTCAGTGCAGGTTTCAGAGAGGACTGAAGTTATAGTGGGGTTGGAGATCCCAGCTGATGAGGAGCAAGGAGAGGTCCGCTTTGTTCTTTGGTGTGGGTCTATTTTGTATGCTTGTCAACGGACTGCATGGCAGGTCGACATATGTCTGGTCAAGCACGTGGTGCCCAAGCGGCTGATGTTTTGGCCACACGAGATACGCTTCAGACATATGTTGCAAATAGCCACAGTGCGATCTGCTGCACACGTCTCAAAAAAGGCCCACACCAAAGAACTTTTGGAATAACGCGCAGAGACAGCAGCGCCCTGAACATGCGGAACACTTTGGTGTGATGCAGTTGGTTGTCTGCCCTTAAGCTGGCCCCTGGAGGGCATCCTGCCTCGTTGGAGATGTGCCTCGTTGGAGATGTGCCTCCTCCTCCTCCTCTCTCCTATCAGGCACCCATGTGGAGTCAGTGACCTCATCATCCCCTCCCTCCTTATCACTGGAGCAAATCTGGCAGTATGCTGCAGCTAGGGGAACATGACTGCCAGATTGCTGTCCTTGTTGGGCACCCCCTCTCTCTGGGCTCACGTTACTGCGTTCCTCTAGCTGGGTACCATCATCGGAGCCTTCAAAACGCTGGGCATCCCCCTGGAGCATGTACCCTACACTGTGGTCAAACAGTTCAGGGGACTCCTCAGGAGGACATGGTGGGGTTAGGGAAGGAGTGACTGATGCCATTGAGCCGAAGGAAGAGGCCGCTTTGGCAGCTGCTTTGCCAGACAAAGTACCCTAAGTCTGGGTGAGAGAGGATGAGGAGGATGAGGACGGCTTGGTCATCCACTCTACCAAGTCTTCGGCATGTTGCGGCTCAACATGGCCAGCTGCCGAAAAGAAGGACAAGTGGTAACCTGTAAAGGCTTTTAAAGCATCACCTATGGATTGTATGGATTGTCGCCATTGCATGGGCATGCGCAATTTTAAAGCGGGGCATATTTGGTATCTCGCTACTCAGCATAACTTAATCGTTTATATTTTACAAAAAATTGGGTTATGTATTGTTTTTTTTGCATTGAAATTCAAAAAAGTGTATTTTGTCAGAAAAAATTGCATTTGAAAAACCGCTGTGCTAATGCAGTGTGGCATTAAAAATTTCAAAACCCACCAATTTATTCTCTAGGGCCTCTGCTTTAAAAAATGATAATACTGATAGTTACATGTGAACAAAAAGTTACCTTAATGCATTACCTGTATTAAGGTAAAAAAATCTTTCAATAGTTGTTTGCTTCCCCCTCTTCCTAAATTCTTAGGTCCTGTAGCGATCCATTGAGGAGGAAGCAGGGAATGCTATGGGGCACACCAAGAAGAGGAGGAGCAGACAGCATCTTTGGGGGGACCTCAGAAGAGGAGAGAAGGGGCTGTTCTGTACAAAAACCAGTGCACAGAGCAGGTAAGTATGAACCTTGTTTTTATTTTAGGTAAAAACAAGGGAGCCTTTGCGATCACCTTAAACTAAATCAATCACCTTTCCCATTTAGAACAATGTGTCAGTTTCTCTTGATTAGGCAGTGGCACTCACCACTAGGGATGAGCCGAACACCCCCGAGTTCGGTTCGCACCAGAACCTGCGAACGGACCGAAAGTTCGCACGAACGTTAGAACCCTATTAAATACAATGGATGCGAACGTTCGAAATCTAAAGTGCTAATTATAACGACTAATATGCATGTTATTGTCCTAAAAAGGGTTTGGGAACCCGGGTTCTGCCCCAGGGGACATATATCAATGCAAAACAAAGTTTTAAAAACGGCCGTTTTTCGGCAGCAGTCATTTTAACCACTTCAATACCATGCACTTATACACCTTCCTGCCCAAGCCAATTTTGAGCTTTCAGCGCTGTCGCAATTTGAATGACAATTGCGCGGTCATGCAACTTTGTACCCAAACAATTTGTTTTATCATTTTGTTCCCACAAATAGAGCTCTCTTTCAGTGGTATTTGATCGCCTCTGCGATTTAAATTTTTTGCATAACAAATAAAAAAGAGCGAAAATTTTGAAAAAAACTAAGTTTTTCTTTGTTTCTGTTAATTTTTTTTGTAAATAAGTACCTTTTCTACTTCAATGATGGGCACTGATAAGGCGGCACTAACGGGCACTGATAAGGCAACACTGATGGGCACCGATGAGGTGGCACCAATGAGGTGGCACAGATGAGGTGGCACTGATGATGGGCACTGATAGGCAGCACTGATGGGCACTGATATGTGGCACTGGTATGCGGCACTGATGGGCACTCATAGGCGGCACTGATGGGCACTCATAGGCGGCACTGATGGGCACTCATAGGCGGCACTGATGGATACTTATGGGTGGCACTGATAGGTGGCATGGACGGGCGCTGATAGGTGGGCACTTATGGGCACAGATGGGCACTGATAGGTGGCACTGATGGACACTGGTGACACTGGTGACTGGCATTGCTGGGCATCATACATTTTGGCTGTGCCATGATGGTGCCAGTCAGTGCCCATTTGTGGGCACTGATTGGCATATGTTTTTTATGTATTTGTGCATGTGGATGGCCATGGGGACTTACCTGGCCATCCACATGCTTGGGGCTTCCCTGGTGGCCCTGGGGGGCTTCCCTGGTGGTCCAGTGTGGGTATCCGAGGGGGGGCTGCGCTGATAAACAATCAGCGCGAACCCCCCCTGTTAGGAGAGCCGCCGATCGGCTCTTCTCTACTCGCGTCTGTCAGACGCGAGTGAGGAAGAGCCGATCAACGGCTCTTCCTGTTTACATCGTGATCAGCCGTGATTTGACACGGCTGATCACGTGATAAAAAGCCTCCGCCAGAGGCTCTTTACCGAGATCAGTGCAGCGGTGTGTCAGACTGACACACCGCTCCACCGATCGGCGCGATGCGCGCCCCCCCGGGCGCGCGGCGGCTGTTATCCTGCAGGACGTCAATAGACGTCCAGTGTGGATAACAGAACCACTTCCCAGACGTCAATCTCCTATTGACTGGGCGGGAAGTGGTTAATGATGCATAAAGTGAAAAAAATAAGTGAAATATTACTTTAAATATCGTACCTGGGGGGTGTCTAAAGTATGCCTGTGAAGTGCCACGTGTTTCCCGTGTTTAGAACTGTCCCTGCACAAAATTACATTTCTAAAGGAAAAAAAGCCGTTTAAAACTGCTTGCGGCTTTAATGTCATGTCTGGTCCCGGTAATATGGATGAAAATCTTTGAGAAAAATGTCATGGGTACCCCCCACCCCACTACCAGCCCCTTTGGGTCTTGTATGGATATTAAGGGGAACCCCGCACCCAAAATTAAAAAAAAGCCCTATATACTCTGAACAGCAGTATACAGGCGGTGCAAACAAGACGGGGAGTGTAGGTTTGTTCTTAAGTAGAATCTGTTTGTAATTTTGAACACGTACGTTGTTTAAGTGTAGCTTCAGCCAAAAAATCTATTTTTAAGCTTTTTGGAAAACATAGGGAAGGGTTATCACCCCTGTAACATTTGTTTTGCTGTCTGTGCCCCTGTTCAGAACATTTCACCTCACTTTCTGTCCCAATGACAACTGTTTTTGAAAAGTGGGGTTTTTATTGAAACAAGGATTGGTGATAAAGCATCAGTAGAGAGAGGAGACACCTTTTTCCCATATTAACCCTTACAGGAGAGAATTTCCCTTCCTAGGGGTAGATTTCCTCTCACTTCCTGTTGTCTCCTTCCATTTGCAAGTAGGAGTCGTTTGTAAGTTGGATGTTTGAAAGTAGGGGCCTGCCGTATATACGCTGCAGAAATTGGCTCCTTAGGTGTTGGTGTTGGCACAACACTGTAAGCACTCACAGTTACTCTTGGTGGGCGCTGGAATGCCCTGCTGTCAACTATTATATCAAGAATTGTAATTACATGCCCCTGTAGAACAGGGGCTGAAAAATTGGGCCTTAGCCACTGGTGCCACAACACTGCAACCCCTCACAGATACTGTATTTGGAGCACAGCAATGAGCCCTGTTGCAAAGTATTGCATCAAAAATTGTAATTACACGCCCCTGTTAAACAGGGGCTGAAAAATTGGGCCTTAGGCACTGGTGCTGGTGCCACGACACTGCAACCTCTCACAGATACTCTAGTTGGAGTGCAGGAATGAGCCCTGCTGCAAAGCATTGCATCAAAAATTTTAATTACATGCCCTTGTTAAACAGGGGCTGAAAAATTGGGCCTTAGCCACTGGTGGCGGCACCCAGAAACAAAAATGTTTTTCCAAGATATCATCATGAATCGGATCATTGAGGAGGAGGATGATGAAAGTCAGTCAACATAACAGGACAGTCACTCAGCATCAGCATCAAACTTGAAGGGATGTGACATTTGAAAATAAATTATTCTGTTATATCAGCTTCAGGTGCTTGGTAGCTGGTGGTGATCCAAGACTGGTTCATCTTTATGAAGGTCAGTCGATCAACCGAGTCGGTGGACAGGCGCACCCTGTGAGCCGTGACAAATCTTCCAGCAGCACTGAATGTGCGTTCCGAAAGAACGCTGGATACAGGACAGGCCAGTAGCTCAATTGCATACTGTGCAAGCTCTGGCCAGTGATCCATCCTCAAGACCCAGTAAGCCAGAGGATTTTCGGTGGGAAAGGTGTCCAAATCTGACCTTGCCCCTAGGTATTCCTGCACCATGTATATCAGACGCTGGCGATGGTTGCTGGAACCGATCATACCTTGGGGCTGCGGACTAAAGAATTGTCTGAACGCATCGGTCAGACGGCCACCTTCCCCACCGCTCCTTCTTTGACTGACCGAAGCCTCAGCAACTCGTTGTCCCAGACCAGGAGTTTGTAACCTCCCAGTCTCTGGGAACGCGTTGCACAGACCTTTCTGCAAGGCCTCCCAGGGTTGTCTCATCCTCTGCTCCCTCTGCGACGGTAAGATAAGGTCCGCAACCTTAGCCTTGTACCGTGGATCAAGGAGAGTGGCCAGCCAGTAATGGTCCCTCTCCTTGATCCAAAGAATACGAGGATCCTTCCGCAGACTTTTCAGGATCAGGGAGGCCATGCAGCGTAGGTTAGCTGAGGCATTCGGTCCAGAGTCCTCTGGGTCACTAAGGACGACATGATCCGCAGCCACCTCCTCCCAGCCACGTACAAGTCCACGTGTTTCTTGGGACTGTAAATCATACCTAAAAGACTGCTGCTGTTGATGCTGAGTGCCAGGCTCCACCTCCATGCTGACACAATCCTCCTCCTCCTCCTCGTCCTCTTCCTGTGGGATGGGTAGGACAGAAGGGAACACTGTCTGGGTAAAGGGGGCCTTGAGAGGCAAGGAAGTCCTCCTCTTCCTGCCTCTGTTCTGCCTCAAGTGCCCTGTCCATCTTTCCATGCAGCGTATGCTAGAGGTGCGCATCTTCACTGGCCTCACGATTCGATTTGATTACGATTATGAGGTCAACGATTCGATTCGATTCGATTCCGCGATGCATCACGATTACAGCGCAAGTGTGCATGGTTTTCATCAAAAAAATTAAAGCAGTCAGGAGAACTCCATTTTTTTAAATTCTATCTGTTCTTTTAAAAAAAAGACAACACACCCTGCATGTAGCAAAGTCTAAACAAAGCAGACAACAACTTAAATGAGCTCCATGCTCTCCTCCAAAATACTAGAGGATATGGTCAGAGACTGCAGACCTACTGCAGGAGATGGTCAGAGACTGCAGACAATAGTACAGGAGATGATCAGAGAGACTGCGGACATGCTACATGAGATGATCAGAGAGACTGCAGACAATAGTACAGGAGATGATCAGAGAGACTGCGGACATGCTACATGAGATGGTCAGAGAGACTGTGGATATGCTACAGGAGATGGTCAGAGAGACTGCGGATATGCTACATGAGATGGTCAGAGAGACTGCGGACATGCTATATGAGATGGTCAGAGAGACTGCGGACATGCTACAGGAGATGGTCAGAGAGACTGCGGACATGCTACAGGAGATGGTCAGAGAGACTGCGGACATGCTACATGAGATGGTCAGAAAGACAGCGGACATGCTACATGAGATGGTCAGAGAGACTGCGGACATGCTACATGAGATGGTCAGAAAGACTGCGGACATGCTACATGAGATGGTCAGAGAGACTGCGGATATGCTACTTGAGATGGTCAGAGAGACTGCGGACATGCTACATGAGATGGTCAGAGAGACTGCGGACATGCTACATGAGATGGTCAGAAAGACTGCGGACATGCTACATGAGATGGTCAGAGAGACTGCGGACATGCTACAGGAGATGGTCAGAGAGACTGCGGACATGCTACAGGAGATGGTCAGAGAGACTGCGGACATGATACAGAAGATGAGCAGGTAAGTATGATATCTTTTTTACTTTAAAGAAAAAATAATACCCTTTAGTATCACTTTAAGAAATCATTGAGTCTTGTGGCAGCAACTTCACAGGCAAAAATAAAAAAGTAAGAAATTGCAATCAGCAAGAAACATACTGCTTGCAGATCAGTAGATGGTTCCAGAGAGGAGAGGAAAATCACAGGAAGAGATTAGACAATAAGAGTTTGTGCAGCCCCCCAATGTTTTAGGCACACAGTGGATAGCTGCAGCAGGTGGGGGGATGTGCAACTTCTATACAACTGCACATATATATCAAAGCATGACAGGCTTATCTCTCACCTCCGGAGCACTCCCATCCCCCCTCCTCTCCTTGCAGATCCTTTCCTAAAGCCGACTCTTTGCCTCATCCCAAGGATGTTAAGACAGCTACAGCGATCCGTGCAGCATGTGTGTGTCTCAGCTCCCTGCATTGATCTGTCTGTCGGCTTGGCGCGGCGCCCACCCATCAGAGAGATGACCAGTGTGTCAGTGTCCAGAGAAGGGGGAGAGCGTGGGTGGGGGCAGCACTCTGAGGCTACAGTCAATTGAGGAGGGAACAGCACCAGGCGCAGCCAGCCGTACGGCGGCTTGTCATTCCAGTAAAGACACTGCCGTGCGGGGGGAGGAGCCGGAATGACGTCACACATAATCGATTATTGCTGAATGCCGCATCGATGCCGAATCGGGAAGGGTCTAATCGTGATGCATCGATGCGGCGATCATTTTCAACACCCCTAGCGTATGCTCCAACAGATGGACAAGAGGTACAGTGTCACTGACGCATGCACTGTCGCTGCTCACCATCCTCGTGGCCTCCTCAAATGGTGCCAGGACAGTGCATGCATCCCTGATCATGCCCCACTGGCGTGGTGAAAAAAACCTGAGCTCCCCTGACCCATAGTTGCCAACATTGCAAAAAAACCATCTGGGACACTTTTTTTGTATTGAGGCGGAGCCTTGGTATAATCAGGGGGCGGGGCATTCGTTTGTAGGCGTGTCATGCCGGAGTGAAAAATGCGTTGCGCGAAGCGCGTCGCGGCGAAAAATGGGCGTGGTTTACGCACGATAGTGGGTGTGGTTTAAATGGGCGTGGTTCAAAGGGGTGTGGCTAGAGTCCGAGGTGAGAGAAAGAGAGAGAAAGAAATAGAAAGAAAGAAGCCAGATCCTACACCACAATAGTAATGTGTAACAAAATTGGCAGATAAGGATACTCCAAAACACCTGTTGGCGCTTCAATCATCCCGGCACCATGGTTGTTACGGTGTCAGGATGATTGAAGTGCATTATTTCTATTTTTACATTGTAATATAAAATGAAATCATTCAACTCACCATAATGCCGAATCAGTGGAAGCCCTGAGCGTGTTACCTGCCACGTCGCCTGCCACCAGATGGCCTCCCCAGCAGTCCGTCCTTGCATCAGGTGCCTCCCCAGCAGTCCGTCCTTGCATCAGGTGCCTCCCCAGCAGTCCGTCCTTGCATCAGGTGCCTCCCCAGCAGTCCGTCCTTGCATCAGGTGCCTCCCCAGCAGAGCCCCCTCCACACTTGTGGACAAGGGTCCAAAAATCATGATTGTCCCGGGAAATTCGGGACTGTTGGTAACTATGCAGGCGTCCCCAGTGGAGTCCCCCCTTACATCAGGCGTCCCCAGTGGAGTCCCCCCTTACATCAAGTGTCCCCAGAGGAGTCCCTCCTTACATCAGGCGTCCCCAGCGGAGTCCCTCCTTACATCAGGCGTCCCCAGAGGAGTCCCTCCTTACCTCAGGCGTACCCAGCGGAGTCCTTCCTTACATCAGGCGTCCCCAGCGGAGTCCCCCCTTACATCAGGCGTCCCCAGTGGAGTCCCCCTTACATCAAGTGTCCCCAGCGGAGTCCCCCCTTACCTCAGGCGTCCCCAGCGGAGTCCCCCCTTACCTCAGGCGTCCCCAGCGGAGTCCCCCCTTACATCAGGCGTCCCCAGCGGAGTCCCCCCTTACCTCAGGCGTCCCCAGCGGAGTCCCCCCTTACATCAGGCTTCCCCATCGGAGTCCCCCCTTACATCAGGCGTCCCCAGCGGAGTCCCCCCTTACATCAGGCGTCCCCAGCGGAGTCCCCCCTTACCTCAGCCGTCCCCAGCGGAGTCCTCCCTTACCACAGGCGTTCCCAGCAGAGTCCCCCCTTACCACAGGCATCCCCAGCGGAGTCCCCCCTTAACCACAGGCGTCTCCTGTCTCGGCCGCCATTATTGTTTCCCCTTCCCCGAAGGGGAACAAAATAGAGGCGGAGCCGACAGTGTGGCTGAAAAAAAAAAAAAATTAAGCTGTGGCGCTGCCGACCCCCGCCCCTTTCCATTACAGACAGACCTGCAGCGGGGCGGGGCGGGGCGGGGGGGTGGCCTGCCGGCCAGCCAAAACACAGATGTAGTACAATAGAAGATAAAGCTGCTGCGGCGCCGCCCACCCCCGGGGAGGTGCGGGGTGTGGGCGGCGCCGCAGCGGCTTTATTTTCTATTGTACTACATCCGTGTTTTGGTCTTCTTGAACATGGCGGCCGGCCGAGACATTGTCTCCGCCAGCCGTGGACCTCTAGCGGCGGCGGCCTGCGGCGTCCAAATTCGGGGAAAACGGGAAAAATCGGATTGGCCGGGACATTGGCCGGGACAAAATAAATCCGGGAAAAGGGTTTGAATCCCGGGAATGTCCCGGCCAATCCGTGACTGTTGGCAACTATGCTGACCCTGTCCTGGTGCCGTAGTCGCACAGGTACTCATTGATGGCCCTCTGCTGCGTGTGCAGCCGCTGCAGCATGGCCAACGTTGAGTTCCACCTGGTGGGCATGTCACATATAAGGCGGTTCTTGGTCAGGTTCAACTCCTTTTGCAGCTCAGCCAGCCGAGCACTGGCATTATATGATCTGCGGAAATGCACACAGACTTTCCTGGCCTGCCTCAGGACATCCTGTAAGCCCGGGTACCTGCCCAAGAACCGCTGCACCACCAGGTTAAGGACGTGAGCCACACAGGGCACATGGGTCAGTTGTCCCTGTCGGAGGGCGGAGAGGAGGTTGGTGCCATTGTCGCAAACCACCATTCCTGCCTTAAGCTGGCGTGGCGTCAACCACCTCTCGGCCTGCCCCTGCAGAGCTGACAGAACCTCTGCCCCAGTGTAGCTCCTGTCCCCCAAACACACCAGCGCAGGCACGGCATGGCATCTTTTTGCCTGCGTACTTGCGTAGCCCCTTGAACGCCTACGGAGCACCGCTGGTTCCGAGGACAAAGCACAGGAAGAGGCCATGGAGGAAGAAGAAGAGGAGGGGGTGGAGGAGAGAGGTGTGTCACAACCAGTAGTAGCATTTTGGAGGAGTGGAGGCGGAACAACCTCCAACACTACTGCACCTTGTCCTGCATCCTTCCCAGCTGCCAAAAGAGTGACCCAATGGGCCGTGAAAGAAAGGTAATGTCCCTGTCCATGCCTGCTGGACCATGAGTCAGCGGTAATATGCACCTTACCGCTGACCGCCCTGTCCAGCGAGGCCAAGACATTGCCTTCCACATACCGGTAGAGAGCCGGAATCGCCTTCCGTGAGAAAAAGTGGCGTTTGGGAACCTGCCACTGAGGAACCGCACATTGCACAAACTCACGGAAGGGGGCCGAGTCTACCAACTGAAAAGGCAGCAGTTGAAGTGCAAGCAATTTAGCCAAGCTAGCATTCAACCGCTGGGCATGTGGATGGCTGGGAGTGAACTTCTTTCGACGGTCCAGCAGCTGGGGCAGGGAAATTTGCCTGCTAGAATCGGACGTCGGTGTACTGGTAGCAGAGTGCCCGCAAGTACTTGGCTGTGACACACCTAATTCTACACCATCATTCCTCTCAGTGCAGGTTTCAGAGAGGACTGAAGGTATAGTGGGGTTGGAGATCCCAGCTGATGCGGAACAAGGAGAGGTCCGCTTTGTTCTTTGGTGTGGGTCTTTAAGGTAGGCTTGCCAACGAACTGCATGGCAGGTCAACATATGTCTGGTCAAGCATGTGGTGCCCAAGCGGCTGATGTTTTGGCCACGCGAGGTACGCTTCAGACATATGTTGCAAACAGCAGCGGTGCGATCTGATGCACTCGACTCAAAAAAGGCCCACACCAAAGAACTTTTGGAATAACGGGCAGAGGCAGCGCCCTGCACAGGCGGAGCTCTGCGGTGTGATTCAATCGGTGTGCTGCCCTTACGCTGGCCCCCGGAGGGCATCCTGCCTCGTTGGAGATGTGCCTCCTCCTCATCCTTCTCCTCTCTCCTATCAGGCACCCACGTGGAGTCAGTGACCTCATCATCCCCTCCCTCCTCATCACTGGAACCAATCTGGCAGTATGCTGCAGCTGCTGGAACATGACTGCCAGATTGGTGTCCTTCTTGAGCATCCCCTCTCTCTGCTCTCACGCTACTGCCTTCCTCTAGCTGGGTATCATCTTCAGACCCTTCGAAACACTGGGCATCCTCTTGGAGCATGTACCCAACACTGTGCTCAAACAGTTCGGGGGACTCCTCAGGAGGACACGGTGGGTCTAGGGAAGGAGTGACTGATGATGACATTGAGGACGCTTTGGCAGCTGCTTTGCCAGTACCCTGAGCCTGGGTGAGAGAGGATGAGGAGGATGAGGAGGGCTTGGCCATCCACTCTACCAAGTCTTCGGCATGATGCGGCTCAACACGTCCTGCTGCCGAAAATAAGGACAAGCGTGTCCCATGGCCACGTGCTGATGACGATGCACCGCGTCCATGACCAGCACTGTTGTCTCTAGACACAGAGCCTGCTTGCCCTCTTTTATTGGCTCCTGACTGTCTGCCTCTCCTTGTTTGCATTCCAGACATTCTAAAGGCCTGCAGGGAGATGGGAAAACCAGCAATAAGGGGTAGCTTCAGGTGTATATTTTGCAAGAAGCACACTACGCCCGCTGTAAGTGCTGCAGATGCCTGCCTGTGTTACACAACAGGAAAACACAGCAATAAGGGCTAGCTTCTGGTGTATATTTTGCAAGAAGCACACTACGCCCGCTGTAAGTGCTGCAGATGCCTGTTAGTGTAACACAAAAGAAAAAAAACTATGAGCAATAAGGGCTAGCTTCTGGTGTATATTTTGCAGGAATCACACTACGCCTGCTTTAAGTGCTGCAGATGCCTGCCTGTGTTACACAACAGGAAAACACAGCAATAAGGGCTAGCTTCAGGTGTATATTTTTCAGGAATCACACTACGCCTGCTTTAAGTGCTGCAGATGCCTGCCTGTGTTACACAACAGGAAAACACAGCAATAAGGGCTAGCTTCAGGTGTATATTTTTCAGGAATCACACTATGCCTGCTTTAAGTGCTGCAGATGCCTGCCTGTCTTACACAACAGGAAAACACAGCAATAAGGCCTAGCTTCAGGTGTATATTTTTCAGGATACACACTACGCCTGCTTTAAGTGCTGCAGATGCCTGCCTGTGTTACACAACAGGAAAACACAGCAATAAGGCCTAGCTTCAGGTGTATATTTTGCAGGAATCACACTACGCCTGCTTTAAGTGCTGCAGATGCCTGCCTGTGTTAAACAACAGGAAAACACAGCAATAAGGGCTAGCTTCAGGTGTATATTTTGCAGGAATCACACTACGCCTGCTTTAAGTGCTGCAGATGCCTGCCTGTGGTTACACAACAGGAAAACACAGCAATAAGGGCTAGCTTCAGGTGTATATTTTGCAGGAATCACACTATGCCTGCTTTAAGTGCTGCAGATGCCTGCCTGTGTTACACAACAGGAAAACACAGCAATAAGGGCTAGCTTCGGGTGTATATTTTGCAGGAATCACACTACGCCTGCTTTAAGTGCTGCAAATGCCTGCCTGTGTTACACAACAGGAAAACACAGCAATAAGGGCTAGCTTCAGGTGTATATTTTTCAGGAATCACACTACGCCTGCCTTAAGTGCTGCAGATGCCTGCCTGTGTTACATAACAGGAAAACACAGCAATAAGGGCTAGCTTCAGGTATATATTTTTCAGGAATCACACTACGCCTGCTTTAAGTGCTGCAGATGCCTGCCTGTGTTACACAACAGGAAAACACAGCAATAAGGCCTAGCTTCAGGTGTATATTTTTCAGGAATCACACTACGCCTGCTTTAGGTGCTGCAGATGCCTGCCTGTGTTACACAACAGGAAAACACAGCAATAAGGCCTAGCTTCAGGTGTATATTTTTCAGGAATCACACTACGCCCGCTGTAAGTGCTGCAGATGCCTGTTAGTGTAACACAAAAGAAAAAAAACTACGAGCAAAAAGGGCTAGCTTCAGGTGTATATTTTGCAGGAATCACACTACGCCTGCTTTAAGTGCTGCAGATGCCTGCCTGTGTTACACAACAGGAAAACACAGCAATAAGGGCTAGCTTCAGGTGTATATTTTGCAGGAATCACACTACGCCTGCTTTAAGTGCTGCAGATGCCTGCCTGTGTTACACAACAGGAAAACACAGCAATAAGGGCTAGCTTCAGGTGTATATTTTTCAGGAATCACACTACGCCTGTCTTAAGTGCTGCAGATGCCTGCCTGTGTTACACAACAGGAAAACACAGCAATAAGGGCTAGCTTCAGGTGTATATTTTTCAGGAATCACACTGCGCCTGCTTTAAGTGCTGCAGATGCCTGCCTGTGTTACACAACAGGAAAACACAGCAATAAGGCCTAGCTTCAGGTGTATATTTTTCAGGAATCACACTACGCCTGCTTTAAGTGCTGCAGATGCCTGCCTGTGGTACACAACAGGAAAACACAGCAATAAGGCCTAGCTTCAGGTGTATATTTTTCAGGAATCACACTACGCCTGCTGTAAGTGCTGCAGATGCCTGTTAGTGTAACACAAAAGAAAAAAAACTACGAGCAATAAGGGCTAGCTTCAGGTGTATATTTTGCAGGAATCACACTACGCCTGCTTTAAGTGCTGCAGATGCCTGCCTGTGTTACACAACAGGAAAACACAGCAATAAGGGCTAGCTTCATGTGTATATTTTGCAGGAATCACACTACGCCTGCTTTAAGTGCTGCAGATGCCTGCCTGTGTTACACAACAGGAAAACACAGCAATAAGGGCTAGCTTCAGGTGTATATTTTGCAGGAATCACACTACGCCTGCTTTAAGTGCTGCAGATGCCTGCCTGTATTACACAACAGGAAAACACAGCAATAAGGGCTAGCTTCGGGTGTATATTTTGCAGGAATCACACTACGCCTGCTTTAAGTGCTGCAGATGCCTGCCTGTGTTACACAACAGGAAAACACAGCAATACAGGCTAGCTTCAGCTGTATATTTTGCAGGAATCACACTACGCCTGCTTTAAATGCTGCAGATGCCTGCCTGTGTTACACAACAGGAAAACACAGCAATAAGGGCTAGCTTCAGGTGTATACTGTGCAGGAGGCTTAGCAAAAATATCACTGACACTGTCCCCTGCCTATCCTTCTCTCTCCCTGCACACAAGGTTTAGCAGAATATCACTGACACTGTCCCTGCCTATCCTTCTCTCTCCCTGCACACAAGGTTTAGCAGAATATCACTGACACTGTCCCTGCCTATCCTTCTCTCTCCCTGCACACAAGGTGTAGCAGAATATCACTGACACTGTCCCTGCCTATCCTTCTCTCTCCCTGCACACAAGGTAAATGAACAAATATCACTAACACTGTCCCTGCCTATCCTTCTCTCTCCCTGAACCAGAACACACTAAACAAGGCCGCCGCGCTGGCGGCTTTTTATAGTGTGGGGCGTGTACTAAACCCCCCTGAGCTATAATTAGCCACAGGCATCCTGCCTGTGGCCAATTATTGCTCTCCTCACTGCCGGCGCTGTGATTGGCAAAGCATGCGGGGTCACAGTGCATGCTTGGTCAATCACAGCACCGGGATTGCACTGCGATGGCGCAGTGTATTGTGGGCCGTTCGCGCCACTCGAATTTGGCGCGAACGGCCCAAAACGTTCGATCTTCGTCGAACGATCGAACAGCCGATGTTTGAGTCGAACGTATGTTCGACTCGAACACCGAGCTCATCCCTACTCACCACATACACATCAAAATGTATCTTTGCCGTGCTCCCCTGCTGTTCTGTTCGCCTGGTGCCACCCTGGGAATTATTCAGTACTTCCTGGTATGGGAGGCATGTATCCATCTCCCCTTCCTTCCATATGCAGTGCAAAGCGGCTGACTGACCAATTGCCAAATGTGAGCAGTGTCACATGCGGCAGTGAGAAGGTCATGAGCCCTATAAGCTCCAACTAAAACCAGCACTGAACTTACACAGGTTTTTCTACTCTGGGTTCCAGATGGCAATAGCATTGACGGGGACCACGAGGGAGGAATCGGTGGAAGAACTGCATCAAAAGATGCCTTAAATTGGCATAATGGTGAATTCACTTTAACATATACAGTAAACCCCCGCTCTATCGCGGTTCAGTTTTCGCGGTCCCGGTATATCGCGCTATTTTAATTAGGACCTATTAATTCTGATATTGTGGTAATATTTCGCCATTTCGCGGTTATGTAGCGGTGAATCAGTACTGTACAGTACACTGTTAGCACAATGTTTTTGTGTTTTACAATGCTCTTGCTCTCTCTCTATCTTTTATGTGTTTCTGTTGCTTAAAAGTGTGTTTAAAGACCTTTAAATGCTATTAAAAAATTAACAAAACATGCCTAGGGTGTATTTAAATAGGGTCTTTCTATTTCGCAGATTTTCACTTTTCGCGGGTGGGTCCGGAACATAACCCCCGCAATGGAGGGGGGTTTACTGTACCTATTGTAGAGATCTACTGCCCTCTACTGTTAGCTGGTAATATAACAATTTTATGTATAATTATGTACAATACTTCCTGCCCCTGCTGTCTGGGCCTAGAAACCAGGAAAAAGGAAGTAAATGGTGAGAAAGACAGTCTCTGCTACATGGAGTTGCTACAGTTGTATTTTCACTCAGTTTGAAGATACAATTATGTGCCTGTTGACATTATTTGATTCCCTAACTTCCTGCAGCAAGCTGACAACCCTGCACTGAATTCTCAGACAATCCCTTCCTGAGGTATCTGTGAGGACTACAAAACTCCCCCCATAGATAGAAAGTGTGGTACCTCCAGGATTGCCAGTGCCAGATACTGTAGTTATGACTGTGTTCCAGGCTGGTTGGGTCATGGCTGGAGGGTCTCCTCATCACTGCAGGTCTTGTCTTCAAGTCTCCGACACAAAGACAGACGTTGCATCAACCTCAGGGGTCCATGAAATTGGATTTTGCTGCAACATTCATGTGGAGGTATCTCTGTTAATAACTATATATATACCTGGGTATATGTGCAGAATTCCACCAGGACTCATATCTGGTCCCTTGCTGATAATACCTGTTTGTACATTGGATGTATGTACTGTTATTAATCTTTTCTTAAATAAATCTTGTATTATTTTATACACTGGTGTGCATCAGTATACTTATGGTTAATTTTATATGCTGATTTCAGTAGCTCTTATGTTTCCAATGACTTTGTTTAGAATACTGTTTAATCTACCAAGAAGGGAATCCTCTATGTTCACAAAGAACCTGACCTGGGTGAAGACACTTTCAACTTTATTATCAAATCCACTCTTTTGCTTAGCGAAGGTTCTGGTTCTCTTATTTACCTACAGGTTTAGCACAATACCCTGTTAGGGGAAGGCTATTTGTCATAATCCCCCCAAAAAGAGGCTTACACTACAATATGCACATTTTCAGCACATACCCTTATGATAAAATGGCAGGACTGCCACCATGTGTTAACATTTTATAACTGCAATGCTGAAACAACCGTTCAGATTAACATGAATAGCCACACGTAGGCATCATAGCATAGCTGTTCAATCATTCTATTTCTTTTTCTTCATATAATATTTTAGGAACCAGGGAAGCTAAGATCCTGTGCTCATATAATGTCAAAAGGCAGCGGCTACTGATAAATTTGAAGTTCTAGCAAATTCCCTTTTCTTTTCCCCAGTGTTCCAGTGCAACCATTTTTAAAGGTCATAAAGGAAATACCTTCACTTTCATCAAAGATTTCCTTTAAAATGTGCTAATTTTATTTATTTTTTCTGAAAGACTTGCATATCCCTGGCTACTATGGCCAGCAATGCGGAAATGCTTCGGCAGTGGCACTTTTCAGGTGCATTTAAACCTTGCTTCGGCCGCTAGTGGGGGGTTAAAAGCACCTCAAAAAGCGCAGCTAAAACTACGCTAAAACTAGCGGCGCTTTACCGCTAATGCGGAACAGTGCCAGTGTGAATGGGGTCTTACATCCCATCCATGTCACAGGGACTTGCTCACCATTGACCACTTAAAAGGTTGCCACCTGCTGGAGACTTATTGATATGCTCAATACCTTTTACAGTACACGTAATGTAATTTGTCATTTTTATAGCAATTTAAACACAGTAGATTGTATACATCATACAGGTGTGCCACTTCACAGGCAGGGGCAGACCACCCCCCAAGCAGTGGCGGCTGGTGCTCCAATTTTTTTTGGAGGGGCGCAAACAAACTGAAAAATTAAACTGTTAGTAATGCAGGACTATAAATAGCCATTTATCAGGTGATTATGTATCATCACTGCTAGATAAAACTGTCCCCATCATATGCAGCCTCACTGTGCCCATCAATTGTAGCCTCACTGTTCCCATCAATTGCAGCCTCACTGTGTCAATCACATCCACATTTCAAGTAAAATAAAATAAAACCACTTAACATAAGGTATCCTCATCAGAGCTCCCTTTTACCTCAGATGTCCCAATCAGAGTCCCCCTTTACATCAGGTGTCATCATCAGAGTCCCCCTTTACATCAGATATCCCCATAAGAGTCTTCCTTTACATTAGATATCCCCATCAGAGTCCCCCTTTACATCAGGTAACCCAATCAGATTCCTCCTTTACATTAGGTGTCTCCAT
Source organism: Rana muscosa (assembly GCA_029206835.1). Classification (NCBI taxonomy): domain Eukaryota; kingdom Metazoa; phylum Chordata; class Amphibia; order Anura; family Ranidae; genus Rana; species Rana muscosa. The sequence goes on from CM055120.1 coordinate 388,463,009, forward strand.
CAGCGTCCCCCTTTACATCAGATGTCACCATCATAGTCCCCCTTCACATCAGATGTCCCCATCAGAGTCCCCTTTCACATCAGATGTCCCCATCAGAGTCCCCCTTCACATCAGATGTCCCCATCAGAGTCCCCCTTCACATCAGATGTCCCCATCAGAGTCCCCCTTTACATCAGATTTCCCCATCAGAGTTCCCCTTTACACCAGGTGTCACCACCATAGTCCCCCTTCGATGGTTTCACCTGATGTGGAGCCACCCTTTACATCATTTGTCACCATCAGAGTACCCTTCACATCAGTTGTCCCCATCAGAGTCCCCCTTCACATCAGGTGTCACCATCAGAGCCCTTCTTTACATCAGATGTCCCTCATCAGAGTCCCCCTTTACATCAGATGTCCCTCATCAGAGTCCCTCTTTACATCAGATGTCACCATCGAAGTCCCCCTTTACATCAGATGTCCCCATCAGAGTCCTCCTTTACATCAGATGTCCCCATCAGAGTTCCCCTTTACACCAGGTGTCACCACCAGAGTCCCCCTTCGATGGTGAAACCAGATGTGAAGGGGGACTCTGATGGTGTCACCTGATGTGGAGTCCCCCTTTACATCATTTGTCACCATCAGAGTACCCTTCACATCAGTTGTCCCCATCAGAGTCCCCCTTTACATCAGGTGTCCCCATCAGAGTCCCCCTTCACATCAGGTGTCACCATCAGAGCCCCTCTTTACATCAGATGTCACCATCAGAGTCCCCATTTACATCAGATGTCCCTCATCAGAGTCCCTCTTTACATCAGATGTCACCATCAAAGTCCCCCTTTACATCAGATGTCCCCATCAGGGTCCCCCTTTACATCAGATGTCACCATCAGAGCCCTCCTTCACATCAGATGAACTCATCATAGTCCCCCTTCACATCAGATGTCACCATCTGAGTCCCCCTTTACATCAGATGTCACCATCTGAGTCCCCCTTTACATCAGATGTCCCCATCAGAGTCTCTCTTTACATCATATGTCCTCATCAGAGTCCCCCTTTACATCAGATGCCACCATCAAAGTCCCCCTTTACATCAAATGTCCCCATCAGAGTCTCCCTTTACATACAATGTCACCATCAGAGTCCCCCTTCACATCACATGTCCCCATCAGAGTGCCCCTTTACATCAGATGTCCCCATCAGAGTCTCCCTTTACATCAGATGTCACCATCAAAGTCCCCCTTTCCATCAGATGTCCCCATCAGAGTCTCCCTTTACATCAGATGTCACTATCAGAACCATCAGAGTCTCCCTTCACATCAGATGTCCTCATCAGAGTCCCCCTTTACATCAGATGTCCCCCATCAGAGTCCCCCTTCACAGAAGATGTTTCCATCAGAGTCCCCTTTTACATGACATGTCCCCATCAGAGACCCCCTTTACATCACATGTCCCCATCAATGTCCCCCTTTACATCACATGTTCCCATCAGAGTCCCCATTCACATCAGATGTCCCCCCTCGTACTCACAGCTCTCACAGCAAGTCGCCTTCCATCCACCTTCGGACCGGCTGGGATGAGTCAGAAACCGAAAGTGACGGAGCAGGACCCGCCAATCACTAACCACAGCAGGGAACATTGCTATAGTGGGAATGTTGTGGGAGCAGAGCTCAGCGCCCGAGGACTTTCTAAAGGAAGCCGATAGAGCTTCTTGTTTGCAATCACGTGATTGCAAACATGAAATGCTTCCCATAGCAGCTGTGTGTCTGGCGCCCTGCACACACTTAAAGGGCCATTATTTTTTTATTTTCAGTGATTGCAGCACGTCATGTTTCCCATACACCTGTGTGTCTGGTGTCTCACACACACTTAAAGTTGCCATTATTTTTATTTTGTTTAGTACAAGTACAGGAGGTCATTTAATCAGTTGCCGACCAGCCACCGCACATATACTGCAGCAGGGTGGCTCGGCTGCGAGAATCGCCGTACCCGTACTTCCATCCTTCGCACGCACGGGTAGGGGGGCACAAGCGTTTTCCCGCTGTCCCCGCAGCGATCTGATTCGGTAGAGAACTAATCAGTCATCAGGTCCAGGCCAATGATTTCTGGCCTGGACCTGCTGATTGGTTCTGGTGAATGGCAGACTGTCCTCTGCCTGTGTAATGTAAAGCCAGAGGATGTCGTCTCCCCCTTTTCAGTTCCAGTGCGAGAGGAGAAGACATCTACTGTGAGTACACCACGCACTACACTGACACCAGTACACGTAGGTACACTTTTAACCCCTTGATGGTTGGGATTTAAACTGAAAACCCTAGTGCTACCAGGCGGCAGTGCTAACCATTTAACCACTGTGCTGTTAATGTCTACTACAGTAATTTCCAGCTTCCACAGGGATCCCATAGGTATGAAACATACAGTATGTATTTATGTTAGTCCAAGCTGTACCAATATTTTTTGTTTAATTAATTTTTATTGAGACAAAGAAATAATAAGAACAATACAGTTCAAGGTAAGATAAAATCAAGAAAAAGAAAATAAATAAAAAAGTATACAGATGGGGTGTGCGAAACATAGTGGGTTACAGAACATAAAACCGTCTAGACTCACCGACTAGTCTCATAGTAGGAATTTCCCATCAGCTAGGGGTTGTGAAAAGTGGAAATGACAGAATACTCTCCGCTATGTCGTGCACCCAACATAAAAACAGAACTTATTAGGAGGGGAAAGGCAGAAAAAGAGAGAGAAGAGAAGAAATGGGGGGGGGGGGGAGGGAGGGAGTGAAGGAAGGGAGGGGGGGGGGGTCTGCCCAGGTCAGGCATTGACAACATTTAATATTGTTGCAATCAGACATTAAACAGTACTAGACATTAGTTCAGCGTAGTCAGTCGTATACTTAAAGGCAAACCAGCAGGACCAATTTTTTTTTGCCAAATCAGTTTTACCTCTGAGAGAGAGCGTGAGGTCTTCCATATGGTATATATGGTCGACCTCCAGCAGCCTTTGGCGTAGGGTTGGGACGTTGGATTGTTTCCAATAACGTGGAATAAGCGCTTTTGCAGCATTAAGCAGGTGGGGTGTTAAAGATTTTTTGTATGCTCCCACTGATTTGCCCGTACAATGAAGCAAGACTACCCCAGGATCATCAGGGATGTCAAAACCTTGAATCACACTGGCCCAGTGTAGGATTGCCGCCCAATAGGGGCGTATCAGGGGGCAGTGCCACCATATATGAGCATGTGTTGCTCGTTCTCCACAGCCTCGCCAGCATAAAGGTGACGTGTGCGGGAAAAAGTTGTGAAGTACCACTGGGGTGTAGTGCCACCTCGTCAACAGTTTATAATTTACTTCCACCATCTTGGAGGCTATGGAGGTAGTGTGAGCTAGTAATAGAATGGAGTTTCGTTCAGCAGCTGAGAGTTCCTTGTGAAGGTCTTCCTCCCATTTACGGAGGAAGGCGGGGCCTTCCGAGGAGGCCAAGGCTTACAGGGATTGGTAAAAATAGGAGATGGGTCTTTCCACAGGTTTGTCTTCGGCAAGAACCATTTCGATGGGAGTCAAGTCCGAGATGGAACGTAGAGGTTTTGGTAGTGAACGGACGAATGCTGCAAGTTGGCGGTAGCGCCAGTGGTCCAGGGGTGTTGTAGTAGCAGGAGGTACTAACGTGTACAAGGGAGCAATACTCAAGGAGGTAGTTACATGGTGCAAAAAAGTGGCAGAGCCGAGTTCCCAAATCTGAGTATTGGGACCCGTGTTCCCTGGTGGGAAGTAGTTGTGACCCCGTAAAGGCATAAGTGGTGAGTTGTACTTCCAATCCTGCTTGAAGCATAAAGAGTCCCATGCCATTAGGGTAGAGCGAGTAAGCGGTGATGTGGTCGGGGCCAGAGTCCTATGCTTTCTGGGTATCCAGAGTTGTGAAAAGAGGTCTGTCCCACTGAGTGTTATTTCCAAAGTCACCCACAACTTAGTGGCTTTGTGATACTTCCAGTCAGAAATTCTATTCAACACAATTGCTAAGAAATACTTCTTAAGGTCTGGCAGTGCCAAACCACCTTCCCTTTTTGGTCTGGTAAGGAGGGACCTGGCAAGTCTGGGACGCCTTCTGTTCCATATATATCTGCCAATAAGAGACCTGACTAAAGTATAAAAACCTACAGGGATTTTAAAGGGGATCATTTGCAGCAAGAACAGTAACGTAGGTAGGACATTCATCTTAACAACACTGATTTTTCCCAACCAGGAATGGGCAACCGTAGACCACCTTTGCAAGTCTGATCTGATTGTGTTCAATAGGGGCAATAAGTTGGCGCGGAACAAGGAAGCCGGGTTGGTGGTGAGATAAATTCCTAGATACTTCATCTTGCGTGTCTGCCACGCAAAAGGAAAGGACCGTGTCAAATGAGACACGAGGGTACTCGGAACAGAGATATTTAGGATTTCGGATTTTGACATATTAATTTTAAAATTAGAGACGTCACTGAACGCAGAAAATGCCGACATAAGGTTAGGAAGAGATATTAAAGGTTGCCGTATGTAGAACAGGATGTCATCTGCATATGCAGCATATTTATGTTCAAGACCACCCACCGTGATCCCATGAATAGAGGGATTGTTTCTAACCCTGGAGAGAAAGGGTTCTAAGGATAGGGTAAATAATATGGGCGACAAAGGGCAGCCTTGACGGGTGCCATTGTATAACGTGAAGGGGGCGCTCAAAGTACCATTGATGCGTAATTGGGCTGTGGGGGAGTTATAGAGGGCAGAGATTTGACTTCGGAAGGATTCGCTGATGCCGAGGTGGGTCAGCGTCTCCATTAGATACTCCCAGTCCACCCTATCGAACGCCTTTTCAGCGTCTGTCGACAGCAGGAGGGTGGGCTGGGAGGATCCACGTGCGTATGACATCAGGGACAGGGTACGGAGGGAGTTATCACGAGCTTCCCTACCGGGGATGAAGCCCGTCTGGTCACACGAGATCCACTGTGGGAGGAGGGGGAGGAGCCTATTTGCAATTGCTTTGGCATACAGTTTGGCGTCAATGTTTAGCAGGGAGATGGGGCGATAGCTCCCGCAAACACTGGGGTCCTTTCCAGGTTTGGGTATCACCGTAATGTGGGCATGAAGGGTCTCAGACCGGAAGGAACCACCATCAGGTATAGCATTGGCATAGCATGTCAGGTGCGGTAGTAGAACCTCAGCGAAGGAACGATAATAGGCTACCGTAAAGCCATCTGGGCCCGGCGCCTTACCATTGGCCATGGCCTTCAAGGCGATGCTTAACTCTGAGGTGGTGAACTCACCATCTAAAGTCGCGAGCGTCTCTGGGGGTAAGGCTGGTAAATTGGCTTGGGATAGGTAGTCTCTAATATGCTGTAACCTAGTGTCGCGATCAGCTATGGAGTGTTGAACATGATAAAGGTGTTGATAGAATGCCCGGAACTCTTTAGCTATGGCAGGGGTATCATGTACCAATTCAGAAGATGCTGTCTTAATCTTGGCTATAAAGGAAGCACTTTTCTTTTGCTGTAATGAGTGAGCCAAAAGCCGGCCCGGCTTGTTGCCCCATTCATGGAAGCGTTGGGATAGAAGACGGGCTTGTCGCTTCTGTTCAACATGAAGGAGTGCTTTCAGTTCCTCCCTTTTCAGGGTCAGGGTATGAAAGACCTCTTGGGATTGCCTAGCCTTATGCTGTTGCTCAAGTTCCTGAATCTCCCTTACCAGTACTGACTGCTGGTGTGTTCGCTCTCGCTTTTTCCTAGATCCAAGTTCAATAAGTTTACCCCTGATATGGGCTTTATGCGCTTCCCAGAGCACACCCGGGGAAAGGTCGGGGCTCGTGTTGTCTGTAAAATAATGGGACAATTCTTCTCCCAGCATTTTCTTGTCTATGTCATCATTCAAGAGGTCATCGTTAAGCTTCCAGTTGGTTACCCTAGGGGGCATTGAAGGGATCTTAAGCGTAAGTAGGATCGGGGAATGGTCAGAGATGGGGGAGGTGCCAATGTCGGTGTCGACCGCTAGGGTGAGATGGTGGTGGTCAATAAAGAAGTAATCGATCCTAGAGTAGGATTGGTGGGTGTGGGAGTAATGAGTATAATCCTTTGCCCGCGGGTGCACAATTCTCCAGATATCAATCAGCTGTAACTCATGCAGCTGCTTGCGTATGTAGGATAAGCGTGTATGGGAGATACAGGATCGCCCCAGTGAGGTGTCCACGAGGGGTTCCATCGGGAAATTGAAATCACCCGCAAGGAGTATGCACCCATGGGCAAAGGCTCTCAGTTTCCCGAGGGTGGATGCTACAAATCCTATCTGGTTCCTATTAGGAGCGTACAGGTTGGCTAGAGTGCAGGGCATATTACCTAGCGTACCTTTTATGAACAGAAAGCGTCCCAGAGGGTCAGACAACATAGATTCCAATGTAAATGTGGAGCCTCTGCGGAAGCCAATGGCCACCCCTTTAGCCCCATTCACATCAGATAGGCTATAGTATCAAGTAGGGAAACGCGGGGAAGATAATTTTACTGACGTAGTGTGGGTAAGGTGAGTCTCTTGCAGGAAAACAATGTCTCCCCGCAGGCGGCCCAGCTCCCTGTACAAATTGTGTCTCTTACCCGGGGTATGTAAGCCCCTCACATTAAAAGAAATCAAATTTACCCTAGCCATGACAGTCAGGAGGGGGGAGACGCAGATCATAGGATCCATTGGAGGCAGACCTGAGGCGGGAGACAAGAGAGGGGAGGGTGGGGAGGGAGGAAGGGGAGAGTGAGAGAAAAGAGAGCAGAAACGAGAGAAAGAAGAGAAAACATACAGTATCAAACAACAATACATACACAGACCACATTAGGGGGTGGTCAGCAAAGGCACGCAGAGTACTGCAGTGCGAGGGAGGGGTACACGAGAGTCCCAGCGCCCGCATACCGAGAGCCCAAAAGCGGGCAAGGGCACACGAGCACAGGGTCCCCCGGCGCCCCACAGTACGGGGGCGGAAGGTCGTGGGCATCCGATCACGCACACCAAAGTTGGTGCAGGTGACATCCCGATGCTCCGACGCTGTCACAATAGTAACATGAGTATACATTTATATGGTAGCACTGAACTTGAAACCAAAAAACCCTAAAACCTGAAAAACTGGGGCCCATAGTTCTGAGCCGTGGAGTGGGTATCGTAGAATAGTGCCATTTGGCAAGAGTCAAGTATTTAGTAAAGTATGCAAAATAAGGCACGACGTGCAAACTGTGGGGTTGCAAAAAAAAAAAGAACACAACAAGGGGGCAGAACATCAGATTCGCAGAAAGGAGGTACCATTATCCGTGGGCCCAGGTGATGAAAAAATAAAAGAGAAAGAAAATGCCGCACGGCTGCGGCTCGTCAGGCAGGGTGTTTTACCCCAGTTGAGGAGATGCTCCCGCGGTAGGAGAGTGACGTCTTCGGTCCACCTTGTGCCAACCTGGTTCTGAAGTGCCCGGGACAGGCGGGATGGCGTCTTGCCATCTGGGAAGCTCTGGAGGGGAGATGCCGACATCCATGCAGAACTTTTCTAGGTCTTCTGGGAATCGGAGGATCGCAGTTTTGCCATCCCTTCTAGCGATTAGGGCCGCTGGAAAGCCCCAGCGATAATTAATGGAGGCCGCTCTCAACTTCTCCGTGAGGGGCCGCAGGGCCCTGCGGCGGTCCAAGGTTTCTCTGGCTAGATCAGGGAAGAGGGTTATCACTGCGCCATCAAAATCGAGCGAGGCGGACTCTCGGGCCTTCTTCATAATGCGCTCTTTTTCCTCATAATAATGGACTCGGCAAATCACATCTCGGGGGGTGTCCGAGGAAAGGTTGCGTGGACGCAGGGCCCTGTGGACCCGGTCTATTTTAAGGGGATTATCCACCGCAAGGCCTAACAGGCCGTTAAAAATACCCCGTATGGATGGGAGAAGGTCTTCATCCCCCGTTGCCTCTGGCAGGCCTCTGAGGTGGATGTTATTCCTCCTATTGCGGTTCTCCTGGTCCTCGATTTTATACATGGCCATCCTATGGGCAATGGAGAGACCACGAGTAGTGGCCTGCAGGGATCTGATGGCGGTCGCGTGGCGATCTAGGCGCTGTTCGGTCTCCTCTACTCGTTCTAAGACCTGCGAGAGGTCCGAGCGCACAGCCGATAGTTCTTTTTTAATGGCTCGTTCCAAGCCTAGTAGCATGGAGGCTAACTCCGATTTAGTCGGGAGGTCACTCACCAGGGATGCGACCTCTGGGTGTCTGGATGTGCCGCTCTCTCCTCCCGATCCGACGGACGAGGCCGGGGAATGATGGCGGAGTGCTGGTTTGAGGCGGGAGGCGGAGCTAACGCCACGCGGAGAGTGGCCCAGGCCATCCGAGTCCGCTGTTTCGTCTGGATCTACGGCCAAGAAACGTTTGATGGAGCCCGAAGAGGTGCCCCTGGTGGATAGGGGTTTGCCCGTCCTCTTGCCCATGGTGTTCAGGGTAGAAGGCAGTGCCTTAATGATAATAAAAGTGCTACAGATTAGGTCCTCACCGCAGCATGTCCAGACCACGCCCCCCCAAGCTGTACCAATATAACTACAGTTTGTAAAGATTGTCAAACCTAAACTTCAGCTTTAAGCATTACTAAAATCTCTTCTCCCCACCACACGGAATTCCTAAAACGTATTTTTGCTTTTGTACATTTTCATCAGGGCAGCGCCCAGTCCCCCAAGCCCTTTTCCCAGGAAATTCCTTTGTCTATACCAGACCCTTATCCTAGATGAGTTTCTATAGATATTAATGGGGGACCCCCACACACACAAAGAAAAAGAAACCCAATAGCCTTCAGGTCTAGACTTCAGGTCAGTCTCTGGACATATACTATGACCAAGGGGCCTTACTAGGACTTCTTTGATGTTATTTTTCTATAAATAACTGTTTTATGATCATGCTCATTATGATTGGGAGGGCAATCTTTATCATCTTAGGGTGGGACTGGTGTCTCCTTGGCATATACAAAACTGATTCTCCAACTTGTTAAGGAATTACCTTCCTGGTAAGTGTGCTGGGAAATCTTATGTTTGTTTGTGATGTGCATTGTCCTTCCATGTGCACCTTGCTGCAAAGGCCAGTTATAGGTTGGAGTGGTTGCCACTTTTTTGTACAGTATGAATTGGGTGCAGGGACATTGTACTCTTGCTGGGTGTCACGTGTGTCCTTCTGCCTTTAAGGAGGTGTGGGCTCCCTCCAGGCATACCTGCCCTTAATCTATTAATTTGTATATGTGCTCCTACTATGGAGGCTCTGGAAATTTAGAGTTAGGACCGCAGTATATATATATATACAGAGGTCCCTTGGAGTGGGCACTGGGGCTTACGCATATATTGGCAAATGTGTGCAAACCAAACCTTCTGTTTTTAACATAAACTGTTAGACAGGGCCAATTTCATTGTTTTGCAGGCTGGCTGGTAAGTGTTTGTAAGGAATTACGTTTCCTATATACTAACCACTTGTCGTCTGCCCACTGTATATATACGTCGGCAATTTAAAGGTGGATATCTCGGTAACGGCAGCAGCTGCTGCCACAACCGAGGTATACATCTTTCAGCGGGCGGTCCAGTTTACGATAATGGTGGTCTCTGCGGCGGATTTGCCGTGAGATCACAGTTATCGGCGGCGGGAGAGGACCCCCCCTCCCACCGCTGTCCCGCGCCCTCCGCTGCTTTCCGGAGGACCCGTCGGTAGCAGCGGAGGCCATCGGGTCCTTCTCCTTCCTGGGTATGGATACGAGTGAGGGCAAGATGGTCCCCATCCGTCTCCATACCATAGGATCTCAGATCTCATATTTAAGAGGACCTGTCATGCTTTTTTCTATTACAAGGGATGTTTACATTCCTTGTAATAGGAATAAAAGTGACCCAATTTTTTTTTTTAATCAATAAAATAAAGTAAAATAAATAAGAAAAAATAAATAAATTTTTAAAGCGCCCCGTCCCGACGAGCTCACGCACAGAAGCATACGTGAGCAGCGCCTGCATATGAAAACGGTGTTCAAACCACACATGTGAGGTATCGCCACGATAGTTAGAGCGAGAGCAATAATTCTAGCCCTAGACCTCCTCTATAACTCAAAACATGCAACCTGTAGAATTTTTTTTCTTAGTTTTTTTTTTTTCAACAAAATTTTTATTGAATTTTTTTTTTTTCCACATTAACAGAATTATGATAAGAGGGTTAGAAACAGTAGGTGTTGTGTAAAGTAATGGGGCTGCAAGGGAGATGTGAGGGTAAACCAGTCCAGGTCATCCCAATACCTGTTCACCCCAATAGGGATCTAATTGTGAGCGGGAGGGAAACCTTAGTAATTCCTTATAGTTTCAGACAGATGTGGTGATGTGGTTCACCAAAAGTTATTTAGTGTTTATCCCCTGTCTAGTAGGATTTCTCTCCAGTGTATGTAACGGTTGGAAACTCCTGCCTGGCCATCCAGCATGTTTCACCATGTAGGAGTAGTAATAGGGTACGTAATGTTGAACTTCTACATAGACAGGATGCAAAATCTATCAGTCACCTAAAGTTTGGGTAGAGGGGAGAAAGGGAGGGGGGATAGGAGTGACTGAGTTCTCATGCGTCTTGGTTGACCACTACTTGGTTTTCCCCAGTTGGGGGTATCGGGGTGATTTGGGGGATGTTAGCCACCGTGGAGTCTCTATAATGTATCCAGCAAGCCCAGGTGGTTTAGCATTTAGTGTGATTGTCTTTAGCTTGGTGAATGAGCCTTTCCATTTCTGCCGTTCAGGCAACTCGGCAAAGCCATTCAGCAATAGTGGGGGGGTCAATACTTCTCCAATGCACAGGTACGCATTTGGTAGCAGCATTAATGAGGTATAGAGTGAGGAATTTACGGTATGTAGACGTGTGGTGGAGTAGATATTGAGCCGGGGTGAAGTCTGGGGTGTAGGAAGTGATTCGAACAATTAGGTCATGCACCTCTCTCCAGAACGGTTGTATTAGTGGGCACTCCCACCATATATGGATGAGAGAGCCTAAAGCGGAGTCGCATCGCCAGCATAGCAGGGGGACACTCAGGAAGAATTTATGAATCTTATTGGGTGTTCGGTATCATCTAAAATACAGTTTTTATCTATTCTCTTGCGTGGAAATGTTGATGGATCCCTTATGCATGTGCTCATGTATGCGTTCCCAGTCGTCAACTCTGCCGATAATTTTGTTTCCAAAAGCCAGTTTGTCTTAATGTTGGGGGCGGTTTCTGAGAGTAAAAGAGCATATATTGCTGAGATCAAATGGCTCTGGGGTTCCATGTTGTTACAAATGTGTTCAAAGGGAGTAAGGTCCCTGTATCATTGAAAGAGTGGTTGGGTACTATGGAAAAAAATGTCGGATTTGGAGAAATTTGAAGAAGGGTTTGTTGAGTTCTGAAAATTTGGAGGCCATGGCCGAGTGTGAGAGGAGTACTTCATCATTGAAGAACTGATGTGCTCTGACCGGTGGGTCAATGGGATAGACAGTTAGGTCATTAGCAAGAAGGCCTGGCGGGAAGTAAGGATTGTGGGATATTGGTGTCATGGGCCCAGGAAAAGTGGTCAGGTCGAGAGTATTGCAAGATGCTCTAAAATTAAGCAACGTAGGACCTATTAGTGGGTGGGTGGCAGGGCTGTCTTAATGAGGGGGCACACCTGGGCACTGCCCAGGGGCCCCAGCTGCATGGGGGCCCCTGCACTTTCCCCAAAGAGTCCTTGAGTCCACGCTTCCCCCGAAATTGGTGGCCCCATGTTGGCACTGAGAGTGATGGATACACAGTAGAGGCAGGCTGGTAGTGGTGCGCCGTGCAGAACGATACCTATTATTTCACAGCCAGCAGGGAGGGGAAGGGCCGGAGTGCCAGTGATGCTCTGACCCCGCCCCATGCAGCTTGAATGCTCGGGCCTGAAGGCTGCGGGGTAGGAGTTGGAGTGGGAGCTGCTGAGTTGGCAGCACTGAGAGCCCACCTGCGGAAGTAGCATTGTGGATGGTGTCATGGTGAGCCCAGCTGTCCAGCACTGTTTTCACCGAAAGGCTTGGAATGCCCTTAGGGATGCTCCCTCTTCCGCCCTCCTTCTGCCTTCTTGATTGGTATAGGTAAGTCCAGTGCTGGAGGTGGGCACAGAGCCAAAAGTTTACATGAACTGTATCTCCACTGGAAAAGGGGGTACTACATGGATGGAATAATGGTGCTGGGAGATATCATGGGTGTATGGGGGAAACAATGCTGGGGGGGGGAATCTGGGGTGTATAGGGGGTAGAAATGCTTGGGGTAGCTATAGTGCTACAGGTATCAGGGATGTGTAGGGAGTATTAGGGATGTAGTGGGGTCACAATACAAGGGGTATCTTATGGTATGTGGTTACAGTACTGGGGCATAATATTTAGGGTGTAGAGGGGGTCAGAGTGTTGGGGGGATATCTGGGGTGTAGAGGAGTCAGATTGCTGGGGGGATATCTGGGGTGTAAAGGGATCAGAGTGCTGGGGGGATATCTAGGGCGTAGAGGGGCCAGAGCATTACTTTGCCCAGGGGCAGGGCCGGATTCCAGACAAGACCACCGAGGCCAGGCCTCGGGGTGGCAGTGGGTGCAGGGGCGGCGCCGCGGCAACAGGGGGGTGAAAAAATCCTGTCGTCCCGGTGTCCTGCTGAAAAAGATCCCCCGGCGGATAATGACCCCCCTGTACTGCGCAGGCGCAGCGCTTGCGCAGTACGAAATACAATGGAGCCTCCGAAAATAGCCGAAGATGAATAACTGTGAGTCAGCTGTTACAGGGCGCCTGCGCAATGACCACGATGCAGCGGCACACTCCCGATGCTCGTGCAGAGCAAGGGGCGGGTGTATTAATGTTTTCTCGTGCAAGGGGCGGGTTTATTACTGTTATATCGTGCAAGTGGTGGATGGCTACAGAAGAGGGCAAATTTTAAAATGATGGACAGAGATGATTTAAAATGTGATTTAAAATTTAAAATGATTTAAAATTTAAGATTTAAAATGTGCCCTCTTCTGTAGCCATCCGCCCCTTACACGAGATAACAGTAATACACCCGCCCCTTGCTCTGCACGAGCATCGGGAGCGTGCCGCTGCATCTGGCACAAAGGGAGGGGGGACGGCATTAAATGACCTGGCCTTGGGGCGGCAAAGGGAGTAAATCCGGGCCTGCCCAGGAACCCATGATGCCATTAAGACGGCCCTGGTGGGTGGAACATTCTTTAGGGACCGATCATTGATTGATCCAGGGAAGATAAGATATTGGTACCTGCGCAAAGGCGTCCTCCACCTGTATCCAGTCTTTGTTATTTTTGTGGACATGCCAATCTACGATTCTTGTGAGTTGGCAAGCTCTATAGTATGTGCGTAGATCCGGAAACCCTATTCCCCCTTCCTGCTTAGGAAGTATCAGCTTATCCCAGCTCAGCCTTGGAGGGCGTGTGGACCATAGAAGTTTTCTGCACATTCTTTTAAATTAAGTAAAGAAAGAAGGGGGAAGTTTTATTGGGATTGCTTGCAGCAGGTATAGTAATCTGGGGAGAACGTTCATCTTTAAGATTGCCGCTCTGCCGAACCATGAAAAGGGGCCTTTGTTCCAATTGTTTAAGTCTCCCTGTATTTTCTGAAGCGTGGGCAGGAAGTTATTGGCATAGAGTTCAGTCAATTTGGTGGGGAGTTTAATGCCCAAGTAGGTTATGTCATTTGGCTCCCAACTAAAGGGGAAGTTGTTTCGGCAAAGAGAGACCGTCGTCGTCGGGAGCGTTATGTTAAGAGCTTTAGATTTGTCGAAATTAATCTGCAAATTTAATAGCTTTTTAAATAAATGGTGGTTATGTGATCTGAAAGGAACAGTAGGATGTCGTCTGCGTAAGCAGCTATCTTGTATTGTTTGTGTTGAATATCAACTCCTTTTATATCTGGATTCTCTCTCAGTCTACGGAGGAAGGGTTCCTAGGTAAGAACAAAAATGAGGGGTGAGAGGGGACAACCCTGGCATGTGCCATTGGCAATGAAGAAGGCGTTCGACAGTCGGCCGTTGACTCTGATCCTGGCTGTAGGGGACGAATATAGAGCCATAATCATTTATAGAAGATGTGTGGGAAGTCCTAGTGCTTGTAGTGCAGCAAACATATAGTCCCAGGCCACCCTTTCGAACTGTAGAATTTTTTAAACGTCGCCTATGGAGATTTTTAAGGGTAAAAGTTTGACGCCATTCCACGAGCGGGCGCCATTTTGAAGCGTGACATGTTGGGTATCAATTTACTCGGCGTAACATTATCTTTCACAATATAAAAAAAAATGGGCTAACTTTACTGTTGTCTTATTTTTTAATTCAAAAAAGTGCGCTTGTACGACCGCTGCGCAAATACGGTGTGACAAAAAGTATTGCAATGACCGCCATTTTATTCTCTAGGGTGTTATAAAAAAAATGTATAACGTTTGGGGGTTCTAAGTAATTTTCTAGCAAAAAAACTTGTTTTTAACTTGTAAACACTGAGTCTGATAAGCAGGCTCGGCCCTTAAGTGGATATTCTATACATCAGTTTTTTTGGAACCAATTTTATTATATGTAGCTGTCTCTAAAAGATATTATTGTGTGAGACATCAGTAAATGGCTACTTGCAAGTAAAATAAAAAGTTTAGGTTTGTTAGTGTAGCGCAACCCATGTAGGAGCAGCTGGTAAACTGGGATCCCCCACCCTGCACAGCCAGGCACACCAAATCCTCACAGGCACACTTGAGTCAGAAAACAGTCCAGTGCTTTATTTTATATTTTATTGAGGGGATAAAACTTGAATAGAGAATAGGGGTATTATGGGATGCCCACTTGACCTTAGATAATTCTTCAGGGACAACTTTCCTATATACAGTCTACAGTATATACATTCCTCTGCTTCCTCCAGCACACTTGCTTGCAGAACTTCACTGGCACACTTGACAAAAATTGATCTTGACACCGCACTCAGTCAGATCTAGTAGCAACAGCCTGTTAAAGTTAGGGACCCAAGGCCCCTTTGAATGTGTAGCAAAGTCAGTGTTCAGTTTACATTCCTGTGGCTACTGATCCCAGCACCAGCACTGCAGGCACTACCAGCCTGCCTGGCTGAAGATGCCCCTTTCATGAGCCCTCCTGGCTACTCTCCTCAGTCCTCCCAGACTAACACCACAGTCCTCCCAGACTGCACACTTACCAGCCCACGCGGCTGTCTTCTCCTGGAGAAGTCTTTGAAATGCTGACTCTCTCCCGCTGTCCTCACACTTGCTCCTGTGCATCCAGGACAGGATTCCTCCATGTGTTGTAAAGGATCCCTCCAGCACCCATGCCCCAGGCCCAAGGTCACCCCCCCAGACTAGGGGGCACCGTCAAGAGCCACTTACAGCCTCCTCAGCACTCCCTCTCCATCTTCCACTCGACTGCCCCTCCTGGCATGACTTAAGAGAATTTAGGAGGTGCCCACCCCCTGCCAGCCCACTTGCTAGGGAATGGATTGGCTGGGCTCACCCTCAATACTCCAAGCAGCTCCTCCCAGACTCCACCCTCTACTTCTGGAAGCGTCTCCAAGATTCCAGAAAGCAGGGGGAGTTACTAGAGGTGCTGCTTGATGAGTCATCCAGCCTCCCTGAGTCACTTCTCCCTGAGCCAGATTGAATCCAAGCTTGGCTGCCAGGCAAGCCAAACTTACCTACTCTACAGCTTACACAAAACTATCTACTCTTAGCACTCTAAGACAGCAGGTGCTACAATAGCATAACAGCCAGGGAACTAGCATTTTCAGAAGGTGGTCAGCATTGGCAGTGATCGTACTCTTTAAGAAAGAAATACAAAACCATAAACCTTTTGCACAGTTACTAATGATTGTCTATTTAATTGTATCCAATAAACAGCTAAGTAACACTGAATATTAACATTGTGTTTGTAAAAATAAGCGCATCTGTGTAAGGCTGTAGTGGCCCTCTTGAGTTCAGGATCCCAGGCTGAAACAAAGGCAAGCTGACTTTGTCTCTGATGTATCTGCGAGCAGCTGCCGACAAGTTGCACAAGAGTCGCCTGCTCACAGCGAGGATCCTGGAAAAGCAGGAAGACCACACAGATACACGTGCACGTGATCATCAAACAAAGCCAGCTGGTAAGTGTTGCTGGTGGTTGCTATGAGGTCCAGAAGAAGGAGGCCACTCCCTCTGAAACGCGTAGTCATTGCAACCACCAGCATCACTTACCAGCTGGCTTTGTTTGAGGATCACGTCCATGTGTATCCGTGAGGAGTCTTCCTGCCTTTCCAGGATCCTCGCTGTGAGCGGGCGGCTCTCGTGCAGCTTGCTGGTGGCTGTGAGCAAATACGTCAGAGACTGTAAGCTTGCCTTGGATCCAGCCTGGAATCCTGAACTCAGGAGAGCCACTACAGCCTTACACAGACGCGCTTTTTTTTACCAACACAATGTGAGTGTTCAGTGTTACTTTGTCTATTTAACCACTTAAGGACCGGAAGAATTTGCCCCCTCCCTGACCAGGCCATTTTTTGCAAAACGGCACTGCGTCGCTTTAACTGACAATTGCCCGGTCATGCAATGCTGTACCCAAGCAAAATTTATGTCCTTTTTTTTCCACAAATAGAGCTTTCTTTTGGTGGTAATTGATCACCTCTGTGGTTTTTAATTTTTGCGCTATGAACAAAAAAAAAAAAAATTATTTTAAATAAAATACAATATTTTTTACTTGTTGCTATAATAAATATCCCAAAACAAAACCAAAAAAAATGTCATCAGTTTAGGCCAATATGTATTCTTCTACATGTAGCACTTACCCCCATTTAAGGGACCGGCTGGTTTTGTTTTGGGTCTGCAGCAATTGCCTCTCCGGATTGGATCCTTTAGCTCCGTTGTCTAGGCAAACAAAAATCTCCAGGAATAAGGCCAATGTCCACACATGAGTAAAACCTAATCAACAAGGCTTTATTCTTTTGTTCTCTTTGAGTCAACTTGAAGAGAGAGAGCAGAAAGTTGTAAGAAGTAGGGGAAGGTTCAGGCACGCAACACTTAAAGTCCAGTATCTATACTCATCGCCACTCAAGCCTGAGTGGGTATTGCTTACCCGGATAGTCCCTATGAGAGCGGTCCTAGCAGCCGGGATGGAGAACGTATATCAGAGACGATGAATCCCTCTTTAGGCGAGTTCCAGGCCTCTTCCCCGAGACAGCAGTCCGTCGCTAATTTCCTGGGACTGATCCTCCCCTGGACTCCTTTCCTCAAGATGGGCCCCCTACAAGCGGGCAGCCTGGGATCCTACCTCTGAAGCCTATGCCCCTATCAGCGGAGCTGGGCCCACGATGCAGCAACAGGGCCTCGGGCTGAAGGTGCCCGAGGCCTAAACACACTCGCGCACCTGGTGCCATGCTGGCCACGAAGCACACTCACTGGACCAGAGGTCCCCCTTGCGCCTTGGGGTCCCCCTGGAATCGCCCCACGCCAAATGGCGTCTGCCCCTTTTGTACCCTCTCCCAGCATGCACAGTGGGTAGACCACGCCCACTGCACGGCTGCCCAAGGTGCTGTGATACCCCCCCGTAGTTTAACCTATGCCGGCGGTGACAGTGCCACCTACAGGCAACGGAGAACACTACTGCCAGGCAGTATCACACCCAGAGCAGAGCAATATTAAATCATTGATTGGTCTGAACCCAACTACCCCTAAATTTCCGCATAGCGCCCCCAAATATGGGTGGGGGCGATACATACATATTTTTGGTAAAAAAATATTGATTGGTTTGTGCAAAAGTTATAGCGTCTACAAAATAGGGGATAGATTTATGGCATTTTTATTATTTATTTATTTTTTACTAGTAATGGCAATGATCAGCGATTTTTAGCGGGACTGTGACATTACGGCGGACAGATTTGACACTTTTTTGGGACCACTGACATTTATACGGCGATCAGTGCTAAAAATAGCCACTGATTACTGTATAAATGTCACTGGCAAAGAAGGGGTTTACACTAGGGGGCAATCAAGGGGTTAAGTGTTCCCTAGGGAGGTGTTTCTAACTGTGGGGGCAGTGTAGTGATTGGAAGAGGAGAGAGATCGCTGTTCCTGATTACAGATCCCCATTCTGTCTCTGTGGATCGATCGCGGGTGGCCGGCGGACATTGGGGCCGCCGGCCACGCCCATCAGCTCTGCCGGCGTCGTGCCGTGGGCACGCCCTGTTCCTCTTAAAGCGGCCGACGTACGATGACGGCGGTCTGTGCAGGGGAGCCAACCTGCAGCACTACAACTGATCCAGAAGTAGTTAATTTTATCTAATAAATGGTGTTGCACTAGGGGCCAGTGCGCTCTCTTTTATCTTTATCTTTGCAGCTATTAAGCCTCGTACACACGATCGGATATCCTATGGATTCTAATCCGATGGTTTTGTCCATCGGAAATCCAATGAAGCTGACTTCCATTAGTCTTGCCTACACACCATCAGTCAAAAAAACGACCGTTCCAAACGCGGTGACGTAAAACACTCCGATGAGCCGAGAAAAATGAAGTTCAATGCTTCTGAGCATGCGTCGACTTGATTCTGAGCATGCGTGGGTTTTTTATCCGATGGACTTGCCCATAGACGATCGGAGTTTTCGATCGGTTTTTTATCCATCGGAAAAATTAAAAACATGTTCTATTTTTTAAAACCGATGGAAAAAAGACAGATGGGTCCCATACACGATCGGTTTGTCTGATGAAAACAATCCATCGGACGGTTTTCATCGGTAAAACCGATCGTGTGTACAGGGCTTTAGTCTTCCATCTAGTGGATGGAGCAGCACGGCAAACAAACACACACCATATTGGTTTAACCCCTTCCTTTGACATATCAAGACGCTGATTGTCTTTTTATCATTGAGGATTTATATTCTCGAAACTATTTTTGTGAAACTATTTCATGATTTTATCATTCATCCTGTAATTTTTATAATTGCTCTCTTTGACTCTTTGGACTTTAGCGCTGTGGTGTTATATTTTTTGTTTGCGAATGATAGCTGAAATACCTTACTGCCATCCAGATTGCTGGGTGTTGCTACTGGATGTTGTAACGATAACCTCTCTTACATAAATATTACAGTGTGTAAATACTAGGCAATATTTACAGACCTCAATTCCCGCAACATAAAAGTTTCCCCAGTTACCGCTAATATCATACAACAGGAATAGTCTGTAAGAGTATAAAATATATCTTTCAGCCACAAAATGCCTCACTTCATTGGAAACTAGTAGAAGCCGGTTTGAGCTAAGCACTACTGGTCACGCCTGGGTATAATGAGTGGCTTTAAAAGGAGAAGTTCATACAAAGTTTTGGACCAAGTATAAATCAGGAACTATCCATTCATATGCTGGTGAAATAGTTATTTCATAATACCCATGTGACACTTTTCATGAAATAAGACAGCTCTGTAAATAAAAAGCTCTTACAGGATATACCGAAAAAGCAGATTGTAGATATTAATTTAATGTTGGGATTCCTCAAAAAGCGTATTCATTCTCCTTTCACTCTGCCCCCTACCCATATCCTGAAACCCCAACTATAAAGATTTTATTCACCCTCCTCCTGCTAAGCTTGCAACCGTCCTGCTCTAACATTTTAAAGACTCTATTCACCCTCCTCTTATGTTTATTCCAACTCTCGAACAACCTTATACTGTACAACAAACAATCATTGGGTCTAGGGTAAGTATCCAATGAGAGAGATCTGAATCCGAGACAATTGACCCTGGTATCATATTAATAGCCGTGCCCAATAAGCCATTTCACCTTCGGCTGAAAGACCTCGAAGAGAAAAAACAACGGGGGGCAAAAAGGTAGGCATCTATAGTTTTTTCCCTTTTCTTGATAAAATTAGATGGCTACAAAAGGTTTTGGGTTTAAAGGCTAAGTTCACCTTTTAAAAAATAATAATCCAAGCACAATTTTCTGCATGAAAAAAATAAATGTGCATTTAATTTTTTTACAGGAGCCTGCACTGTATTGCATCCACGATCAGTGGATCGCAGGTGCAATGCCAAGTTCCTGTAGACTCTTTCTCTGACTCTCTGCCCATACCAAGGTACCAGCTTTCAGTTGTAGAGTTGGAGGAACTGGAATACAACTGTGGTGACTGGTGATTAGCACACTGGTGTTTTTATCGAGAACTACCCAGATAGCAAGCAATTGAGCTGCAAATTTGAAAATGACTTGCTAAGCTATTGCTAGACTTGCCAGGCTTTACAAGTTTGTTACACAATTGCAGCAAGTCTATATTGCATGACTCCAGATCAACTTTCTTTGCTAACATTCTGCAAGTCTGCTGCAAGTTTTGATTCAGTTATGTTGTACAATAGTCATCCCACCACAGGGGTCACTGTGGCTGAATTTGGAAAAGTGTCAACTAGAACTTGTGCTTCAAGTGCTCTGCAAGTGTACAGCTTGCCAGTCAAAATGGGCAGCATGTTAACAAGACTTACAATTCAACACTGCCATAAATTTGCAGCAAGTTATCCTTGCGATCTGAGTACAAGTTTGTCTGCTGCGGTGGAGAATGGGACTTGTAGTTCATTCATTCATTCACAGATCTTTGTGAATGAATTAAGCCTCATGTACACTGCTGCTGGTAAACGGACGTTTAGGAGCAGTTGAGCATTTTTTCCCACTGCTCCTGAACCCTCCTCTATGTTATCATTTCAGTACATGTACACTGGTTAGTTTATAGTCATTTCTAGGCAGTTGTGTTTAGAGGCTTTTTCTTGAACCCAAAAAAAAGCGTCCAGAAGCTGTGTTTAGAGGCAGTTGAAGCGCCAAACGCAGCAACTTGTGTTTAGCAGCGTTTCGTTTAGAGACGTTTTTCATTTTAACAAAAAAAATATATATATATATTTTTTCTAATTTCAAATGCTTCTAGACGCAAACGCGGTATGTAAACGCAGCTAAACGCCCGTTTTTAGACACTGGTTTCTAGCTGTCAAATTAAATCGTTCAGGAGAGGTTGAACAACGTCCCATGTACATGAAGCCTTACACAGCTGTGCAGAGGTGAAGCCCCCCAAAACCGCGCTGCCAGAGGCGGCTCTAGACTTTGTGAGGCCTTAGGCAAAACTTAGACATGAGGGCCCCATTCACACCCATAATGGAAAAAATAATATAAGCCATAAAAATTAACTGTATAAATGCATATATCAACAGCCTTAAATCCTATGAACTATGAATTTACAGTTTCTATAAATCTCTTTAACCAATTATTCTTTAATCAAATGCTGCCACTGTGCCCATCAAATGCTGCCACTGTGCCCCATCAATTGCAGCCACTGTGCCCATCAAATGCAGCCACTGTGCCCAATCAAATGCAGCCTCACTGTGCCCATCAAATACTGCCACTGTGCCCCATCAAATGCCGCCACTGTGCCCCATCAAATGCCACCACTGTGCCCATTAAATACTGCCACTGTGCCCCATCAAACGCTGCCACTGTGCCCCATCAAATGCTGCCACTGTGCCCCATCAAATGCAGCCTCACTGTGCCCATTAAATGCTGAAACTGTGCCCCATCAAACGCTGCCACTTTGCCTATCAAACGCAGCCATTGTGCCTATCAAATGCAGCTACTGTGCCTATCAAATGAAGCCTCACTGTGCCCATCAAATGCAGCCTCACTGTGCCCATCAAATGCAGCCTCCCTGTGCCCATCAAATGCTGCCACTGTGCCCCATCAAATGCTGCCACTGTGCCCCATCAAATGCTGCCACTGTGCCCCATCAAATGCAGCCTCACTGCACCCACCAAATGCAGCCTCACTGTGCCCATAAAATGCAGCCTCACTGTGCCCATAAAATGCAGCCTCACTGTGCCCATCAAATGCTGCCACTGTGCCCCATCAACTGCTGCCACTGTGCCCCAAATTCCGCCACTGTGCCCATCAAATGCAGCCTCACTGTGCCCATCAAATGCTGCCACTGTGCCCCATCAAACGCTGCCACTGTGCCCCATCAAACGCTGCCACTGTGCCCATCAAATGCAGCCACTGTGCCCCATCAAATGCAGCCACTGTGCCCATCAAATGCAGCCACTGTGCCCATCAAATGCAGCCACTGTGCCCATCACACGCTGCCACTGTGCCAATCAAATGCTGCCACTGTGCCCAATCAAATGTAGCCTCGCTGTGCCCCATCAAATGCAGCCTCACTGTGCCCCATCAAATGCAGCCTCACTGTGCCCCATCAAATGCTGCCAATGTGCCCCATCAAATGCTGCCACTGTGCCCCATCAAATGCTGCCTCACTGTGCTCATCAAATGCAGCCTCACTGTGCCCCATCAAATGCTGCAACTGTGCCCCATCAAACGCAGCCACTGCGCCTATCAAACACAGCCACTGTGCTGAATCAATTGCAGCCTCACTGTGCCCATCAAATGCAGCCTCACTGTGCCCATCAAATGCAGCTTCATTGTGCCCATCAAATGCTGCCACTGTGCCCCATCAAATGCTGCCACTCTGCCCCAAATTCCGCCACTGTGCTCATCAAATGCAGCCTCACTGTGCCCATCAAATGCTGCCACTGTGCCCATCAAATGCTGCCACTGTGCCCATCAAACGCAGCCACTGTGCCCAATCAAATGCAGCCTCACTGTGCCCATCAAATACTGCCACTGTGCCCCATCAAATGCTGCCACTGTGCCTATCAAATGCAGCCACACTGTGCCCATCAAATACTGCCACTGTGCCCCATCAAATTCTGCCACTGTGCCTCATTAAATTCTGCCACTGTGCCTCATTAAATGCCGCCACTGTGTCCATCAAACGCAGCCACTGTGCCCATCAAATACAGCCTCACTCTGCCCATCAAATACTGCTACTGTGCCCATAAAATGCAGCCTCACTGTGCCCATCAAATGCAGCCTCACTGTGCCCATCAAATGCTGCCACTGTGCCCCATCAAACGCTGCCACTGTGCCCCATCAAACGCTGCCACTGTGCCCATCAAATGCAGCCACTGTGCCCCATCAAATGCAGCCATTGTGCCCATCAAATGCAGCCACTGTGCCCATCAAATGCAGCCACTGTGCCCATCACACGCTGCCACTGTGCCAATCAAACGCTGCCACTGTGCCCAATCAAATGCAGCCTCGCTGTGCCCCATCAAATGCAGCCTCACTGTGCCCCATCAAATGCAGCCTCACTGTGCCCCATCAAATGCAGCCTCACTGTGCCCCATAAAATGCTGCCAATGTGCCCCATCAAATGCTGCCACTGTGCCCCATCAAATGCTGCCTCACTGTGCCCCATCAAATGCTGCCTCACTGTGCTCATCAAATGCTGCCTCACTGTGCCTCATCAAATGCTGCCTCACTGTGCTCATCAAATGCAGCCTCACTGTGCCCCATCAAATGCAGCCTCACTGTGCCCATCAAATGCAGCCTCACTGTGTCCATCAAATACTGCCACTGTGCCCCATCAAATGCTGCCACTGTGCCCCATCAAATACCGTCACTGTGCCTATCAAATGCAGCCATTGTGCCCCATCAAATGCCGCCACTGTGCCCCATCAAATGGCGCCACGGTGCCTATCAAATGCCGCCACTGTGCCCATCAAAAGTTGTCACTGTGACCCTCCCCCCCTGCCCACTCGCCGTCTGCCCGCCACTTACCCTATCTTGGTGGCGGGTCAGGCAGCGGGTGATGGCTTTTTTTCGTGCATGGGCGGCTTTTTTTGCCACCCCCCACAAAGTGGCGCCCTAGGCCAAGAGACAGCACTGAGACACAGGGTACAGACAAATGAGACAATGATGATGAGACCAACAGACCATAGACAGAGATTGGGTACAGACAGACAGCATGTAGTACAGTAGATGTATGTACCTACCTGCTCCTTGCCACGGTCTCCTACTAAAGGCAGCAGGAGAAGGGACACGTGACATTCTCTCTGAGTGCCCTGCAGTGCAATCTGGGAGTTGTAGTCTCTGCAGAGCACAGGCACCAGAGGGCCAAGTTGAAGTCTGCGTGCCTGTGCTGTGGGAGAACTACAGCTCCTGCCATGCGCTGGGGCCGCTGAGTTTAAGGGAAAGGCTAGGAGGATGGCGCCACGGCGTGGAGCCTGCTATTGGATGCAGTCACGCAGGCAGCCTGGCTGCCTGAGCCGACATGATCGATGTGAAGTGACGTGTTGTATCCCTCGTCCGCCGCCGTGGCTGGTGGCTCAGCTTTGTCTGCTGCTGTGTGCAGCCCGCCCGCCGCCCGCTCACCCCACCGACTTGCGAGTCCCACACACTGACCTCCTGAAAGGCAAATTAGGCAATTGCGCGAGGCCCTTCTGAGGGCAAGGCCTGAGGCAATTGCCTAATTTGCCTAATTAAAGAGCCGCCTCTGCGCGCTGCTTTTAAAAGTGACAGCAGCTCCAGGGGAGAGTAATCCCAGCACACCGTTTGAGATTTGGTTGCTCAATGACCAGGCCATTTTTTGCGATATGGCACTGCATCGCTTTAACTGACAATTGCGCAGTCGTACGACGCTGTACCCAAACAAATTAGACGTCCTTTTTTTCCCCACAAATAGAGCTTTCTTTTGGTGGTATTTGATCACCCCAGCGTTTTTTTTGTGCTATAAACAAAAGAAGAGCGCCAATTTTGAAAAAAAATGAACTTTTTCCTCAGTTTAGGACGATGTGTATTCTTCTACATATTTTTGGTAAAAAGAAAACGCTATAACCGTGTATTGATTGGTTTGTATAGTGGATAGATTTTTGGGCATTTTTATTATTTTCTTTACTAGTAATGGCGTGATCTGCGATTTTTATCAGGATTGCGATATTGCAGCGGACAAATTGGACACTTTTGACACATTTTTGGGACCATTTACAATTATACAGAGCTATAAAAATGCGCTGATTACTGTATAAATGTCCCTGGCAGAGAAGGGGTTAACACTAGGGGGCGATCAAGGGGTTAACTGTGTTCCCTAGGTGTGTTCTAACTGTAGGGGAGATGGCTCCAGGCACACGCTGTGGGTGTGTGCGCCTCCTACAGCATCTTAAAGGGCTGACGTACAGGATTGCGATATTGCAGCGGACAAATTGGACACTTTTGACACATTTTTGGGACCATTTACAATTATACAGAGCTATAAAAATGCGCTGATTACTGTATAAATGTCCCTGGCAGAGAAGGGGTTAACACTAGGGGGCGATCAAGGGGTTAACTGTGTTCCCTAGGTGTGTTCTAACTGTAGGGGGGTTGGCTCCAGGCACACGCTGCGGGTGTGTGCGCCTCCTACAGCATCTTAAAGGGCTGACGTACAGGTACGGCAGCTTGCCTAGGGGAGCCATTCTGCCGCAGTATAACTGCAGCGGCCGGTCGGGAACCAGTTAAATACAGTTTTAACATGTAACATACAGCAAATAAAGGTATCCTTTAGAGCAGTGTTTCTCAAACTGTGTGCCACGGGAGAATTGCAGGTGTGCCGTAAGATTATTCATGTTGTTCGCCGGGCCCGGCGGAGGCTGTGCCGACGCCACACCGCAAGACTCCGCATAGTGCTGGCTCACTGAGCAAGTGTGCAGGTCTCACACGGACATGGTCATCTGTGAGCAAATTGGATTGGTTGATGTTTGCCGCCACCAGACCCTGCCAATCTGAATCGTGAATATAATTAGGCTGCGGCCTGGCTGCTAGCAGTGTGCCAGCACAGGTGCCATGCCAGGCGCTGTCAGCCAATGAGGTGCTGAGCATAGGGTTGCCACCTGTACGGGATTCACCCGGACAGTACGGGTTCTGAATCATCTGCCCGGTTTTCAGACTCTCTGAAACCCGGACAAACCATCAGTCAGGGGGAGCTCCATTAGCATATGTGTCCCTGTGGAGACAGCAGCAGTGTCACTGCTTCTCCATAAAAACACTGTGCTGGGGTAATTGTTAGAATCTAAAGCTTATTCCATCCTGTCTCCATCCCCCACCCTCCAGGCTCCTGCAGGGTCTCTCTTATCAGTGACTAACTCCCCCCCCCCTCCGATCACTAGTGCGGTGTGCTTACCCGGGAGGCGGAGCTGAGGAGGAGAGGAGAGGAGATCATGTCGGGAGGAGGAGATCATGTCGGACTGGTGCTGCTGCTCACACTACATGCAGGGAAGAGGTGAGCTGAGAGTTTTTGTCTGAGGAGTCTCCTGGGGTGGAAAGCTGACAGGATTTGTTTGGCAGGAGTTGCTGTGAAGGGTTAAGGTGACAGGAGGATCGGGAGTGTGTCTGATGATATCTTCCAAGCCTCCTCTGTCTGTACAAACATCCCCACTTCTAGGTCCAGATAATGTGCAGTAATTTATGACCATTCATTAACCCTGTGTGTGTGGAGAGTGTAAACTTCTGATTGTACAGAGTCTGGATAACACAGAGTTATATGAATGGTCATCCATTACCTTCACATCATCTGTACATACAGAGTGCTGGGGGTTTTCATTGTTGTAAATATTAGTGGATGAGTACAATAGCTTTTGTTTTTATATACATCACTATTTCTCAGCCCCCAAATCCCCCCAGGTGCATCACCCCCCCCAGACCACTTCATACATCCAGCTGGCATCATCCCCTCCGCACTCCTCTCCTACACATACTACCCCCACCATCCTCTCCGCACTCCTCTACTGTACATACTACCCCCACCATCCCCTCCGCACTCCTCTACTATACATACTACCCCCACCATCCCCTCTGCACTCCTCTCCTACACATACTACCCCCACCATCCTCTCCGCACTCCTCTCCTACACATACTACCCCCACCATCCCCTCCGCACTCCTCTCCTACACGTACTACCCCCACCATCCTCTCCGCACTCCTCTCCTACACATACTACCCCCACCATCCTCTCCGCACTCCTCTCCTACACATACTACCCCCACCATCCCCTCCGCACTCCTCTCCTACACATACTACCCCCACCATCCCCTCCACACTCCTCTCCTACACGTACTACCCCCACCATCCCCTCCGCACTCCTCTCCTACACATACTACCCCCATCATCCTCTCCGCACTCCTCTCCTACACGTACTACCCCCACCATCCCCTCCGCACTCCTCTCCTACACGTACTACCCCCACCATCCCCTCCGCACTCCTCTCCTACACGTACTACCCCCACCATCCCCTCCGCACTCCTCTCCTACACGTACTACCCCCACCATCCCCTCCGCACTCCTCTCCTACACGTACTACCCCCACCATCCCCTCCGCACTCCTCTCCTAAACGTACTACCCCACCATCCCCTCCGCACTCCTCTCCTACACATACTACCCCCACCATCCCCTCCGCACTCCTCTCCTACACATACTACCCCCACCATCCCCTCCGCACTCCTCTCCTACACATACTACCCCCACCATCCCCTCCGCACTCCTCTCCTTCACATACTACCCCCACCATCCCCTCCGCACTCCTCTCCTTCACATACTACCCCCACCATCCTCTCCGCACTCCTCTCCTACACATACTACCCCCACCATCCCCTCCGCACTCCTCTCCTTCACATACTACCCCCACCATCCCCTCCGCACTCCTCTCCTACACATACTACCCCCACCATCCCCTCCGCACTCCTCTCCTTCACATACTACCCCCACCATCCCCTCCGCACTCCTCTCCTTCACATACTACCCCCACCATCCCCTCTGCACTCCTCTCCTTCACATACTACCCCCACCATCCCCTCTGCACTCCTCTCCTTCACATACTACCCCCACCATCCCCTCCGCACTCCTCTCCTTCACATACTACCCCCACCATCCCCTCCGCACTCCTCTCCTACACGTACTACCCCCACCATCCTCTCCGCACTCCTCTCCTACACATACTACCCCCACCATCCCCTCTGCACTCCTCTCCTTCACATACTACCCCCACCATCCCCTCCGCACTCCTCTCCTACACATACTACCTCCACCATCCCCTCCGCACTCCTCTCCTTCACATACTACCCCCACCATCCCCTCCGCACTCCTCTCCTTCACATACTACCCCCACCATCCCCTCTGCACTCCTCTCCTTCACATACTACCCCACCATCCCCTCCGCACTCCTCTCCTTCACATACTACCCCCACCATCCCCTCCGCACTCCTCTCCTACACATACTACCCCCATCATACCCTCCACACGCTTCTCCTGTACATACCCCCATCATACCCACCACACTCCTTCTGACGCTCTGCATGTCGCAGAGTTCGTGCCTCTAAGCTTCGGCCTGCCACATTAATGTTGGCTCCCATGAGACAGCCATCTTAAAACCTGGGGGACCCATGATCTTCAGTTGCCCGGAGGCCCCATGAGTTATCAGTCCACCCCGCACGGTTGCTCACTGCAATTGTAAGCCAAGAGTGTCAACTTTTTTGACTCTGATGTAAAGGGGGACTCTTGTGATTAACTCCATATGATTAGAAATGTTATTTAATCACAAAATATATGTATAGTGTATACTACATAAATACATACAAATTGGCTTGCATTGTACAGAGCTAATGAATTTAATGTACTACTGAAAAAAAAATTAAAAATTGCTGTGCGCTACTAATGTGTTCGGGTTTGGCTTGAAGAAAAGGTGGCAACCCTAGCTGAGCATGGTGTGCCCAAACATGACATAATTTCCTCCTCCAGTCCCACTCACAACAGAGCAGAGAAGCTCGCAATCCCTGGCTGTCCCACATGGTGTGGAGCTTAGAAGGTAAGACAAGAGAAGAGAAGGGGATGAATCGACCAGTGTGCGATTATATCAGCAGTCAGGGCCGTTTGAAGGAATTTGGGGGCCCCAAGCAAAATAGACATGGAGGCCCCCCCCCTGCACTCACGCAAAGCCTACAGGAACCACAGCATAGCGATACAGTTTATCCTGGCAGGAGAGGACACACAAACACATCCTAGCAGGGCAGGGAGGGTTCATGCTGGGATTGGAAATCATGTGACCCCCCCAGAAGTGAAGAACTACAGGTCCCAGCATGAACCCCTCAGAGCTGACTACTGCTCCAGTCCTGCCCAGTGCCCACATAAGGGTGGTCACTGGGCAGGACTGGAGCAGGAGTCAGCTCTGAGGGGTTCATGCTGGGACCTGTAGTTCTTCACTTTTGGGGGGGCCCGGGGGGGTCACATGATTTTAAGTCCCAGCATGAACCCTCCCTGCTCTGCTAGGATGTGTTTGTGTGTCCTGAGGGGTTCAGCTAGGGTTGCCACCTGTCCGGTTTTGACCCGGACAGTCCGGTTTTTGACACATGTGTCCGGGTTTCAACCCGCCTGAAACCCGGACACATATAGCAACAATTCAACAACTTTCCTGTGGCCCCGGCCGCAACATCTAGAGCGGGCGCATCGATTCCCGAGCCCGCCGCCATCATTATACACTGTAACATACACACACTGCCTGTGACTGGCTGAATGAGTCACGTGCGTGCCTGCGTGCCGCGCTCCGGTCTGTGATTGGCCTGGTGGAGCTGGTAAATGGTCACATGTGGAGTGACGTGTTGTATCCCTCGTCCGCCGCCGTGGCTGGTGGCTCAGCTTAGTCTGCTGCTGTGTGCAGCCCGCCCGCCGCCCGCTCACCCCACCGACTTGCGAGTCCCACACACTGACCTCCTGAAAGGCAAATTAGGCAATTGCGCGAGGCCCTTCTGAGAGCAAGGCCTGAGGCAATTGCCTAATTTGCCTAATTAAAGAGCCGCCTCTGCGCGCTGCTTTTAAAAGTGACAGCAGCTCCAGGGTAGAGTAATCCCAGCACACCATTTGAGATTTGGTTGCTCAATGACCAGGCCATTTTTTGCGATATGGCACTGCATCGCTTTAACTGACAATTGCGCAGTCGTACGACGCTGTACCCAAACAAATTAGACGTCCTTTTTTTCCCCACAAATAGAGCTTTCTTTTGGTGCTATAAACAAAAGAAGAGCGCCAATTTTGAAAAAAAAAAGAACTTTTTCCTCAGTTTAGGACGATGTGTATTCTTCTACATATTTTTGGTAAAAAGAAAACGCTATAACCGTGTATTGATTGGTTTGTATAGTGGATAGATTTTTGGGCATTTTTATTATTTTCTTTACTAGTAATGGCGTGATCTGCGATTTTTATCAGGATTGCGATATTGCAGCGGACAAATTGGACACTTTTGACACATTTTTGGGACCATTTACAATTATACAGAGCTATAAAAATGCGCTGATTACTGTATAAATGTCCCTGGCAGAGAAGGGGTTAACACTAGGGGGCGATCAAGGGGTTAACTGTGTTCCCTAGGTGTGTTCTAACTGTAGGGGGGATGGCTCCAGGCACACGCTGCGGGTGTGTGCGCCTCCTACAGCATCTTAAAGGGCTGACGTACAGATACGGCAGCTTGCCTAGGGGAGCCATTCTGCCGCAGTATAACTGCAGCGGCCGGTCGGGAACCGGTTAAATACAGTTTTAACATGTAACATACAGCAAATAAAGGTATCCTTTAGAGCAGTGTTTCTCAAACTGTGTGCCACGGGAGAATTGCAGGTGTGCCGTAAGATTATTCATGTTGTTCGCCGGGCCTGGCGGAGGCTGTGCCGACGCCACAGTGCAAGACTCCGCATAGTGCTGACTCACTGAGCAAGTGTGCAGGTCTCACACGGACATGGTCATCTGTGAGCAAATTGGATTGGTTGATGTTTGCCGCCACCAGATCCTGCCAATCTGAATCGTGAATATAATTAGGCTGCGGCCTGGCTGCTAGCAGTGTGCCAGCACAGGTGCCATGCCAGGCGCTGTCAGCCAATGAGGTGCTGAGCATAGGGTTGCCACCTGTACGGGATTCACCCGGACAGTACGGGTTCTGAATCATCTGCCCGGTTTTCAGACTCTCTGAAACCCGGACAAACCATCAGTCAGGGGGAGCTCCATTAGCATATGTGTCCCTGTGGAGACAGCAGCAGTGTCACTGCTTCTCCATAAAAACACTGTGCTGGGGTAATTGTTAGAATCTAAAGCTTATTCCATCCTGTCTCCATCCCCCCCTCCAGGCTCCTGCAGGGTCTCTCTTATCAGTGACTAACTCCCCCCCCCCCCCCCTCCGATCACTAGTGCGGTGTGCTTACCCGGGAGGCGGAGCTGAGGAGGAGAGGAGAGGAGAGGAGATCATGTCGGGAGGAGGAGATCATGTCGGACTGGCGCTGCTGCTCACACTACATGCAGGGAAGAGGTGAGCTGAGAGTTTTTGTCTGAGGAGTCTCCTGGGGTGGAAAGCTGACAGGATTTGTTTGGCAGGAGTTGCTGTGAAGGGTTAATGTGACAGGAGGATCGGGAGTGTGTCTGATGATATCTTCCAAGCCTCCTCTGTCTGTACAAACATCCCCACTTCTAGGTCCAGATAATGTGCAGTAATTTATGACCATTCATTAACCCTGTGTGTGTGGAGAGTGTAAACTTCTGATTGTACAGAGTCTGGATAACACAGGGATATATGAATGGTCATCCATTACCTTCACATCATCTGTACATACAGAGTGCTGGGGGTTTTCATTGTTGTAAATATTAGTGGATGAGTACAATAGCTTTTGTTTTTATATACATCACTATTTCTCAGCCCCCAACTCCCCCCAGGTGCATCACCCTCCCAGACCACTTCATACATCCAGCTGGCATCATCCCCTCCGCACTCCTCTCCTACACATACTACCCCCACCATCCTCTCCGCACTCCTCTCCTACACATACTACCCCCACCATCCCCTCCACACTCCTCTCCTACACGTACTACCCCCACCATCCCCTCCGCACTCCTCTCCTACACATACTACCCCCACCATCCCCTCCGCACTCCTCTCCTACACGTACTACCGCCACCATCCCCTCCACACTCCTCTCCTACACGTACTACCCCCACCATCCCCTCCGCACTCCTCTCCTACACGTACTACCCCCACCATCCCCTCCGCACTCCTCTCCTACACGTACTACCCCCACCATCCCCTCCGCACTCCTCTCCTACACGTACTACCCCCACCATCCCCTCCGCACTCCTCTCCTACACGTACTACCCCCACCATCCCCTCCGCACTCCTCTCCTACACGTACTACCCCCACCATCCCCTCCGCACTCCTCTCCTACACATACTACCCCCACCATCCCCTCCGCACTCCTCTCCTTCACATACTACCCCCACCATCCCCTCCGCACTCCTCTCCTTCACATACTACCCCCACCATCCTCTCCGCACTCCTCTCCTACACATACTACCCCCACCATCCCCTCCGCACTCCTCTCCTTCACATACTACCCCCACCATCCCCTCCGCACTCCTCTCCTACACATACTACCCCCACCATCCCCTCCGCACTCCTCTCCTTCACATACTACCCCCACCATCCCCTCCGCACTCCTCTCCTTCACATACTACCCCCACCATCCCCTCTGCACTCCTCTCCTTCACATACTACCCCCACCATCCCCTCTGCACTCCTCTCCTTCACATACTACCCCCACCATCCCCTCCGCACTCCTCTCCTTCACATACTACCCCCACCATCCCCTCCGCACTCCTCTCCTACACGTACTACCCCCACCATCCCCTCCGCACTCCTCTCCTACACGTACTACCCCCACCATCCCCTCCGCACTCCTCTCCTACACGTACTACCCCCACCATCCCCTCCGCACTCCTCTCCTACACGTACTACCCCCACCATCCCCTCCGCACTCCTCTCCTACACGTACTACCCCCACCATCCCCTCCGCACTCCTCTCCTACACGTACTACCCCCACCATCCCCTCCGCACTCCTCTCCTTCACGTACTACCCCCACCATCCCCTCCGCACTCCTCTCCTTCACATACTACCCCCACCATCCCCTCCGCACTCCTCTCCTTCACATACTACCCCCACCATCCCCTCCGCACTCCTCTCATTCACATACTACCCCCACTATCCCCTCTGCACTCCTCTCCTTCACATACTACCCCCACCATCCCCTCCGCACTCCTCTCCTACACATACTACCCCCATCATACCCTCCACACGCTTCTCCTGTACATACCCCCATCATACCCACCACACTCCTTCTGCCACTCTGCATGTCGCAGAGTTCGTGCCTCTAAGCTTCGGCCTGCCACATTAATGTTGGCTCCCATGAGACAGCCATCTTAAAACCTGGGGGACCCATGATCTTCAGTTGCCCGGAGGCCCCATGAGTTATCAGTCCACCCCGCACGGTTGCTCACTGCAATTGTAAGCCAAGAGTGTCAACTTTTTTGACTCTGATGTAAAGGGGGACTCTTGTGATTAACTCCATATGATTGGAAATGTTATTTAATCACAAAATATATGTATAGTGTATACTACATAAATACATACAAATTGGCTTGCATTGTACAGAGCTAATGAATTTAATGTACTACTGAAAAAAAAATTAAAAATTGCTGTGCGCTACTAATGTGTTCGGGTTTGGCTTGAAGAAAAGGTGGCAACCCTAGCTGAGCATGGTGTGCCCAAACATGACATAATTTCCTCCTCCAGTCCCACTCACAACAGAGCAGAGAAGCCCGCAATCCCTGGCTGTCCCACATGGTGTGGAGCTTAGAAGGTAAGACGAGAGAAGAGAAGGGGATGAATCGACCAGTGTGCGATTATATCAGCAGTCAGGGCCGTTTGAAGGAATTTGGGGGCCCCAAGCAAAATAGACATGGAGGCCCCCCCCTGCACTCATGCAAAGCCTACAGGAACCACAGCATAGTGATACAGTTTATCCTGGCAGGAGAGGACACACAAACACATCCTAGCAGGGCAGGGAGGGTTCATGCTGGGATTGGAAATCATGTGACCCCCCCCAGAAGTGAAGAACTACAGGTCCCAGCATGAACCCCTCAGAGCTGACTACTGCTCCAGTCCTGCCCAGTGCCCACATAAGGGTGGTCACTGGGCAGGACTGGAGCAGGAGTCAGCTCTGAGGGGTTCATGCTGGGACCTGTAGTTCTTCACTTTTGGGGGGGCCCGGGGGGGTCACATGATTTTAAGTACCAGCATGAACCCTCCCTGCTCTGCTAGGATGTGTTTGTGTGTCCTGAGGGGTTCAGCTAGGATTGCCACCTGTCCGGTTTTGACCCGGACAGTCCGGTTTTTGACACATGTGCCCGGGTTTCAACCCGCTTGAAACCCGGACACATATAGCAACAATTCAACAACTTTCCTGTGGCCCCGGCCGCAACATCTAGAGCGGGCGCATCGATTCCCGAGCCCGCCGCCATCATTATACACTGTAACATACACACACTGCCTGTGACTGGCTGAATGAGTCACGTGCGTGCCTGCGTGCCGCGCTCCGGTCTGTGATTGGCCTGGTGGAGCTGGTAAATGGTCACATGTGGAGGCGGGGCTGGGCTGTGGGTGATCGCAGCCGCTCGAAGTCCCGCCTCCCTGCCTGGCGCGCTGTTTCTCTGAGGTGAGGTCTCTCTGCCATCCGCTCTCCAACCCGCCCGGCTGTAAGCCCCCACCTTCTGTCAGCCCGCCCCTCTATATAAGCCACCCCCCTCTGTCAGCTCGTCCTTCTCTGTAAGCCAGCCCCCCTCTCTATCAGCAACCCCCCCCCTGTCAGCCCCCTCTATGTCAGCAACCCTCCCTGTCAGCCCCCTCTATGTCAGCAACCCTCCCTGTCAGCCCCCTCTATGTCAGCAACCCTCCCTGTCAGCCCCTTCTATGTCAGCAACCCCCCCTGGCAGCCCCTTCTATGTCAGTAACCCCCCTGTCAGCCCACTCTATGTCAGCAACCCCTCCCTGTCAGCCCCTTCTATGTCAGCAACCCCCCCTGTCAGCCCACTCTATGTCAGCAACCCCTCCCTGTCAGCCCCTTCTATGTCAGCAACCCCCCCTGTCAGCCCACTCTATGTCAGCAACCCCTCCCTGTCAGCCCCCTCTATGTCAGCAACCCCTCCCTGTCAGCCCCCTCTATGTCAGCAACCCCCCCCTGTCAGCCCCCTCTATGTCAGCAACCCCCCCCTGTCAGCCCCCTCTATGTCAGCAACCCCCCCTGTCAGCCCCCTCTATGTCAGCAACCCTCCCTGTCAGCCCCCTCTATGTCAGCAACCCCTCCCTGTCAGCCCCCTCTATGTCAGCAACCCCCCCTGTCAGCCCCCTCTATGTCAGCAATCCCCCCTGTCAGCCCCCTCTATGTCAGCAACCCCTCCCTGTCAGCCCCCTCTATGTCAGCAACCCCTCCCTGTCAGCCCCCTCTATGTCAGCAACCCCTCGATGTCAGCCCCCTCTATGTCAGCAACCCCTCCCTGTCAGCCCCCTCTATGTCAGCAACCCTCCCTGTCAGCCCCCTCTATGTCAGCAACCCTCCCTGTCAGCCCCCTCTATGTCAGCAACCCCTCCCTGTCAGCCCCCTCTATGTCAGCAACCCTCCCTGTCAGCCCCCTCTATATCAGCAACCCTCCCTGTCAGCCCCCTCTATGTCAGCAACCCCTCCCTGTCAGCCCCTTCTATGTCAGCAACCCCCCTGTCAGCCCACTCTATGTCAGCAACCCCTCCCTGTCAGCTCCTTCTATGTCAGCAACCCCTCCCTGTCAGCCCCTTCTATGTCAGCAACCCCCCCTGTCAGCCCCCTCTATGTCAGCAACCCCTCCCTGTCAGCCCCTTCTATGTCTGCAACCCTCCCTGTCAGCCCCCTCTATGTCTGCAACCCTCCCTGTCAGCCCCCTCTATGTCAGCAACCCTCCCTGTCAGCCCCCTCTATGTCAGCAACCCCCTCCTCTGTCAGCCCCCCTCTCTGTCAGCAACCCCCCTCCTCTGTCAGCCCGCACCTCTCTGTAAGCCACCCCCCTCTGTCAGCTACCCCCCCAAACAGCATGCAAACCCCCCATTTCTTCCCCCGCTCCAGCGGGGCTAATGTCCTGCAGCCGGGTCATGCTGCACTGTCTGTCTGTGCGCTCTCGCTCTCCCCAACCCAGCCGCCTGCACCGATGCCACAGATGCCACCAGAGACAGTGAATGGAGGGCCACTGGACTGGTGTCCTAGCAACCAGGGATGCTTTTGCAGGAGAAAGCATGATATTACAGACTCTGTCCCCTAACAGGTTCACACACACATCTTTACAGCGGCTCCTGGAAGGTAAGGTTTTTTTTTTGTCTCGCTGTAATGGAGGTCTCTATTGGGGAGGCACAACATTTGTGCCTCCCCAATAGCTGATATGTAATCAGTTATTTTCTTCTCAATTTGTGGGTGCCTGTGGATTGCTTTTGAATTTTTGGGGATTTTTTTTGTAATGAAAAGGTGCTTGAAAGGTTTGTAGATTGTACAGTGCCACTTTGTGAACAGTTTGTATGGGGTTGGGTTCAGTAGAGCTGATTCAGGTTTTTGGATTGAGGTACACTGCTCTACTGACACCTTCCACTGTTCTACTGACACCTTCCACTGTTCTACTGACACCTTCCACTGTTCTACTGACACCGTCCTCTGCCCTACTGACACCTTCCACTATTCTACTGACACCGTCCACTGTTCTACTGACACCGTCCACTGCTCTACTGGCTGACATTGTCCACTTTTAAGGTGGGTTAGTTTCATATTTTAACTGACATTTCTTTTATTAATTAAATAAAATTTTATGAGTACACGAATGCTTTAGTTTTATTTAACTAAGCCCCTTTAAGTCCCCCCACTGTTAATGCAATTTGGCCACAGCCACTGTTCATTGTAGCACACCTCATTACTACTCTGTTTGGGTAACTCAAAAGGTGTCCCAGGTATTTTACAATCCTATAGCATGTACTACAAAAAAATTGCCGTGCGCCGCAAAAATGTTCGGGTTTGGCTTGATGAAAAGGTGGCAACCCTAGGTTCAGCTGGGACCTGTAGTTCTTCACTTTTGGGGGGGGGTCACATGATTTCAAGTCCCAGCATGTACCCTCCCTGCCCTGCTAGGATGTGTTTGTGTGTCCTATCCTGGCAGGAGAGGACACACATACACATCCTAGCAGGGCAGGGAGGGTTCATGCTGGGACTGGAAATCATGTGACCCCCCCCCAAAAGTGAAGAACTACAGGTCCCAGCATGAACCCCTCAGAGCTGACTACTGCTCCAGTCCTGCCCAGTGCAGTGCCCACCCCTTATGATGTGTTGGTCAGTGGTGTGCTGACAATGGTGAGTGAGCAATGCTTACTTGCCTGCTTTCTACAGCTGGCTGAAATCTGTCTCACTCTGTCACGTCTTTCTGTGTTCTTCAGACTTCAGCACAGCAGCATGCCGCTGCCTGAGTGCCTGGCTGAGTGGCTGGACAGTGTGCCTCGAGGACAGAGCGGGAGGAGGAGGAGGGTGGACTCGGAGGCGGAGCTAGCTAGAAGATCTTTCCTCCGCTGCCTGTGATAGGCACAACTCTGCCTCTCTCCTGCTCTGCTAGTGACGTCACTGGTTGCTACAAGCCAAGCGGGCGTCACGTAGCAACCAGCAGAGACAGTGCCAGCTAGC
Source organism: Rana muscosa (assembly GCA_029206835.1). NCBI lineage: Eukaryota > Metazoa > Chordata > Amphibia > Anura > Ranidae > Rana > Rana muscosa. The sequence goes on from CM055120.1 coordinate 388,500,430, forward strand.
TAGGCTGATCGATCGTGCATTTGATTTAGATTGACCCAGGGCGGAATTTGGAAATCGAGGACAGTGACAGGCAGCAGGCAGGCATCTTAGGCTGGGGCCCCAGGCCAGCTCGGGGCCCCAGGCAATTGCTTGTTTTGCCTGTCCTGTTCCGACGGCCCTGTCAGCAGTAAATATAAGCAGCAGTCTTGTGTGATCCCCATAAAATATTTATTTATTTTAGGTACTGTGAGGGGGTTAACTCGGTAGCGGGTGTGTGTGACCCCCTGGTTGGGCTCCCCACACAAAAACAGGGCCAGCAGACGGAGGTTGTGGTTTTCAAAATCAAAAGGTGCGGTTTATTTCTCTATGTACAGTGACAAAAACACAGCAAAGCCAAAAAGGAACAAACAAAATAAATCCTGGTCAGTTTGACCTCTGACTAAACATGCAGGTTTCCTAAACTAACAACTGGGATCAGCCTGGTGCTGTCCTAGTCCCTAAGTCCCTGGTTTAGTAAAAGTCCAAACAAATAGCCACACAGGCTTTGCCTCACCGCACAGGGGTTCACTCTCCCTAGACAGTCCACACAGGTCTGTTTCCAGGCATGAGCTAACATCTAATGAATCTGGGAGTTTCTTATAGAGGCCTAAATGAGCTGACAAGGTTCAGCTGGTCTCCTCATCTCTGTCTGCACGACGCCCCACACTCTCCCTAGAGGTATGAGTCATCCATGAGCCTACTAGCCTCAGCTGGGCTTATACAACTCTCCACCCTAGTTGTATAAGTCAGCATAAAGCCTGAATCTGGGAGAAATATATCTACCCCCCTGGATGCAACCAGGTGACTTTACCTTCCTGCTGTCACATACCCCCCCCTCTTGTTTTAACCTTGGGGTTGGAACACCAGCAATCAGGCATTCATGTACTCGAGACAAAGCATCCACATTCCCCATTTGAACGCCAGGGCGATGCTTTACTGTGAAGTTGAATTCCTGTAGGGCCAGGAACCACCTATTCACTCTTCTATTTGTCTCCTTGTTTTGAGCCATCCACTTTAACGGAGCGTGATCCGTAACCATGTCAAAGTGCCTACCTAGCAGATAGTACCGAAGGGAATCTAGAGCCCACTTCACCGCTAAACACTCCTTTTCAACCGTGGCGTAATTTACCTCATGGGACTTCAACTTCCTGCTGAGGTAAATGACTGGGTGCTCTTCCCCGTTCCAGACCTGGGACAATACTGCTCCTAACCCCACATCTGACGCATCACTTTGTACGACAAAGTCTTTAGAGAAGTCGGGTGAGTACAACACTGGCTGGCTACATAAGGCTTGTTTCAAGAATTGGAATGCTGCCTCAGCCTCGGGGGTCCATTTAATCATGACCGACCCTTTCCCTTTCGTCAGGTTGGTTAGGGGCACAGCCTTAGAAGCAAAGTGGGGAATGAAGCGCCGATAATAACCCGCGATTCCCAGAAAGGCCCGTACCTGCTTCTTGCTGTTGGGACGTGGCCAACTCTGGATGGCCTCGACTTTGTTGAGTTGGGGTTTTATCACTCCCCTGCCAATGGTGTACCCAAGATATTTGGCCTCCTCCTGCCCAATGGTACACTTCTTGGGGTTAGCCGTAAACCCCGCTTCCCGGATAGAGTCTAGGACTGCTTGCACTTTTGGCAGATGTGAGGCCCAATCTGTGCTATGGACAATTACGTCATCCAGGTAAGCCGCAGCATACTTCCGATGGGGCCTCAGTATCTGGTCCATTTTCCGCTGGAATGTGGCCGGCGCATTCTGTAACCCGAACGGCATTCTCTTATATTGGAACGCCCCGTCTGGGGTTACAAATGCGGTTTTCTCTTTGGCCGACTTGGCCAGGGGAATTTGCCAATACCCTTTTGTGAGGTCAAGAGTCGTCATGTATCGGGCTGTTCCCAGCCGGTCGATCAACTCATCTATACGTGGCATGGGGTAGGTGTCAAATTTTGTAACTTTGTTCAACTGACGAAAATCGTTACAAAATCGCCAGCTCCCATCCGGTTTAGGCACCAACACAATGGGACTAGACCAATCACTTTGGGACTCCTCTATCACCCCTAAGTTCAGCATTTTCTGTACTTCCTCCCGTATTGCCTCCCGTCGGGCCTCTGGGATCCGATAGGGTTTTAACTTCACCCTTTCACCGGGCGGGGTAATAATATCATGCTCTACCCCAGATGTTTGTCCCGGCAGCTCAGAGAACACCTCCTTGTTGCGAAGCACAAACTCCTTAACCTCCTGTTGTTGGGGTTGTGACAAGGTGGCTGCTATTCCAACCTCCGGAATCACGCAACCAGTTTGAGCTGGTGACCAAGTTTCTGCGACTAGGGACTCTCTATCCCTCCAGGCTTTCAACAGATTAACGTGATATATCTGTTCGGGCTTTCGCCTTCCTGGTTGTCTGACCTTGTAATTCACTTCGCTCACTTTTTCCATTATCTCGTAGGGGCCTTGCCATTTGGCAAGGAATTTACTTTCAACCGTAGGGACAAGTACCAATATCCTATCCCCCGGGGAAAAGGTACGGGTCTTTGCTCCACGGTTGTACACTCTCTGCTGTGCCAACTGCGCTTGGGCCAAATGTTCCTTCACGATGGGCATTACCTGTGCAATTCGATCTTGCATCAGGGCGACATGCTCAATCACACTCCTGTGGGGAGAACTCTCACTTTCCCAAGTTTCCTTGGCAATATCCAACAGCCCTCTTGGGTGTCTCCCATACAGTAACTCAAAGGGGGAGAATCCCGTAGAGGATTGGGGCACCTCCCTAATAGCAAACATCAAATAAGGAAGTAGACAGTCCCAATCCTTTCCATCTCTATCCACCACTTTCTTCAACATTTGTTTTAGGGTTTTGTTGAATCTTTCAACCAGCCCATCGGTTTGGGGGTGATACACAGATGTACGCAATTGCGTCACTTTGAACAATTTACACAGCTCTTTCATAACCCGGGACATAAAGGGTGTACCTTGGTCCGTAAGCAGTTCTTTACAAATACCCACCCGGCTAAAAACAAGAGATAGCTCTTTGGCTATGGTTTTGGCCGAGGTATTTCTGAGAGGGATCGCTTCTGGATAACGGGTGGCATAGTCCATTATAACCAATATGTACTGGTGCCCCCTAGCGGACTTGATTATAGGACCTACCAAATCCATTGCGATTCTCTCAAACGGGACCTCAATGATGGGTAGAGGGACCAGCGGGCTACGGAAATGTGGCATCGGGGCCGACCTCTGACACACAGGGCAGGAGGAACAATAATTTTCTATGTCCTTCATCACCCCAGGCCAATAGAATCTCTGTAATACCCTCTCTCGGGTTTTCTCTGTCCCCAGATGACCTCCAAGAATGTGCCCATGGGCCAACTCCAACACCAACTTCCTGTAAGGTTTGGGCACCACCAGCTGCTCAACGGTTTCTTCTGCCCTTTTTGCCACCCGATACAGTAGGTCCTTCTCTACGCTGAAGTATGGGTAAGTGCAGGTATTATCTGGGTTCACTAACTCGCCATCTATTTCCACTACGTTTTCCCGTGCCTTTATTAGGGCGGGGTCTTTTAACTGTTCTGTGGCAAAATTTTCCCTGTGAACCTCCAGATCAGAAAACTCCACAGACGGTAGGTTTTCGTCTGAGGAGGTGGGCTCCTCTCCAGTTTCTTGAGTCTCCCCTGCCAATACTGACAAGGGAAATTCTGGAGAGTCCTCCCCACTCTCAGAGGAGTTCTGGCTATCACATTCCTGGTACATAGGGGCACCAGTGGGGGGGCTCAGGATCATCCCACAGTTCCCAGAACTTCGGAAAATCCCTTCCCACAATGGCATCATGCGGTAATTGAGATACTAACCCCACTGGATGAGAGAGGGTACCTTTGGGGGTCTCGAAACACACTGTAGTCACTGGATACTCTCGGGTGTCCCCATGCACACAAATAACAGCTACCTTGCTATTCCCAGAGACCTCTGTTTTAACTAATTCAGCCTTTATCAGGGTCACAAGGCTACCTGAATCCAGCAATACCACAACATTTCTACCATTAATACACATTTTGCATAAATGTTTCTCAGTTCCCCGAATGGCAGTGCATGCGACTGTCGCACACAGCGACTGACGTCTGCCCGTCAGAAAGTCACACTGCATGGGTTCCTCCAAAACCGGGCAATTTGCTGCAATATGTCCCGCTTGCCGGCAGCGGTAGCAAACGATCCTTCTTGCCGCCTCTTGAGCCGCTGATTTCCCAGGCTGTTCTCGCCAAACTTGGGGTAGAGCTCCCACCCTCTCACTCTCTCCACCCTTACCCCTTGGAATCCTCTTATCCGCCCCTGGGGATGGTCTGGTCTTAGGGTGGAAAGTCCGAGTGTCTCTGGAAGAGGCCGTCAGGTTCTCTGTAGCCAAGTATTTCTCCACACGATCCACAAGACCATCGGCCGTCTCTGGGTCTCCATGGCTTACCCACTTTTGGATGGCAGTAGGAAGAGCTCTCAAGAAACGATCCATCACAACACGTTCCACAATCTCCGGTGCGGACAAATTCTCTGGCTGTAGCCACTTCCTGCTCAGGTGAATGAGATCATACATTTGAGACCTGGGGGGTTTTCCAAGCTGGAAAGTCCAGTTATGCACACGCTGAGCCCGGACAGCCAGGGTGACACCCAGCCTTGCCAATATTTCAGCTTTTAGCATCACATAGTCTTTTGCTTGGTCAGGCTCTAGGTCATAGTAAGCCTTCTGCGATTCACCAGTTAACAGAGGAGCCACCAGTCCAGCCCACTGCTCCTCAGGCCACTTTTCTCTTTCAGCAGTCCTTTCAAATGTGGTCAAAAATACCTCTGGATCATCCTCTCCAGTCATTTTTGTCAATAAACGACTCACCCCAAAGGATGCGGTATTAGTGGGACGGCTTTCCTCACTGGTCTGCGGACGTTGCTGCATTACTGCTTCCATTTGTTGTAGTCTCTGCTCTTGCTTCTGTAACAGGTCTATGAAGCGGGCCTCAGATTGCTGCTGGGCTTGTTGATGAGCTTGCTGCTGGGCTGCAAGGCTCCTTTGCAAACCTGCATTTGTCTGCTGTTGATTGGCATTTGCTAGAGCCAGCTGTTTCAGTATCTCCTCCATGCTGGCTTAAAAAAAACTGCCACTGGTTCTCCACCAACTGTGAGGGGGTTAACTCGGTAGCGGGTGTGTGTGACCCCCTGGTTGGGCTCCCCACACAAAAACAGGGCCAGCAGACGGAGGTTGTGGTTTTCAAAATCAAAAGGTGCGGTTTATTTCTCTATGTACAGTGACAAAAACACAGCAAAGCCAAAAAGGAACAAACAAAATAAATCCTGGTCAGTTTGACCTCTGACTAAACATGCAGGTTTCCTAAACTAACAACTGGGATCAGCCTGGTGCTGTCCTAGTCCCTAAGTCCCTGGTTTAGTAAAAGTCCAAACAAATAGCCACACAGGCTTTGCCTCACCGCACAGGGGTTCACTCTCCCTAGACAGTCCACACAGGTCTGGTTCCAGGCATGAGCTAACATCTAATGAATCTGGGAGTTTCTTATAGAGGCCTAAATGAGCTGACAAGGTTCAGCTGGTCTCCTCATCTCTGTCTGCACGACGCCCCACACTCTCCCTAGAGGTATGAGTCATCCATGAGCCTACTAGCCTCAGCTGGGCTTATACAACTCTCCACCCTAGTTGTATAAGTCAGCATAAAGCCTGAATCTGGGAGAAATATATCTACCCCCCTGGATGCAACCAGGTGACTTTACCTTCCTGCTGTCACAGTACTTATATAGAGCTGTCAGTTTACATATACATTCACATCAGTCCCTCAAGAAGCTTACTATCTAAGGACCCTAACTCATATTCATACATACACGGGCCAATTTAGACAGGAGCCAATTAACCTACCAGCATGTCTTTAGAGTATGGGAGGAAACCAGAGTACCCAGAGGAAACCCACACAGGCACAGGGAGAACGTGCAAACTCCAGGCTGGTAGTGTCATGGTTGGGATTCAATCCAGTGACCCTTTTGTTGCTAGGTTAAAGTGCTAACCATTACACCACTGTAATATATACAAAAGCAGCAGTCTTGTGTGATCCCCAATATTATATATCGCTAATATATAATATTGGGGATCACACAAGACTGCTGCTTTTGTATATATATTATATTTACTGCTGACCACAACAATTGTTAAATCTTTTCAGGTGTGGTGTGAAAATTTTTAGATCTTTTTGGTGCGCCGCAAGACAAAAAAGTTTGAGAAACACTGCTTAAGCCCAGGTTCACACTGGGCTGTGGGAGTGAAGCTGTGCGAGTTCAGCTAAACTCGCACGGCTTCACTCCCGCTTGTCAGTCCCGATTTCGGCCGCGAATACAGAGTACAGAAACTACTTTTTGAAATCGGTGCAGCGCCGCAGATGCGGTGTAGCATCGATTAGGACGGTGCCATTGCCATGTCAAATCGCAAGTCAGATACAATATAAAATAGCCCAGCAGGGTAATTCAAACATCCGCGCTGTTTACCGCAGGTTGAGGAATTACAGGCTGAATAAAAAAATCAAATAGTGCATCATCAGCTTAAATAAAACACTTGTCTATTTTACACAGGACAGGAGATTTCCTTGTATGTCTACTCCTAACCTGGCTTAAAATATGGAGATAAAATGTGCATACAACTTCATTTGAAATGACTATTAGCACTGATGATTAAAATAAAAGACACACCCAAGGATTTTACAGGTCAAAGTTGCCTATTTGTCTCTGCCACCTATGGGCACATGCCCACTATGCCTACTAGTAAACTAGTAAAATATCATTGTTTCATTATTTATTTTGTTATATAAGCGCATGCATGACTATAACCTAGGAATGATGTATCAAGATGTAGCAGATGAAACAGATGTAGTTTTATTTCAATAGTAAATAGTTTCAGTATATGTGTATATATATATATCTATCAGGGGTAGGCAAACTTTTGAGCACAGTGTGGGGAAAAAAATTCAAAGAAATTGAGCGTGTTCATTTTATAACAAAAAAATTACAACTTTACATTCTCAATCACGAAAAGTATTTTTTATAAAGTAAATGCTTTAAACGACTTGAGTAATAAATAAATTACCATCCTGCACTTTCACACCTTAGTTTAGCCCCAATTCATGCACCTTCACACCTCAGATCACTGTCCCCCCTGCAAATCTGTTTCACCACTGTAACCCCCTGCACATCTACCCCACCACCATAGGTGTGCACAGCCTATTGCATTAGGTGAAATATCAGGAGTTTAAACAGGGGGAATCTGTGCCACACAGGGTGATTAGGGTATGCCCAGGCACACCTGGCTCACCCTGTGCGCACGCCTATGCCCACCACTGTACCACCCTGCTCTTCTGTCCCACCACTGTAACCCCCTGCTCATCTGCCCCACCAATGTTCCCCTTTCTCATCTACCCCACCACTGTACCTCCCTGCACATCTGCTTCACCACCGTACCCCCATGCTCTTCTGTCTCACCGCTAAACCACCTTCTCATCTGTCCTAACACTGAACTTATCTGCTCATCTGCCTCACCACTGTAACCCCCTTTCTCATCTGCCCCACCACTGTACCTCCTGCAGATCTGTCCCACCGCTGTTCCCCCTGCTCTTCTGCCCCACCACTGTAACCCCCTGCTCATGTGTTCCACCAATGTACCTCCTTTCTCTTCTGCCCCGCCACTGTACCCCCTGTACATCTGCCCCACCTCTGTACCCCCTGCTCTTCTGCCCAACCACTAAAACCCCCCTGCTCCTATGTCCCACCAATGTACCTCCTTTCCATCTGCCCCGCCATTGTACCCCCTTGCTCTTCTGTCTCACCGCTGAACCCCCTTCTCATCTCTCCCAACACTGAACCCCCCCTGCTCATCTTTCCCACCATCTGTAACCCCCTTGTCACCTGGCCCAACACTGTACCTCCTGCACATCTGCTATACCACTGTACCCCCATCTTTTCTGTCCCACCACTGTAACCCCCTGCTCATCTGCCAAATCAATGTACCCTTTTTCTCATCTGCCCCACCACTGTAGCTCCCAGCACATCTGCTCCTCTGCCATATCCCCATGCTATTATGTCTCACTACTGAATCACCTTCTCATCTGTCCTAACACTGAACCCATTTGCTCATCTGCCCCACAGCTGTAACCTGCTTTCTCATCTGCCCCACCAATGTACCTCGTGCACATCTGTCTCATCTCTGTACCCCCTGCTCTTCTGCCCCACCACTGTCCCCCCTGCTCTCCTGCCCCACCACTGTAACCCCTTGCTCACCTGTCCCACCAATACACCTCCTTTCACATCTGCCCCACTGCTCTGCCCCCTGCTCATCTGTCCCACCACTGTAACCCCTTTCTCATCTGGCCCAACACTGAACCCCCCTGCTCATCTGTCCTACCACTGTACCTGAACCCCATCTCATTTCTTCCACCGCTGTACCCTCCTGCACATCTGCCCCACCTCTGAACCCCTCCTGCTTATTCCCCCCCCCCCCGCTGTACCCTTCTTCTCATCTATGATATGCGTGATTTTCAGAGTGGTGAAAAGAAGCAGAGATGAGACACATATACCTGTCCTGGCACACTCATCCTGATGATCCACCTCTCCCATCCAGCCCACGTGCTTGTATGTGATGTATGGGATGTGTGGGATGTCACATACAAACATCTGGAATGGATGTGCAATGATGAGCTCAGGTCAGGGGTATCTCTGAAAGCAGTGGGCCTGTGTGCAGGATCATATGTTGGGCCCCCGCAGCTGAGAAAAATACTGGCTGTGGCTTAAAGAAACACAGAGTGCAGGGGTTCAGTAGTAAGTGACGCAAAGGTTCAGATTTATTTTTAACAAAGTTCTCAGAAGCTCAACAGTAATTCCACAAACTGTCACCTGATTGTGGTTTTCTCAATCACAGTGAAATCCCTTATTTCTGAGATTGGTAGTGGCAACCAAGCGAGTCATCTTCCTCCTGATGGTGGGTGGGGCTAGCAGGACTGTGATTGATTTTAGCAGTGGCCAATCACAGTCCTCCTCCTCCTGAAAAAAGGAACTGCCCCCCCCTCAGCAGAACTGCACCTAATCTCTTCCCCATCACAAAAGCTGACGATCGCAGCTACAGCAAAGTTAGAGAACCAAACAATGTTTGTCATCTTTTACAATGTGTGGGGGCGCAGTGCCTCCCCCTAAGTGCAGGTGCAGCGTTGGGAATTCTGAAATTGGAATGCATTAGTGTCTCACTGACACTTCCCTGCACTGCTCTGCTGATGGGGGAGGGAGTTGAGTGCCGGCCAAAGAGGCTTTACGTGCCGGGGGTTGCCTACCCCTGATTTACACATATATATATATAGTACACCCCTCACATTTTTGTAAATACTTTATTATATCTTTTCATGTGACAACACTGAAGAAATTACACTTTGCAACAATGTAAAGTAGTGAGTGTACAGCTTGTATAACAGTGTAAATTTGCTGTCCCCTCAAAATAACTCAACACACAGCCATTAATGTCTAAACTGCTGCCAGTGATGCCACTATCCCTCCACTTTATCCGGCACGCTATCTCTCCACTGTATCCGGCACGCTATCTCTCCACTGTATACGGCACACTGTCACTTCACTATATATGGCATGCTGTCCCCCCCACTGTATATGGCATGCTGTCCCCCCACTGTATATGGTACGCTGTGCCCCCACTGTATACGGCGTGCTGTTCCTCCACTATATACGGCACACTGTCCCTTCACTGTATACGGCACACTGTCCCTCCACTGTATATGGCACACTGTCCGTCCACTGTATACGGCACGCTGTCCCCCCACTGTATACGGCACGCTGTCCCCCCACTGTATACGGCACGCTGTCCCCCCACTGTATACGGCACACTGTCCCCCCACTGTATACGGCACGCTGTCCCCCCACTGTATACGGCACGCTGTCCCTCCACTGTATACGGCACGCTGTCCCTCCACTGTATACGGCACGCTGTCCCTCCCCTGTATACGGCGCGCTGTCCCAGGCTCGTGGGACCATCTTAGAAATGCTGCACACAAGAGAGAGAAGTTACGAAGTGTATTGATGAACTGTTGTCCGTAGCTTACAAAGTAAAGAGTTACAAAATTTGGGCCATGGATTACAAGGAGCTTACTATGTTTGTGTGGAGAAGTGTAAATTTTTAAATGGAGTGCTGCCTTCACCGCCACACTTGCGTTAGGTAGAAGCCTCAGCCCAACTCTGGTGGCAATAGCAAGTGCTCTCTCCACATCTCCATATGGCCACCGCCTACAGACTGTTTTTCTCAATTTAATCAAAACACAATGGCAAAATACCACGAATTGGTGTGCTGAACAAAAAAAATTTGAACGCCTTGCATTATTTTGGAGTGCATTACAATGTGCTACACCATTGAAAGACAGGAGTCCATGTAAAAATGCTTAACACTGCATTGCAACATTTTTTTAAATTGTGTATTAAGAAGTTCTAAACCACACCCACATTTCTCCATGTCCATGTTACCATATGCAGCACCATTACAATATGGAGTATCCTTAATTAAATCCATCAGTATTTATTTTGTAATAATTTATGCTAAAATCCTTTTTTTCATTGTGTAAAAAATATGTATATAGGACTTAAAGTGATTGTTACCCCAACATCTTATATTTCTGATATGTGCCTGCTGTACCATGTATTTGTATGATAAATTATCCTGTTCTCTTTGTATTTCTTCCTTTGAGTGAAATACCTGGTGATCCTGCCAGCCCCTCTTCTTTACTATTAAAAATTGACCACACAAGGCAGGAGAACACACCGTGGTCAATTCTCTAGCTATGCTGCAACATAGGGATCCGCCTTGTTTACATAGGCAGATATCTATTACACTAACTGACGTACAGGTACGTCGTTTTGCGCAGTAGAGCCGACCTGCCGCAGTATATGTACTGTGGCTGGTCGGCAAGTGGTTAAAATGTTTTTGTCATATCTATACACAAGTGTTTTACCTTTCATTTCTGTGTTAAATTGAATGAATTGTTTTACAAGGTGATCGTTTACAATCACTTTAACCTTCATTTACAGAAACCCAAGGATATCCTTGAATCAGTGGCAAAGTAAACATTCAATATCTACTATGGGTCATCTGGCTGTAGCCATCTTGTTCTTCTATGTTCTATCACCGATAAAAGGTGACTTCCTGATTGAAGGACTGAGGAACATTCAGGTCAGTTTAACCCTTCCATTTTGGTTGCTTAACCCCCTCATGACAGAGGGGAAAAAAAAATCTTAATGCCCGAACACAGTTTTGCAACTTTGACCTGTGTTAGTAAAACTGCACATATCATTGCAACTAGTTAGTGTATCCACGTGGTTTATACCTTGCTTGTTTTAGGACAAATTGGGCTTTCATTTGGTGGTACTGGATATCTCCTGATTTTTTTTATTATCAAAGAGAAACTGTCACAAAATAGTAAACAGAAACAACAGTGCTCATTTTGCTTTCTTTATCCTACCTAAAGCTAGCTGAATCTAATAGTAAATAAAAAAAGGCATTTTTTTTCTCTAAATCCTACCAAAAATACCACTGATCCTGACCTTTGACTCTGAAATTGACATTTGACCCTGACCTTGACACTAACCCTGACCTAGATCAAACTCTGATCTAGCCATTTATTTATTTATTTAAAAAAATCCAATTCTTTGCAAGGCAATAGTACAGAGACTTCAAAACACTTTGATACCAACATGTACAATCTGGGGTATAACAGATAGTAGCTAGGATGGAGACAGAAACTGCCACAGAACCAGCGGTACAGAACAGATAAACCTTAAAGTGTTTGTTATCTTAAAAAAAAAAAAAAGATCCTGTACCTTTAAAACATGAATAACAGCACAGTGCTTGTGCTGTTTCATTTGGCCCCTGAAATACTCAGCTGATCCTTACAGTTTCTGCCCTCCCCTCTGTAAACTGACCACTATTTATCAGGGCTGCTGAGCCCTGACACCGTGGTCAGTTTACTTGCCTCCGTCATCAACAGCTCTCCTGTCTCTGCTCTATCCCCCTCACCCCTCCCTGCCTTTCAGCTCCTTTGTCAGTGCCAGCCCCTTCCCCTCCTGCTGCTGAAATAACTTTGAAAATCTGATATAATCCTCTGAAAATCTGGTATAATCCTACGCTGCATTAGCCTTGAAAATATAGAAAATATATATATTTTTTAAGCTCTGCCTCTTATTGACTTCTGTGGGATTTTCATTAGAGTTTACAATTGGCAACATTTTGCAGAGTTTAAAAATCTTTCAGGTAGATTCATCCATCACTAGTTAAGAAATATAAAGTGGATTGGAGTGCAGGCTTGATTTGGGAGGGATAATGTGAAATCCATACCATATTACCTGATCCTATCCATCCCACCTGTTATAGGCAGACCAATAAAGTAGTAGAACAATGTAGACCACATTAACACCGAGTTACAAACCCAGGGTAATCAATGTAGAGTTAATACAACTAAAATATAGCAAAAAATAGAGATGGACGATGGTGGGTTACACATGAAAAACTGATTAGGACTATTGCCATTGTATGTGGGGGATTCAGGAGATATCCTTTGTGCCCTGTATGTGGTCATCCAGCTGGCATCTGTGGAGCAGGAACCATTTAGGCTGCATTCACACCTGAGCGTTTTGTAGCCCTAAGCCTGAAGCTACAAAACGCTGGAGGGGAAAAAATCCATTATTCTCTATGGAGATGGTTCACATCTCCACTCAAAAACGCCTGAATCCGAACGCCTGAAGCTCAAACAAGTTCCGGACCCTTTTTTGTCACGCGAATCGGGCAGATTTGGGCGTTTTAGGAGTCATAGAATGTAATGGAAACGCTTGATTCAAGCGTCTAGCGCGACAACGAGCATTTCGACGGGCGCAAATTTGCGCGACAAAACGACGGTAAAAACTACGGTAAAAACGCTCGAATCGCTACGCTCAGGTGTGAATGCAGTCTTAGTGTGGCCGGCTATTCATATTTCTATGTAATCTCCTGAGGAAGTGAATGTTGTTCATTAAACACATAGAGATTTGCTACACTTCTATATAAAATACGCAATATGGAAATGTTATAAATATGCTAAATATGAACATTTTGGTGGATTATGTGTAGGAAATACTTATTGTGACAAACTACGAGCCTCATAAATTAATGTATATTCTTTTATGGCTGACTAAAATATAATGCTCAGGACTTCAGCTGATAGTAAAGGATCAGAGAACAAAGTGACAGAGAAATTAGCTCATCATTGTTCTGCTTCCCTTTTCACTGTCTAGTCAGGGGTTGGGTTGAGTCTAGGTTGACCAGGACAGAAAGGAAGCTGGTTGAATACAGCTGGCCATTAGACTGTGGACATTTATGCCTTGTACACATGACCGGTTTTCACGATGAGAAAACTGCCATTTTTTATATTGGTCGTGAAAACCGGTCAGGTGTATGCTCCCTAGCAGTTTTCTCAATGAAAAAAATGCCCACAAAAAAATTAAAACCAGCTCTCTTTTTTCGCGTCGTGTTTCCCGTCGGTCTTTTTCTCGTCGCGAAAAACGGTTGTGTGTATGCTTTTCCAAGGGGAAAAAAAACGTGCATGCTCAGAATCAAGTATGAGACGGGAGCGCTCGTTCTGGTAAAACTAGTGTTCAGAATGGAGATAGCACATTCGTCACGCTGTAACGGACTGAAAAGCACGAGGCTAAAAAGCGCAAATCGTCTCACATCAAACTTTTACTAACACGAGGATCAGCAAAAGCAGCCTAAAGGGTGGCGCCATTTAAAAGGAACTTCCCCTTTATAGTCCCGTCGTACGTGTTGTACGTCACCGCGCTTTGGTCGGACGTTTTTTTGCATGAACGTGTGTATGCAAGTCAGGCTGGAGAGAAATCACGTCGGGAAAAACGACTGCTTTTTGCACGTCAGGAAAAACGATGGTGTGTACAAGGCATCAGAGATACAAAAATGTACTGTGGGGTCACTCTCTGGATTGAAACTGAATATTGCAGCAGAAGTAGTTTTGTTACTGTATCTTTAAATAAGCTTATTCATTTGATCTCATTATTGGCTGGGGTCCTGCTTTAAACACGGTTTAAATTATGAGTACCACAGCGTGGCAAAATTCAGCTTCAAAAAATGTGGCAGGGAAAATTGAAGTGTAGTTTCAGTCAGAATTTTTTTTCTCGTAAAGAAGTGAGAAAGGTTTAACACCTCTGCCAGGTTTGTATTGCTGTGTGTGACCTTGTTGCTGTCAGTCATACAGAAGGTTAAGGAAAATCTCCAGTAGGGATACAGATAGTAATAAAAAGCTATCTGGAGTTCTGGCATTTCCTGAATCTACTAAAATTACAACCTTTACATTCTTTTCCACCAAAACAATGTCACAAATGTCAGAAATTGAGGGGAAATAACCCCAATGGGTCCAGTAAAAACGGTCAGGCTGGGTTCACACTGCTGTGCGGAAAGGTTCATAGCAGGGGTCCGGTGCGTCCCTGTTCACCATTTCAGGTTCGATTTTGGTCCGAATTTTTGGCTGAATTCGGACCTGAAACTGAACAGAAGACGCACAGGACTCCTGTGCAATTCGCTCTACAGCCGTCCCGGAGCTGTGTGAACCAGCTCCATTGAGAGCCGGTCACAGTCTTCTGACATGCGAATTGGATTTGCAAAAGTGGGAACACAGCCTGAGGTTCTAACCCTTTCCCATTTTATAAAAAAAATGGGCTGGGAATATGCTTTAACAACTGGATTACACAAGAGAAGAAGACAGCAAGTAACACAGCCCACCAGACTCCAGTAATAGATGAAATATCTTTTTTGGGTGTACTAAACCTTTAAATTTCTAAAGCCCCGTACACACGGTCGGACTTTTGCCCAACAAACTTTGGGTATACACCGTGTGTATGCTTCATCGGACAAACTTTTTTTGTTTGGTTTTCGATTTCATCGGACAAAAGTTGGGTCTGCAAACGGACAAACTTTTGCCCAACAAAAGTCAGATGGAGCAAAGTCCAACCGTGTGTACAGAAAACCATCGGACTTTAGTCCGATGGACAAAACAACTAATGTTAAAATCAACCAACAATAGCAGAAGTTGACCAAAGGGTGGCAGTAAAGATCAGAAAAGAGCAGAAAAAACACGCAATGTTGTAAGAAGTTTTAAGAAAGTTTGCAGAAAAGTCCGAGCGTGTGTATGCTATGGGTGTTCCCAACCAACTCCGTTCGGACAAAAAACCACGGAAAAGTCAGATGGAAGTCCGACCGTGTGTACGAAGCTTTATACTTACAAAGTGCACTTGATTTAAAAAAAATTATGTCTGTTTTTCCCCACAGAAGAGAAGCACTACCACGGTAAGGACCTCAAGGACTTGTTAAAGTAATTGGACAAGATGTAGTTTTAATGGGGGTTTTATTTTTTGTTGTTTGTTTTTCGTTTTTGTTTTTGTTTGTTTGTTTTTTAATATGGAACTAACAAAGCAATATTAACGTTGTTGTGTTGCCCTTTTACTTTTTGTACAGTTTTCTAAAGCCATTTGTTTTGTGTTAACCATTGTCTCTTCTTACTTAGGCTGCATGCACACTGGTGCTCTTGGCAGCTGCAAAAACACTCCTAAGCTCTGTTTTTCCAAACGCATTTTAGATGCTTTTAATTGGGCAGAAAAATAATTTATTCAGGTCATTGAAATTAAAAAATGCACAAGTGCTAAAAGCGCCTAGCATTTACCCACATTTAGGCATGTTAGGTGTTTTTTTCCAGCAAAACACCCCTCTCTTGAACGCACAAGTGAGGTGTTTTTTTCTGCCTCTAAACTTCTCAAGTGTGCATGGGGCCTTATACTAATAATGTATTTAATAGAGGGCTAAGATATAACAGTGTTAAATGCCATAAACTATTCATATGATCCTTCAATATTTGCATATTCTTAAAGAGCTGTACATGATCTTTACAACAAGCCCTCACTGACCTCTGAAGTTGCAGGCATTATTATTATTATTATACACAATTTATATAGCGCCAACAGTTTACACAGCGCTTTAAAATGTATGGAGTTAGTTCAAAGTTTACAACTTAAAGAATTGGTAAGGACATTTACCAATTCAAGGAAAGACCATGATAAAGAGAAATTATTATAATTAAGCAGCTTTATACAAAAATTCATCTCCCAGCTTCTTTAAAATTGTTCTGTGACAGAATAAAACCTGCCCCATGTCATTATTTTTACCCTGCCATGTCATTATGTGCTAGCATACTAACTAGCACATTATGTTAAACTTACCATAAAACGAAGCCCTCCCGCCCCGAGATGTCAGATCTGGAGGATGCCTCCATCGTCACCCATCTTGCTTCCGGGTTCGCAGACTCCAGCTTTGTGACTGGCCGGAGCCGCGATGACGTCTCTCCCGCACACGCAGGAGCCACCAGTCACGGCACAGGGTGGCTGTTCCTTCAGAGCGCATGCGCCAGTGATGTCACTGGCTGCATGTACAGTAAATATCCCCTAGACCGTGTACATTTAGGAGATGTTTACATTACCTATAGTTAAAAGTCATGCATGGAAGTAAACTTCCACTTTAATTGTGCTTCTATTTTGAGTGAAAATTTACATTATTATATAATTTGTCTCAAAATTTAGCAAAACCTGTCTCAGTTTGCTTCGAAGATTCTAGGTGCAGGGGTCATATATACCGTATGTGTTTAAAAGTTTCTCATAGACTTTGCTATCCATCAGGCTGCCTGATTTGCTAATTATTTGCTTGATAAGTGTGCCTATTTAACGTTATTTTTCAACAGTTAATTTTGCTCCCCCTTTCAGCAGGAACTTGGCAGCCTGCTGGCCTTCTAATATCTATCTAGGTTAACACAGATCAGATGCTCACGAAGAGGGGAGGAAGCAGAGTGTTGAGTCAACTTTACATTTTCTTTTCTGAGGATGAATTATTCCACTGTGACTGCAGAGATCAGTGATGGTCTTTAAAAAACACACACACACACACAAAACAAATTTGCTGTCCCCAGGCAGTTCGTAAAAATAAAAGCAGCTGTTGTACTCACTCCTCTAGAGTGTTGTACCCCCAAAGACTCACTCGCTCACTTATCCAGCACCACCCCTCTCTAGTTCAGCATCTTTTAACCCTCTTCCTGAGAGAACATGCCTCAACTCCTACCCTGGATTCATGGGAGAATGCTGCAAAGAGTGTCACCACGACATTTCATGCAGCATTTAGGATCTGCCCATTGCAGAAGAAGATGGCCTGTAACATCACTGGACCAGACACGTAAAAAAAAAAAGTTAAATATAAAGATTATTTTTTAAAACTCATTTACTGCTTGTTGGGAATATATACATTTTTGAATATCCACAGCCTGGTCACAGTTCTACATTAAAGTAGATCTGAACCCTAATGGAATACATTTAAATTTGTACTGTGTATTGTAAACAATGCTATGTTTTTTCATGAAAGACTGTTTGACCTTCATTACATCCTTATTTAAATCACTTTTACCATCTAAGCCCTCTTATGGATCACTGATATCACTCATCACATTAAAGAGAACCTGTTGCCAAACAATTACTTTCAACAAAAATCTTACTTTAAAGTGTTTCTAAAGTTCTACAGTCATAACATTTTTTACTTTAATGCACTAAGGTAAAAAATGTCCCAGTAGCAGTATCCCCCCACCTCCAAATACTTACCTCACTTTAAGTGCTGACTTTTAGTGCTGTGCCTGTCTGTAGCAGCTCTCTCTCTCTCTCCCTGCATTCACAGGATACAGAGGCAGCAGCAGGAGCCATTGGCTCTGGCTGCTGTCAATCAAATCCTGTGAACAGAGAGTGGGGGTGGGATTGATCCACGCTATGTATCTCTATAGATGTACATAGCTCGGCTCAAGAGCAAGCCTACACATCTGCTCCCATAGCAAGTGGCTTGCTATGGGGGCAGACACAGAAGAGGAGGAGCAGAAAGTGATGGCAGGGGACCCCAGAAGAGGAAGGTTCCATTGCACAGAGCAGGCAAGTATAACATCATTTTTATTTTAGGTAAAAGAATATGTATCCTTTAGAACCGCTCTAAGATTATGTGTTCATCTAGAGTATTTCATGCATGCAAAAGCCTTCCCTATGTAGACGTCCAAAGGCCCGAGACTGCTACTGAGCTCACTATCCTGGGTGTGATGTCAGCAGCTACAGCAAATTCAGAGCTGCCATTGAAGTGACACTCTATAGTATTCCCCTTAGTCCTCCCAGCAGCTACAAAAAAGGTTATGTAGAAAGGTGAAGAAGATGCTGCACAGAATGTAATTTCAAACTTCCAAAAGAGGAGAGGGCAATAACTTGCAAAGAGGGGAAGGCTATGAAAATTGATTCTTCATGGAGATGGTAAATTTTATAGCACATATCAGGCTCGTTTACACTTGCATCAGTCCTTTCTGCTCCTCTGAAAAGCAATTCCTGGTGGATCTCTTTTCAAAAGGCGGTTTGACATCTTCTCACTACTTGTTTTAAACCTAAAAAGCCTGCACATCCGCACCAGAATCACATGCTTTGCTGGTTGCAGGACAGTTGTAGTGCAGCATCATTCATTTGAATAAGTTTGCACTTAGGAGCAGTACTGCCAGCCGATTGCGACAGAGGGCATCATTTTTGCTGTGGCAGGCATCATAGTCACAGCATGTGTACACTCCCTTCCAGCTACCGTTGCAGCTTAAGTTGGGCAGTAAAATCAGCTCAACCACCTATTTTTACTGCTCATCAGTTGCATGTGTGAACAAACCCTAAAAGGAACTTTACAAGTGAAATAAAAATCCTTTATGAAAAAGTAAACCCTGCAAGTAAGCATTTAAAACACTTGATTATCTGTGCTTTTACCTGCATTTTTTTCAGTTGATGACAGGGTCTTTTAGGGAGTCTTGAGCAAGCAGAGAGAACAGAGCAAAGCGCAACATATAGGTCTCTTGCACACTGCAGCTTGAAAATGCTCAGTACAGCTTATTTTTTTACTGAGCTAAAACACAGCCCATTAATTGTAATGTGCCTATGCACACAGGCATGTAAACAAGCGCCATGCATTCTTCAGTAAAAAAAAAACTAGAAAAATCTGCATCTTTGGTCAGTAATTTACGCCTCATGTGTGCATATGCGCATATTTGTGCACAGATTTGTCCATTGTGAATGCGAGCACAAGCTTCCACGCATGTGCGTAAATTTGCACAAAAGCATATGCGCGAAAATGCGCAAAAATAAATTTTAAAAAAAGTCTGAAAAAGTAGATGTTCAAACGGGAGTATCGTGTGAAAGAGGCCTTCAGAAAAGTTTTCAGATGTCAGTAGTCTAGATCTGATTTGCTTGACATGCAGTTTTTAGTAATGGTAACCACTGTCTATGCAATTTTTCATTACACGTTAAGTTTTAATAACTATGCTTTTTGACAGATTTAGTTTCAGCCATGTTAATAAATAAGGGCCACTGTGCAGACACATAGGCCCCTTTCACACGGAGGTCCGTTCAGGTCCGCCTGTCAGTTTTTTAGGCGGACCTGAAACGGATCCTCCATGTACCCCTATGGAGGCACGGATGTCAGCGGAGACATGTCCGCTGACATCCGACCCGCTCCGCTCCGCCAAAGTGTGACGGAGGAAAACCCTATTTTTCCTTCCGTCGGCGGAGCGGATCGGATGACAACGGACTCTACGGTCCGTCGTCATCCGATTCCCCATAGGGGAGAGCGGCGCTCTGACAGGGCGGTCCCTGCACAGTGTGCGGGGACCGCCCAGTCATCCGTCGGCTCAGCGGGGATCAACGGAGCGATCCCCGCTGAGCAAGTGGAGCTTCACGGGGCGGATCTGCACGGATCCGTCCCGTGTGAAAGAGGCCATAGACTTGCTTTTCTACTTACAGTGGGGGTCCTATCTAATGCTATAGTAAGGCACGCTGTACCACTATGAATAAAAATAAGATGGGGCTTTTCTGCAAAGGGCAGGGCTTAACGTTGCTGCAACATCCACAGTTTTATGCAGTGTAATCTAATTGTTGTAGTAGAAAAGGGCATTGACATACCGTATTTGCCGGTGTATAAGGCGACCGGGGGTATAAGACGACCCCCTAATTTTTTGCCTGTACTCACCGTATAAGACGACCCCCCTTCTGAGGCTTCCGACGCTTCATATTTCTTCCTTTTGGAGCCATGTTCTTCTTCATTCTTGCTGGAGCTGGAGCCATATTCTTCTTCCTTCTTGCTGGAGCTGGAGCCAATCACGGCGAGTGATGTATTTTATTAATGAATACAAAGCCTGCTTGGATTGGCAGAGGCTGTAACATCATCAGCCAACGCCTCTCTGACTCTCAAAGCCAATCCGAGCAGCCTACTGTATGTAGCCTGCTTGGATTGGCAGAGGTTGTTACTCCAATCCGAGCAGGCTCTGTATTCATTTAAGTACATCGCTCACCGGGATTGGCTAAGCGGTATATACTGTATGTAGCCGAAGCTACATACAGTATTACCGCACATCCAGCAGGCATCTGAGCAGCTGACCCAGCGCATAAGACGACCCCTGCTTATACGCCAGCAAATACAGTATATAAAGCTTTGTATGACACTTAATGCATACTTGCATTTTAAAGCAGGATTTTGTTACAGAAAACTTGAGTCATAACCTTAATATATAGGAGATTTGTAATCTATAAAACTGTTTTCTGTTATTTAGAATGTGGATGGCATAGAGGTCTACAATATTAGCATTATCAGTAAGGTCACATCTCGCTTTGCCCACAATGTCATCACAAGCAGGGCCGTTAATCATGCTAACAGATCTGAAGAAGCTGTCTTCGATGTGGATCTGCCCAAAACTGCTTTCATAACCAATTTTACCATGTAAGTATTTGCTGTGTTTTACAGGTGTGAGTGAAATATACCTCGATATATTGCTAATATTGCATTAATAATCGATATTCAATAATTCATATTGATGAGAAAAATTCCAAGAAAATCTGTTCTGTTCTCGTGTAAAAACTCCAAAATTGATTTAATAACAAAATATAAAATGTCACGATTGTAGAATATAAAAATATATTCAGTGTTCCAGCGTCAGCTAGCAGATGTGTGTGAAGCATTCAAGCCTTCCCGCGTGTCAGCTAAAGTCTGCCTAAAAACTCAGAGTCACTAGCTTTTCACTCCTCAAATCTGACCCCCACCTTATTTCGAAGGAGTGATTTAAAGTTTCTTAAAGCCCACGGAAATTCAAATATATACTAAATCTCTGGATCAAATCCTAAATATTACACTATGGATACATTAAAACTAAACATTCTTATTAATATCCTAATCAAGAAATATAGCAATGTTTAAGAACTTATAATCTTAGCTAAAATACTAAAACGTTTGTATCTTTTGAAAAGATTGTAACCTTATCCCCTCACCATGGGAGGATGGTAGAAGCCTAATTATGAACACATGTTTGCGCCTACCATATGAAGCTTCAAACGAACTATATACTTACACAATTCTAAATGTTTATATTTTTCACTTTTCCATATCCAGACACAAATATAAATATTTTAAATGTATTCAAGTCCATTATTCTCAAAGACCCAACTCCATTCATTCATGTGTTAATATTGTTAGTAAATGAATATTAGATATTAGATTAAAGAAAATCTTTTTAACAGTGAGCAAATGAAAGATTTATACAGTAGGTTTTATATCCCCCTATTATGCACTTAGCAAATTTATGATTTGTACATAACAAATACATATTGTATTGGGCCCCGTCACTGTATAAAAAGAGGTACATGGTTTGTACAGTAGTTTTTGGTGTTTTCTCTGGGTTTTGTTATTTTAGGATTGGGTTCTGGAGTCCAGAGTCTTGGGAGGGACAAAGCCTCTAACCCTGTGTCTAGGTCTCACTGAAGACCAGCAGGCTGTGTGTGCAGGTGTGAGAATAACAGTGTAAAGGGTGCTTCTGTATGAGTAGAACATCTGGGTTTAGGTGCAACCCCTGTTTTTAACGCACTGTTAGACAGGTGAATTTGGTTGGTTGCTGATTGGTTGGTAAGTTGAGCTTGGAAATTCTGTGTGTTTTTTGACATGCGTTCGCCCCTTCCAGTGCACCTTACTGTGAAGACCAGTCATAGGTTGGGGCAGTGACTGTTGTTTTGTTTTTTTATCTGGGTATCCTGGTTCACTGGGCCACCATCCAAGGGGACTAGACACAACTGGAGTGTGTCCTGAAGGCCCCAGAGCAGCACTTCAGAGGTTGGAAGCAAACCCTGAGAAATATGGGCCAGCAAGCCCTAAAACAGTATTTTCTGGCTGTGCTGAACTTACTGGAAGCTATGGCATCAAGGTCAAATATGAAGCCTTTTATAATGAGCAAAGCAAGCAAGCAAAGACTGAATCATTCCCTCGACCACCTCACTACTACACTTCTTTGTGTGAGAGGGCATGTTCAGCTATGAATCCCCTGTTTACTGATAAACAGTCAGATTTCACGGACTGCAGAGAGCCAACCAGTAATAAATCACAGTCTGGGTGATGCATGCACTCCATCCTTGACCATGCCCTTATCCAGCTTGGACTTTGTCACATTCTACGCTTTTCCCCCCACTTTCCTTTCATTTGAACCCAGAGGTTAAAACATCTGCTGCCCAGTTCTTGAGAAGGTGCTCACATTTTTTATTACAACCAGCCCAGTCCTCTCCTTTGACCAAAAGGTAGCCCTTGAATTGTGCTCCATGACCTAGGCCATCCATGGTAAGGAAGCATAGTCTCCATGTCCCACTTACTGGCCAGACACTCTTGCTCCACAATATTATAATTTCGCTCTGCCAGTGTCAGCTTCCAACTCAAATAGAATACGGGTGCTCCTCTCCATCTACAATTGTGCCAAGAATAAATAACCCAAATAGTGCAGCGCCACCAAAAATATTAGATAGCATCCACGAGCAACCATCAATGGTAAAATATATACAAAAACACAATAAGTGTCAAAACAAAAATAAAATTTGTGTAACAAAAATTTGTGTAAATAAAGTCTGTACGCATAAGTGCATCCAATAATAAACTTCCGTTAAAGTGCATCCAAAACTAAAGTCCAATACTATCATAAAAGTCAGTGATGAATAGCAACATTGGGCACTTAGAGAAAAACACTTCACGATCAATAATCATTCTGGTGTAATGATAGCAAACCTCCTCCTCATAAATACACCCTTGTGCATTCACCCTGGTGATAAAATCGGCCACTCCCCTTCTGTCCAGACCTCAAACTATTAGAGAGGTCAAATGTGCTTGGGTCCCTTTAAGGTATAGCAAGGAAACCAATGCAGTCTTCTCTAACCCTGAGACCGACAGTTGAGGTATTGGTCATGAAAACTTGGGTCTACGAGCACCACATTTCTACAGAGAGCTTGCTTAAAAGTTTCAAAAGCTTCTTCAGTCTTTTGGACTTAATGCCTACAGAGTTCTTGCCTTTGGTTAGGTCAGTTAAAGGTGCTAAAAATTTGGTTGAACCTATGGAAGTACCCACAAATAACCAGGAAGGATCTGACTTGTTTCTCGGTAACAGGAGAAGGCCATACCCTGACTGCTTCTACCTTAGTGATTTGGGGTTTTATAAGGACCTACCAAATGGTGTATCCAAGATCCAGAGCCTCATCTAACCCTATCACACTTTTTCGGGTTCGCTGTTAAGCTCACATTCCTAATAGAACCCAGCACACAGAATACAGCCTGCACCTTAGGTAGGTGACTTTTCCAGTCTGTGCCAAAAATAGCTACATAATGTATATAGGCCACTGCAATGTGTTGATGAGGTCTAAGAATATTGTTCATTATTTGCTGGAAATTAACATAAGCTCTAATGCCGCATACAGACGGTCGGAAATTCCCAGAAGAAAAGTCCGATGTGAGTTTTTGGTCGGAAATTCCGACCGTGTGTATGCTCCATCGGACTTTTGCTGTTGGAATTTCCACCAACAAAAGATTGAGAGCTGGTTCTCAAATTTTCCGACGGAAAAAATTCCAATTGGAATTTCCGATCGTCTGTAGCAATTCCGACACGCAAAATTCCGACGCATGCTCGGAAACAATTCGACGCATGCTCGAAAGCATTGAACTTCATTTTCTCAGCTCGTCACCACGTTCTTGACGGTCGAAAGTTCCGAGAACTTTTGTGTGACCATGTGTATGCAAGCCAAGCTTGAGCGGAATTCCGTCGGAAAAACCATCCAAGGTTTTTCCGACGGAAAATCCGATCGTGTGTGCGCGGCATTAGTCTAAAGGCATTCAAGCATACTGAAACAAACCCTGTTGGATAGGAGAACCTGATAATATTTCCTAGTGAGATTAAGAGTGATCACAAACCTGGCTGTACCCAACATCTCAATTATTTCATCAACCCAGGGCATGGGCTATGCATCAAACTTTGTTACATCGTTAAGTTTTTGGAAGTTGATGAAAAATCTCAAGAAACCATGTGGTTTGGGAACCAAGATTCTAGGGCCACTCCGTTCGCTTTAATATCCTTCTATTGCCATAGGATCTAACATTCTCTGTACCTCCTCTGCCACCTGTTTATGAATTTCTGGAATTCTATAGAACTTAAGATGGACACAACATTAGGGTACATGACAATATTTTGAATAATTACCCCAGTGCAGTCAGAAAACTCTGATTACACATCCTTATTCTGCTGCAGACATTCTTTTACTTTCTCTTTTTTGGACAAGGGGCAGAGTTTTACCATTTTAAATATATATATCCTTCCTCCAGGCACCATGAGCTCACCAATCATGGCGTAGAGTGCCTCTTTATCCTTCCAAGCCTGAATCAAATGTATTTATTTTTCATTTGTCTGACTTGTAAACCTTGCAGTTCACATCTCCCACTCTTTACACTATCTCATAAGGCTCCTGCCACTTCGCTAAAAACGTATTTTCCACCATGGGAATTAAGACCAGCAATCCCTTGGATGGAGAGTTTGTACTTTTGTCAATCTATGATGCAACCAACTTTGGGCCTCCTTAACCTGTTACATATGTTCCCTGATGATAGGGATTATAAAGCTGTAACCCTCCTTAAAAGTGTGTGAACTTGTGGACTGCAAATGATAATTAGCACAACAGACAGTCTCAATTTCTCCCGTCTCAGTCTACCTACCTACCTTTCTCTGACAGGTACATGAATCAGTAACAAACAGCAGTCTTGATATATTCTAGTCCTTTTGATGTAAGCTTTCTTTGTCCCTCATCAGCTTATTGGCATGTGTTGACAGGCTTTGGACTTGTAGCGATGGAATCAATTTAAGACCTGGCTTCATTCAAAATTCATTCACAGGTGCAGCTGACCTGCAGCTGACCTTCATCTGACCTGCTTTTGACCTGTTTAAGCAGGTTTTGCATTCTCATAGGCTGTATGGGCTGCCTCATTGGTGAATTGGAGGTGGCCAGGGAGGTGGACAATGAAATGCAGAAGCTTTGCTGGTTCAGATGTGCCTAGCATTCAGGCAAAATGGAACACATAAAGCAGCTATATGTGCATGCACCTCTAGTCTTTTTGAGAGACAATTTAAATAAACTTTTCAGCTTTGACCAAGTTACCGTGTTTACGAGATAGCAAGAGTGGCTTTTCTAATTGCTTGGAAATGTTCTTGAAACATATTAACGTTTTGAATAAGAAATTGTTTTCTTATTAAAGGAAAATCGATGGAGTAGAGTATCCTGGAATAATTAAGGAAAAAGAAGTTGCAAGAAAACAGTATGAAACAGCTGTTTCTAGAGGACAAACAGCAGGACTTGTCAGGTATTTCCCATTTTTCAAATAAATGAATATATATGACCTTTTCGCAGTGCATGCAAATGCTGTACATAGACTGCAAAAAAGTGTAAAAGATACTGAATTAGAAAGAAAGAAACAATTTCCAGCAGTACTACCTGGTTTGGAGATGTAGGCATATAGGCATTGTTCCACTGGTAATTGAAGATATGAATCCAGATTCTAATTATACTGTACTTTTGAATATTGTCAGAACATTCTCTTGCTATCAGTAGCTGCTATTGTGGTTGTTACAATGCTGATAGCAAATTCACAGAAATCAGTTCTTGCTTACCACTTTTACTACTATGGAAGTACTCGTTGGCTCTACAACAGAGTTTGAGCTGGGTGTACTAAATGGCTGTCCAAAAGACACACAATACAAAATATGCTGGTAAATTAGGTCAGTAACAACACATAGCTGATAGAGACAATTTAAGGCCACTCTCATTGGCTGCTAACCACCCAACCCTTGGTAGCACTGTCTCATCTCTAGCCCTCTCACCTCCAGGACCTCCAAATCCCTCAAAACGTTGACTTACCCCAATCTACCTGCCACCATTTATGAACCCACTATTGACACTTATAGATTTATTGGACCCCTTTTGACCCACAGTTATTTTATAGATCCCTTGGATAGTCCCATCAATCTTTAGGGGTCACTGTTTACCAGTTTGGAGAATCCTGATCTATACCCAGTCAAAGTTGTACACCCACATGTTAACTCCACATGCCACCATTCCAAATGCAACATTCAGGTAATAAAGGCATTCATATATATATTGGCACTTTGCCTACATTTTTTCATCTATTTATTTTTTCTCAAGCTCTTAGTTGTATGTTTTCTGTCTTACCCTACTTTCTTTTACATCCTCCTGGCATGACTGGGTTACATCTTTTAACTGTGTTGATGGTGATTTTGTTTACAGAGCCTCTTCTGGTAGGAAGACCGAGAAATTTACTGTGTCAGTCAATGTGGCAGCGAAAAGTAAAGTTACCTTTGAATTGGTCTATGAGGAAATGTTGAAACGTCACCTTGGAAATTATAAGATGTTCATCAAAGTCCAGCCAAAAACACTTGTTAAAAACTTTCAGGTTATTTACAGTTTATTAACTTCATTTTTTGATATATAGTGATAGCTTATAATATTACACCTGCAAATATGTCAATGAATTAGAGAATAAATGAATAACTGGATGAATGAAAGAAACTATGCATTTGATAAAATCCTAAAAACTAGACTACAAGTTACTATAACTACTTTGGGCATTAAAGTATAAGGCTCTGTTCACACCTTGGCATTCCGGATCGCGGGTGGAATCGCCGCGATTCTGCCTGCGATTCACCAATCACTGCAAGACGCAGGACTGACAAATCATGGCAAAATTTCGCAAACAAAATAGTGGGACACCTGTCGCCCAAAAGAAGTTCCGGAACTTCTTTTGGGTAACAGGCGTCCCGCAAATTTTTTTGAGAGATTTTGCCACAATTCTTCAGGCGACGATCATGGCAAAATCACGCCACGATTTGGGTGCCATTGAAAGTAACAGGATCAAAAGCGTGTCCCGTGTTTTATGGCAATTTGGGAATCGTGGGCAGAATTGCAGCGATTCCACCCGCGATCCGGAACCCCAAGGTGTAAATAGAGCCTTACTAAAGGCTAAACCTTTTTTTTTTTATAGAATGGAGAAGAATTATAACATCTATTAGGTTTCTATTGCTGTCTGTGCCCCCGTTAGGGAAATTCATCTTCTGTATTTGTTCTGTTTACCATTATCATCGAAATTGAAAGTAAAGCAAAATACCAAATTTTGGATTGTTCCCAGAACAGTAATAGAGGGGAAATCTTCCAATGGGGACACTAGTTCTGGTGACAGTGCCTGAACAAGGTCATCTAGAGCCCAGGGTGAACATGCCAAATTGCGCCCCCCCCCCAGATGTATGCGCATTATGTGTCAGTGAACCCCCCCCCCAAAGTCGCAGTAATAACCACCAGAATTGGTTTACCATAGGAGTTGTAGAACACAAATAAAGTTATGAATTCGAGATGTATAAAGGTTGACAGATGTACATTCCTCAAACCGTTCTCCACCTGGACTGCTGAAGCTTTCTAATTCCCTTCATCCCTTCTAACTTTGTATGCTGCCTGTCAAATGTGTCTTAACGGGATAATGCGTTTACATTTGTACTTTTTTTGATAATGGTTTTTGAATAATGATGGTTAACATGGGAAATACCATTTTTTAATAAAGTAAAATCTTAATAATATTGTTCTCTTGTTCCCCCATATCAGATTACTATAGATATACATGAACAACAAGGCATCAGCTTTTTAGACGCCAAGGCATCATTTATAACAAATGATCTGCAGCCAGCCATCAAAAAATCCTTTGCTGGAGAAAAGGTATAAAACCAACAGTTCCTCAGAATTTGTATATAAATTAATCAAGTTTAGTATTTTGTTAATTTAGCGATGACATATGTCATCCAAAATGTAAGGCTAGTCCCATAAGATACTTTAAAGAGATGTGTAAAAGTTTGGTCACTTTTGAGACCAGTTGATCCCTACCATGGCATACTTCGCCTCTAGAGCCCTGTACACACGGCCGGGTTTCCCGCCGGAATAAAGTCTGCCGGGAATCCAGATGGGAAAACTGCGGGGAGAGCTTTGGCCGGGAATCCCGGCCTTGTGTACAGGGCTTATGCTCCCTCGGCACTGCCTCGCAGTGTTTTCCATTGGCAAGTGTAGTAAATCTGGCGTAAAAAAAAACCGCTGGGAATCCCGGCGGGAAAATAGAGAGCACGTTCTCTATTTTTCCCAAGCAGTTTTCCAGTCGGGAAAACTGCTAGGGAGCATACACGCGACCGGTTTTACGGGAAAAAGCTCTCCCAGCAGTTTTCTTGCTGGGAAAACCGGTCGTGTGT
Organism: Rana muscosa; assembly: GCA_029206835.1. Lineage (NCBI taxonomy): Eukaryota > Metazoa > Chordata > Amphibia > Anura > Ranidae > Rana > Rana muscosa. The sequence continues at coordinate 388,529,220 of CM055120.1, forward strand.
ACGAGGCCTAACAGTCATCCTTCAGTGCTTTATGCACAGTCTACTATGTCTCATACTCGATTGCTTCCTGGAACTAGTGAAGCTGTGCTTTGCCCAAACTGGTTCACTTTATTCCCTCCTTACCCTTCAGTAGCACGTTCTCACATTGTGTAAGCTAGGAGTATAACTACAAATTTAAATATAAGATATTTAAATGGAGGACAGACCATGAACAATATAAAAATAGCTTTATTGAAATATTTATATTAATCCAAAATTTATAACATTGTCTTGCATCATTGTAGAAACCATAACCACCAATCACACTGAAAAGAGCTTGTATAAAATAACCAGATATAAGGTAATATTTAAGGTGCCCCCCAAAAAAAATATCAACAATTTTTATATTTCACAGTTTAAATTCATGGAAAGCTCCTTTTTAAATATAGAAAAAAAGTATTTGCCCCTTTCCTGATTTTTTATTTTTTTGTATATTTGTCATATTTAAAGCGGTTGTAAACTTAAGAGGAGGCTCAGAGCAATTGAAAGTACTTTTTCTGAGTTAAGAATACATACTTGAATGGCATTTTATTTTTTTAAACCAGAGTTAATGTCATATTTTTTTTTTATAATTCAAATTTTATTAGAATTTTTTTTACATATAATAAACAAACATATGTTACAATTCATATTCTCACATAAACCCTATAAAGGTGGAAATGCCTCCCCACCACCATCTATCCCCATCCCTCGGCCCGACACATGAAAAAAAAAAAAAAAGAGAGGGGGGACCCCCCTTCTATCTATTCTATGTGGATTTCATGTGCTCTTACAGCTCAGTCTAATTACTGTGCTCTCCATACTATTTAATTTGAATGAATTCATATCTAGTTATTTAGTGTACAAGTGACCCTTCCCTTCCCCTAAGAAAAAAAAAAAACACCCCTCCTATATTTAGTGTGTATATTATCTATTATCTATTGTCTACTCAATATGTTCGGACCATCAGTCCAATCACTATGTTATGTGTATATTATCTACTTGCTTAGTATGTAAAGTGACCCTTCCTTCCCTTCTCCTTCCAAAAAAAAAAAAAAACCATCTTGTAAGAGATGGAATTCCTGCGTTCAGGCAGATGAGGTGGAGACACCAGGGAGTTAATGTCATTTAACTGTAACAGTAAAACTGTTTGGACAGTATATTTGTAGCGCTACCCCCAGTTAAGAGAGCCACTGTGTACAGCACCGCCAACCCCCGGCAATCTGCTCGACCCACTCTGGCACAGCTAGTCTAGGGGTTATATTTTTATCACAATCAACTGGTATTGTAAGGGCGCCCTCTTTGCAGTGAGACAACACACAAATGTAAAGATTAAGTATAACAGCTTTACTTTGATTGTAAAAAGGCATAAGCAGAATATAATACACACAACTGGCTTGCAGAGCCCTGCAGCAATCAATATGGCACACAATAATGGCGCTGCACGGTAATCCACCACGCGTAGCTATTATGGTATACACGCCCTGTGGCGCACTAAACAATATTTCTTCGCATGCAAACTTTCGGTGGTGCACTTGATGAATGGTATTTGTAATCCACAAATTTGCAATAACTTGGAACACTATACTGGGGGACACTTCAACTCTGTCCTGCTACCGGTCCCCAGTGGAACAACAAACAAAACGATCAGTGAGCCAAGGCAGTCTATAGGCCTGAACACGGTACAGTCTATTGGTTTGGGCAAGTGCCCGCTCACCACTCCGGACGCGATCCCAGTCCGGGACTTCCACCTGCTGTGTCTCCGCACACAGCGTCTGCAACGATCGGGTCACCGATCCAACTGATGCCCTCACTCGACAAGTCCGGTGCCACCCAGGCTCTGCAGTGGGGTGGAAGGCTCTCTGGAGGTTGCGCAAGGCCCCAGGCTTCAGGCCTTGCACTGCCGCAGATCCGCACAGGAAGAAGCTGTTGCTTGCAGCGCGGTGTCCAAAGAGGCCAAGCTCCGCCTCGCCTCCTTCTTAAATAACCCCTCCCATGAGTCTCTGCGGTGGCAACATGCTCCCTGGGTGCCGAACGGGGTTCTGAGTAACGTAGTCTCGGGACCTTAAAGGGGACCCCGCTACATATTGTTTATGTAACAAAGAGAGGTAGGAAAGGGTGCGAAAAGCTACATAATGCAGTAATGATGTGACATGTAATCCAATAATATATCTTATTTATAAGCGCTTTTTATAAATTAAAAAAAAAATATATATATATACAGTATATATATATATATATATATATATATATATATATATATAAATATTGGGATTGGTTGGTCGATTGATTATTTTTCTAAAGCAAATAAAGGCAATGGTTTGTACTTGGTCACCAAGCGCCTAATTGTATGTGCCTTTATCTAAAGGCAATGGTGTGTACTTGGTAACCAAGGGGGCTAGTTACTAAAACTGCATGGTCCAAAATATGGTGCAGCTCTGCATAGAAACCAATCAGCTTTCAGGTTTTATTGTCAAAGCATAATTGAACAAGCTGAAGTGAGAAGCTGACTGGCTACCATGCACAGCTGCACCAGGTTCAGAGTGCACTAGTTTTAGTAAATCTCCCCTCAAGTGTCTTTATAGCCGTTACAGTGTTATGTCTTTATATTGTTCATGGTCAGTACTCCATTTAAATTTGTTATATTTCAATTTCTAGTTCAGTATTTTGTGAGAGATTTGGCATAAACTGTTCTATTTTCATTGAAGACTCCTCCTAATCCAAGGTATGAAGCTCTGATTGCATCTCTCTATTGATAAACTATAAAGCCCTGTACACACGATCGGTTTTACCGATGAAAACCGCCCTATGGATTGTTTTCATCAGACAAACCGATCGTGTATGGGACCCATCTGTCTTTTTTCCATCGGTTTTAAAAAATAGAACATGTTTTAAATTTTTCCGATGGATAAAAAACCGATCGAAAACTATGATCGTCTATGGGCAAGTCCATCGGATAAAAAACCCACGCATGCTCAGAATCAAGTCGACGCATGCTCAGAAGCATTGAACTTCATTTTTCTTGGCTCATCGGAGTGTTTTACGTCACCGCGTTTGGAACGGTCGGTTTTTTGACTGATGGTGTGTAGGCAAGACTGATGGAAGTCAGCTTCATCGGATTTCCGATGGACAAAACCATCGGATTAGAATCCATAAGATATCCGATCGTGTGTACGAGGCTTAAGGCCTGGTTCACACCTATCATTTTTTAGTGCGTTTTCAGTTTTGCAGAAACACACTACAGTCTGTTTAACATGATTTCCCATGGGTCACATTCACATCTTTGCATTTTATGGAATAGACCAGGGACCAGCAGGTTGTGCTTTTGGTTCCATAGACTTCAATGGATCAAAAACGTGTATTGAAAAATGCAAAATGCACCTGGAATATGCATCAACCCTAACCTGCATAGGTGTGAAACAGGCTTAGTTGCTCAAGGTATAGCTTACACAGTACTGTGGACTCTCCCCATGTAACAGCACTGGTGTTTGGTGATTGGCCCAGTCTTGTCATTCATACCTGCAAGTACCAGGTGTTTTCTTTGCTTTAGGCAGCTGACTAGCAGCTATTTTCATGTGAGCTAGCTAGTAGAAAAGTAAAATTGTAGTAGATTGATCACAAGAAAGCTAGAGGATTTGCAGTAGAGAGGTAGAGGTAAGATGCAGATAAACTGGAGCACTTTGATAAGTAAATATTGATCAGCTCCCATAGTCCATGGCTCTGGCCCACCTCACTGTTGATTAGTGTGGCTGCCCATCGTAGAGGTGCATCAATAGTGATGTACGGAGGTGGGCTAAAACCAGATACCCGCAACTGCATACTTTTGTTTTGTTTTTTGTTTTAAATGACCACACGTTCAAAGTGTTTTTATCATATCACATGTGAAACAAGATCAAAGTTTTAAAGAAATGACTAAAGGAGTGTATAAATCACTGTGTGTTAGAAAACAGCAGTAAAACAAATTATCTGTTATGGTTGTACAGTATAAAATAAGTCTGTTGTGGTGCTTGGGAGCCACGGCTACAGCATATTTTTGCCGAAAAGGTTTTGTGTAGTCGCACATGCAGAACATTAACGTTTTGAAAAATACACTTATATACTGTACATATGCAAGTAGATGTCTGTACTGGCAGTTGTGGTTGCATAGCATTTTGTATAATGCATTCCTGTTGGCAAAAAAACGCTGCAACTGTGGCTCCAATGGCGCCACAGCAATAGATGTACAGTATTTTACACTGTACGCCCATATGCTGCTCTATACAGTCATGTGCAAGAGGCCTAACAGAAACCATAAATAAAAAACTTATGGGGGCTGTTACTATTCTGCTACTTTTGAAAATATTAATATTTGCCTTTATTACTTGTTGAGACACTGATCTAGAACAAATGATCTGCATGCTTACAGTGGCTCAGAAAAATATTGGTTCTATTGGATCAGTATCACAGTCACTGGTTGTTATTCTTAGTACCCTCCAACTTACCTGCATAAAGTCAAAAGCTTCTGACAATGCTGTCAGTTGGGACACTGTAAAATGTCAGCCCCCACATTGGATTTAGGACCGGTTCACATAGGGGCGACTCGTCAGGCGACTCGGTCGCCTGACGAGTCGCGTCCCGCTCTGTTGAATGGAACCATTTTAATAGGAGCGACTCAGGTCGCTCCGATTTAGAAAAAGGTTCAAGTACTATTTTTGGGGGCGACTCGGGACAACTTGCATTGACTTCTATACAGAAGTCATTATGCAAATCGCCTGAACCGGGCCTCTCAAGTCGTCTTGAGATCGCGTCGCCGAGTCGCCCCCAAAGTCGTGCCGCCCCTGTGTGAACCGGGCCTTAGCATAATAATGTAACATGATTTCAGACTTGTCCAAAACACGTAGTCAGGGGTAGGCAACCTTCACAGTCCAATCCCATAAGGCTTTGCAAGACTCTGACAGCCACAGGCATGACTCGTTGCCTACTCTGTAATAAACTGACAATGTAATAAAGTAATGCATGCCTGAGTATTTTTTCTTTGTGAATAACAAAACAGAAGTAATAAACAAAGAAGATTCATAAAACATTTTCCTATTTATTGCCAGCATTAGGCATCCCAATTTTATATTAATAGTTGCCATACCCTATGGTGAATATTTATCTCATTGCATATTTCTTTAGAGCCAGCATTTGAGGGCAACTTGGCTGGTGTCAAAACTAGTCAGCATATGTATCCTTAGAGTGGCATAAATTGTCAGCAAACTTTGTTTAATTGCCAATGTGTACCTGCACAATAGACCTAAATGTTTTTTTCACAATATTTGGAATATGCTGCAAAAAAATTGAGAAAAAGTTGACAATGTCCATATCAATTCTGGTCTTAATAACCCTATTTTTTCTTTCAGGGTCAAATCTCCTTTACACCAACACTAAACCAACAGCGCACCTGTGCTGGTTGTACAACTACATTACTAGATGGAGATTTTACTGTCATATATGACGTAAACAGAGAATCTCCAGGAAACATACAGGTAATATGTTCTATATTGATGGCGAGGCACCCTAATCTAAATAAATTCATATTTTTTTTCAAAAGTACCATTGGCCCAAGCTGTCCAATAAAAATGCTGCAGTGGAAGCATGCCTCTCACTGCAGTGTCATATAAGGGGGCATGTGTCTAAAAGAAAAATGCTCCCTTCCAGCCCAACCCTCTTAACTACAAGGAAAAACCATGGGTTTATGGGTATAAGATTTACCAACAATCCCATGTTTTTCTCCCACAGTTAAGAGAGAGAATGAATAGGAGGAAGTTGGCGCTGGTATCAAAGACAATGTAAAAACTAATGAGAATGAAGGAAAAAGAATTAAAACAAAAACTAAATAAGAAATGGTGAATTAATCAATACATACATGATATTAACAACAATTCACATAAGACTATAAAAAGTCCTTTCAGTCCGTCCTAAAACACCTAGAAGGCAGCCCAGTGAAGAAGTGAAGCAAATCCTGAAAGAGCTGTAGGGAGAAGCACAAAAGCGCCACTCTAAGTGCAGTATAATCAATAAAATGTAATATTAAAAATGGGGGGAGCATGTATGTACTCACGAACATGATATAAAAAATGAGCATGTAGACAGAAAAGTCTTATCTGTGAAGAAGCGGTGGCGCAGACCAGATGGCGCTGCTGAAAGCTGGTATGTGGCAATAACCCATTGGTTCTCAGCTACTTGGATCTTATTGGTTCTCCTACCACCCGGAACACCACCGCAAGTCACGGCCTGCCAACACCCGGAAGTCGATCTAGAGACACGGCTTACAGCATGGTCCATCGCCCGCCGTGGATTCCTCTCACCCTGCCTTTCCTGTACTAGCAGAAGTGCGGTATTGCCACATAACAGCTTTCAGCAGCGCCATCTGGTCTGCGCCACTGCTTCTTCACAGATAATACTTTTCTGTCTACATGCTCATTTTTTATATCATGTTTGTGAGTACATACATGCTCCCCCCCCATTTTTAATATAAAATTTTACTGATTTTACTGCACTTAGAGTGGCGCTTTTGTGCTTCTCCCTACAAGAGAGAGAATGAGAATCTGCTACTGCTGAAATGGTAAAAGCTAAATCATATATTATTATGCTATATGTTATAGATAATAATTTATTATTTATCTATTTACTGTGAAATTACTGGTTAGAAGTTATAACTTCAAGCTTCAGTAATGTGTCACTTAAGCCAGTGGTCATCAACCCTGTCCTCAGGGCCCACTAACAGGTCAGGTTTGCAAGATAACTGAGATACATTACAGGTGATATCATTTGCTGCTCAGTGATTGCAGTATTCTAGTCTGCATCTCCCCAAGGTAATACATAAAACCTGGCCTGTTAGTGGGTCCTGAGGACAGGATTGATGACCACTGCCTTAAGCCACCTGCTTGAGTGCAGTCTTTGAAAATATAGTAAATTACCCTAAAAATAATATATAATAATTATTTGTATATTACTGTTATTTGTATATCACCTGGTACAGAGGTGGGTAGAATGTGCAGGTGAGGAGTGCAAAGTGTACGGCGGTGGTTAGTATGTGCAGGATGGTGTCGGTAGGGCAGTGGACGGTGTCAGCAGTTCATTATTTTTTTAGTATTTTTTATTAATATTTTACAATTACATTTTTTATTAATATTATTTAAAAAAAATTCAAAATGCTTTTTGGGGACCAGTGGATGATGTCAGCAGGGCAGTGGATGGTGTCAGTAGAGCAATGGACAGTATTTGTTTTTAATTTTTTTATTTCATATTATTTTTTACAATTTTTTTATCATTAAAAAAAAAAAAATTATATTTATTTCATTTTTTTTATCAGCCCCCTGACATTGCCCCTTTGAGACTGAGAAAGGGAATGAGGATAGAGCATCCCCGGCCCTTTCTCAGTAGCCTAAGTATTGAAAATGAATGAACAGGAGACAGCAGCTCCTGTTCATTGGTAACGATCGCTTACTGAGTCCAATTCAGAAAAGAAAGGGGTCAGTAAATTATGTTTACCGGCCCCTTCCTCGACTTTTTATCCTGACATATCCCCCCAGCACCTGGCAGAAGAGGAGGGAAGCTGACTGCGGGGGGGGATGAGAGGGAGCCAGAGGAGGAGCACATGGGGGGGTTGGAGGAGGAACACACGGGGTGGGGCAGAGGAGGAGCACAAAGTAGGAGCCAGAGGAGTAGGACACCGGGGTCATAGGAGGAGGACACAGTTGGGGATGATCGTGCGGTGGGAGGAACAGTTGCATTCACCAATCTCTCTGTATAGCTTTTCAGCTGACAGCTGCGAGAGAGATAGGAAGAGAAGTGGCTGATAGCTGCTTCACTGAAAACTATACTGGGTAATCGGTGCTTGTAACTGCCTCCCCCGCCTCACTGATCATCCCCAACTGTCAACCAAGGACAATCATTCATGGGTGCAGTGTGGGTCACAGTGGGCCCCCCTCAGGCCCGTGTTCAGTGAACACCCTGCACCCATGGATGATACGCCACTGCATACAGCAGCAAAGTTTTCCTTAGCAAGACTAGCATTGTAAAATTGGCTAGAGACACAGGGCACAGGCAAGTGTTTGACTACAAGTATTAAAGCTGACATTTAGTCAAAATTTAAAATAAAATCAGCACAAGGGATATTACTTAGTTTTAATCAGTTTTGTCCGCTGTGCTGCTGGCTACTGCATTTGTTAAAATCTTCCTCCTCCAATCACCCCGCCACCACCATAATCTTCAGGTGGGGTGGAGGTTAACAGAGCCAACAGACCTGTGACAGGCCCTCATTCGGAGTGCCTATGCCAGCCCTTTGGCTGGCCATACATTTTACAATTTTCTTGTACAATTTTCCTTTAGATTTACTAAAACCATATAATATGAGGTCAAACTTAAACACTTTGTATGCAGTCAAGCAGGCCCTTGTACTACATAGCTGAAGGTAAATCTAAAGGAAATTGAACAAGAAAATTGTATAATGTATGGCCAGCCTTTCTACCTGTCCTCCATTCATAGAGGCTGTACTATATAGCTTTTATGAATGTAATAAGATCTTTGAATGGAGGGGGCAGACCTTTCATCCATCTGCCCGTCCTCCATTCATAGACCTTTTTTTTTTCATAGACACTATAGCAGTGGCGGCCCGTCCATACGGGGCACCGCCCCCCTAATCCATGCACCCGGCCCCTAATCTACATGCAGGGTGCCGAACGCGTGGATTCCAATGGGGTTTTTTTTTTTTAGCACATGAGTAGAGCCTGAGGCTCTAATTAGCTTCAGAAAAGGGTTGGCTCAGGGCGCAGAGCACTGTGCCCTGAGCCCACCCAGTTGTGTGACAATAGCGAATCAATATTCACTATTGTCTTCCTGATTCTCCTCCCAATCAGGAAGCAGCTCCTGAGACCCGATTGGCCAGGGATCATGTCTCGGGACACACTGGCCAATCGTGTCTCAGGACACACTTCCTGTTCAGCCCAGAGGAGAACGGAGAAGAAAATGGCCCAGCTCTTCATTCCTCCTGCCACCTATGCTATGATTGGCCTCCGGCACCGCCTTCTCATCTATCTAATGCCTGGGGAGGGGTCATTGGTGTGCTCCTTCACGCCCGCCATTCATCTCTCGCAGGGGGGTTGCTTGCGGCGAGCGCCGCCTTCCCGTCCATCCGGGGGGTGCCATTAGTTTGCAGCCCCCCCAAATATTTAGCACCAGCCGCCACTGCACTATAGTACGGCTTCTATGATTGGAGAGGGTGATTAAGGCAATAAAAGCCTTTGGAACAGCATTTCCTTCTCCCAGAGGCTTTTAGGGAGTCTGAAGTGCCAAAAATAGCACTGAAATATTCATTCAGCTTGGGACATCCAAATTCATGCAATTCACTTGGAGTCTGACAACATTTGAATTTCTGGATCATCTCTATTAACAGTGTAGCACCCTCTTAGATACTGTAGGTGCTAGTATTAGTTGTATTTAGTGCTGACTCACTGTGTTCAGTGGAGCAGGGCGTGTTGTTGTTAGGTAAATTTAGCTTGCCTCTCTGTAACCAGTGTGGGTGTAATTATTGTCTTAGGTAAATTTAGTTGTGCTCATTGTAACTAGTACAGCTGCCTTTGATTAATTAGGTCAGCTCAGTGTTCTCATCTGCTGCTAATCTGTTTGCTCCCTCTGCTTTCCAGAGAGCTGTAGAATTCTCTGGAACATAGGTGTGGAGCTATGCAGATGGCAGTATGAATATTTATGCTGCCCTCCAGGGCAACGCTGCCATGTGCTTGCTGTTCGTGAGGCCTCAGGCAGTGGCGGCTGGTGCTCAAATTTTTTGGGGGGGCGCAAACAAACTGAAAAAAAAAATCATCAATTGCCGCCACTGTGCCCATTAAACGCAGCCACTGTGCCCAAACGCCACTAGTTTGTCCCCAAATGCAGCCAGTTTCCCCCCCATAATGCAGCCAGTTTCTCCCCCATAATGCAGCCAGTTTCTCCCCCATAATGCAGCTAGTTTCTCCCCCATAATGCAGCCAGTTTCTCCCCCATAATGCAGCCAGTTTCTCCCCCATAATGCAGCCAGTTTCTCCCCCATAATGCAGCCAGTTTCTCCCCCATAATACAGCCAGTTTCTCCCCCAAATGCAGCCAGTTTCTCCCCCATAATGCAGCCAGTTTCTCCCCCATAATGCAGCCAGTTTCTCCCCTATATGCAGCTAGTTTCTCCCCTATATGCAGCCAGTTTCTCCCCTATATGCAGCCAGTTTCTCCCCCAATATACAGCCAGTTGCTCCCCCATAATACAGCCAGTTTCTCCCCTATATGCAGCCAGTTTCTCCCCCAATATACAGCCAGTTTCTCCCCCATACTGCAGCCAGTTTCTCCCCCAATATACAGCCAGTTTCTCCCCCATAATGCAGCCAGTTTCTCCCCTATATGCAGCCAGTTTCTCCCCTATATACAGCCAGTTTCTCCCCTATATACAGCCAGTTTCTCCCCTATATGCAGCCAGTTTCTCCCCCAATATACAGCCAGTTTCTCCCCCATAATGCAGCCAGTTTCTCCCCTATATGCAGCCAGTTTCTCCCCTATATGCAGCCAGTTTCTCCCCTATATACAGCCAGTTTCTCCCCTATATGCAGCCAGTTTCTCCCCTATATGCAGCCAGTTTCTCCCCTATATACAGCCAGTTTCTCCCCTATATGCAGCCAGTTTCTCCCCTATATGCAGCCAGTTTCTCCCCTATATGCAGCCAGTTTCTCCCCTACATACAGCCAGTTTCTCCCCTATATGCAGCCAGTTTCTACCCCAATATACAGCCAGTTTCTCCCTCATAATTCAGCCAGTTTCTCCCCCATAATGCAGCCAGTTTGTCCTCATAATACAGCCAGTTTCTCCCCCCCAGCCCTGCACTTACCTTCCTCGAGTCAGCGCCGTCCTTCTTCCGTCCTCGATATCTTCTCCCGCCCTCGATGTCACTTCAGCCAATCAGATGCTGTGATTCAGATGGTCGGCGCTTAAGGGGCCGGCCATCTGAATAGTGGGCGGCAGCAATACATAGGTTCATGCAATGCATGAACTTATGTATTGTTGTGGTGAGTGACGGCCTGGCGCAGAAGCGAGCGGTAGCGGCGCTTCTGCGCCCACTATGGTCGCGCCGCCATGTGTAAAAAAAAGACATTAAAAAAAAAAAAACTCTTAAAGGGCCCGTTTTTTTTTTTTTTTTTTGGTGACCACAGGAGGGGGGGGGGGGGGGGCGGCGCCCGGGCGCCCCCTATGGACGGGCCGCCACTGGCCTCAGGTGCGTGACCTGAGGACCTGGATGCTGAAGCTACAGACAGCTACAGACAGCTGACCGAGGGGCTAGCTGCTGAAGATCTGGTATCACCGGAGAAATGTGTTGCCTGGAAGTTGGAAGCAGGCAGCCAACTGTCCCTGGACATTTTGTGACTGTTGTGAGAGATCTGCTAAGGTGTCCTGAAGAGCTTAGTTCAGGGGTAGGCAACCTTAAAAAGGTGGAGATCTACCTGAACAGCATGGGAGAAGTCAAAGATCACCAGGCACAGTGTCGCCTCCTCACACCAATTTTAAACCTGTAACTGCCATACTATTGTGTCTCAATCGTGTGGATTGCACAGCAATCATGGGTTTAAATCAAGTGGTGAGAAGGCAACATATCTCCTCCTCACCACTGTTAAACTTGTAAAGGAGCCCTCAGTTGCATTCAGCAGGGGAACTCTTAGAGCTCGTTCACACGAAAAAACACTGCGGTTGAGTTGCAGTTTTACTGCCCAATCCCTACCCCCCTTTAGCTGCAGAGGCAGCAGCCAAAAGGTGTACACATGCTGCAGCAGGAATTAAGCCCCCTGTTGCTTTTGGTGCATGCTACCGCCTGCCGATCAGGACCTATTTAAGTAAATGGGGTCACTCCGTATGGGACAGGAGCCAGGACTATAGAGGAGGCTCATGCAGATCTTGCTCACTACTACAGCTTCATCTTTACAAGTAGTCCTTTTGCAGTGCACTCTGTTTGATGCTCTGGGATGGTGAATCAGCAAGCCCAAACCGTGATCTATCAGTCACCTGTCCTCAATCTACTGGTAGATCGCGATCTACAGGTTGCTGACCCCCGGCTTAGTCTATCTGATTCTATGTGAAGGGATTCTGCTCTTGTGGCTCTAAAGAAAGGAGTTTACATTAACTGTTTCCACTACAAAGCCAAGTCCTCAGTTTGCTATAAGCAAGGACTTCTGCTTCAGCTTTTCTGAAAGGAGTTAATAGTCTTCAAGTTGTACATACAGTTAGGTCCATACATATTTGGACACAGGCACGATTTTAGATTTCTTCAGGTATTTACCAAAACATATTCAAGCTATAGTTATATAATGGATATGGGCTGAAAGTTCACACACTCAAGTTTAATTTGAGGGTATGGGCATCCAAATTGAAGGAAGGGTTTAGGAATTACAGCTCTTAAGAATAGCCCCCCCTTTTTTTAAGAGGCCAAAAGTAATTGGACAATTGAATCAAAAGCTGTTTCATGGCCAGGTGTGGGCTACTCCTTCTTTATTTCTTCATCAATTAAGCAGGTAAAGGGTCTGGAGTTGATTCTAAGTCTGGTATTTGCATTTGGAATCTATTGCTCTGAACCTACATAATGCGTTCAAAGGCGCTGTCCATGCAAGTGAAACAGGCCATTGTAAAATTAAACAAATCCATCAGAGAGATAGCAGCAACATTAGAAATTCAACAGTTTGGTAAGTTCTGAGGAAAGAAGAACGCACTGGTGAGCTCAGCAACATAAAAAAGGCCTGGCCGTCCACGGAAGACAACAGTGGTGGATTCATCGCAGGATCCTCTATGGTAAAGAAAAACCCATTCACAGCATCCAGACAAGTGAAGGACACTCTCCAGGAGGTGGGCGTATTATTGTCAAAGTATACAATCAAGAGAAGATTTCACAAGAGCAAATACAGAGGGTTCACCACAAGGTGCAAACTATTCATAAGCCTTAAGAATTGAATAGCCAGGTTAGATTTTGCCAAAAAACATCTAAAGTCAGACCTGGAAAAGTATTATTTTAACGGATGAAACTAAGATTAGTCTGTACCAGAATGACGGGAAGAAAAAAGTGTGGCGAAAGCTTGGAACCGCTCATGATCCAAAGCACATAACGTCATCTGTAAAACATGGTGGAGGTCGTGTGATGGCATGGGCATGCATGGCTTCCAGTGGCACTGGGTCATTGGTGTTTATTGATGATGTGACAGAAGACAGAAGCAGCTGGATGAATTTTGAAGCGTTTAGAGATATACTGTCAGCCCGGATTCAGCCAAATGTAGCAAAGTTGATTGGACGGCGCTTCACAGTACAGATGGACAATGATCCAAAACACACTGCAAAAGCAACCCAGGGGCTTTTGAAGGAAAATAAGTGGAATATTCTGCAATGGCCGAGTCAATTACCTGATCTTAACCCAATTGAGCATGCATTTCACTTGCTGAAGGCAAAACTAAAGGCAGAAAGACCCACAAACAAATAGCAACTGAAGACAGCTGCAGTTAGAGCCTGGAAAAACATCAGTCTTTGGTAATGTCCATGGGTTCCAGACTTCAGGCAGTCATTGCCAGTAAAGGATTCTCAACAAAATACAAAAAATTTACATTTTATTTATGATTATATTCATTTGTCCAATTACATTTGAGCCCCTGAAAATGTAATCTTGAATTAAAGCGGAGCTCCACCCTAAAGTGGAACTTCCGCTCATCGGATTCCTCCCCCCCCCCTCCCGTGCCACAATTGGCACCTTTCGGGGGGGAGGGGGGACAGGATACCTGTCAGACAGGTATCCTTACCCACTTACTGGAGTTCAACCACGGCGGAGAAGTCGCGCGAGGCTCCCTCCTCCTCCTCCCCTGGCCGCTGGGCTAATAGGAGAGAGGAGCGGGGCCTCACGCATGCGCAGTAGGGTTCCCGGCGTGAAGCCGAAAGTCTTCACTGCCGGGTTCCCTTACCCGCAATGGCGACGGAAGCACCGACAGCTGATGTGAAACATCAGCTGCGGTGCCGACATCAAGGGACACCAGGACAGGTAAGTCTCCATTTATTAAAAGCCAGCAGCTGCAGTATGTGTAGCTGCTGGCTTTTAATTATAATTTTTTTGCCCGGGGTTGCCTGGAACACCCCTTTAAAGCTGAAAGTCTGCACTTCAAATTCATTTGGATTGTTTTGTTTAAATTTTATTCTGGTGGCATACAGAGCCAAAAGTATAAAAATTGTGCCTGTGTCCAAATATATATATATATATGGACCTAACTGTAGTTCTGTTTTTGGAGTATTTCACTCAATTCCCTTAACCCTATCCACGTTCTCCAAAACAACAAAAAGAACAACCCTAGACTGGTTATTGAGGAAAAGTGTGGCTGAGATTGTGTGCTACAACAGTTTTCTTACTTTTCGTGGAGCTTTTACTTATTTTAGCTGGACTGTACATCCAGAAACATGTGATATGTAATTGGCTCGTTCTCATTCTGGTATGGCCAATCACATTCGAACTTCCAAGGTAGGTTTAAATAATTGTTGGCTGTGGAAAAAGGACTTTGCACTGAGATTTTTTACATCAGACTTGATGTATGTGAGAGGCAGCAAGGAGCCTGCAGTGGATGTGTTTGTGAATAGCTCTCTTCTATCACAAGTAGAATGTAAATCATAAAATTACCCACAAAGGGGACGCCTGCAGTCACACCGGGTACGATTTAAAGTAGTGCGATTTAAAGCCTGACTTCAACCACTACTTCAGCACTACTTCAGCACTACTTCTGTGAGATTTGTAAGGATTTGATATGACTTCAGTGCTACTTCAGTGAGAGGGGCTGTCCATGTAAGGCCCCTTTCACACTTGTACAACTTGTCCCACGATTTGGGACTGCAAAGTAGCATGACAAGTCGTTCCCCATGATTTCCAATGACAACCATTCATATTAGTACGACTTCAAGTTGTGCCGACTTCAAAGTAGTCCCTGCACTACTTTGGTGCAACTTTGATGCGAGTTCGGGTTCAGAGACCTCAGGTCTCCCTGAAATCGCTGCAAAATTGCGTCTAAATCGTGGCAAAATCGTGCGACTTTGAAGTTGTGATTGTGTGAAAGGGGCCTAACAGGGAGGAACAGTGATGTTATGAACTAGATTTTAGCTAGCAAAGGGTGCTCATAAAGACACAGGTATGATTTGCAGCACAATTTACATTATAGTCTATAGCAGTGAAAAAGTCCTGAAAAAGTAACACATGAACTACTTCTCAAATCGCACTACTTGAAATCGTACCTATTAAGACACTGCCATAGAAACACATTAGATGCTACTTCAGGTACAATTTGTAAATCGCATGTCGTACCTGAAGTCATACCGGTGTTACCGGGGGGGGCTGAGGGTAGGCTAGTTCATTGCAACAGTGAGGTTGATTTACTAAAACTGGTGCACACACAATCTGGTGCAGCCGTGCATAGTAACCAATCAGCTCCTCAGCTTGTTCAATTGACAACAAAACCTGGAAGCTGATTGGTTACTATGCACAGCTGCACCAGATTCTGTGTGCACCCGTTTTAGTAAATCTCCCCCAATGTCTGCATCAACGCCTGAAGTATTGCTCAAGTAGTCTGTGCTCCCTGTGTGCAACTTAAGGTTTTATTTTGAGGTTTGACTGTAGCATTAAGGCAAAGAGGGAAATTAACTGTAAGAGTATGGACTGGATTCATATGTCTCGATCAGCTCCAATAATTAATTGAAAACAAAATTTGATCTTTGCCCTTTTTTTATTTTTTAGGTTGTCAATGGATATTTTGTTCATTTTTTTGCGCCTAAGCTTGGTGGAGTGCCCAAAAATGTTATATATGTTATAGATAAAAGCAGCTCAATGAGTGGTGCAAAAATCACTCAGGTAAGAGAAAAAATATAACAGTGTTAATGTCTATGATACATTTGTTATTTGTCACTAACAATGTGCTTCTATATTCAGACAAAAGAAGCCCTCCTTCAAATTTTGGATGACACAATGGAACACGACTACTTCAATTTTATATTGTTTAGCAGCTACACTTCAGTGTGGCAGGACAATTTGGTGAAAGCAACTCCTGGCAACTTAACAGCTGCCAGGGAATATATCAGAAACTTTGATATTGGTGGGAGTAAGTAAAAAAATGTTTAGAGCAAAATTATTGTACATGTCTAATTTGCGTATACTGTACTTAAAGAGAAACTCCAGGCAGGCTGAGATAATTGAAGATAATAATCATCATTATCATCACAATAATGTAAAAATGTAAGTTTAAATTATATTAAGTTGGGCCTTTCATGATTTCAGCCAAGGACTACAGCCTCTTGCAAGTATTTCCATGCTGTGCAATATTTCCCACTAATCAACTAGTGTGTGTATATATATTGTGGCAGAGCGAGGATCTGTCCCAATGAAAGTGAAGATAAAAGGGACACATGGTTTGCATATCTGCAGACTGCAGGACTACAGAGTGTAGAATTTAAATGGAGGAAAATGCTCTGTCAGTTTTCTCCAGGTTTTCCTACTTTAGTATGGGACTCGGTAGTTTGGAGATCCGTAAGAGACTTGGGGGGGACGGGATCTCCAACCCTGTGTCCGGGTCTTGTGGACAGCCAGCATGGTGTGTTCTCAGGTGCACACAACCAATATAATGAGGGGCTGGTGAGAGCAGAGAGTGGAGTATGGTGGAGAGTGAGCAGCTTGCTAACTGCTGTGTGAAGACAGACCTATGTTTGGAGCAGTGGCTGCTAGTGAGTGTCTCTGTGTGAGGATAAACGCTGTGTGCGTTGAAGGGTGTTAAAGCTGTGTGTGTCCAAGGAGTCAGAAGTTGTGTGCATTAAGGGACTTCAAGCTGTGTGCGTTTAAGAAGCCCAAAGCTGTGTGCATCCAAGACTGTGAGACTGGAAGATCTGGTGGTTTAAGGTACCAGAACCTAAAGCAAGCAGAGGAACTGCTAACAAGAGAGCCAGGTGGCTTGGTATGTTTTCCTTATTTTTGGACTGCTAAATGAAGTTAAACCCCTGCGAGGGAATCCTGAATGGACATTTTGCTTTTGTTTTTCTGTTTAAATAAACGTGGGCTAGCAGGCTCTTAACTAGAATGCCTGTCTGATATGGACTCACTGCATAAAAATGCATCTATCCACTTGAGCTAAAACACCCCAATATCACAGTGGTGGATTCAGCGGGCACAAGACGGTGGAATCCGGGTCTCTGCGCCAGTAGTGAGTCGCATCAGGAACTGCTGCTAGCTGTGTGTAGCAGCCAGGCAAACAGCATTGCACAGAAGTTTGATGGACTGTGTTGCATGCGGGTTGTGTACCTGTAAAAGGAGAATCACATTTTTCTTCCCTCTCTGCTGTGAACTGTGTTACCGGTTGCTGTGTGCAACACCGCAAGGATGGGGCGGTCAAAACAGAAAAAGGAGGCGATCCTTGCTGAAGCAAGAGAAAGGCTATGGTGGCTAGAGGGTATTTCACCATATGCCCCAGCCAAACCAGAGAATTTGACTGAGTGTGAAATCTCTGTGATCTGGGGTAAATTACTCATGTCACCCCCAGGTAAAAGGCAAGGGAAAAAGGTTGTCCCTGGCAACAGGAAGCCAGGTGGACAACAGCGTGTGGAAAAGAGGAGAATGGTCGTCCGTGGAAGCAACGTCCAGGCCAGCAGGGATGTCGGGGATCCAAGGAGTCTGTCTGCTGATGGTCATGACCAGTGGAGTCCTCAAGAGTGGTATCCCATGGCAACAGAGAGCCAGCCATTGAGGAGATGCCAAGAAATTAAATTTCAGCCTCCAGTACCGTGCTTGGAATGTGGTCAAGTGGGGCATGCGATCTTTACTTGCCCAAGGTTCTGGAACACCGCTGAAGAGTCTGGCAAGGCTGCAGTGTCGCTATATGGCCCCAAAGAGACAGTAGCTGGTATGGATGCAGCTAAGAGACAGCGCACTCAAGTGAAGGCTATGATTGCCAGCCACTGAAAATGGTAAGACTGTTTCAGTTTATGGTACTGAACCCAGTGAAGTGGGAGTATGTCCAGTGGGGAGATCCGCAGTGCCAATGGACATAGACTTGCGGCAGTGTGCTACCCAGAGCAGTGGGGAGGCACAGCGTAAAGCCCAACTAGCCGCAGGGCTAAAAACTGGAAAGGACAGGGGGACTCTGCACGTGCCTGCTATAGTCAAGCAGATGGCTGGGAAAATAGAGTTAGGGGTGACCAAAACAGTGCTGGTGCCATGTTCCCTAGTGACAGGTACTGCAGGGTTGCCTAGGGAAACTTCCAAGAAGCCCGCAGTGATGGAGCCGAGCATTTCCCAGGTCAGCTTTGGAGCTGCCCATGTAGGAAAGGGTGCCCCTTTAAAGATGGAGGGGCCTGTGAGGAGTCGCTCAGAGGCTTTGGTGGGTAATAGACAATCCACAAAAGTAGCAGTTATGTCTACACGCAGTGAAAATTCTGATGGTTATTCTTTCAAAAGTGTTACTGTTGGCAAATGTAATGGTGATAATGACATTGAAAAATGTGTTTCCTTTAATGTCATGTCTGAAAATGTTGGAAATGTGTTTACTACCAATGATGGGAGTGGGATATCTCCCATGACAACCAGACGCACAGGATTGTCCATGGAAGTCTCATGGGGCCTCCATGGGGCCGTGTCACATAGTGAGTGTGTGTGGGCGCAGCCCCACAACCCTAAGTGTAACCCAGTTGTCAAGGGGTTAATTCAGCCTGCAAAAGCTGAAAGTGCAGAGCTGTATGTGTCTGTAGCGCCACCAGAGCAAGGTGGTCAAAATAAGGTATTGCACCGTGCCTTGGTTGAGGATGCAATCTCCCAGTGTGATGTGAGAAAAAAAATATTGTCACAATGTGAGGTAGATAGAAGTGACAAGTGTGTTGTTTTGGCTAGTGAATCCCAGGTTCCTGTTGGGCCTTCTAGAGCAGGTGATGCAGTGCTGTGGAACACCAGTGATGAAACCACAGGAGACTGGGATAATTGGTGCAAGGAAGCAGTTGCGGCACTAGGCCAAGTGACAAGGAATTACGAAGCAATGATGTGTAACAAAGTTGTAGACAGAACACCTGCTATGCCCAATGGAGGGATCGCAGAATGGCCAGTGCTCAAGAGCACGCCAGCCCCTGCAAAGGCTGATGCCCTCCAGTCTGAAGGAACGGTTCTGGGCGCAGACATGGCAGATGGGTTGTCTACGGCCCAGCAACTAAGTAATTGCAAGTGTCAAGGTGACAATGTGACTAATGTTGACTCGCAGAGGCTCGTTGGTGTAGCGTTAGAGGTGAAAAGGAGACATGTGTCTGACAGCGCTCCAGGGGAGCAACAGGCTGGGATGAGGGGTACCTCCAAGGAGATGGAGGTCTCTTCAAATGTCTCAACCTCACAAGCTGCAATGGATGAGCCCCTCCATGTCTCGGACAGGGGAAAGGTTCGCAAAAAGGTCACGCATTTAGACATCGGTTGCATAGAGTTGACAAAAACTTTATTAGAAATGCTGGAGTTGGTAAAAGTGCCCTCACTGTACACTTGGGTGTCTCCACCGCAGTCGGACCAGGTGGTGCTGCGTGGTACCAATAGGTGGAGCCAGGTGGTACAGCCTGTGCTGGGAAGTCTATTAACAGTGTGACAAATAGTCCTGAGGTTCTCTAAGAGGGTGCTCCCAGTTACTGAGTGGCCTGGAAGGCGCTAAGAACTGTTGGAGACATCAAAGGTCTCTCCGGCTGGTGTAGTGACTGGAAACTAGACATGTGCGATTAGTTTCGTACGAATCTAAAATTCGTACGAATTTTTCGAAATTCGTACATTTGTACGAATCCGAATTACGAATTTTTACGGATACGAATTCTGTACGAAATACGAAGTTTCGTTTACAAATTTCGGCTCCAAATTATCCGAATCCAAACTACCAAATAAGACATGAAGATTCGACAAAGTGATAGGTAAATATTTTTTTGGTCGAATGTGACTAACCTTAACTCTATTAGTCCAAGATTGTTCTACATAGAGAGAAAAGATTCGACATTATAGAGAGAAAAGATTCGACATTATAGAGAGAAAAGATTCGACATTATAGAGAGAAAAGATTCGACATTATAGAGAGAAAAGATTCAACATTATAGAGAGAAAAGATTCTTGACAATTCAACATGAACGACGAAGATTCGACAAAGCATCGAAAAACATCCAAACATCGAATTTGTCATTGAAGGCTTATGGTGTCTGTCGAAAGCTATAAGAAGATTCGACGGAGCAGCTAAACTGTACGACGCCGCAAACGTACATTTCCGGTCGAATCGTTCGTTCCGGTCGATTCGTTCGTTATACGTGTCGTACGAAATTCGTATTTCGTACGAATCTGAATTAAATTCTGTACACGAATTACGAATTACGATTTTTTTTTAATACGAAACGGAACGGAACGAAACAACTTTTTTGACGGCTCCCATGTCTACTGGAAACATCTCTCCTGGTGTGGTCCAAGGTGCAGCTGAGCAATGGTCAGTAGAGGGTGCAACTACTGTCTCAGCCGCTAAATCTCATGAGAAGGAAGGGCCCAGAATAGATGCAGCACTAGCAGAGATGCTTTCTATCACTCAGAAAGAGGTACAACTTAAAGTACCCGGAGACACTGTGAGAAAAAGTGCTAATGTTGGTTGCTGCAACAATGTAATGTGTACATCAGAAATAAGTAGTTTGTGCTTGGATCAGTGTCATTTGTTAGATCAGTTACCCATGGAGTGTTGGACAACAGGTGAGGTGGAACTTGTCTTTGGTCCTGTGGGATGTAGTCCCTCGCCTATGTGAGGTCCCTCCTCAGGTCTGGTACTAACAAGCACTGAGATGGACAGCACTGATTGCGTTGGAAAGTATATGATTTAATGATTGGCGCTGTTAAAAGTAATGTGGTTGCCCTGGGTAACCAGAGAGAGGTTTTTGAACCTGAAAGACCTGTGGTGAAAGATAAAACTTACTTCCGTAAGCTGAAAGCTAGGATCAGGGTAGGCAGAGTTCCCTCAAGAGAGGAGAGTATGCTCAGGGACCCCAAGAGAAGAGAGGGAAGGCAGAGTATACGGAATTATAGGACCCTGTTAAGATCCAAGCTGGGACGTACCTGGAAGCACACCTGAAAAAAGGGTTGGCCCTACATGGCTGATGACCAGCACAGAGGTGTCCCAACTGCTATGGTGGGTGCAGGTGTTTCTCCCTCCGGATCAAAACAAGGGAGGGGGGTATGTGGCAGAGCGAGGCTCTGTCCCAATGAAAGTGAAGAAAAAAGGGACACAGGGTTTGCATATCTGCAGACTGCAGGACTACAGAGTGTAGAATTTTTAAATGGAGGAAAATGCTCTGTCAGTTTTCTCCAGGTTTGCCTACTTTAGTATGGGACTCGGGAGTTTGGAGATCCCTAAGAGTCTTGGGGGGGACGGGATCTCCAACCCTGTGTCCAGGTCTTGTGGACAGCCAGCATGGTGTGTTCTCAGGTGCACACAACCAATATAATGAGGGGCTGGTGAGAGCAGAGAGTGGCGGATGGTGGAGAGTGAGCAGCTTGCTAACTGCTGTGTGAAGACAGACCTATGTTTGGAGCAGTGGCTTCTAGTGAGTGTCTCTGTGTGAGGATAAACGCTGTGTGCGTTGAAGGGTGTTAAAGCTGTGTGCGTCCAAGGAGCCAGAAGCTGTGTGCATTAAGGGACTTCAAGCTGTGAGCGTTTAAGAAGCCCAAAGCTGTGTGCATCCAAGACTGTGAGACTGGAAGATCTGGTGGTTTAAGGTACCAGTACCTAAAGCAAGCAGAGGAACTGCTAACAAGAGAGCCAGGTGGCTTGGTATGTTTTCCTTATTTTTGGACTGCTAAATGAAGTTAAACCCCTGCGAGGGAATCCTGAATGGACATTTTGCTTTTGTTTTTCTGTTTAAATAAACGTGGGCTACCAGGCCCTTAACTAGAATGCCTGTCTGATATGGACTCACTGCATAAAAATGCATCTATCCACTTGAGCTAAAACACCCCACTATCACTATATAATAAATATATATATATATATATATATATATATATATATATATATATATATATATATATATATATATGTGTAGCGACCTCACCCCATCTCTCTTGTCTAGGGGTATGTCACCCGACAGGGTGAGATGCACTACGGCCCATGTCCTCCCCATAACTGTGGGTGAGGTGAAGGCCAGTACCAGATATTTCCTCGGGCCTATGTGCTTCTGTAAAGGATTAAGTCCTGTTGTGCCAACACTTCCCTTTGCTCCCATTACCCAGAGTTCCACACACTGATCGCAGTCCAACTCTTGTTTTATTGCATTTCTCACAATAAACAGTGCTTCAGTAGCCAACTGGTTGCGACTTGTTAACATTTGGATACAGGGGATGAGCAGGCCGAGGCACTATCCTAATTCTCAGCTAAACCACTGCGATCTCGCCAGCGGTCACTATAGCCATAGCTTGAAAGGACTTAGAGCTTGAGAGTCTCTACCAGCGACTCAAGAGAACATAGATAGGAGTACCTTTGATGTGTTGCGGCCCCTATCAGGGGAAGATGTCCCTCCAAGGGAGTTACCAGAGACCCATCTGTCACTGGGTTGACGCTGCTCCAGGCTCTCCGAATGGGTAACCTCCCCGGCCTCCTCACCTCAGACATGGGCCCCATCCACTTCAGGGACCCTCGGACTTCTCCACCCTCGCGGGACCCAGTCGGAGTCACTGGGCCCCAGGCCTCCTGGTTTAGTACCTCACCCCAGGCTGAAGGTGCCTGTGATGGACTCCAACTCCATTCCGGTCAGGCCTAGGGCACCTGAGCCGGAATCTGGAACCGCCTGCACCCAGGCCTAAGGTGCCTGGGCGCGTGATGATCAACCTCCAGAAGAGCAAGACCTCGTGACCAGGGCGTCTCCCCCTTTTATCCCCTCCCATGACGCCACGGCAAGTTCCCCGCCCTCGCAGTACCGTCTCGGAGAAGGAACAAAAAGGGACAGCACTATGGCAGTGAATCTACCTTGAGCCTGCGGGCACTCACCACCCACTGGCCAAGGAGATTATTACACCGCCCGATCCTCCACGAATACAAATAGTCATTACTCCCATACCTACACACCTGAACTTCCACCCAGGTTTACCCCACCTAAATTTAAAGACCCTGCTACATATATATATATATATATATATATATATATATATATATATAAAAACAATTATTTTTTTATTTTATTTTTACAAAACAATGCAAGAGGAAACTTAAACTGAGACGCAGATCAAGAGGGCAAATGTGTTTTTTTTTTTACTATTAAATGGACATATTAAAAAGATCCAGCATAACAATTCAAAGAGCAGGACATTGCTCATGCCAAAGACACCTCCCTGATGGCTGGTGATATGATAACTGGTGGGGGAATAAACAAAAAGCAGCAGGAAAGGTGGAGGTAGTACAGATTCACTGACTGAATAAAGAAAAGCAGGGAGATCCTGGTACTGCAGGTCCTTGGGTACAGTTTCTCTCCATGAAGTCTCCAGGAGTCCAGTGAGCAGTTCAGTAGTATCATCACCAAATCTCATTCTAAATCACTTGTGACTAGCAGTAAGACATACAGTAGTGCCTTGTAAGATGTTACACTGCCGATATACAGCTATAAGGCCACAGAACAAAAAGTACTAGAAACAGTGCCAGGGCAAGCTCAACCAGTACCCAGGTTGAAGATGGGAAACTGTACATCCCCCTTGACCCTCCCCCGTTGGATGGATAAGGGGACAGGGGCAATAGTGGTGAGCACCAAAATGTTTGTAATTTTTGTGGCATGCAAATAAATAGTACCAGTGAAAAGTTTAAAATCTGTGCACAAATACTGTGCTAACAGGCAAAGAAAGAAATGTTTCTGGTGTCACTTAAAGGAAAAATGCCCCCGAGTCAGTGTTGTCACTAAAATAAAATAAAAAGTCTCTGCATCAGTGATGTCACTGAAAGGAAAAAATGTCCCTGTGTTGGTGGTGTCACTGAAAAGAAAAAATATCCCTGCATCAGTGACATCACTGGAAGAAACAGCACTACAAAGCTCCTCCCCCATCCTCAGTACAGAGGTCTTCATTCAAACCCGAACCCCCTTCTTCACTACAAAGCTCTCCCCACTTTAGTACAGAGCATCCCCTATTCCTACTCCTTTTGCTTCGACTTCCACTCCCCTCAGTACAGAGCTCCTGGCTCCTCCCACTCCCCCAGTGCATAAAGCCCCCTCTCCCTCCTCTCCCCCCTAGACACAGAGCCCCCTCTCCTCTCTCCACTTAGCACACAGAGCCCCATTTCCTCCCTCTGTCCCAGTACACTGAGCCCCCCTTCACCCTCTCTTTGCAGTACACAGAGACCCCTTCCCTCTCCCTTAATACACTGAGCCCCCTTCCTCTCTCTCTCCCACAGTAGACACAGCCCCCCATCCTCACTCTCCCCCCTAGTACATGGAGCCCGCCCTCTTCCCTCTTCTCTCCGTGCTCTTTCTCAGCCAATCAGACTGGCTGCTATGAATGCTGGGAGAAGGTATTTATTTGGAGACAGTCAGGTGTTCAAGGTCTTCCCTGCCCAGTTTGCGGTCTGGGTGGGATGTGTGTGAAACAGCTCCTGCTGGGTAGGCCTAAAGCCTGAGGCCTATCCAGTTGTTTAAGATTCTGCAGAAGAGAGCCTGCTCAATATCTGGAAACAATTCTGAAAGGGATAGAGACCTGAGATGAAGTACCAGAGGTGACTCTTGCATGGACCGGGACCAATGGAGAGCCTGGGAAAGTGTCAAGACGGAATCATCCATAAAGTTCTTGCACCTTTCCGTGAGTTAAGTTCAGTTACTATAGGAGCAGTGGCGGCCCGTCCATAGGGGGCGCCCAGGCGCCGCCCCCCCCCCCCCCTCCTGTGGTCACCAAAAAAAAAAAAAAAAACGGGCCCTTTAAGAGTTTTTTTTTTTTTAAATGTCTTTTTTTTACACATGGCGGCGCGACCATAGTGGGCGCAGAAGCGCCGCTACCGCTCGCTTCTGCGCCCGGCCGTCACTCACCACAACAATACATAGGTTCATGCATTGCATGAACCTATGTATTGCTGCTGCCCACTATTCAGATGGCCGGCCCCTTGAGCGCCGGTGTCTTGTCACATTCTGCTCCCCATCACAGATTGCTCCGGAAGTGACGTTCCGCCGCCGCCATCTTGCTACACCCCACACTCCTGCACAGTAATGATAGAGTGAGAAGGGGGCAAGCGGACATCTTGTTACACCCACCGGAGTTTTCGATTTTACGGTTGTTTACAGCACAAAACGGAGCTTATCTGCTTAAATACAGTAGTTGGAAATCCAACGGACTGTTTAGATGTTAAATTTTAAAAGCAGCAGCAAACCTGCTGACCTTACATGGTTGCTAATGCGACAGAACACCTCTGTTTTTCACATTTAACATCTAAACAGTCCGTCCGATTTCCAAATACTGTATTTAAGCAGATAAGCTCCGTTTTCTGCTGAAAACAACCGTGAAATCGAAAACTCCGGTGGATGTAACAAGATGTCCGCTTGCCCCTTCTCACTCTATCATTACCGTGAAGGAGTGTGGGGTGTAGCAAGATGGCGGCGACGGAACGTCACTTCCGGAGCAATCTGTGATGGGGAGCAAAATATGACACTACACCGGCCATCTGAATCACAGCGTCTGATTGGCCTTTAGAAGTGCCTATCAGAGCCAGCAGGCTCTGATAGGCTTCCCGACTACAGCCTGAGGGCTGTAATCGGCTTCTAAATACCTAATGAGAGGACGCACAGGGGTGCGTTCCCTGGCCAATCAGGTTCACTGGGTCTGGTTACCGGTAACCTGATTGGCTGAAGTGACATCGAGGGCGGGAGAAGACATCGAGGACAGAAGAAGGATGGCGCTGACTCGAGGAAGGTAAGTGCAGGGCTGGGGGGAGAAACTGGCTGCATATGGGGGAGAAACTGGCTGCATTATGGGGGAGAAACTGGCTGCATTTGGGGGAGAAACTGGCTGCATTTGGGGGAGAAACTGGCTGCATTTGGGGGAGAAACTGGCTGCATTATGGGGGAGAAACTGGCTGCATTTGGGGGAGAAACTGGCTGCATTTGGGGGAGAAACTGGCTGCATATGGGGGAGAAACTGGCTGCATTTGGGGGAGAAACTGGCTGTATTATGGGGGAGAAACTGGCTACATTTGGGGGAGAAACTGGCTGCATTATGGGAGAGAAACTGGCTGCATTTAATGGAGAAACTGGCTGCATTTGGGGGACAAACTGGCTGCATATGGGGGACAAACTGGCTGCATTTGGGGGAGAAACTGGCTGCATATGGGGGAGAAACTGGCTGCATTTGGGGGAGAAAATGGCTGCATATGGGGGAGAAACTGGCTGCATATGGGGGAGAAACTGGCTGCATTTGGGGGAGAAACTGGCTGCATATGGGGGAGAAACTGGCTGCATTTGGGGGAGAAACTGGCTGCGTATGGGGAAGAAACTGGCTGCATTATGGGGGAGAAACTGGCTGCATTTGGGGGAGAAACTGGCTGCATATGGGGGAAAAAATGGCTGCATATGGGGGAGAAACTGGCTGCATATGGGGGAGAAACTGGCTGCATTATGGGGGAGAAACTGGTTGCATTATGGGGGAGAAACTGGCTGCATTATGGGGGAGAAACTGGCTGCATTATGGGGGAGAAACTGGCTGCATTATGGGGGAGAAACTGGCTGCATATGGGGGAGAAACTGGCTGCATTTGGGGGAGAAACTGGCTGCATTTGGGGGAGAAACTGGCTGCATATGGGGGAGAAACTGGCTGCATATGGGGGAGAAACTGGCTGCATTTGGGGGAGGAACTGGCTGCATTTGGGGAAGAAACTGGCTGCATTTGGGGGAGAAACTGGCTGCATATGGGGGAGAAACTGGCTGCATATGGGGGAGAAACTGCCTGCATTATGGGGGAGAAACTGGCTGCATTATGGGGGAGAAACTGGCTGTATTATGGGGGAGAAACTGGCTGCATATGGGGGAGAAACTGGCTGTATTATGGGGGAGAAACTGGCTGCATATGGGGGAGAAACTGGCTGCATATGGGGGAGAAACTGGCTGCATATGGGGGAGAAACTGGCTGTATTATGGGGGAGAAACTGGCTGTATTATTGGGGAGAAACTGGCTGTATTATTGGGGGAGAAACTGGCTGCATTATGGGGGAGAAACTGGCTGTATATGGGGGAGAAACTGGCTGCATTTGGGGGTGAAACTGGCTGTATTATGGGGGAGAAACTGGCTACATTTGGGGGAGAAACTGGCTGCATTATGGGGGAGAAACTGGCTGCATTTGGGGGAGAAACTGGCTGCATATGGGGGACAAACTGGCTGCATTTGGGGGAGAAACTGGCTGCATTTGGGGGAGAAACTGGCTGCATATGGGGGAGAAACTGGCTGCATATGGGGGAGAAACTGGCTACATTTGGGGGAGAAACTGGCTGCGTATGGGGGAGAAACTGGCTGCATTTGGGGGAGAAACTGGCTGCGTATGGGGGAGAAACTGGCTGCATTATGGGGGAGAAACTGGCTGCATTTGGGGGAGAAACTGGCTGTATATGGGGGGAAAAATGGCTGCATATGGGGGAGAAACTGGCTGCATATGGGGGAGAAACTGGCTGCATTATGGGGGAGAAACTGGCTGCATTATGGGGGAGAAACTGGCTGCATTATGGGGGAGAAACTGGCTGCATTATGGGGGAGAAACTGGCTGCATATGGGGGAGAAACTGGCTGCATATGGGGAAGAAACTGGCTGCATTTGGGGGAGAAACTGGCTGCATTTGGGGGAAAAACTGGCTGCATATGGGGGAGAAACTGGCTGCATATGGGGGAGAAACTGGCTGCATATGGGGGAGAAACTGGCTGCATTTGGGGGAGAAACTGGCTGCATTTGGGGAAGAAACTGGCTGCATATGGGGGAGAAACTGGCTGCATATGGGGGAGAAACTGGCTGCATTATGGGGGAGAAACTGGCTGCATTATGGGGGAGAAACTGGCTGCATTATGGGGGAGAAACTGGCTGTATTATGGGGGAGAAACTGGCTGCATTATGGGGGAGAAACTGGCTGCATATGGGGGAGAAACTGGCTGCATATGGGGAAGAAACTGGCTGCATTTGGGGGAGAAACTGGCTGCATTTGGGGGAAAAACTGGCTGCATATGGGGGAGAAACTGGCTGTATTATGGGGGAGAAACTGGCTGCATCTGGGGGAGAAACTGGCTGCATATGGGGGAGAAACTGGCTGTATTATGGGGGAAAAACTGGCTGTATTATTGGGGGAGAAACTGGCTGTATTATTGGGGGAGAAACTGGCTGTATTATTGGGGGAGAAACTGGCTGTATTATTGGGGGAGAAACTGGCTGCATATGGGGGAGAAACTGGCTGTATTATGGGGGAGAAACTGGCTGTATTATGGGGGAGAAACTGGCTGTATTATGGGGGAGAAACTGGCTGCATATGGGGGAGAAACTGGCTGTATTATGGGGGAGAAACTGGCTGCATATGGGGGAGAAACTGGCTGCATATGGGGGAGAAACTGGCTGTATTATGGGGGAAAAACTGGCTGTATTATTGGGGGAGAAACTGGCTGTATTATTGGGGGAGAAACTGGCTGTATTATTGGGGGAGAAACTGGCTGTATTATGGGGGAGAAACTGGCTGTATTATTGGGGGAGAAACTGGCTGCATATGGGGGAGAAACTGGCTGTATTATGGGGGAGAAACTGGCTGTATTATGGGGGAGAAACTGGCTGTATTATGGGGGAGAAACTGGCTGTATTATTGGGGGAGAAACTGGCTGTATTATTGGGGGAGAAACTGGCTGTATTATGGGGGAGAAACTGGCTGTATTATGGGGGGACAAACTGGCTGTATATTGGGGGGAAACTGGCTGCATTTGGGGACAAACTAGTGGCGTTTGGGCACAGTGGCTGCGTTTTAATGGGCACAGTGGCGGCAATTGATGTTTTTTTTTTTTTCAGTTTGTTTGCGCCCCCCCAAAAAATTTGAGCACCAGCCGCCACTGTATAGGAGACAGCCTATTCTATAAAGTACAGATGTGCTGGTTCAGCTAAAAGGCTCTTTTCCTGTACTGATGTCTGCCTTATCTCACCTTTTTGTCTAAGGAGTCTGCCAATTTGCCTGTCTGCTGATCGTTACTATTTTTGACTAAGGGTGTCCTGTGCCCTATCCCCTCTCTCGCCCACATTTTCCTGTTCGCCAGAAATAAACTTCTATTTGTTCAAGCATAAAAGTGACTGCTGACCAATTTCTATCTTGTTGATCACCCACTATGCCCAGTAACCCACACCCTGAGGATGTATGTGTAGCGGGCTCTTCGGGGGCCACTTCCCAATCCCCTCTATTAAAGTTCTCGCTCGCTCTGTCTCTGGTCTAGGGGTATGATGGGAAAGGGAGTGGGTCCGCTACGCCAGGCTTCCACCACAGATCAGATGTATAAGTGGTATTGGCCAGAGTTATTTCTTTACCTTCGGGCCTGTATTGTGCATCGAATCCAACCGTCTGCCAGGAAACTGAGTCTCACACCGTTGCACGTCCAACACTCCTTTATTCAGAGACTTACTTGCTTACAAACAGAACACGAGGTGTGAAAGTGTAGATACATAGGCCCAGACACAAGTTCTTTCCTCCACTCTCCTCCAAAGAGTGGCTATGGTCTCCGCACGAGGGAAATTCACCTTCCGGACGGTCTCCGACAAGAGGCTCACCCGCCACCGGCAGTATGCTGCACCGGGTCTTCAGATGAGGAGCTCTCCCCGGTCCATTACGTCCACCTCGGATTAAGGCATCCACCTCCGGAGCACCCTAGGATCCTTCCCTCGCGGAACTCAGTGTTGGGCACTGAGTTCCGGACCTCCGTCCAAGTACCTCATCTCAGGCTAAAGGTGCCTGAGATGGAACACGATCTCCGGTGGTCCTCCAGGCCTAGTGCCCAGAGAACGAATCACACGAACTCCGTCCGCAGGCTAAAGGTGCCAGGGACAACGAACCCCCGTGACAAAACGGCCGGCCCCTTTTATACCCCCTCTCCGGCATGCGTAGCGGGTTCCCCGCCCCACCACACGACTGCCGAAGTAGGACAAAAAAGGATTCGACCCAGCAATGATTCGTCCGTCGGCCCAAAGTGACAGCGCCACCCGGTGGACCGCCGGAGATACACCACTGGTGTCACCGCAAAAATTCAAAATTACTGGCGGGAAAGTAAACACCCGCTACATACTCCCCTCCCCCTCCCCTCTTTTGACACTGGTCCCCAGTGTCTGGAGTAAACCACATCCTCAACGGCTGACATAATTCAGTCCAGAAACCGTTAACATTTTGAAAAACACAAAAAAACTTTTGGAAACACTATCTTATTGCAAAGTTGTGTCTGAGCCCCTGTAATAAAAAGAAAAGAGGAGCAAAAGACATAATCAAACATTTCAAGGTTGCATATTAACATTTTTTTTTTTTTCCCTCACCATCCTGACTAAAGACCCCCCCCCCCCAGAGTCTAAAATCTTGCTGGGACGTTCTCCTGCAGAGGGAAAAAAAAACAAAAGAAACTAACATGTAAATCCTGACACATGTATTCGTGTGTGGGAGTAAAAGGAATTTCTCCTAAAAGAAATCCTTTTTCCTCCAAAGAGTGGGTGCATGAGAAGTGTCGGTAACGTTGCGCAACACTACCACCTGGTGACAGCATCACGATAACTGCACCCATGGAAATTCTTCTCTTTCCTTCCCTAAAGCTAACTACCCCAGAGTCTATGATCTCTTGGCGGGAAAATATGACCAGGAACAGTTCCTTTCTCTTTTCTTTCGGGCACACAAAAACACAATTGCCCCAGAAAGTTCAGTAGCATAACACAAACGGAGTCTCTTTCTCCTAGAGGTAGAAACGTGGGTGCGGCAAACTTAGTGACTTCAAGTGCTGATCCACAGTCTCTAGATGGTATTCCACATCTTCGCCTTCCTTGCGTTTGATCACTACTCTATCTGCGTGGATGTGTCTTCCCACCATCCATTCTGCCTTGCAGTCTTTAAAGCGCTGTGAAGCCTTTGGAGAACACGCTAAGTATCTGCGAGCGTGCGGGACTTTGAGATGGGTCCAAACAAAATCATTGTACCAACGCTCCCTGCATACCTCCACCTCATACAGCAGGTCCTTCGGCAAGTAGGGATACTCCCACCCATATTCTGCAGCAACTTTTTGACCAAACAGTCTCTGTAATCTCGCCAAATGAGGCATGGTTGATCTGTCCCCTTCCCCGGGCAGAACGACCGCATCTGGGTGGCGCGGTACCTTGACCACCTCTAATCTAGGCATTGGAGGCCTCAATAAAAGTTTCTTTGCCCCAGTGTCAGGTGCGTGTGACACCAGTGATACAGGAACAAGTTCAGGGAAAGATTCTCCTTCAGGCGCTGATGCCTCCACCCTTGGTGTGCTCTCTCCCACAGACATAGGCGAATTCCGAAACCCCCGGAATGCAGCAAGCGGTGCCTTGTCCCAGCCCTTCTTGGCAAACAAATCCTCTATTTGTACATCATCTCCCATATCAGAGAGAGCGTCTAGGTCAGAAGTGTCACACTCCTCCGCGGGCATGTAGCCCTGTGTGGAAACAGAACACCCACACTCCGGAGACTTGCTAGGCCATGCCTTCCTGACACATCCTCCCTCACACCAAGTCTTCTCAGCCGGCTTACCTTGCCCTTTCCTGGGATGTCCGGAACTCTCATTTACGGATCCATCCGGGCCTGGCGTAAGCGAGTGAGACGGTCCACCACCACCGCTGGTCGGGGCTACCACGCTGGTTCTCTTCTTCGGTGGCGGACGCTGTGAGACAGTGGTGACCGAGTCGGCATCCTCGGATTTCTCCCATTGGTGCTTCACGACCTCCTCCGCGGTCGTTGCAGTGTACGCAGGGGCGACTCTCACGGCTGTGACTCCTGCCTTTTGTGTGGCGATGCCTGAAACCCGGCCTGGGTAGATGGTTTTTCGGCCTCTCCACCGCCGGATCCACCTCGAACATGAACTCCCCACAGGCCTCACACCGTCCAAAGGGCTTCAGCAAACGTACCAGTCCCGAGCACCCAGGACAAATCATGCCCAGGGCCTCCATGTCCATGCAGGAGTATAGGGCGAACCGACCCCTTGGCTTCAGCCGGATCCCCGTATCCGTGATCGGAGCAGCAGCACTCAGGGTTGTAGTTGCCGGGTGAACCGGGATCCACGAGGCGGGTCCAAACATGGCGACCTGTTGCTGTTCCATCGTACACTGCTGAGTTTTCGCGCCAATGTCCCACGTGTAGTTCGTCACACGTATTGGACTCCTCCCCTTTTTGCTCCAGTTCGCGGGCTTTCCACTTGGTTGCTTGAGACACGCCCACGAACTAAGCGGCGGGGCTTGTGTCTGATGGCGCAGTGCAATTAAAAACCCCCACGTGTAGTCCGTCACACGGCTGAGCTTTCCCCCTTTCACCACTCTGCCTGCGCGGGCCTTTCCTCGTCTGAGGTCATGTCCACGACTTTCGAGTAGGGCTGCACTTCAGCCTATGCACTTGACTCTTCCCGGCAGATACGCTCTTCTAACAAGTGATGCACAACACACATCCCGGACCCGAGCCCCCACGTGTAGCGGGCTCTTCGGGGGCCACTTCCCAATCCCCTATATTAAAGTTTTCGCTCGCTCTGTCTCTGGTCTAGGGGTATGATGGGAAAGGGAGTGGGTCCGCTACGCCAGGCTTCCACCACAGATGTATAAGTGGTATTGCCCAGAGTTATTTCTTTACCTTCGGGCCTGTATTGTGCATCGAATCCAACCGTCTGCCAGGAAACTGAGTCTCACACCGTTGCAAGTCCAACACTCCTTTATTCAGAGACTTACTTGCTTACAAACAGAACACGAGGTGTGAAAGTGTAGATACATAGGCCCAGACACAAGTTCTTTCCTCCACTCTCCTCCAAAGAGTGGCTATGGTCTCCGCACGAGGGAAATTCACCTTCCGGACGGTCTCCGACAAGAGGCTCACCCGTCACCGGCAGTATGCTGCACCGGGTCTTCAGATGAGGAGCTCTCCCCGGTCCATTACGTCCACCTCGGATTAAGGCGTCCACCTCCGGAGCACCCTAGGATCCTTCCCTCGCGGAACTCAGTGTTGGGCACTGAGTTCCGGACCTCCGTCCAAGTACCTCATCTCAGGCTAAAGGTGCCTGAGATGGAACACGATCTCCGGTGGTCCTCCAGGCCTAGTGCCCAGAGAACGAATCACACGAACTCCGTCCGCAGGCTAAAGGTGCCAGGGACAACGAACCCCGTGACAAAACGGCCGGCCCCTTTTATACCCCCTCTCCGGCATGCGTAGCGGGTTCCCCGCCCCACCACACGACTGCCGAAGTAGGACAAAAAAGGATTCGACCCAGCAATGATTCGTCCGTCGGCCCAAAGTGACAGCGCCACCCGGTGGACCGCTGGAGATACACCACTGGTGTCACCGCAAAAATTCAAAATTACTGGCGGGAAAGTAAACACCCGCTACATATGTCATCCCTCCCCGCCTCTGGGGGTCACCACCATGTTCCCAGAAAGTTGGGGTAGGCGCTACATATAGTCCTCTGAAATAGGACAAAAAGCTTTTTCTGACCATATGTAAGTGTGGTCATATTTCAAGGTGAGAGCACATCCGGTGGAGGGTACACAATGCACAAATTTTATTGTGAGCACAGTGTTGTGGGATTCAACAAGGAGGCATGCACACATTTATTTACTGATTCATTTCTTGTGGACACTTTTTGGCACATTTGTATAATGTAGTTACAAATGCATGGACTGTTTTTTTTTTAATTTACAGTATATGTTATGTTTTCACTTAAGTTTGTCTATATATAATATTTATAGCCACAAAGGTTAAGTGTAACTACACAAATTTATTATGAGGGCTTTTTTTATTCAGTTTATTATTGTGGTTTTATGATATAATAGGAGGATTTATATAGTGAAGGTGAAGCGTGGCACTATTTGATTTGTTTTAATGAGTATAGCGCAATTATTTGAGAGTGTGCAGGGTGTGAGCGATTCATCTAATATATACAGTGGGTATAAAGCTAACATTTTATTTATTGTTACATACAGTAAATACCATAGCTGCTCACAAGGACCCAACCCATGTCAGAAAGCACACTGCTATTTTTCAGTACGAATTTCAGGGTACTGAACAAAATTTAACGTATGGCAGCTGAACAAGAGAATAGATGTTGGACCTGCTTTCCTTTGCCTTTTTTAGGCTTTTTTCCTTTATTTTTACCTGATGATCCTGCAGGTAACACACTGCTGCACTGTATCTACCATATCTCGCTGTACTGTATCCATCACCTTAGGCTGCTCTCCTGATTTGGACTGCTAACACCTTCCTACGGTAGCTCCTTATCACCATTACATGCTGGCAGATGTTCTGTAGCCCACATAGGACAGATGGGAATTCTGCCACAATGGATTTCTGACAGGATTAACTGAAAATCTACTTAGTCTTAAAAAATAATACTAATAGAGCAACTACTAAGGTTTGATAACAGTGGTGGCTGGTGAAATTATCTGCAAACAGAACCTCCATCACTTTCACGGCTCCCCTGATACCTGGCGGCTTCCGTGTTGCAAATCTTCAGCCTCTTGATTGGCCGGGAAAACGGAAGGTTCGCGTGACAAATTGATTCGCTAAAGTCAAAAGTGGGCAGGGGTCGGGGCGCAGTACTCTGCGCCCCAACACAGTGTTAAACAAGCCAATTAGAGCCTCAGACTCCAATCAAGTGCTTGTTAAACATTGACAGACGTAATAGACTTCTATTAGTCTGGCGCCCCGCAGTGCACTGCACGCACATAGAACGATTCATTAAAAAAAAAAAAAAAATCATAATGTGACTAACATTTTTTAACTTAAGATGTTAAGAAATGTTAGTCATATTATCATTTTATTTAAAAATAAATCATTCTATAAATCGCATTCCTATTGGTCAAAACTTGATTGGTCAAACCTATTGGTCAAAATCCTCACTTTTTATGTTCAGGTCCACTTTAAAGTGATTCTAAAGTCTAATGCCGCGTACACACGACCATTTTTCATGATGAGAAAAATGCCATTTTTAAAAATGGTCGTGAAAAACGGTCGTGTGTATGCTCCAGAGCATTTTTCTCGACAAGAAAAATGCCCGAATTTTTTTAAAAACCTGCTCTATTTTTTCTCGTTGTTTTTCACGTCGTTCTTTTTAACGTCGTGAAAAACGGTCGTGTGTATGCTTTTACGAGGGGAAAAAAAACCGCGCATGCTCAGACTCAAGTATGAGACGGGAGCGCTCGTTCTGGTAAAACTAGCATTCGTAATGGAGATAGCACATTTGTCACGCTGTAACGGACTGAAAAGCGCGAATCGTCTCTCACCAAACTTTATTAACACGAGGATCAGCAAATGCGTCCCAAAGGGTGGCGCCATTCGAATGGAACTTTCCCTTTATAGTGCCGTCGTATGTGTTGTACATCAACGCGCTTTGCTCAAGTGTTTTTTTTTCATGAATGTGTGTATGCAAGGCAGGCTTTAGAGGAAACACGAAAAATCACGTAGAGAAAAACGTTGTTTTTTTCCATGATGTGAATAACGGTCGTGTGTACGCGGCATAATTGTTTGTTTATATCTTGTTTACATTACACAATTTGGAATCACATATAGAGCCAGCATGATTCTGCCCATGATTCCAAATCACAGCAAAAGCGTATGACGCATGTTTGGGTGCCATAATTCTTAATGGCACCCAAACGCAAGACAGCCATGCCACAATTGTCGCATGGCAGAACTGCGCAGCAATCACGGCAAAATGTGCATATAAAAATTGTACTAAGCTTGTTGCCCCAAAAGGAGCAGGAGCTTCTTTTGGATGACAAATGCGCATAGGGCAGCACATTGAAATTAATGAGCTCGGAGGAACACAAAACCAGATGGTTCTACTGGGATCAGTTCCGTTTTTCCGATGAATATTCTCAGTATTTACGAAACCAATTTTTAGCCTACCATGGCCTGGGTGGTGTGTGGCTGTCAGGGCACTGCCAGCATCCTCTCCCCCACCCCTCCTTTTTTTTCCCCCTTCTCTCTTCCCTCCATTTTTCCCCTTTACCTTTTTTTCTCTCTATTACAATTTTTTCTTAAGCTCAAAAATTGATGCACTTTGTCACGGCCGAACACCGTTTAAGATATACAGTAGTCCATCATTATTAGTTACTATTCTCTCAAAGGCTTCAAATTTATTTTAATGATTGCACAAAACTGCTTTCTTTTTCATTTTTTTCTTTCCAGTCCTATAAACAGTGAATGTTAAGCCTCATACACACGATCGGACTTCCATCTGACCTTTCCGTGGATTTTGGTCCGAAGGGCGTTGGCCGTGAACTTACACACGGCAGAACATTTTCAGCCAACATTCACCAAATCACGTGTTTTTTCAGCTCTTTACCGCCACCCTTTGGGCAACTTCTGCTATTGTTGTCTGATGTTTAGCATTGGTTCTGAGCATGTGGGTTTGTACTTTGGATTTTAGTCCGATGGACTTGTGTACACACGATCAGATAATCCGACGAAACACATTTGTTGTCGGAAAGTTTGAGAGCATGCACAGCGAACATTTGTCCGTGGAAATTCCGACAACAGTTGTCCGATGGAGCAAACAGACGGTCAGATTGACCGATAAAACACGTCCGTCAGACCGTTGTTGTTGGAAAGTCTGATTGTGGGTATGGGCCTTAAGACTGTGGTATTCATGCTGACTGTTATTACCCTAACTGTGATATAGCATGGCTGTTTATCTACCTGTAATTGTTATCTTTTGTGCATCTGTCAATAAAAAGATAATAATAAAAAAAAAAAGAATGAGCTGCCCTATGTGCAACACGTGGAATCGCATGAAAATTGCACACAAAAAATCGTGAGCAGGAGTGCTTGCTCCCACTATGTGAAATGTTAATGTGGAACCTTATGCATTCCTCGCATTAAGGTAAAAAAAAACAACAGCTCACTAACCAATTCCCACCAGCCCCCCCCCCCCCCCCCAAAAAAAAACTCCAAAAAATGTTTTACCTGACATCTCCAAACATCCAGCGCTGTCCCGTTTGCAGCAGCCCTTCTCCCTCTTCCTAGTCTCACAGAAGAGTCATAGGCTCCTGCTGTTGTTAGTCAGACTCCTGTGAGAAGGGATCAGGGGCATGGGCGACTTATGCTATGTGTGACTATGGGAGCCCCTTTAGCACAGGGCTTGCTAAGATGGCACTTTTTTATCCTAAATAAAAAGCAAACAAGAAAAAACCTTTACAATCACTTTAACTTTTCTGTCCTTCATTTCTTTTATTCCTTCTTTCCACGCTTCAGTAGGGATGAGCCAAACTCCCCCCCGGTTCGGTTCGCACCAGAACCTGCGAACGGACCGAAAGTTTGCGCAAACTTTAGAACCCTATTAAATACAATGGACTCGAACGTTCAAAATAAAAAGTGCTAATTATAAAGGCTAATATGCAAGTTATTGTCCTAAAAGGGGTTTGGGGACCCGGGTCCTGCCCCAGGGGACATGTATCAATGCAAAAAGAAGTTTTAAAAACGGCAGTTTTTTCGGGAGCAATTATTTTAACCACTTCCCACCCAGTCAATAGGAGATTGACGTCCGGGAAGTGGTTCTGTTATCCACACTGGACGTCTATTGATGTCCTGCAGGATAACAGCCGCCGCGCGCCCGGGGGGGCGCGCATCGTGGCGATCGGTGGAGCGGTGTGTCGGTCTGACACACCGCTGCACTGATCTCGGTAAAGAGCCTCCGGCGGAGGCTTTTTACCACGTGATCAGCCGTGTCCAATCATGGCTGATCACGATGTAAACAGGAAGAGCCGTTGATCGGCTCTTTCTCACTCGCGTCTGACAGACGTGAGTAGAGGAGAGCCGATCGGCGGCTCTCCTGACAGGGGGGGTTTGCGCTGATTGTTTATCAGCGCAGCCCCCCCTCGGATACCCACACTGGACCACCAGGGAAGCCCCCCAGGACCACCAGGGAAGCCCCAAGCATGTGGATGGCCAGGTAAGTCCCCCATGGCCATCCACATGCACAAATACATAAAAAACATATGCCAATCAGTGCCCAGAAATGGGCACTGACTGGCACCATCATGGCACAGCCAAAATGTAATATGCCCAGCAATGCCAGCCACCATTGTCATTAGTGCCACCTACCAGTGTCCATCAGTGCCACCTATCAGTGCCCATCCATGCCCATCTGTGCCCATAAGTGCACACCTATCAGTGCCCGTCCGTGCCACCTATCAGTGCCACCCTTAAGTATCCATCAGTGCTGCCTATAAGTGCCCATCAGTGCCGCCTATGAGTGCCCATCAGTGCCGCCTTTGAGTGCCCATCAGTGCCGCATACCAGTGCCACATATCAGTGCCCATCTGTGCCGCCTATCAGTGCCCATCAGTGCCGCCTATCAGTGCCCATCATCAGTGCCACCTCATCGGTGCCCATCAGTGTCGCCTTATCAGTGCCCGTTAGTGCCGCCTTATCAGTGCCCGTCATTGAAGTAGAAAAGGTACTTATTTACAAAAAAAAATAACAGAAACAAAGAAAAACTTTGCACTTTTTTATTTGTTATGCAAAAAATAAAAATCACAGAGGCGATCAAATACCACCGAAAGAGAGCTCTATTTGTGGGAACAAAATAATAAAAAAATTGTTTGGGTACAGTGTTGCATGACCGCGCAATTGTCATTCAAATTGCGACAGCGCTGAAAGCTCAAAATTGGCTTGGGCAGGAAGGTGTATAAGTGCATGGTATTGAAGTGGTTAATGATGCTTAAAGTGGAAAAAAAAAGTGAAATATTCCCTTAAATATCGTACCTGGGGGGTGTCTAAAGTATTCCTGTGAAGTGGCACATGTTTCCTGTGTTTAGAACTGTCCCTGCACAAAATGACATTTCTAAAGGAAAAAAAGCCATTTAAAACTGCTTGCGGCTTTAATGTAATGTCTGGTCCCGGCAATATTGATGAAAATCATTGAAAAAAATGGCATGGGTACTCCCCCAGCCCACTACCAGCCCCCTACCAGCCCCTTTGGGTCTTGTATGGATATTAAGGGGAACCCCGCAACCAAATTAAAAAAAGGCCCTATATACTCTGAACAGCAGTATACAGGCGGTGCAAACAAGACAGGGACTGTAGGTTTGTTCTTAAGTAGAATCTGTTTGTAATTTGGAACAGGTACATTTTTTAAG
Source organism: Rana muscosa (assembly GCA_029206835.1). NCBI lineage: Eukaryota > Metazoa > Chordata > Amphibia > Anura > Ranidae > Rana > Rana muscosa. Next base: position 388,568,616 of record CM055120.1, read on the forward strand.
TGTAGCTCCAGCCAAAAAATCTATTTTTAAGCTTTTTGGAATACATAGAGATTAGGGAAGGGTTATCACCCCTGTAACATTTGTTTTGCTGTCTGTGCACCTGTTCAGACCTGTTCAGCTCTCTGCCTGTGGTTTTATTATGAGAACACCACAAATTGTATTCAGGTTCCTTTAAGTGAACGCTGTGCAAAGAACAGAAGTACACTACATGAAATTAATGCAGCTCCCTGCCTGTGGTTTTATTATGAGAACACCACTATTAGTCACTAACTGTATTCAGGTAAGCTTTAGGTGAACGCTATGCAAAGCACACAGTACACTAAGTGAAACACTGACTGCAGCTAGCACAATCACCTGCCTGCCTGTCACAGTATAGAGAATAACAGGAACGGATCTAGCTAAACTGAATACAGTGTATAATTATATATATATGTAGCGCCCTCCTCACTTCCCTCTTCGTCTTCAGCTCGTCTGTCTCTTGTCTAGGGGTACCTTAGAGGAGAAGGGAGCGGGGACACCACGCCTGGCCTTCACCACAGGTGTCAGTGTGGTACAAGCAAAGTTCTTTTACCTTCGGGTCAGTGCTGTGCACCTGGAGCCTCCACCGAGAGTTACCTTGAACAATGTCTGTCAGGAAATGAGCCCCACACCACTAAAGTCCAACACTCCTTTATTCTTCTCGAATGAACACAATCAGTTGAACTCCCTTGTAGAAACAGAACAGAAAAGGAGGTGTGGATGCGAGTAGGCCCAGACACAATGTGTTTCTCCACTTTCCTCCCTGAAAGTGGGTTGCGGTCTCTGAGCGAGGGGGAATTTCCTTCCAGGCGGTCTCCGATGAGAGGCTCACCCGTCACTGGCAATATGCTGCACCAGGTCTTCAAGTAAGGAGCTCCCCCCGATCCATTATGCCTTCCGGATTCGGGTTCCCAACCCCTGGGTTCCCTAGGATCTCCTTCCCTCGCGGAACTCAGTGTTGGGCACTGAGCTCCAGACCTCCATCCGAGTACCTCACCCCAGGCCAAAGGTGCCTGGGATGGAACACGACCTCCGGCTGTCCTCTAGGCCTAGGCCGCCTAGAGGACAGACACGAACCACTGCCCACAGGCTGAAGGTGCCTGGGACTCGACCCCGTGACAAAGATGGCCGTCCCCTTTATACCCTCTCCCAGCAAGCACGGTGGGTTCCCCGCCCCACCATACCGCTGCCGAGGGAGGACAAAAAAGAGGCACGGCACACAGCAATGATTCAACCCCAGCCCAGGGCGACAGCGCCACCTGCTGGGCTGCAGGGAATTACACATCACTGATGTCTCTGCCAAGTTCAAATTACACCCGGGAAAGTACATACCCGCTACACTCTCCCCCTGGTGGTTTGACACTGGTCCCCAGTGTCTGGAGTAAATCATGCCCTCAACGGCTGACATAATCCAATCCAGAAACCGACTAACAATTGTACAAAAATAAAACTTCAGAAAACTACTCAACTGAAACATTGTGTCTGAGCCCTGTAATAAAAAGGGAAGAAGGAAGAGAGAAAAAAAAACAACAGCATTAAACCATAACTTTGAATCACATATTCACATTTTACTTTTCCCACCCATCCTGACTAAGACCCACCCCATTCTCAGTGGTCTTGATGGGATGCTCTCCTGCAGAGGGAAAAGAAAAGGGATTAGCACACATAACCCTGACACATGTATTCGTGTGAGAGAAAAGAAACTTTTGCTGGAAGAAATCCCTTTTCTCCAAAGAGTGAGTGCGTGAAAAGTGTTTAACGTTGCACAACACTGCCACCTGGTGACAGCACCGCGGTAACTGCACTCGTGGAACTTTCCTCTTCTCTTTGACCCTATCTACCCCAGAGTCCATGATCTCTTGCAGAAAAAGTGAAGAACAACAGGAACAGTCCTTCATTCCTCTGGACACAAAAGCAATGGGCCCCAGAAAGTTCAGCAGCATAACAAGAACGGAGTCTTTTCTCTCCTACAGGTAAAAGCGGGGATGCAGCAGAACAAGTGGCTTCAAGTGTTGATCCATGGTCTCCAGATGATACTCCACATCTTCACCTTCCTTGCGCCGGATCAACACTTTGTCTGCATGGATGTGCCGTCCCAACATCCACTCTGCCTTGCAGTCTTTAAAACGTTGAGAGGCCTTTGGAGAGCATGCCAGGTACCTGCGGGCGTGTGGAACCTGAAGGTAGGTCCACACAAAGTCATTGTACCAGCGCTCCCGGCACATTTCCACCTCATAGAGCAGTTCCTTAGACAAGTATGGATACTCCCATCCGTACCCTGCAGCAACCTTCTGGCCAAATAGGCGTTGTAGTCTCGCCAAAGGAGGCATGGTAGCTTTGTCCCCTTCGCCAGGTAAAACTATTGAGTCCGGGTGGCGAGGGACCTTGACCACATCTGGTCTGGGCATTGGTGCCCGCAACAGCAGTCTCTTTTCCCCGGTCTTGGGTACAGATGGTACCAGGGTTGTAGAGGCAGACTGGGGACGGGATCCCTCTTCAGGCGCTGGTGCCTCCACCCGGGGTGTACTTTCCCCTGTAGACATGGGTGGATCCCTGGTCCTCCGGGATGAAGCGAGAGGTACTTTGTCCCAGCCCTTTTCTGCAAACAGTTCGTCTATAGCAACGTCATCTCCCATGTCCGAGAGCGACTCCAGGTCAGAGGTGTCACACTCCTCCGCGGGCAGGTAGCCTGTAGTGGAGACTGAGTTTTCACCTCTTCCCACACACCAAATCTCTCCGCCTGGCTTACCTCGGCCTTTACTTGAAGCGGGACGTCCGGAACTCCTGTCGACGGATCCATCCGGGCCGGGCGTAAGCGGGCGAGACGGTCCACCACAACCGCTGGTCGGGGCTACCATACCGGTCTTTCTCTTCGGTGGTGGACGCTGCGAGACAGTGGTGACCGAGTCAGCATCCTCGGATTTCTCCCATTGAGTTTTCACGACCTCCTCCGCAGTCGCTGCAGTGTGCGCAGGGATGGCTGTCAAAGCAGTGATTCCTCCTCTCTGAGTGGTGTTGCCCGCAGCACGGCCGGGGTAGATGGTTCTCGGCTTCTCAACCGCCGGATCCACTTCGAACAGAAACTCCCCACAGGCCTCACATCGCCCGAATGGCTTCAGTTGGCACACCAGTCCCGAACAGCCGGGACAAATCACACCCAGGGCCTCAACGTCCATGCACGAATACAGGGCGAATCGACCCCTTGGCTTTAGCCGGATCCCCGTATCTGTTACCGGAGCAGCAGCAGTCAATGTCGTGGTGGAAGGGTGAATTGGAATCCACGATGTATGTCCGAACATGGCGACCTGTTGCTGATCCATCGCACACTGCAAAGTTTTTGCGCCAACGTCCCACGTGTAGTCCTTCACACGTATTGGACTCCTCCCCTTTGCTCCAGTTCGCGGGCTTTTGTTCTTTTTTTCTTTTCGAGTCACGCCCACAAACTAAGCGATGGGGGTGTGCCTGGTGGCGCAGTGCAAATAGAAACCCCCACGTGTACTACTTCACACGGCTGAGCTTCCCCCTTTCCTCGCTCTTCTGCGCGGGCCTTTCCCTTCAATGGGTCATGTCCACTACTTCGAGCACAGGGATGCACTTCAGCCAATGAAGGCTTGCCTACTCACGTAACTCCTCCAGCAGACACGTTCAATTCCGTGGTGCACAAACACTATGCCGGACCCGAGCCCCCACGTGTAGCGCCCTCCTCACTCCCCTCTTCGTCTTCAGCTCGTCTGTCTCTTGTCTAGGGGTACCTTAGAGGAGAAGGGAGCGGGGACACCACGCCTGGCCTTCACCACAGGTGTCAGTGTGGTACAAGCAAAGTTATTTTACCTTCGGGTCAGTGCTGTGCACCTGGAGCCTCCACCGAGAGTTACCTTGAACAATGTCTGTCAGGAAATGAGCCCCACACCATTAAAGTCCAACACTCCTTTATTCTTCTCGAATGAACACAATCAGTTGAACTCCCTTGTAGAAACAGAACAGAAAAGGAGGTGTGGATGCAAGTAGGCCCAGACACAATGTGTTTCTCCACTTTCCTCCCTGAAAGTGGGTTGCGGTCTCTGAGCGAGGGGGAATTTCCTTCCAGGCGGTCTCCGATGAGAGGCTCACCCGTCACTGGCAATATGCTGCACCAGGTCTTCAAGTGAGGAGCTCCTCCGGTCCATTACGCCTTCCGGATTCGGGTTCCCAACCCCTGGGTTCCCTAGGATCTCCTTCCCTCGCAGAACTCAGTGTTGGGCACTGAGCTCCAGACCTCCATCCGAGTACCTCACCCCAGGCCAAAGGTGCCTGGGATGGAACACGACCTCCGGCTGTCCTCTAGGCCTAGGCCGCCTAGAGGACCGACATGAACCACCGCCCACAGGCTGAAGGTGCCTGGGACTCGACCCCGTGACAAAGATGGCCCCTTTATACCCTCTCCCAGCAAGCACGGTGGGTTCCCCGCCCCACCATACCGCTGCCGAGGGAGGACAAAAAGGAGGCACGGCACACAGCAATGATTCAACCCCAGCCCAGGGCGACAGCGCCACCTGCTGGGCTGCAGGGAATTACACATCACTGATGTCTCTGCCAAGTTCAAATTACACCCGGGAAAGTACATACCCGCTACATATACCACACCTAGGATGCATATATATCCTCTACACACTGTAACTGCAGCTAACTAATTCAATATAAATGACACTGTCTCTCTCTGTAATCTCTCTTTAAACAACTCCAACACACTACACAAGGCCGCCAAGCCAGCGGCCTTATATAGTGTGGGGCGTGTACTAAACCCCCTGAGCCATAATTGGCCAAAGCCACCCTGGCTTTGGCCAATTACGGCTCTCTGTTCAGACGGCGCTGTGATTGGCCAAGCATGCGGGTCATAGTGCATGCTTGGCCAATCATCAGCCAGCAATGCACTGTGATGCCGCAGTGAATTATGGGCCATGACGCGCCACTCGAGCGGCCCATAATGTTCGATCTTCGTCATGGGTTCGACTCGAACACGAAGCTCATCCCTACGCTTCAGCTTAAACCATATGCTACTTTCCTCCAATGTGCTGAGACTTTTCTCTTCTCCAGTGACATTCTACATCACCCCTCTTTACTTGTGCACTGATCCCTTTTTCTTTGTATACCCCAGTGCTCCAACCATGGAGCCAGACATAGCTGATCTTAAGGTCTGCTTTGGCCCTTGCTTAGGTCCACAGCCACACACCATAAGAACCAAATACTTTTAAAAGATTGGAGAACCCAAAGAGTGTGAACATGAAATAAATAATGGCGCATCATGGTATTTATTCACAACAAGCCAGCTCCTAACAAAAACATGTTGCAGGTAAGTAAATAGGCAACTGGATGGTACAATTTTTTAATGATTATTATTAATAATTATATTTTCTATTTAAAATTCTAATTACATTAAAGGGGTTGTAAACCCTCAAGGTTTTTCACCTTAATGCATTCTACGCATTAAGGTGAAAAACCTTCTGATCTGCAGCTGCCCCTCAGAGCCCCCATTTTTCTTACCTGAACCCAATCGTTCCAGTGAGAAGCACGAGCCCTGCAGCTCCAGCTACTGTCTTGGGTCCTCCTTGGATAGATTGAGAGCAGCGGGAGCCATTGGCTCCCGCTGCTCTCAATCAAATCCAGTGAAATGGGGTCGGGGCCGAGTCCCTCTGTCTGTGTTAATGGACGCAGCAACAGGACTCAGGAGCGCACCCGCACGGGTGCCCCCAGGGAAAGCAGCTCTCCATGGGAGGACCCGATGAGGAGCCAGGAACGCTGCCGGGACACCCCAGAAAAGGTGGATCTGGGTCACTCTCTGCAAAACCCTTGCATAGAGCAGGTAAGTATAACACGTTTGTTATTTTACAAAAAAACAAACAAACAAAAAAAACAAACCTTTACAATCACTTTAAGGCCCCTTTCACACGGAGGTCCGTTCAGGTCCGCCTGTCAGTTTTTTAGGCGGACCTGAAACGGATCCTCCATGCACCCCTATGGAGGCACGGATGTCAGCGGAGACATGTCCGCTGACATCCGCTCCGCTCCGCCAAAGTGTGACGGAGGAAAACCCTATTTTTCCTTCCGTCGGCGGAGCGGATCGGATGACAACGGACTCTACGGTCCGTCATCATCCGATTCCCCATAGGGCAGAGCGGCGCTCTGACAGGGCGGTCCCTGCACAGTGTGCGGGGACCGCCCAGTCATCCGTCGGCTCAGCGGGGATCAACGGAGCGATCCCCGCTGAGCAAGCGGAGCTTCACGGGGCGGATCTGCACGGATCCGCCCCGTGTGAAAGAGCCCTAAGTGTAAACTGAGATTTCTGTTGTAGCATAGCTGCAATGTTTCCTGGATGATGAGATTTCTGTTGTAGCATAGCTGCAATGTTTCCTGGATGATGAGATTTCTGTTGTAGCATAGCTGCAATGTTTCCTGGATGATGAGATTTCTGTTGTAGCATAGCTGCAATGTTTCCTGGATGATGAGATTTCTGTTTTAGCATAGCTGCAATGTTTCCTGGATGATGAGATTTCTGTTGTAGCATAGCTGCAATGTTTCCTGGATGGCATTTATATATAGTTCACTCTGTGATTTTACTTGTCGCATGGAGTTGCTTTGTGAAGGCAATGTTGCATGTACTTGTTAAAGTTGAATAGAAAAAAGAAAAGTTGCGCTAAAAGTGACAATGTAAATCAATATATCATGTATCTATATGAAGACAATATGGAAAAATTAAACCACATTGATAGTGATATCCAAATTAAACCAGTGCAAGTGAATGAACGTGTTGATATACTCAGTCCATGAAAAACAAATAAGTGAAAAAAGTCTGTCTCCTGATGAAACAGCCAATAGAGTGAAAAATTCCTTATAATAGAAAACACCAGTGCCAGACTTGATCCGCATCAGTTAAGAAGAACGTGATGATAGAAAGACACCTCCACCGTAAGCACACACTGCCGCTTACCGGATGGATATGATCTCTTATGACAGGAGATCCGGATTTGCATAGGCTAATAACCCAGCCTGGGGTTGTCTGTAGTAAACACCTCTGCTCACAGGGATGTAGATGTCAACCAGCAACACACGAGTCACACCACATGGAAATATAAATTAACCAACATAGCATAAAACCCTTTAAAAGTTTTATTGAGGTAGATAAAAACACACTTACAGTTAAGGTGCTTATAAAGGACAATGTAAGAATCGAGCCGGCCGGCTCCTCGATAAGCAGCCCGTATCTCCCGGGTCTGGGAATGAACGCGGTGACGTCAGAACGTCGTGCCTCCCAACGTTTCATCACTAGAGGGATAAGGAAATATTGTCTAAATACAAACGTCATGTGTATTCCTTCTTAAATCTTGATGTATTTTGTGTATTTCCTCCAGATCTGTGCAGTAATCCAGTGTAGCGGGTATTTAAATTTGGGGGGGAGCATCTGGGTTAGTTAACCCAGATGTACGAATTGTTAGAGAATCTGAGAATCCCTTTTATGGTTCTTGGAGGACTCTGGTGGTGCAAGGTTCCCTGCGGCCTGCAGGTGGCGTTGTCACCCTGGGCCGGAGTTGAACCTGCACCGCAAGACTGTACCTTTTTGTCCTTTCCTGGCACCAGTGCAGCAGGGCGGGGAACCCGCTGTGACGCAAAGGGAGAGGAGATAAAAGGGGCGGACGCCCTGACCCCGGGGTTCAGAGTTGGAGGACGCGGCCGCACCCAGGCACCTTCGGCCTGGGTGCTGGCGTTCCGGAGATCCGGGCCCAGGTGCCCTTGACCTGGCCGGAGCGAGGGATGGAGTCCATCCCAGGCACCTTAAGCCTGGGGTGAGGTACTACGGCCAAGGCCTGGAGCCCAGGACTTCGACTGGGTTCCGCGAGGGTGGAGGAGTCCGAGGGGCCCTAAGGTGTTGGGACCCGTATCTAAGGCGAGGAGGCCGGGGAGTGTAACCCTTCCGGATAGCCCGGTACAGCATTAATCCGGTGACGGCGGGGTTTCTGGTAACTCCCTTGGAGGGATGTCTTCCCCCTGACAGGGGCTGCAACGTAACGAAGGTAACTCCAGTTCCTGTTCACTAGAGTCGCTGGAAGTGACTCTGAAGCCAAAAAAGTCCATGTAACAGCCACTGTGCTTAGCAACCGTTGGTGAAACCTCGACGGTTTAGTTTCTTTGAGGATTGTGCCTTGACCTACTCCCCACCAATACTGAACTGTTCTATGGGTCTCAAACTGTCTGCTCGCAAAGGACTATTTGTTTGCCGTTATGGAATAAATAAGTGTTGGACCTTTTCAGTGTGTGGTACTCCAATTACTGAGAGCAAAGGGGGTTATCAGCAGAACAGACTTGGCTCTGAGCGTATACACAGCCCGGGTGTAATTAGTTGCTGGCCTTCACCTCTACATGCTGTAATCTAGAGGACATGGGCCGTGGCGCACCTCGCCCTCCCCTTCAAAGTACCCCTAGACCGAAGCCAAAGTAACCGATAAAGAAGAGAGAGAGGGTGAGGCCGCTACACCAGTGTAAAACTTTGCCTTTGTGCAGGAAATTTCTGTAATAAAGACAGGTCACTGCTGCTTTCTCACCTTGTGCAGGGTGACTGGTCTTGTCTCCGCCCCCTCCTGTAATTTTCTGTAGGCAGATTGTAGTGGGTGGGGTGATGATGTCACTGCTACTTTTACAAAGTAATATTTAGGTTTGCAAATGCACACAAAGTTGGTTTATATCCTTTGCGGCTATTCAGGAATATATTTAAATTAAGGTTTTTGTGCCCAGAGCTTTAAAGATTGTTGCATTACAGCATTGCAATATTTTCTTCTATTCTAGCAACAAATATTAATGATGCCTTGATGCAAGCGGTTCATCTGTTGGATAGAGCACATGAGCTAAAACAGGTTCCAGAGAGGAGTGTTTCTTTAATAGTATTGCTGACGGACGGTCAAGCTAATGTTGGTAAGTTGATTCTGATTACATTTGCTTGATTTAACTCCTTTTTTTTTTTGCTTCTATTGTTTTATGTATTTTTGTTTTTTTATTTCTGATTCAATACAGTAGATACAAAACATTCCACCCCAGTCATGTCTTTGTCTTTCTGATTACACACACCTATGTAGCGGGTATTTGAATTCAGGGAAGGCATCTGGGTGGTAGTGTAACCCAGATGCACTGATTGTTAGGGAATCTGAGACCCTTTTGTGGTTCTTGGAGGACTCTGGTGGTGTGAGGTTCCCTGGGGCCTGCAGGTGGTGCTGTCACCCTGGGCCGGAGCTAAACACTCACCGCAAGACTGCATCCCTTTTTGTCCTTTCCTGGCGCTGGTACAGCAGGGCGGGGAACCTGCTGTGACGCAAAGGGAGAGGAGATAAAAGGGGCGGACGCCCTGACCTTGGGGTTCAGAGTCGGAGGACGCAGCCGTGCCCAGGCACCTTCAGCCTGGGTGCTGGTGTTCCGGAGTTCCGGGCCCAGGTGCCCTTGACCTGGCCGGAGCGGGAGATGGAGTCCATCCCAGGCACCTTTAGCCTGGGGTGAGGTACTAATGCGGAAGCCTGGGACTCAGTACCTTCGACTGGGTTCTGCGAGCGTGGAGGAATCCGAGGGGGCCCTAACGCCTTGGGTGCCCGTGTCTGAGATTGAGGAGGCCGGTGAGCGGAACTTCTCTGGAAAGTCTAGTGCAGCATTTGCCAGTGACGGAGAGGCCTCCGGTAACTCTCTTGGACAGATGTCTTCCCTCTAACAGGGGCTGTGATAGCGAAGGTAATTCATGCTCTTGTTCTATATAGTCGGTGGCAGTGACTATACATCATAACCATTGGTGACACCACAGTGGTTAGCTCTACTACAAGAATTGTGCCTTGACCTACTCCCCACAAATACTGAAGTGTTCTATGGGTCTCAACCTGTCTGTGCTGTATGACTATTTATTCCTGGAAGAGAATAAATACGAGTTGGACCTTTTCAGTGTGTGGAACTCTGGTTACTAGGAGCAAAGGGAGTCAATTCGAAGAAAGGATTTGACTCTGGGACACACACACAAAACCCGATAGTTCTGGCTTTCACCTCCAGTCCCTCTGGAGAACATGGGCCGTGGTGTATCACATCCCTCCCCCCAGTACTAAACCCCTAGACAAGACCAACAAGCCGAGAATGAGAAGGGGTGAGAGGGGTGAGGTCGCTACACATGGGGGCATTGTGTCCGGGATGTGTATTGTGTCTGAATTTGAACTTTGCTGCCCGGAGGAGTTCCGAGTAGGTCGGCTATATTGGCCAACGCGCCACGAGGCACACCATAGCTGCGCAGTTCGTGGGCGGAAAGAAGAGAAAGCACGCGAACAAATGCAGAGTATGGGAGGAGGCTGGCCATGTGGAAGGACATACGTGGGGATTCCGGCGCGAAGGGGTCAGTGCGCATTGGAGCAGCAGCCAGTCGGGATGACCTCAAGTGCTCCGTGGATTTCTGTTCCTTCTACAGCGGAGATGACTTCCTTTGCTGCTCCGATCACGGATACAGGAATAAGACTAAGGCCCCGGGGGCCATTGGCTCTGTATACCTGCAGAGACATAGAGGCCCTTGGTGTCGTCTGTCCCGGCTGTTCGGGACTGGTGGTGCAGTTGAAGCCATTCGGGCGATGTGAGATCTGCAAAGAATTTCTCTTCAAGGTGGAGCCATCCACAGAAAGGCCTCGCGCCTTCCACCTCAACTACCTCACAGGTACTGCCACTCCGGAGGGAGAGATCGATGCCTATGCGGACATTCCTGCGCGCATTGACCAGGGCGAAGTGACTGCCCCAAAGGAGATTGAGAGAGAAAAATCTGAGGATGTTGCCTTGGTCACCACAAGCTCCCTGCTCCCACCGCCGAAGAGGAAAGTTGGCCTGGTGATGGCATCCTGTGGCCGTGGAAGAGCTTTGCCCCGTCACTTGCCTGGCCTGGATGGATCCGGAGGGAAGAGTCCTGGACATCCCTGTTCTTCTTAAGGCCCAGGTGAGCCAGGGGTTGGGACTGTGTGTGTGGTTGGAGGTGTCGGGAGTACACGTCGGTGGAACCCATCGAGGGGGGTGATTCCGTGTCTACGGGGAATTACCTGCCCGCAGAGTGTTATGACACCTCCGACCTAGAGTCACTATCTGATGCCGGTGATGATGGGGAGATAGATGAAATCTTCCACAAGAAGGGATAGGACAAGATGAAGTTGCCCTCGTCCCGTGTCACAAGGGACCCACCTATGTCCATTGGGGATAGTACGCCCCGGGTGGAGGCCTCAGAGCCTAGGGAAGGATCTGGTCCCCTGCCTACACCCTCGCTTCTTGAATCAGCGAGTGTTTCACCTGCTCCTGTTGCGGGAGTGCAACGCGCATCACTGCGGGCTCCTAGGCCCAAATCTACCGAGGTGGTTGGAGTACTTCGTCATCCTAATCAATCATTCTGCCTGGAGAAAGAGACCGTGCCACAATGCCACCCTTGGCAAGGCTGCAGCGTCTCTTTTGTCAGAAGGTTGCCCGAGAATATGGGTGGGAATACCCATATCTACCCCGAGAATTGTTCTATGAAGTGGAAGTTTTGAGGCAGCGGTGAAACGACGAGTTTGTCTGGACAAAGCTTAAGGTACCTCACGCACGCCGATACCGCTCGTGTTCCCCCACAGTTACCAGAAAATTCAAGGACTGTAAGGCGGAGTGGATGTTGGGAAGACAAATCCATGCTGACAGGGTGGTTATCTGTCGGAAGGATGGAGGAAACATTGAGTACAACATGGAGGCTTTTGACAAGCATTTGAAGCCTTTGTTCCTGCCGCATCCAAAGTTCTATTTATAGGAGAAAAAGACTCCTTCATATTTCCTTTTTGTTGCTGAACTTTCCAGAGTATTTGCTGGAACACAGGGACTGTGCCCTATATTTTTTTTTTGGGGTGTTTTTTTCTCTTAGGAGAAATAGGAGCTACTATGGTTGTTTTGTTTTCCTTCTTTCTCCTTTCATCAAGAAAAGAAATCAGTGACTTTGGGGCATAGCTAGTATAGGGTCACAGTACAGAGAAAAAAAAAGAAGAGAGAAAAGTTCATCTGCATTTGATAAGTGTCTTGACCGGGGCATTGCCACCAGATGGCGGTGTTGCGCAACGATTGTGGTTTTTTTTTTCTGTACACTATACACCATGATCATTGGATCGAGTGGGTTTCTCCCTGTATAGACCCATTTCTTCCAAGAAAACATATACATTGTGTTAGGATGTGTGTTTTCTTTTCTTTTCCCTCTGCAGGAGATTCGTCTGTCAAGAAATTTCAATGTGTAAAGTCATTTAAAGTTTTTATATACCAAGTTCATTGTTTTATATTCCTGTTTCCCTTTCCCGTTTTAGGTCCTGGCACAATTCATGACTAAATTGTGAGGTTGGATTCTCTGTGTAGTTTGGTCTCTGGGTCAAACTTATGTTACCACTCTTTGGGAGACATGGGTTTGCACCAGACACTGGGGACCAGTGTCAAATCACCAGGGGGAGGGTGTAGCGGGTATTTGAATTAAGGGGAGGCATCTGGGTGGTAGTGTAACCCAGATGCACTGATTGTTAGGGAATCTGAGACCCTTTTGTGGTTCTTGGAGGACTCTGGTGGTGTGAGGTTCCCTGCGGCCTGCAGGTGGCGCTGTCACCCTGGGCCAGAGCTGAACACTCACCGCAAGACTGCATCCCTTTTTGTCCTTTCCTGGCGCTGGTACAGCGGGGCGGGGAACCTGCTGTGACGCAAAGGGAGAGGAGATAAAAGGGACGGAAGCCCTGACCTTGGGGTTCAGAGTCGGAGGACGCAGCCGCGCCCAGGCACCTTCAGCCTGGGTGCTGGCGTTCCGGGCCCAGGTGCCCTTGACCTGGCCGGAGCGGGAGATGGAGTCCATCCCAGGCACCTTTAGCCTGGGGTGAGGTACTAATGCGAAAGCCTGGGACTCTGTACCTTCGACTGGGTTCCGCGAGGGTGGAGGAATCCGAGGGGGTCCTAACGCCTTGGGTGCCTGTGTCTGAGATTGAGGAGGCCGGTGAGCGGAACTTCTCTGGAAAGTCTGGCGCAGCATTTGCCGGTGACGGAGAGGCCTCCGGTAACTCTCTTGGACGGATGTTTTCCCTCTGACAGGGGCTGTGATTGTGAAGGTAATTCATGCTCTTGTTCTATATAGTCGGTGGCAGTGACTATACATCATAACCATTGGTGACACCACAGTGGTTAGCTCTACTACAAGAATTGTGCCTTGACCTACTCCCCACAAATACTGAAGTGTTCTATGGGTCTCAACCTGTCTGTGCTGTATGACTATTTATTGCTGGAAGAGACTAAAAACGAGTTGGACCTTTTCAGTGTGTGGAACTCTGGTTAATAGGAGCAAAGTGAGTCAATTCGAAGAAAGGATTTGACTCTGGGACACACACACAAAACCCGATAGTTCTGGCTTTCACCTCCAGTCCCTCTGGAGGACATGGGCCGTGGTGTATCGCATCCCTCCCCCCAGTACTAAACCCCTAGACAAGACCAACAAGCCGAGAATGAGAAGGGGTGAGAGGGGTGAGGTCGCTACACCTAAGTTTAGTAAATGATCTATTTTCAGTGGTTGCTTAATGCAACCCTTTTGCTAAACTAAAAGCTTGCACTTCCCAAAACAGCCCCAGTGAAGTGAAGTCATCATTTAAAGTTTTTGCAGAAACCTACACTACTAGAAGTGGCTCCTCCCAATGATATCCACGTCACCACTGTGTTTTGCATGTGTGTTAACGCACCACACAGCACCGAAAATATGTGAATGGGGTCTAAGAAGAGTGTGTTGTAATGCAGGAACAGATGCTACTATGCTGTCCTCTAATGTCTTGCAACTGAACTAGAAATATTTCCCTTTTAAGGTGAATCAGATCCAACAAGAATTCAGGAAAATGCAAAAAGAGCAATCCAAGGAAGATACACCCTGTACTGTCTTGGCTTTGGCTATAGTGTTGATTATCCTTTTCTGGAAAAGCTTGCACTGGAAAATTCTGGTGTTGCTGTTCGTATATACGAGGACTCTGATGCAACTTTGCAGATGCAGGTAAATTTTGGTCTTAAGAGGGATATCCTCATTCTCGTGAAATAGTTGCTATTGAATTATAGCAGGTCATTTAAAACCAGATTCATTATTATCCTCCATTATAGTTTAAAGAAAGAAGTATGATATTTCCCAGTCTGTGCATATGGAGGGTTCATGTATACCATTGAACTTTTAGGACATATGAGCCACCTTTATCTCACCTGCCCTTCACTATTTGCTTCCTACCACTTGCTTAACAGCAATCTCAGTAGTAGCATGGTTCTCCCACACCCTACTTTCTCATGCTATTGCTTTTCCCCCCATTGCTCTGCTCTGCCTCACCTTCTCCCACACTACTCTCCAAAACATGGCTGTAGTCAGCACCACTTAGGTAAACCTGGTCTTTATTACACATATTTTGCCTGCGCCATCCATGTATTGGATGCAGTGTCAAACCCCAGCCACCTTTACCAACTTGTGACAAACGCCTGTTCAAACTCACACCACATTGTCACTGCTACACGACAATGAGACACTCTCAAAGATATTGAGGCTTGCGGGACCACAATCAAGTGCCAGTTGACTGAGAGTGATTGTTGCTGGGTTTGGTTAACTAAGCAATTAACCCTCTCATTCCCCAAATCAAACATGCCACCAGATATTTTTAATCATAAAATATCAAATGTTCACAATGTTAGTGATAGCAATTGTGACTTTACATAAATGTCTGTAATCCACACTGTCAAAACAGATAGGTATATCCAGAGATTTACCATATAGTAGCGGTCTTCAAAGAGACAGGGATTCTTTAAGTTCTGCGTTAGTGCATCAGAGATAATTTTACTTAAAAAAATGTGTTTAATAATTAAGCAGGTAAAATAGTGCAAACAGAATAATTTTCAGGAACAGGGTATTACAAATGAAAAAGAGACAATAATGCAACAAAAAAAACAAAAAGGGTGTAAAAGTGAAAATATTTAACAAAGTCTGTTTGAAGAGTTTGTCAAAGTCCAATTAATAAGCAAGATGGATCAATGGCGCTAATAGATCTTGGCCGATGTTCCCTGTTTTTATGTTAAAAGAGAGCTCCAGACTGCTGATTAGAGATGGGCCGAACACCCCCTGGTTCGATTCGTGCCAGAACTCTCGAACATCGCAAAAGTTAGAACCCGAACCCCCTTGAAGTCTATGGGACCCGAACGTGAAAAATCAAAAGTCCCCATTTTGAAGGCTTATATGCAAGTTATTGGCCATAAAAAAGGGTATGGGGGCCTGGCTACAGCCCTGGGGGACATGTACCAATGCAAAAAAAACTTTTAAAAAAGATTGTTTTTAAAGGGGCAGTGATTTTTATAATGCTTAAAGTGAAACCCTAAAAATGAAAAATTTTAAAAATAGTGCCTGGGGGGTCCCCCTAGTCTGCCTGTAAAGTGGCGCATCTGTACCATGTATACAACCTGCTTTAGCAAAACTGACATTTATAAAGAAAAAACAAAATTACATTTAAATAGATTTTCCCTGTAAGCTTTCTTTATTTAGTAAACAACGGCTTGGGGAGCAAGTCTATATTATGAGGCCACAATTTAGTGCACTCCGAACAAGAATGGAGATTTTTGGGATAAATTCTGGCATCTCTTTGGCAGATTTTGGATGGAAATAACAAAGTTTTGCACCACAGTGAGCAAGCCTTATGTGAAGAAGCCAAATTATAGTACACTCAGGCCAAGAATAGCATTTTTTTTTAGATAAAGTCTGGTGTCTCTTTCACAGACTTTAGATAGAAGTAACAGGTGCGGAAAAAATGGGCTTTGGGTGTTGGTGGTGCCTTCACACCATAACCCTATAGAGCTACTCTTAATGAAAGCAATAATTGGCTGTAGAAAAATTAAATTTGACGCCCCGGTCAAACAGTTGCGGAAAAATTGGTCTTTGGGTGTTGGTGGTGCCTTCACCACATAATCAAGAATCAATTCTTCATTTAATCAATTGAATCAAGAGTACCTCTAGAACAGGGATATGCAATTAGCGGACCTCCAGCTGTTGCCAAACTACAAGTCCCATGAGGCATAGCGAGACTCTGACAGCAGCAAGCATGACACCCAGAGGCAGAGGCATGATGGGACTTGCAGTTTTGCAACAGCTGGAGGTCCGCTTATTGCATATCCATGCTCTAGAAGGTTACAGGGTGAAGGCACCACCAACACCCAAAGACCAATTTTTCCACAACTGTGTGACAAGGGGGTCAAAATATTATTTTTTACAGCAAGGCCAATTGGGTGTTGGTGGTGCCTTCACACTGTAACCCTATAGATTTACTCTTGATGAAAGCAAGAATTGGCCTTGCTGTAAAATATTGAAATTTGATGCCCCAGTCAAACAGTTGCAGAAAAATTGGTAACATGACTGCTAATTTGTTGTTTATCAGTGTTCTCCCTTCTCTGTAGGCTCATGTTACTCCCTTACTCTACCTCAGAACCAACATCAGAAGCAGATAATGTCAATGCATCTTCAAGAAGCAAGTGGCTGATGCTATGTTTAAATAATTCAGCTGACTCCTCCATGCATGATGCTGGAGCTATGGCAGGAGTAGCTGTGGACATGGAGGCAGAATAAGTCGCTCTGCCAGCTGTGGTGGACTGCACACTAGTGTCAGCTTGGGTCATAGAGGATGAGGAGGATGAGTATGGTTTAGTAAGAGACGAATGTGCCCTGCTTGAGGACAGACCTTGTCCACCATTGCCTTCTGCTGAACCCCTCATAGTGGCATGGGAACGTCTGCCTCTCCTTGTTGGCCTCCCAGACATTATGGGGGGCTTATTACCTAAAATTAATATAAACTTGGAAATGTGTGATTGGATGCACTTTATTGAATGACAAGTGGTGTTTGGTGCACTTTAAATTGAGGACTGCTGCTAACAGAAATGTAAAAATTATAAAAAAATATTGAAAAAAGGGGGAACACTAGCGTCACAGTCAAAAAAACTGTGGCTGACAATAAAAAAAAAGGGGGGCAGGCAGAGGACGAGAAAAAGACAGAACAAAAAACAAAAGAAAAAACCAAGCTGCAACCAAAAAAAAAGGGGGTACACAGCACTGTATACAACACTAAATCTTATGTAATGCTGTGTTAAACACTGCAATACACTACCACACAACACTATACCAACACTATATTAACACACTACACTATACTGACTGACACACTATACTCACACTATACTTAACACTACACTAATACTCTACACTCTGAAAAAGTGAACATACTAACTCGCTAGTAGAAAACTGAGCCCTGCAGTGTGGGGTAGGGACTATGAGCATGAGCCGTAACTGGACAAAGTAATCATTACTTTGTCCAAACAGGTCTCTGACAGTGCTCTGTGCCCTAATTGGCAAAGCCTTGCAAGGCTTCATCCAAATAGGGCTGTAGAACACCCTGTGAAGTGCGCAGTGCATTGTGGGGTGCTCAGTGGGTGAACATCCCACGAGTGCCCCGCAAAATCTGGTGTTCGCCGAACAGACGATGTTCGGGCCAAACTTTTGCTCATCCTGAACCGTTCGCCCAACACTACTGCTGATGTAGCCATTCCTTTCTTGTCTATGAGGGTGTAGACAGAAATGATGTTACCCATCAAGAGATCTGAGGAGTGGCCGATGGGGATGTCACAGGGTTATGACCATGGAGCTGCCCTCCCACAGATAGTTATCTATAGGTATTAATATCTTAAAATACCTGCAGGTTACAGTCTGGTAACCTGTATATTATTGTCCAGCATTAAATTACCTTTTGCATTAATACAGATTTTGATATGATGGGTATTCGATGGCTCATTGACCTAGGAGAGGTGACGCAGGGAGGGCTGGATGACTCACAGGCAGCACCTCTGAGACCTCCCTTTAGTTCTTGGACTTGCTGGAAACTTCCAAAAGAATGGGCTTAGAGGAAAGGAGGAGCTGCCTTGAGTATTCTGAGAGCCCTGACCAATCCAGGGGGCAGACCCCCTGAAATACTCAGGGTCAGCCCAGCTGGGGCAGTAAAGTTCGGGTGGAAGCTGGAGATGGAGTGCTGGGCTGTCAGTGGCCCTTGAGGGTAACCCCCTAGTCTGGGGGGTGTCCTTGGGTCTGGGAGCTTGTGTGCATAATGGACCCTCTTCACGACAGGGGTGTCCTGACCGGAGACACGGGAGCAGGAGGAGGACAGCAGGAGAACACTGCCGAGCAAATTTTCAGAGAGGAGGACAGCCAGGTGGGCTGGTGAGTGATACAGTCAGAGAAGACTGGGAGAGAGTAGTCAGGGATGGATGCAGAGTCAGTCTGGGAGGACTGTGGAGTCTTAGCCAGGAGAGCTAGAAAAAGGGGCAGCTGCAGCCAGGAGGGCTGGCAGTGCCTGAAGAGGCTTTGCTGGGATCAGTAGCCACAGAAGGAGAACAGCTGGGCACTAGTACTTTGCTGCACAAACAAGGAGCCCACGGGAGTTGCAGTTCTGCAATCAACCTGTGTGCAGGAGGCAGAGGAGAAGTGTATATACGGACTGTATATAGTTGTGTCCCTGAAGAGTTATACTGCTTTGATCAAGAGGGCATCCCATAATATCCCTATCCCTATCTGAGTTTATTCCCCTCAATAAAACACAAAAACAAAGCACTGGACTGTTCTTCTGACTCAAGTGTGCTGTAAAGATGCAGTGTAGTGTGCGTGGCTGTGCAGGGTGGGGAATCCCTTTTTACTTGTGGCTCCTTACTGGCTGCGCTACAGTTATGTCAGATGCATTCCTGGGAAGATGCAAATGGGATCACTGCTATTATGCGTCTCCTATTGTTACAAACTGTCATGGCTGACTTAAAAATCCTTTTTACCAAGATTCTTCTTCTGAACATAGCTGTACCCCACAATGTTGCCTTCCAACAGCTTTGTACTGCATGTGCTCTCAGCTCAGCACCCTGCACACCTCTGTACTTAGCTCCATTCCCCCCCTTGTTGTCTACATCACTCCCCAACATGGCTCTGTGCTATCCCCCATCCCAGCCCTGTGATGTACATCACTCCCCAACACAGCCCTGTGCTCTACACCACTCCCCAATACATTTCTCTTCAACACAACCCGACCCTCTCACATCTCTGCACCACAACTTTGGCCTTCAACATCCCTGTATGTCACATGCTTCCACCCTATACACTTTTGCTCTGCAACACTGACCTCTCATAGCCCTTTGCTCTAAATGCTGCCCTACATAGCAAAGTACCCTATACACCTTTGGCCTACAACACTAATTTCTCCAAATCACTTCCCAACAAAGCCCTGTGCTACACATCACTTAACACCACAGCCCTGTGCTCCACAGCTCTTACCAAGACAATCCTTCATTTCATATGAGCCCCCACCAACCAACCTAGTACATTCATACATAATTATGTAAAATTTTAGAAAAAAAAAACTACTGTATATGGCTAAAAGTAACTAGACACCCCTTAATCCATTGGGCACAGGTAGCTACTAGTAAGCACACAGTCATGCCATCTTTAGCCTACAAATTTAGGTAATGAAATGTGTCAGTGATCAGTGAATGTCAAAAAAAGGGATTTTTATAACAGCTTACCTGTAAAATCCTTTTCTTGGAGTACATCACGGGACACAGAGCGACTTAGTCATTACTAATGGGTTATATAGATTACCTTCAGGTGTTGGCACTGGCCAATTCCAAACCGGAAGTACCCTCCCCTATATAAGCCCCTCCCATCCGGGAGCACCTCAGTTTTGTAGCCAAGCAATAAGTGTCCCAAAAAGAGGGGTGGGAGCTCTGTGTCCCGTGATGAACTCCAAGAAAAGGATTTTACAGGTAAGCTGTTATAAAAATCCCTTTTTCTTTTTCGTACATCACGGGACACAGAGCGACTTAGTCATTACTAATGGGACGTCCCAAAGCAATGCCAAATGAGGGGAGGGATACATAAGCTGGGCGCCATCAGGCATGAGGCTCTTTTGCGGCCTGCAACACACTGCGCCCAAAGGCGACATCCTCCTGACTTCTGACGTCTACCTGGTAGAATCTAGTAAACGTGTGTACTAAGGACCATGTTGTGGCCTTACAGACTTGAGCCAGGGAGGCTTGGTGATGCACTGCCCATGAAGTTCCAACTGCTCTTGTGGAGTGCGCCCTAACTTTGAACGGAGGCGGTCTCCTTTTCAAGCCATAGGCTTGTATTATGACCTGTCGAATCCACTTGGCTAAAGTAGATTTTTGATGCTGCCTGACCCTTTCTGGGGCCTTCCGGCAGAACAAACAAAGTATCCGTTCTACGAATCTGAGCAGTGGCTTTAAGATAAGCTTTAACTGCTCTTACTACATCCAAAGAATGCAATAACTTTTCCTCTACCGAACTAGGTTTGGGGAAAAAGGAAGGAAGAACCACATCTTGGTTCAAATGGAACCTCGATACCACCTTAGGAAGAAGGCTGGATGAGGACGTAATACTACTCTGTCCTTATGGATAACCAGATATGGCTCCTTACAGGACAAGGCGGCTAATTCCGATACTCTTTTAGCCGAACAAATGGCTACTAAGAAAATCAATTTCCTGGTGAAAAGAACCAAGAAAATGTGCCGCAATGGTTCAAATGGTTGTTTCTGTAGAACCGACAGAACCAGGTTTAAGTCCCATGGACATATGGGAATACTAACCGGAGGGCTAATACGCATCACTCCTTGTATGAAAGCTTTGACTAATGAATGCAAAGCCAAGGGCCTTTGAAAAAAATATTGACAAGGCCGTCTGACCCTTGATAGTACTCAAGGCAAGCTTCCTATGTACAGCCCACTGTAGGAAGTCCAGAATCCTACCTATTACGTACTTACGTGGATGCCATTTCCTGGCCTCACACCACGTGATGTACGCCTTCTAGATCCTATAATAGATCTGCCTGGATACCGGCTTCCTGGCATTGATCATGGTAGATACCACAGGATTAGAGAGCCCTCTCTTTTTTAGAATGTGGGCTTCAATAGCCAGGCCGTCAAACCTAGGGCTGGTAAGGAAGGGTAGTATATCGGTCCTTGCGAAAGCAGGTCCGGACGATGTGGGAGGGTCCAAGGACTTCCCACTGACATTTTTACAATCTCCGCGTACCATGCCCTTCGGGGGCCACGCTGGAGCCACCAGAATCACTGGTTTCTTTTCTACCCTGATTCTGCGGATTAATCGCGGTGGGAATGCATATATCAGCTTGAACTGATCCCAAGGGAACACTAGGGCATCCGAACCGCAAGCTAGGGGATCCTTTGTGCGAGACACAAATCTGTCCACCTTTGCGTTGAATCTGGATGCTAGCAGATCTACATCCGGTGTTCCCCACCGCTGGCATATTGCCTGGAAAACCTCGGGGTGAAGAGACCATTCCCCGGGCATAATTGCTGGCGACTTAAAAAGTCCGCTCTCCAATTTTCCACTCCTGGGATGAAAACCGCGGATATGGCTGTGACATACCTTTCTGCCCATTCCAGGATGCAATTCGCTTCCCTCTGGGCTGCACGACTCCTGGTGCCACCCTGGTGATTGATATATGCCACTGCTGTGGCATTGTCTGATTGAATTCTGACAGGTGACCCTTGGAGTTTGGATGTCCATGCTACTAGGGCATACCGGGCTGCTCGTATCTCTAAGAGATTGGTGGGCAGGGCCTTCTCTGCTTCTGACCACTTGCCCTGGAGAGACCATTGCTCCAGTACTGCCCCCCCAGCCTATGAGGCTGGCAACTGTAGTGACCACCTTCCAAGAAACCGGACTGAAGGGTTTCCCTTTTTCCAGATTCTGGGGCACCAACCACCAATGGAGGCTCTTGCGAACGGAAGGGGACAGGGACATTGGTAAGTCTAAAGCCTGAACTTTTTTGTTCTAGGCTGACAGTATGGCCCTCTGCAAGTTCCTTGAATGGAATTGACCGCAGGGTACCGCTTCGAATGAAGCCACCATTTTTCCCAGCAGCCTTATACACAGGCGTATGGATGGTTTTTCTTTTTTGTACCCACTAAGTGGGTCAAATCTTTCAAAGACGACACCTTCTCTGGAGGTAAGAAAATCTTTCTCTGATTTGAATCCAGTCTTAGCCCCCAAGTATTCCAGGCTTTTGACTGGTTTTAGGGCTGACTTGTCTCGGTTGATAATGCAACCGTGAGATTCCAGATACTTGATTATCTTGTGAACGACCACTTCTAGTTTTTTTCACTGAGTGGTCTATCAGCAACAAGTCCTCTAGATATGCCATTATCGTTACACCTTGTGTTCCTAGTTTGGCCAATCGTACGGCCAGAATTTTTGTGAACACTCGTGGTGCCGTGGCCAGACCGAAAGGTAAGGCTCTGAACTGAAAATGGTGCCCTTCTACTGCAAGGCGTAGAAATTTCTGGTGGGCCGGACAGATGGGAATATGCAAATAAGCATCCCTTATGTCGATCGAGGCTAACCATTCCTGCCCTTGTAGGGCGGTGGCCACCGATCGGATCGACTCCATCCGAAAAAGTCCTGATATGTAGGAACTTGTTTGGCCCTTTTATATTTAATATGGGCCTCATGTCCCCATTTGGTTTGGGGACTGTGACAAGGTTCGAGTAAAACCCGAACCCGTTTTCTTCCAAGGGAACCTTCATGATTACCCTTGGGGCAATAGTTGCTCTAGTGCCAGAAGGAGGGATCCACTCTTCTGGGGATCGCTTGGCACGTTTGACCTTATAAAATGGGCAGGAGGAATGTCTTTTAACTCCAGCCTGTATCCCAGACTTACTGCGGAGATCACCCATCTCTGATGGTGTCCCGCCAGGTCTCTGTGAACAACTGAAGTCTTCCCCTCACCCGACTGAGTGGGGGCAACCCTTCATGGCTTAGGGGGAGGTTTTGTACCTCTCTTGACCCAGGGTTTCTTGTTACCCTGTGATTGTCCCTGATTTCTGCCCCCTGGATTTGACCGCGGAGGCCGTCGGAACTGTTTCACAGCCGATGTGCCAGGGACTGGAGAAGTAGGCCTCTTAAAAGAAGGACTTCTACCCTTGTTCTTAACCGGTAAGAGTGAACTTTTACAGGCAGAAATTTTCTGGATATATTTGTCCAGATCTTCTCCAAATAAGCGTTCTCCATGAAATGGGAAGCTAACCAGCAGTTTTTTACAGGGAGCTTCAGCAGACCAGTTTTTGAGCCACAGAAGCCTACGCATATGTACTATAGACAGCGTAAAGCGGGAGGCCTGTTGGATTGTATCCTTTATGGCGTCCACCGCAAAACACAAGGCTCTAGGCAGGTCAGCTAGGGCAAGAGCCTGCTGATCTGGTAAGTCCCTTAAGACTTGTTTCAACTGATCTTTCACTGCTTGGCAGACTCCAATCGCTGCTACCGCAGGTTGTGTCACCATGCTTGCTGTAGAGAAAGCAGATTTTAGTAAAGACTCCAATTTTTTATCTATTGGGTCTTTGAACATTGGAACATTATCTACTGGACATGTCAGTGATTTGTTAACAGAAGAGATGGCTGCGTCCACTGTAGGGACCCTCCATTTTTTTATGAACTTATCCTCCATGGGATAGATCACCGGAAATCTCTTGGGGGGAGCAAATATTTTATCAGGATGCTCCCAATCCTGGTAAATAAGCCCTTCTAATAAAGGGTGGATTGGGAAGGAACAGACAGCCTGGGGAGCTTTTAGCGACCCCAGCGAGGAAACCGTAGTGGCTGGTGGTTCCGCCAGAGGCATTTTAAATGCTGATCGGACCATGTTAGTCAGAGACTGAACCCATAATCTTTCAGCCTGAGATGCTGAGAAAGGTTCTTCCACTGTTGATTCCTCTATAACTGAATCAACCTCATCCTGATCCCCTTCAGGTAGGTCGATCTCTGTGTGGGGCTGTTCCTCCACTAACAGGCACTCTGAAGGAGGAGACGGAGATCGGACGCGCTTTTCCTGTGACAGGGAAGCAGCGATCAATGCTGTTAATCTCTCTTCCAATCCTCCCAGAGTTGAGGATAAAACCTCCTCTGTTATATATACAGGAGCAGGTGGACTGGGGACAGCCGCAGCACCAGGCACTCCTGCAGGGTTTCTACGGCTACTGACCTCTGAATTCTCAGGGGAGATTGGTGCAGTACAAGCATGCCCAATATCCTCAGAGCCCGATGGAGACCCCTTTGGCTTCCTGGAAGACCTATTTCCGGAGCGTCTGGACGACATATCCTTTAAGCACAAAGCTGAGGTATTCCCGTCGTCATACACCAATTTTTGCTGGTAATAGTCTAACACAGTTGCTGCTATATACCAGCTGGTGTCCACTAAAGTGCCTTTCTATGGGGATGCCTGCATCAACCGCCTCTGTGTGCCACTGTTTGTTGCTAGCTCTGTTTGCATCCAGCTGACACTTGTACTGTGTCTTTTAACCATGCTGGGACGCCTGCACATGCGCAGAAGCGCCGCGGCGCGCATCGAGCGTCATCCACCCGCCCCGCCCCTTTTTTTTCATAGGAGGCGCGTGCACGCGCACGCGCCCGTGCGCCATTGGCGCCCTTTTCGAAATCAAACAGGGACTAGGAGCCAGGGCCCTTTTTGCCGGAGGGCCTGTGCGGTGGATGAGCGCAGCAACAGGGCAGAGGAAGTGGATTCCCACAGAGAAACTTACCAACTGCCTGGATCTTTTGACTTGAGAAAACCAAAGATCCACATGACAAGAAAAATGGACTACAGCGGCCTCTAGTGGTTTAACACAGGTACCGCGGTCCCTTTTTTTTTTTTTTTTTTTTCTTGACTACTATTAAAATTTTACATTTTCAGTAGTTACAGGCAAACACAGATATTAGCGGGAATACCGTTAGGTAACAGACAGAAAGACAAATTAGGCTTGGGGGTCCCCCAATAGAACCAAGTTCCTGGGGGCCCCCACTTACCTGATCCCCGCCGCAGGACTTTGTTTGGTCCACAGAAGTCCAAACTTCACCTATCACGGCAGGCATTGTAATTAAACCTTCAGGGACCGGGTTCCCAAGGATTCCACTCCCCTGGACCTGTATAGCACCCTGCACAGACAACATCTGGGTCGTGGGTATGACCAGAGCTCTGGATCCCAGGGTCCAGCCCTCCTAAGAGAGGCATTACAGGCAAAACCTTGCTCTTCTGCTGCAAGGCCCGGGTACCGACCGTTTAGCTATGAAGCTTTTTTGGTGGGATCCGGAACAGCTTACTAAGGCCCAAAAGAACCTGTACGCAAGCCCAGTGAAAACACATGTTACTCTTTGGCCAACACCTTAGACACTGGCAAAAAACTGAGGTGCTCCCGGATGGGAGGGGCTTATATAGGGGAGGGTACTTCCGGTTTGGAATTGGCCAGTGCCAACACCTGAAGGTAATCTATATAACCCATTAGTAATGACTAAGTCGCTCTGTGTCCCGTGATGTACGAAAAAGAAATGCACCATCATTGGATAACACTGACAATAAATCAGTTTGTCAAAGCCGTTCCCCGTGTAATATGGTGACACTTAAGATCCACACTCTGCTAAGTAAGTTAAAGCGGAGTTCCAGCCAAAAATCCAGCTGCAATGGCGGATGGCGGATTCTGCACCCAAGTTGATGGACAAATCGTCTTTGGGGGGCCGACATTGCAGGATCCCTGGACAGGTAAGTGTCCTTATATTAAAAGTCAGCCGCTACAGTATATGTAGCGGCTGACTTTTCATATTTTTTTTTTTAAGGCTGGAACTCTGCTTTAGGGACAGCTCTTAAAAATGGAAAGCGGACTTTATGTCCAACTGGAAAAATAACTGGTATGTTTTTTGTTTATATTTGACGACAAAACTGTGAAAATGTTAATGGAATGTTAAAGGGTAATTCCACTTTCATAGGACAAATAGTAAATGAAAAAATAATATAGCTTATACAATTGCGTGTTGCCATATTGAAATTGAATGTTAACATAAGTTACCTTTTCTTCAATCTGCAGTGCTGTCATTTTCTGTAAAATTCAATGCTATATGGCAACCTGGAGGCCTTCTTGCTTGTGTGATTGGCTCATTGATTTTCCCAGAAGTCTTCACTAAGATACAAGTAAAAATGAAGGCATCCTCTGCAATTGAAATTATATTTTTGGTGACATACTTCCTGAGAGTTGATTACTTCTAAAGGGAAGCAGACCCTGCAACGTTCCTCATTAGAACTCTGAAAGTGCATAGTCTGATTATTATTGAAAAAGTTACTCACATTAGGATTCATGTAATCATAAAAGGGCTTTTTTTTTCAAAGCAGAAATGGGCAGGAATCTGAAACAAAGTTTGTTAAAATCTTCATTGTTCACCCAGAGTTAAGCCTCGTACACACGACCAGTTTTCTCAGCAAGAAAACTGCTGGGAGAGCTTTTTGCCGAGAAAACCGTTCGTGTGTATGGTTTCTCGGCAGGAAAACTGCCGGGAATCTCGACGAGAAAAATAGAGAACCTGCTCTCTATTTTCTCGTTGGGATTCTCGGCAGAGTGTTTCCTGCCGAGAAACCCGGTCGTCTGTATGCTTACCTGTCCAGGGAAACCCGCGCATGCTCGATGAGACTTCACCGCGTTCTTGCCATTCAAAAGAATGGCGGTTCTTTTGAATGGCACGTGTGTACACAGCGCTTGGCAAGACAAGCTTGCCAGGAATCCCGTTGAGAAAACCGACGGGATTCCCGCCCGTGTGTACGAGGCTTCACTCTTTAAAGTTTGTGCAAATGACTTCTGTTTATATTTATTCTAGGGATTCTATAATGAAATAGCAAATCCAACATTGGTGGATATTAAAATGCAATATCCTGAGAATATCACATCTAACGTCACTCAGAACACCTTCAAACACTACTTTGATGGCAGTGAAATAGTTGTTGCAGGACATATAACTGATAACAGCTTGGACTCATTTATTGCAAATGTGGAGGCAGAAGGAGTAAGTATTTCAGACCTAAAACAAATAAATTCCATATGAAATAAACAATTAATATGTAAACTGTATACAGACTAAACTTTAAACATTGTATGTTTTCAGGTTAAATATTTTCACAGTACGTCTTTGGGTAGATTCACAGCTTTGACTTGTGTAGCACTTTAACAAACTGTATGGACTGTGTGTGTGTTTTTTTATTTAATTTTTTTATTGATTTGGGAAGAGATAAAATCTGTCAGTTTTTTTATTTTATTTTTTCTGTTAAGATTTTCCCTTACTTCCCTGCAAAGCCTATATAAGAATTGGAAGTGCAGTTGTCATTGGAACTAGAAGGCACAGAAAGCAATATAACCTATGTCAGAAAAGCTTACCCTTCCTTAACCACTTAAGCCCCGGACCAATACGGGCCATTATGACCAGGCCCCTTTTTGCGATTCGGCACTGTGTCGCTTTAACTGACCATTGCGCGATCGTGCAACGTGGCTCCCAAACAAAATTGGCGTCCTTTTTTTCCCACAAATAGAGCTTTCTTTTGGTGGTATTTGATCACCTCTGCGGTTTTTATTTTTTGCGCTATAAACAAAAATAGAGCTAAAATTTTGAAAAAAATTACATATTTTTTACTTTTTGCTATAATAAATATCCCCAAAAAATATATAAAAAAACGTTTTTTTCCTCAGTTTAGGCCGATACGTATTCTTCTACATATTTTTGGTAAAAAAATCGCAATCGGCGTATATTGATTGGTTTGCGCAAAAGTTATAGCGTTTACAAAATAGGAGATAGTTTTAAGGCATTTTTATAAATTTTTTTTTTTACTAGTAATGGCGGCAATCAGCAATTTTTTTTCGTGACTGCGACATTACGGCGGACACATCGGACACTTTTGACACATTTTTGGGACCATTGTCATTTTCACAGCGATCAGTGCAATAAAAATGCACTGGTTACTGTGAAAATTACACTGGCAGTGAAGGGGTTAACCACTAGGGGCGCTGGAGGGGTTAAGTGTGCCTAGGGTAGTGTTTACTACTGTGTGGGGGCGTGGCTACGACTGACACGTCACCGATCTCCGCTCTGATTACACAGAGCGGAGATCGCTGACATTGTCAGTAGAGGAGCGGGGAGATGTTGTGTTTACACACATCTCCCCGCTCTGAGCCTCCGTGAGACGATCGCGGGGATCCCTGCGGCGATCGAGTCCGCGGGACCCGCGGTCCCACTCACGGGGAAGGCAGGGGGTCGCGAGCGCGACCCCGACGGCGGCAGTTAAAGGGCCGCGTACAGGTACGTGATTGTGCCTGTACGAGCCATTCTGCCGACGTATATATACCGTAAGCGGTCGGCAAGTGGTTAACCACCTCATTGTCACACTGTAGCCAAAAGACGGCTATTGCGGCTTTCTAGTTTTGGGAGGGCATCCATGGATGTCCTCCCAGAATCATGCTACTTGTGTGCTTCCTTGGACACAGCTAATCACAGATTGCAGTAAAGAGCCAAACACAGCAGCCCTTTACTATGTGATGAGCTGTTTCTAGTCACAGCTGATCACATGTAAACAGACTTGCCGATTATCGGCAATGCTTTCCTCACAAGCTGTGTGTCTGTGTGAGGAAAGGAGTACTAATAACCAGCAAGGCTGTCAGCATACTGATCATCAGTGTCCTAATTATAAGTGCAGCCCCAGCAGTGCCCATCAGTGCTGCCTATCAGTGCCCATCAGTGCTGCCTATCAGTGCCCATCAGTTCTGCCTATCAGTGTCCATCAGTGCTGCCTCATCTGTGTCCATCAGTGCTGCCTCATCTGTGTCCATCAGTGCTGCCTCATCTGTGTCCATCAGTGCAGCCTATCAGTGCTCATCTGTGAAGCCTAATCAGCGCTCATCAGTGAAGAAGAAAAATTACTTATTTGCAAACTTTTATAACAGAAACTAAGAAAAACATTTCTTTAAAAATGTTTGTTCTTTTTTTCATTTGTTTAGCAAAAAATAAAAAACCCAGTGGTGATTAAAAACCACCAAAATAAATCTCTATCTGTCTCAAAAAAATGATAAAAATTGCATATGGGTACAGTTTTGTATGATTGCGCAATTGTCATTCAAAGTGCAAAAGCACTGAAAGCTGAAAATTGGCCTGGGCAGGAAGGGGGTGAAAGTGTTCATTATTGAAGTGGTTAAAGTGGTTGTAAACCCACTTGTTGGACTTCTACCTATAGGTAAGCCTAGAATAAGGCTTACCTATAGGTAGTGGAAATATCCCCTAAACGTGCGCTGTTTAGGAGATATTTCACTTATAGTCCGCCGAAAATCTTCACTGGGCATGCGCGGGGAAGAAACTAAAGTAAGTGCCGTTGTTCCCCAGCCTGTGCCGTGAATTGCGCCTCCCGTGCACATGTGCACATTTTAATCAGAGAAAGAGCTTGCTCCTGTGGTGGTAGAGGTAAACAATAACAGCTGTTAGCAACGTCCTAGCATCAAGGCAGGACGGGATGATACCATCTCTGGGATTTTTTCAGTCAGGCTTCAGAAGATATTTACAGAATGGGCAAAACATATAGTACCAACATTATTTCTCAAAGCTGCACAGTTTGTTGTTAACTACAGACACCCTTTACCTGCACAGGCAGCTTTTTGCTAAAGGTGAACTATGCTTTTAGAGCCTAACATCAGGCAGGATTACCTTCACAGGTTTCAAGCAAGCAAGCAAACAGTCTCATTCCTTGGGAGGACCTATATGTCATGTAAGCATGTGTCAAATGTCTTTTAAATGAGTTGGCCTACATGCTGTAGGAAGTCCAGCTCTCACTATACTTTCTGACCACTATGGGGTCAATTCACTAAGGTTTACCGCATGCGATAACGCGATCACGTGACTCATTTGCATACATTTTTGCATGCGGTAAATAAAGTCCAATTTATTAAAAAACAGTAAAACAACGTTAAAAAAATTGTCTGTAAATACCGCAAAAAATTGTGCGGTAAGCTGTTACGATCAATTCACTAAAAGGACAGGAAGTAAAAAAAAGCGCAATATTAAACACCACCCTTTTGGTGGCGGTAATCAGAGCGGTGTGTCCTTTTGGAGTGATAGGGAATTGAGAGAGGGGTTAGCAGCATTCACAGCTATGGATGTTTTTTAATGCAATCTTTTGCAATTCAACTTGCTAAGAAGGCATCAGAGGAGGAGGAGGGATGTGGTGATTGCTCTGCGACATTTTGAGGAGAGGACCCTGCTGGACGACTTAACACGGGGTGAGGCTCTAAGGAACTTCCGGCTGACCAAGCAGCTGATACTGATGCTCTACATGAGGTTGCGGTTTGTTCTGGAGACCACCACACAGAGGTGACATGCAATCCCAGGCATGACAAAGTTGCTGGCCATGCTCCATTTCCTCAGGAAGGCTTCATATCAAATGGTGGCTGGGAATGTTGACGACATGTCTCAGGCATCCTTTTCCCATGACCTCAGACGAGTGCTGCAGGGATTCCGTGCCATTACGTCCATTTACATATACATGCCATTGTTTCACCAGGAGTGGGATTGGATCAAAGGTGAATTCTATGGCATGGCATCCATCCACAACATAATGGGCACTATAGATTGCACCCATGCCCCTCTCTTTCCACCCAGCAACAAGGAGCATATTTATAGGAATCATAAGGGCTACCATTCCATGAATATCAAGGTGGTGTGTGACAGCTAGATGTTAATCCAAGATGTGGTGACTGGATTCCCCGGGTCAGTCTATGATGTCCATATCCTACGCCAATCTCCGATCTTTGAGAATTTTGAAAAGGGATCATTCCATCATGGCTGGCTACTCGGTAAGTAGTGTAAAATCCTCATATATGTTTTCTTGCATGCATGTTTATTGTTTAGATACCTGTAGGATCATTTCATGTCTCACCTCTGCTACACTCTTACCTGTGACTCTTCAGTAATGTGCCCCTCTTTCCAAATGACCCAAACTTTTTTTTTACTTTTTCCTCCTATGCTATATATGTGTTTTGGCAAACTTAAATGCAACTTAAAACTTGTTTTTACACTTAGGTGTTTCCGGTTACTCATGCTTGCCCTGGCTGTTCACACCCATTGCGTATTGCTCCTCTTGGACCCGGATTGTCATTGAGCAGACCTTCAGTGTCCTAAAGACTCAGTTCCAGTGCATTTTGCTGTCTGGAGGGTTCCTGAAATATGCTCCAGACAAAGTGGGGGACATATTCCTGGCCTGCTGCGTTCTCCACAACATTGCCTGGCATGCTGGACTGCTGCAGGACATTTATGTGGAACTCATGGAGGATAAAGTGGACATCTTCATACTAGAAATGTCACTGAATCCTCATGGCAATGTGTGTCAGCAGCAGTTGATCGATCCCTACTTCATCCAGTGAGTTACATTTTAGAGATGCCATGTCTGGTAAAGTGTAATTTTTCTAAGCTAAAAATGTACCTTGTGCACCTTTTCATAGGATGAACAAGGGTACATGGTTTATGTATTGTTTTTGGTTTGCTGGGGTGTGGTGGTGTGGGGGTGGTGTTTGGGGATGACAATGGTTATTAGTAGCACACTGCCTCTACTTTTCTGATGCCAACAATAATTATTAAACAGAACACATTTGAACAAATAGCAAAGTACACTTAATTTAAAATTATAGAAGACAATAAAAAGGTCAAGATCATTTTTATTTATTCGTTTTCAGCCATTTTAACAATTGCTGCAGCATGATATGTAACAAATATACAACCAAAACTAAAATGGATGGTCTTTACAAAACAGTTATGTGTATCATCCTTGAAAGAACAAATTTACATACAACACGTTTATAAAGGGGCACTCTTGCCTCGTTTCCTCTGAGCGGATCGGTTCGGTACGGTACGCAATTTGGGGTGTTTCCATTATGAAAGCGGCCCATACAACCGAACCATACCGCACCATTCTGGGTCCTGCTTCAGATGTGGGGCCATAGAAAATGGTACGGTTTGGTTAGGGCGGAGCTACAATACATTCCACTGATTGGCGGACACACTAGGCATTTTTTCTAAACCCTGTATGGCCCCCGACGGTCCGACTTGCAGTGGAAATGCTCACCAGAATAGACCGGACCATTCTAACTGTTCCAAACTGTACCGACCCGAACCGTTCCGCTCAGTGGAAACAAGGCATCTGTTACCCCTGGACACCCACACAAATGGGCACTATTCTTCCACGTGAAACCCATACAAATGGGCACATCTTCCTACTAAGGACATCCACACAAATGGGCACTTATTATTGCTCCTTAGGAAACACCCACAGAAATGAATCCCTATACCAACCAAGGAGACCCGCATACATGTTCCTCACAAATAGAACTACAAAAATGGGACATTAATCTACCTGCAGAAAGGGGCACAATAATGCCCACAGATTCCACCCACAGAACACCCACAGAAAGAGGCCTAACTTCACCCACAAAACACCCACAGGAAGGGGTAGTATTCCACCCACAGAAAGGGGTGAAATATACCCTCAAAGAAGGGCCTAATTCCACTCACAGAGGACACAGAAAGAGGGGCCTATTCAGACCCACAGAACACCCACAGAAGGGTGCCTAATTTCACCCACAGAACACCCACAGAAAAGGGGCTTAATTCCATCCGCAGAACACCCACAGAAAGGGGTACTATTCCACCCACAGAAAGAGGTACAATACTACCCACAGTGCAAATAGCGTCGATCGCGAGTGCAGGCTGTCAGTCTGACACGCTGCATCTCCGATCGCGAGAAGGAGCCTCTGTAAGAGGCTTCTTACCTCGTGATCAGCTGTGACCAATCACAGCTGCTCATCGCGTGAACCAGGAAGTACCGGTAAATGGCATTCTTTGGTTCGCACTGACAGGGAGAGCCGATTCGGGGCTCTCCCTGTCAGAGGGGGGGTCTTTGCTAAAAATCAGCACATTGATTATCAGCACAGCCCCCTCAGATCTGCCAATCAGCTACCAATCAGTGTGCAAGAATAATAAAGCAATAATAGTCTGACAGTGCCCACCACAGTGCCAATCAGTGCCCACCACAGTGCCAATCAGAGCCCACTACAGTGCCAATCAGTGCCCATTACAGTGCCAATCAGTGCCCAGCAGTAACACTTGTCAGTAACTAATCAGTACCTCATCATCAGTGCTACCCATCAGTGCCACCTGTCAGTGCTAATCAGTACCAGTATCAGTACTATTAGTGGCAATCAGTGCTGCTTGTCAGTGCCCATCACAGCCGCCTGTCAGTGCCCATCACAGTCGCCTGTCAGTGCCGCCTATCAGTGCCCATCAGTGCCGCCTGTCAGTGCCCATCAGTGCCACCTATCTGTGCCCATCAGTGCTGCATATCAGTGCCGCCTATTGGTGCCCATCAGTGCCCATCAATTCTACATATCAGTGCCACCTTGTGCCAACTCATCAGTGCCGCCTCATCAGTGCCGCCTCATCAGTGCCCGTCAGTGAAGGGGAAAACAACATTTTATGACAGAAACTAAGAATGGTGGTCTTTTTTAGTTTGTTTAGCAAAAAATAAAAACCCCAGAGGTGATCAAATACCACCAAAAGAAAGCTCTATTTGAGGGATGTCCAGTCAGGATAACGCAACCACCGCCCGGCTGTCATTCTGCTATAGCCCGGGCAGTAAGTGGTTAAAGGAGAAAAAAAACACATTACTCACTTTACCTTTGACTGAAGGTATCAAATCCTTTTCCAATTCCTGAAACTGTCTTGATCAATGAATAGTAACAGAAGCTCCTCATAATCAGTGAATTCTAATAATTTTGCTTAACCCTAACCTGTTTTCTTTCTGCAAATAATATAAAACTAACATTCACACTGAGACTGAAGGGGAGCTGTTTTTCAGGTGCTTTACAGGCGTTATTTTTAGGCCAAAAACGCCTCAGTGTGAAAGGGGTCTAAGAAAGAAGAAAGGGTCAATTTTTTTTCATTACACTACTTTTGGGTGTCATGAATACAGTGATGTTCACTTACCAATCTATTCTTTTTTCCAGATAATCCTGTTGGGACCGCACTCCCCTCATCTGTCCTGGAGGATGAAGCTGGCCTCTGATATGTCCCCAGCAAAAATAATGAATACATTTTAGTATTCAAAATAGAAATTTTGATTATATATTTGTTGCTATACCTACATTTGATATTTTTGGTTTGGCCAGGTTTCTCAACACCAGTTGAAAAAATGTATAAACAAACACACATGGGTTATAGGTATAGATAATAATAGCAGAGTATGCAGTGCATGCAGAGCTTGCGGGGGGGGGGGGGGTGACATGCATGGTGGATGCAGTATTGCTGCAATGGTGCATGCATGCATAGAATGGTAAAAGTCAAGATGAATGATGTTTTGGTGTCATGCAGACACTGGAGTAGGCAGTGATGGTGTACATGTATCGTATCGTCCAGAGCTTGCAAGCAGACATGTGCTGGAGTAGGCAGTGATAAGTGTCATGCAGAGCTTGCCGGAGTAGGCCGTGATGGTGCAGCTAGCAACTTACCATGCGCACCACCAAATCCACCATGTTAGGCTTCTCCTCCCGTCTCTCTGAAGTTATGCAATGCCTGGCTCTGCCCACAGGAAATGACCTTAAACAACCCTTAACCACTGATATGTGCGGTAATTACGTAATCTTTGAAAAAATACTGCATTCATTATTTAACGCTAAATTCTTAAGCCCTGTACACACGATCAGTTTGACTGATGAAAACCATCTGATGGATTGTTTTCATCAGACAAACCGATCGTGTATGGGACCCATGAGTCTTTTTTCCATCGGTTTTAAAAAATAGAACATGTTTTAAAATTATCTGATGGATAAAAAACCGATAGCAATTTCCGATCGTCTGTGGGGAAATCCATCAGATAAAAAACCCAAGCATGCTCAGAATCAAGTCGACACATGCTCAGTAGCATTGAATTTCATTTTTCTCAGCTCATCGGAGTGTTTTACGTCACCACATTTGGAACGGTCGGTTTTTTGACTGATGGTGTGTAGGCAAGACTGATGGAAAACAGTTTCATCGGATTTCTGATGGACAAATCCATCAGACGAAAATCCATAGGATATCTGATCGTGTGTACAGGGCTTAAGTGAATTGAACTTTCACAACTGATTTACAGCATGCATTTTTTACTGCATTTTATTTGCCGTTATTTAACTCTTATGCCCTGTACACACGATCAGATTTCCAATGGAATAAAATCCAATGGAATTTTCCATCGGAATTCCAGCTGACTTCCATCAGTGTGGCATACACACCATCAGACAAAATTCAGAGCGTCCAAAACGCGGTGACGTAAAACACTCAGACGAGCCGAGAAAAATTAAGTTCAATGCTTCCGAGCATGCGTCGACTTGATTCTGAGCATGCGTGGGTTTTTTCTCCGTTGGAGTTCCACACAGATGATCGGAATTTCCTATAGTTTTTTTTCCATCTGAAAATTTTTAAACATGTTCTATTTTTTTACACCGATTGAAAAAAGTCCGATGGGGCCCACACACGATCGTTTTTTCCGATGAAAAAAGTCCACCTGACTTTTTTCATCGGAAAAAACGATCGTGTGTACAGGGCATTTGTGAATTGACCCCCTCTCCTCCTTATAATTCACAAAACACACAGTCATAGCTCTAACTTTCGGAATGGGAAGGAGGAGAGGGGGCAGAGATGTGATTGTAATGGGGTCCAAAGTCGCATGACAAGTCACACAAGTGTGAATGGGGCCTTAGAGACACTCCAGGAGAAGCCGCAGTCGACAATCTGTATATCTGCGGTAGTGTAGGGTGGAACCCGTGAGGTGGAACTTGGGTGCAGCAACGTGGAGACTATACCTCCAGTAGGGAGACAAGCTGTTTGTCCAGAAACCAAGCCAGGGTCAGGTAAACTATTGATTATTGTAATAAATGTTTTTTGCATTTGTGCCACTTCAGGCTCTGGAAATATTTTCAAACAACATTCGTCACATCATCAAATTTACCGAGAACTGTCGTACAAATGATCATACCAACATTTGTTTGAAAATCTATAATGCCGCATACACACGATCGTTTTTCATGCCGTTAAAAATGCCATTTTTAAAAATGGCCATTAAAACTGATCATGTGTATGCTCCAGAGCATTTTTAACGGTGTGAAAAACGGCCATTAAAAATTTCGAACATGCTCTATTTTTTCACGTCGTTTTTTTTAACGACATGAAAAACGATAGTGTGTACGCTTTGACGAGGTGAAAAAAAACGCGCATGCTCAGAATCAAGTATGAGACGGGAGCGCACGTTCTGGTAAAGCTAGCGTTTGAAATGGAGATGGCACATTCGTCACGGTGGAAATAATCGCATCGTTTTAATGCTGCACATTCCGTTCTCCTTTTGATAATGCTTAAATAATTACCTTCTTTTGCTAATGATATTCAGAGTTATGCCAAACTTGTTTCTTAAGTAATTCCTAATTGATCTAATGACTTTAAAATATTCTTGTTAAGCCAGATCTCCCTCATAAATTCATAAATAAATGTAAAGATCACAAATTTGTTTTTTTTGGTGTTTGTGTTTTTTATTTTGTTTTTTTTTTTTAAAGTGGAGCTCCACCCTAAATAGCAACTTTTGCTATTTTGATTCCTCCCCCCCTCCGGTGTCACAATTGACACCTTTCAGGGTGGAGGGGGGTGAAGATACCTGTCTAAGACAGGTATTTTCACCCACATCCGGGAGTCCTCTCTCCGGGAATCTGCGGGAGTTACGTCACTTCCCGCAGACTTCCCTTGGTGTTCTGGGAGACACTCGGCTCCCAGAACACAGGAGCACCAATCAGAACGGCGCAGCGCGACTCGCGCATGCACCGTAGGGAACCGGGCATGAAGCCGCAGGGCTTCACTTCCTGGTTCCCTCAGCGAGGATGGTGGAGGGAGCAGCAGAGCGACGAGCGGTCGCTCGTCCTCTGCTGCGGACGTCGCTGGACTCCAGGACAGGTAAGTGTCCAAATATTAAAAGCCAGCAGCTGCTGTAGCTGTAGCTGCTGGCTTTTAATATTTTTTTTTCCGGCGGAGCTCCGCTTTAAGTTAGATTTCTTTTTTTTTTTTTGGGCTTCTTTGATATATTTAGGCTTATTTTTTTATTTTAGATTTCGTATTGTATTTTTGTTTTAGAATTATTTGTGTGTAAAGTTACCACACCAACCTTCTAAATTTGTCTAATTTTGCCTCAAGGAGGTTTGTGTCCCTTGTTAATAACAATAATATTATTAGAAATGTCCCTGCCTACTCTCTAGCAAACTCTCTTTTAAAATAGAAATCACATAGTCAAGTATTTTAAGCAAAACAAAAGAATCCTTTATTTAGGTACATTACAAATTAAAGGGGAAGGCAGCACTGGAAAGCCTGCTTGCATTTGTGCATCCTTTGGACCCCACAACAACCATCCAAGATGTCAAAACCAAACTCTTGAATTCATAAAAAAAAAGGAGCCCAATCTTGGCTTGAACTCCCAGAGGTCAGGAACAGCAGCAGATAAGTCAGATATGTCCCCAGTCTGTGGTACTACAGCAGTCATTATTTTTTCCTCTTCCTTGTAGCCTTCTCTCCAGCCTTCTTTGCAGTCTTTGTTGCTTGCTTCCTCGGAGGCTGGGGATCAGGAGGAGAGGTTGTGGCAGGAGGAGTTGTAGGAGGAGGAGGAGGTGGAGGAGGAGGGACAACCTCAGTTATGTCTGTGAACTGTGTCAGTTCACCTAGCAACCCCCTGTTGATGATCTTAAGCATCAGGTTCTCGCTGTATAGGCGTTGCCTTAAGTCCATCTGGCTTAATTTATGGGCCAAGACTGCGGCATAGCCCTCCTCAGCAGAGGGTGCCTCTCTGAGGGCCACAGTAGCCTCTCTTAGGAAGGCTCTGGTTTCCTCCTCCACCTGCCTAGCTCTCCTTGGCCCTCGTTGGATTAGTTTCAGAGGAGGCATCTGGGCTCTTGTGCTGGGCCCAGCCTCCTCCTGTGTGCCACTGGGCCCTGCCTCCTCCTGGTCCCCAACATCACACTCTTCCTGGCTCTGCTCTGGCTGAAAAAAAAAGGGACATTCTTTAGTTTTTGCCACCATCAATCACACACATTGTTCACCTCCAGACATTTGAGATTGAATGGCAAAAGGGATTTAATTTCCATAGATTCCGACTCCTGATATTTTTGGCTTGTCCCCATCAAATTTGACCAGTACTGTCTATTGCTCTGTAAATCCTTATTTTTTCAGACATTCAATACATAACAATACTAACATCAATTTTAAATCATCACTTTTGTAACATATAAATGTAGATATCAATACTATACCTGGCTCCATATATCCAATACTGCCTCCTCAAGGACCTCTGCTTGATCCTCAGAGGAAGCCAGAGCAGGGTTGCAAGGAAGGCTGGAGGGCTGGCTGCAAGGAAGGCTGGAGGGTTGGCTACAAGGAAGGCTGGATTGACCTCTGGGGGGAAGGGTGGACAGATTCCCTCACTTCCAGCTGGTCATCCAGAAAAGATAACTTGCTGTAGTACCACAGACTGGGTTTATAAACATCATCTGCTGCAGTACCTGACCTCTGGGACTTCAGGACCATATTCCTCTGGGTCCTGTATGTCCCCCTGATGGTAGCAAGTTTGGTTTTAACATCTTGGATAGTTGTCGTGGGTATCTGGGTTTGGACAAATGCAAACAGGCTCTCCAGTGCTGCTGTCCTGGCTGCTTTATTTTTATTGGACCCACTTTTGGTCTGCCACAGGATAGGGAGTTCCTTCCATCTATCGATGAACTCCTCCATAAATTCAGGATTTTTGAAACTGTTCATTTTCTCTGTAAAATCAAGAACCCAAAAAATACATTTGTTTCAGTCAACATTCATCAAATAATCATTTTGGACAGATATAAGCCCCAAATCTCATACTCTGAAGAAACCCAAATCCTTAAAATGTTATGTACCTTGGTGAACACGTTCGTTGCTAACTCCCTCTCCCGGCAAATGAACGTATTTTCGCCAGATGGATATTCGCTTTATATACACTGAGCATGCGTGAAACTCCGCACGCTTTCCCCGCCCCTGACGTTCGATATTGTACTTTCCTCGCCCCTTCTCGCTCGTCGTAGTGCTAAACAACATGGCGGAGACACAGGTGGCTGAGATTACCTCTACAGAGGAGGAAATTCCTGAGGAACCCAAATCCAGAGGCCGGAGATATAAGGCATCCAACATGTCATTCGAGGAAATGGTGGAGATGGTCGCCATTTTGAGGAGGGAGGATTATGATGCCAAGCATGGGCCGTATAAAAGGCCTAATCTTGTCAAGTCAAAAATTATGGGCAAAGTGGTCAAAACTCTTCACCAAAAATTCAGGGTGTGCAGAACGAAGGTACAGCTCCGAAAACGATGGTCTGATCTGAAGTTGCGGGAGCCCGACCAATACAAAAGAATAAAGAAAGTTTTAGGAAAAAGTAAGTAATTTTCATACATTCTCCCTGCTAAAGATTATTACTTGTATTAAGTAGTGTATTTTTGACTTTGATATAGTACAGTGAAAGATAACAACTTTCATGTTCGTCCGCACAGTAAACGGACGTAGTAAAGCTATTTCTCCGTACACTTCTTAATACAATGTTTTTGGATCATCCAGTGTGAACACCAAAATGTCAAAGTATTTATTGGGGAGCTAATTTTGGAAACAAGTTGAATGATTTTTTTTATATAACTTTTATTTTTGAATAATTAAAAGGGTATGCGTTGTAATGTTAAAGGAAGAGAATGCTCATCAGCTGATTAAACATCTGAACACAGTAGTAGAAGTGTGGCCCAAAACAAAAAGATTTTGAGGGTGTCACACACAGGTGATCCAGTGTATATACTTTGGGGTGTTTCAATGTGTCAAACTTTATTAAATAAAGTAGATGTTCTTGTTTTGGCAATGTATCCAATCATGTGTTCAGGTTGTCACTGGGGGTATATTTAAAATTGGACCACACTTCCAAATAAGCTTTATAAATTCCCTTTCAGGGTATTTTTTGGTATATAATTAATATTTAGCAATTAAACTAAACCTTTTTTTGCAATCTCCATAGGGCTTCAAAAAGCTACGTCAGATGAGCCTATAAATCCAACACCTTCAACAAGACCCCCAGAACCACATGATGTAGAGGAACGTGAAGTAGAGGAAGTGGAAAGTGGCACCACAACAGGTCAGTGTCAAACCAGACAGATGCAGTTTATTAGATGTAGGCCTACATATTCTATAGTACATCTTTTTTTTTTTTAATTAGGTGCTGTTCTGGCCAAAGACTCCGAAAAGTTTACACAGCACAGTGCCCAGATCCTGATCCAATACCTAATGGTCTGCTGTCGTGACCTAGAAAAACTAAAGGGAGACTTGATAGAGATCAGGCAAAATACCAAGCGGGTGGAGGAAAGGCTACAAAATATCATGGCTGTGCTTGGGCGTGTTTAATTTTTTAACTCAAAAGAACGTTGACCTTGCTGTGTTTTTGCAGGTTTTTGTTGCTTTTCAGCTTTAATGAATAGTACATGTTTACATTTACATTCAAGTTTTTTAGATTGTTTTTTATGCAAGGCTGTTCATGCGTTTTACACCCCAAAATAATTTTGATACATTTACATTTACAAGGAAGTTTCCTAAAAAAAAATTAAAAAAGGTATTTTATTAACAAGAATTTGTGGCTTCATTATGTAAATGTTGTGCAAAGTGAACTACAGTAATCAATGTTTTGTGTTTACACTGACAATGAAGGCTATTTAAGAATGCTAAATACACATGGCACTACAAGTGCACTAGGTAAACCTACGAGAAACATAAAAGAATACAAATCTAAAACACAATACCAATATTTTCTCAAAAAAAAGCTTTATTTAAGCAAATAATAATTTTATGCATCCTCAGGCATATCAATGGCCCCCCTACCCACAAAATATTCAACATATTTTTGTCTGACATCACGTCCGGTTTGGGGGGCCAAGCCTGGACGGCCAGCTTCCAGGACCACTAAATTCTCAGTATCAACTAATGAATCCTCAGGCCCACTCAAAGTCAGGTAATTAGAAGAATGCACCCTCAAAAATGTATGGAGCACGCAACAAGTCATTACTACATGGTTCCATTTATAGGGGGCAAGGTGGATGGAGGTGAGGAACAGGCAGAATCGGCTGGCCATGATGCCAAAGGCATTTTCCACCACCCTTCTTGCTCTGGCCAGCCGATAGTTAAACACCCTCCATTCAGGGGTGAGGGTGCGTTGAGGGAATGGCCTCATCAAATGGGGACCCAGGCCAAACGCCTCATCCGCCACAAAAACAAATAGGAGTCCCTCCACATTCTGCTCCGCTGGTGGCAAGGCCAGCTGATCCAATAGGAGCCGTTCCCCAAACTCGGTCTGTGCAAAAACTCCTCCATCTGACATCCTGCCATTTTTGCCAACGTCCACATACAGGAATTCGTAGGTGGCCGACACCACTGCCATCATGACGATGCTGTGGAACCCCTTATAATTATAATAAAAGGATCCCGAATGGGGTGGTGGTACGACCCGAACATGCTTGCCGTCGATGGCCCCTTCACAGTTCGGAAAGTTCCATCGTTGGGCAAACTCAGATGCCACATTCTGCCATTCATGTGGCGTAGAAGGGAACTGTGGAGTTACATTAAAAATAAATTAATACTTTGAGACAGAAACATTGCAAGCAGATTTTAGAAAACCATTCATGGCCAACATTAGGATAAACAGACAAATTAAAACATTATTAGTAAGCAACAAAAAACAAAAAACAAACCCAAAAAAAACTGGGGGGGGGGGGTTGAAGATGAGTTGGGGAGATCACAAATGAAGGCTGTAGCACTCTGTATGAAGTTTAACTAAATGTAACATTCCTAGGCAATCTTTAGGGTGCGTTTAGGGTAAAGCACTACAATGGAGCATAGAAAACAATAAATGGAAATGACTAGGCAAGGTGGGTATGGCCCCAGGATAGCATGCTGGAGAGGTTTAATTTAAATGTAGGCCTAAAAAAAACATCCTAAAAAAAAAAAGAAGGCATGTGGAGAAAGGGGACATTCCCTGCAGCTAAGAATCATGGGAATTAGGGACTGATAATAAAACAAAAAAAAAATATTAAGCAAGAAATACATACAATGTGATGTTTTAAATAAGAACACTTACCTTAATATAGTCCTCCTGCAAAACTTGAAGGATGGCAGAACACGTCTCTGGTATAACGATACCCAGAGCCTGGGGGGATATGCCTGTGAAGAACTTAAGGTCCTGCAGGCTTCTCCCAGTCGCCAGGTATCGCAACGTGGCGATGAGCCTCTGCTCAGCACTGATGGCTTCACGCATAACGGTGTCCTGCCTGGTAATGTAGGGGGGCACCAAAGCCAACAGATGCTGAAATACGGGGTCAGACATCCTGAGAAAATTCCTGTAGTCCTCAGGATTATTCTCCCTGATCTCCCGCAACAAAGGCATGTGACAGAACTGGTGCCGCTGGAGCAACCAATTCTTGGTCCATGAACTCCTCCTCACCCTGTTCATGGCCTGGAGTCGGGATACAGCATGAACCCCTGTACCAACTACAGCACGAACTCTACGACAAGTACGTAGCCGCAACATGGCTAGATAACGGTCGGCTGCTCAGAACGAACTAGAAGAACGCACGGAAGAACAGCAAGGCCTATGAAGAACAAGCTGAAAAACAGGAACGAGCAGACAAGAACGCACTGAATAAACAGATACGAACTGACTACAAGCACTGCAAGACAGATACGAACCCACAGGCACAAACTGAACTCCAGAAAACGATCTACGAAGACTGAAAAGCGCGAATCGTCTCTTACCAAACTTTTACTAACACGCGGTAACACGAAATTAGCAAAAGCGTCCCAAAGGGTGGCGTCATTAGAACGGAACTTCCCCTTTATACTGCCGTCGTACGTGTTGTACGTCACTGCGCTTTGCTCGAGCGTTTTTTTTAATGATCGTGTGGATGCAAGACAGGCTTGAGAGGAAACATGAAAAAAAACGACGAGAAAAACGTCGGTTAAAAAAATGGCATTAAAAACGTACGTGTGTACGCCGCATTAGAGTGTAGCCAGCTTTAGACTCTGTACCTGACTCCTGTAGACTCCTGTAATCATTTCAATCATTCTTGTACCTTTTCATATTTCTATTTGCAATTTCTCAGTAAACCTAGCCATTGGTCTAATTCTTGGCTGATACTGTTACACAATAGACCTAATGCGGCGTACACACGGCCGGAATTTCCGACAGAAAAAGTCTGATGGGAGGTTTTGGTCGGATATTCCGACCGTGTGTATGCCTCATCGACTTTTTCTGTCGGAATTTCCGACGGACTTAGATAGAGAGCAGGTTCTCTATTTTTCCGTCGGAAATTTCGACTGAGGTTTTCCCGTTGGAAAGTCCGGCCATGTGTACGCGGCATAAAAGTACAGACCTAAGAGCAGGAGTCCACCCCCTGTGATCAGGAGTGGGAATTTAAAAAAAATTGTCATGCAGTATTTCTCTGAAATTATTGTAATCTTTTTAAAAGAGCTACAGTGAAACCTCGGATTGTGAGTAACACGGTTAACGAGCGTTTCGCAATACGTGCACAGTTTTTTTTTAAAAAGCTGACTCGGTTTGCGAGTGTTGTCTCGCAAAATGAGCAGGATTCAAGCCACAGCGGTGTGCAGTACCACGTTTGGCCTGAGGTGGGGGGGTGCCGGAGCCGATCGGAGCTATTTGGGAATGCTCGGAAAAACTCGGAAATACTCAGTTCCTGAGCCTTTACAAGATTTTCAGAGTTCAGCCGAGCTGTCCTCGGACCTTTCCGAGTGTTTCGGCCCCCTCCCACCTCTGGCCACACGCGGTATTGCATGCCATTGAAGACAATGCGGAACAAATTATTTTAGTTTCCATTGACTTCTATGGGGAAACTCGCTTTGATATGTGAGTGCTTTGGATTACGAGCATTCTCCTGGAACGGATTTTACTCGTAATCCAAGGTTCCACTGTACTTTGGTAATATAAAGTATATTGAAAGAAAGTATCTTGCCTCTTGCAAAAAAAAAATATTGTGATGATAATTCAGATAGTAACAGATGATTATATACTTAAGCCGGGTACACACTAATGTTTTTTTCATGAAACCCCGCAAAAAAAAAAACTGACAGCTGCGGTTGGAGGCACTGTACTAACCATGCGAGGTTAGTTCAGCAATCTCCCCCGCTGAGCTGCCATTGACTGAGAGCGCTGATCATGAGTCGGTCGGCTGCTGGTTTTCTAGCATGCAAATCCGTCAGTTTTTTAACCGGCCGTTGTCTACCGACATTCGGCACATGTGTACCCGGCTTTAGCTCCTAAGGTCCAATTTGTATAGCTAATGTCTTTTTTGCTTTATCAGACAAA
Source organism: Rana muscosa (assembly GCA_029206835.1). NCBI lineage: Eukaryota > Metazoa > Chordata > Amphibia > Anura > Ranidae > Rana > Rana muscosa. Next base: position 388,613,037 of record CM055120.1, read on the forward strand.
CACAACAGTGAGCTACAGTCAAAATGTTCCACTCAAAGATAAGGATGCTGTGACAAAACGTCAGGAGTACATTTTTGGTGACTTCACTGAAAGGCTCTGGGCCTACCTCACCATACAGCAATTGCTGGAGAAACGGTATGTAATGCTGCAATCTTTCTGATGCTGAATTGTTAAAATGCACTATATGGCCAAAATTTGTGGACACTGGACTATCACACCTAAAGTTTATGAACTTGTTGGACATTCTATTTCCAAATCATAAGAATTATGGAGCCAACCCAATTTACATCCCCTACTCTTCATTTGAAGTGGGTCTATGGAAAATTGTGCCCATTCAACCAAAAGAGCATTTGTAAGTTCAGGTGCTAATGTTTCATGAGAGGACCTGGCTCCCAATTTTCCCTCCAGCTCATCTCAAAGGTGTTCAGTAGGATTGAGGACAAGGCTCTGTGCAGGCAGCTTGAGTTCCTCAACACCAAATACATCAAACTGTATCTTTATGGAACTGACTTTGTGCACGGGGCTCAGTTATACTGGAACAGAAAAGGGCCTTCCCAAAAACTGTTGCTACTATGTTGGGAGCATATAATTGCCTAAAATGTATTTGTATGCTGAAGTATTAACATTACTGTAGGGGTTAAATTCTACTGTTTTCCTTCCCCTCACCTTACCTTGGCTTCAGGGCCCTGGAAGTCCTGCTTATTCAGATCACACACAATAGATCATACAAACAAAGACTTGTTTATTGGGCACGATTCATCATGTTAAGTATTCAAAAGACATGTGGGAGGGGACATCTCTGCCCACCAATCAAATACATATTATGATAAGTGCATTAGATTACATTTTTCTTTTATTATAAGGAGAAATTCTCCTGTATTCATTTAACCAGTCTTAGAGATACACATATTAGAACATAATAATTATTCACGACTTATAGAATAGCCTTAACCTAAAATTTTCCATTAGACGGCTTCCTCTGGTTGTCTCGCTGCTAGGCCATTCCTCATTTAAGTTTCACTTTTACTAAACAAGCTTACTGCAAAATGTTCTATAACACTCTTTTAAACTGAATTATTAAAGAAGCACTCTACCTACAAGCATAAAATATTATCCATAATTATCCTAAACATATATTCTTCTAATTTACTGGAAACACCTGGACTAAATTTTGGAGGGGGTGCCCACACTTTTTTTTTTTTTTCATACGGGTAGGTGTGATGGTCAGATGCCCACAAACTTTTGGTCATTTGTGATCTGGAAGAGGCTTGTTTGAGCAGCTGCCTATCTGTTTTCTGTATGTCAGGGCCTGTGCACACCAGTTTATTGAGGTAACACATGCATGTTGAATTTGCTTCACTACATGTTTTACATGTGTGCATCAAGAAGCTCATCATTTTGGAACAGGCTGTGATGCACATTTGTGAGAAGTGGTGCACATGCGCTGCTAATTTCACATATTTCTGTCCAGATTATCTCTTATCTTTCTTTATATTTTCTAATCACAGGGTATATGCTGATCCGTCAGAAAAAGAAAGACTGACAGCTCGAGCTCTGGAGCTTTCTCTTAAGTTCAAGTTTGTGACTCCTCTGACATCGATGGTGGTAACCAAACCTGAACAGAAAGACGAAAAGGCGCAAACTTTAGTTGCTGATAAATTTGTGGAGGGTAAGATGCCCTTTTTTCAAATCTTAGGAAGCAGTTACATTTCTTTAAGTAGAAAGGGTACCCAAAGTCATAGAATCCCTTGTGGTAACTACAGGGGCTGGTGGAAATATGAACCAATTGTCCCCATGAAGTGAGGGCCATTTGGCTTGAGCTTTACTTTACAAGAAAGTCTATGGGTCATAACTATGAAAAGATGCGCCTTTTTCACTGCTGAATGAATTAACAGTTCTTGTTGGTGGCAAACCATACACCCTTGCGTTTTCCAAGCACAATAACACTTGTTCACACTGTTTGTGGTGACCTGCATTTTTCCACACAGGATAAATGCAGGTCACCGCTAGGCCACACAGAAAATAATGTATTTCTCTGTTCCCCCATTTACACCACAACGCTGGTATGATGCTCAGTGTAGGGCAATGTGCTTGTCAGCATTTGTCTGCAGCGTACTGGATGGCACCATATGTCACCGTACTGCAGCGCAACATGACACGCTGCTGTGCAGAGACATAAATGAAGTGTGACACTTTCAAATAAAATAAAGAAAAATGTAAGCAGTATAATGTGCTGGGGTACTGCTCCCTGCCAGAGTTCACACTAAAGAACTGCAATTTTACTGTGCAGGCTAGTGTGAACCTAGAAACTTATACAACCAACACCCAAATACAACCTGGCCTGGCATATGCATTACAGTGTAGTTAGGAATGTAAGGACATGTACATTGGGAACACAAAACCGCTGCTCAGCAAATGTAAGGCTCAACATGGGAGGGCAAACTTTGTAGGTCAGATATAATGCTGTTTTTAGAATCTTTCCCTGGCGATTTGACCTTCAGCAGAACTAAACTGAGGAAACCACTCACAGGAGTAGTGAAATATCTTCAACTCTACTAAAGAAGTCCAGTTAAATTAGAACTAGCTATACTGGGATCTAATTAAATTATTATTATTTTTTTGTGTAGCGGGGTCCTCAATTTAGTGGGATACACCTGGGGGTAGTGTGACCCAAGTGTGTAATTATGTTAGGGTTCAGACCCCTTTTTGTTATTCGTGGAGGATTGGATGGTGCGATATTCTCCTTGACCAGTGGGTGTCAGTGTACCTACTGGCTCAGGGTAGAATCACTACCACAGTGCTACCCTTTTTGTCCCTTTGCGGAGATGGTACGGCTGGGGCGGGGAACCCGCCGTGGTGTCGATGGGAGGATATAAAAGGGGGAGACGCCCTTGCCACGGGGTTCTTTTTCTTCGGGGATCATCCCTTCACGCACCCAGGCACCTTAGGCCTGGGTGCGGGCGGTTCAAGGTTCCGGCCTAGGCACCCTAGGCCTGGCCGGAATGAAGATGGAGTCCATCCCAGGCACCTTCAGCCTGGGATGAGGTACTATTGAGGAGGCCTGGGACCCGGTGACTCCGACTGGGTCCCGCGAGGGTGAAGTTGCTCCAGGGCGCCCCTTGTGAGGGGACCCTCATCTGAGGTGAGGAGGCTGGGGAGGTCACCCGTCCGAAGACCCGGTGCAGTGTCAACCCGGTGACGGATGGGCCTTCAGTAACTCCCTTGGAGGACATCTTCCCCTGATAGGGGCTACAGCGCAGCGGAGGAGCTCTAACCAAGACTCCTGCAACCCCTGGTCATAGCACAGGGAGTGTAGGGACTAGGAACCTGTACAGTGCCTCGACCTGTTCCCCCATCGTATCATGCCGTTGCATTTGACTGTATGTGGAGATACGCAATAAACCTGAGTTTGGACTTTGATGGGTGTATGGACTCTGTTAATGGGAGCAAAGGGAGATTCTGGCACGGAAGGACTGACCCTCATAACCAGCACACATTTGGCCCGAGGAAAAGATTGGTACTGGCCTTCACCTCACCCACAGCCATGGGGAGGACATGGGCCGTAGCGCACCTCACTCTGTCGCGTGACATACCCCTAGCTAAAGAGGACGGGGTGAGGTCGCTACATTTGTATTTATTTCAGGTACTTATATAGTGCCCTCAATTTACGCAGCGCTTTACATATACATTGTACATTCACATCAGTCAATTAAATAAAAACTTTCACAGACATTCTTTAGGATATTCATGATTGATATTGTTTTCTTGTTGTTTTATTTGAAAAAGCAATATACCGAATGCCAGGAATTTAGACTTCAGCACTGATGAACGACTAGAAAGGTTTTAGAGGACATTTGTAGCAAGGAAGGAACTTTTTCAATAAACCTCAAATTTAGGCTGCTGTGCCTTGACCTAAATAGTATTGTTAAAGGGGTGTTCCAGGCAACCCCGTGCAAAAAAATAATAATTAAAAGCCAGCAGCTACACATACTGCAGCTGCTGGCTTTTAATAAATGGACACTTACCTGTCCTGGTGTCCCTCGATGTCGGCACCGCAGCTGATGTTTCACATCAGCTGTCGGTGCTTCCGTCGCCATTGCGGGTAAGGGAACCCGGCAGTGAAGACTTTCAGCTTCACGCCGGGAACCCTACTGCGCATGCGCGAGGCCCGCTCCTCTCTCCTATTAGCCCAGCGGCCAGGGGAGGAGGAGGAGGGAGCCTCGCGCGACTTCACCGCCGCGGCCGGACTCTAGTAAGTGGGTAAGGATACCTGTCTTTGACAGGTATCCTGTCCCCCCTCCCCCCCGAAAGGTGCCAATTGTGGCACCGGAGGAGGGGAGGAATCCGATAAGCGGAAGTTCCACTTTAGGGTGGAGCTCCGCTTTAAGTCAATACATTGTCTATTTTTTTGTGACACTTCTTTGCATTAACCACTTCAACCTCGGAAGAACTGGCTGCCCAATGACCGGGCCATTTTTTGGCACTGCGACGCTTTAACTGACAATTGGGGGGTCCTGTGACGCTGTACCCAAACAAAATTGACGTCCTTTTTTTCCCCACAAATAGAGATTTCTTTTGGTGGTATTTGATCATCTCTGCGATTTTTTTATTTTTTGTACTACAAACAAAAAAAGCGACAATTTTTAAAAAAGCACAATATTTTGTACTTTTTGCTATAATAAATATCCCCAATTTCTTTTTAAAAAAAGCAATTTTTTTCTCAGTTTAGGCCGATATGTATTCTTCTACATATTTTGGTAATAAAAATCGCAATAAGCATATATTGATTGGTTTGCGCAAAAGTTATAGCGTCTGCAAAATAGGGGATATATTTATAGCATTTTTTTTTCTTTACTAGTAATGGCAACGATCTGCGATTTTTATCGGGACTGCGACATTATGGCGGACACATCAGACACTTTTGACACATTTTTGGGACCATTGGCATTTATACAGCTATCAGTGCTATAAAAATGCACTGATTACTGTAAAAATGTCACTGGCAGGGAAGGGGTTAACACTAGGGGGTTCAAGGGGTTAATTGTGTTCCCTGATGTGTGTTCTAACTGAAGGGGGATGGGACTGACCTAGAGTAAATTACAGGTCGTGGTTCCTAGCTATTAGGAACTCACGATCTGCATTTCCTCACTGAACAGAATAGGGATGTGCGTGTTTACACACATACGTCCCTGTTCTGCCTCTCGTGCCTGGAGATCGCTCGCAGCCGGTGGTCATTGCGACCACCGGTCACGAGCATTGGCACCCCCGCGATGCAGTGGGCGTGCACCTGCTAGCCCACTTAAAGCGACCGACGTACAGCTACGACGGTTCGCGCAGCTGAGCCAGGCTGCCGCAGTATAACTGCTGGTCTGTAAGCGGTTAAAGCGGTAGTAAAGTTTCGATACGAAAATATTTTTTTTTTACCCCCTGCAGGTTTAGGTCATAATGTACTAGTACATACTGGTACATAATGACAGACTTGCCTACAAATGGAGTCTTCCAGCAATGCGCTGCTGTCAGGGCTCTCCCAGGTCCCCAGCGCTTCCATCTTTACCTGGTCTTCCTTCCGGGTTTCGCATCTTTAGCCACTTGATTGGCTGGGCCAATGTGACATCACATTTTGCTGCAGCATGGTGAGAAGGCCATAAATGTGGTCTGAGCTGTGCATGTGCAGCTTAGATTACATTATCCGCTGACAGGCAGGGGGGCATTTAGGAAATTAGAGACCTCTAGGATCTCTTCTGTTACAAAAAGCTTGCCGGTCAGTGGATTTTTACATAACTAACTTTAATATCACTTTCAATTATGCTTTATACCTTATTGCAAACAGTATGGAGGCTTCATAATCTTATATAGTCAACAACTCACCTGAGCTTCTAGTCACCCAGCACATAAAGAAAATATGCATGCATTATTATTTAACCATATGGCAAAGATTAAGAATAGGGTTCATACATACAGTACATACACATGGGCTAGACCCCTAATTATTCTCTAGTTATAGTAATTAGCCCAAGCATGTCAAACTCAAATTCTTCCAAATGGGCCACCAAGTGCCAGAAGGTAGCAGAAAACACGGTTTAAAAAATGCTCAGTTTATGTATGTCTATAGACGTACGACACTAATGCCCTGTACACATGATCGGAATTTCCAATGTGATAAAATCCGATGGAATTTTCCGTCGGAGTACCGTTCAAGCTGTCTTGCATACACACTGTCAGACCAAATTCCGACCGTCAAGAACGCGGTGACGTACAACACTACGACGAGCCGAGAAAAATTAGGTTAGATGCTTCCGAGCATGCGTCGACTTGATTCTGAGCATGCGTGTTTTTTTCTCCGAGTTCCACACAGTCGATCGGAATTTCTGTTCCTTTTCTAAACTCTGATGGAAAAAAGTCAGATGGGGCCCACACACGGTCGGAATATCCGATGAAAAAATTCCATCAGACTTTTTAATCGAAAATTCTGATCGTGTGTACAAGGCATTAGAAGCCTTTACACATAAGCTCATTCTATTGGCTAGAATATTCATTTATTCTAGTCACTAGAATACATTTTTTCACATGTGTGCTTGCATATGTATGTGTGCAAATGATGACAGTAAGCTCCTTTCCAAATACAAGTATGGGGATTTTTTTGTGCCCCTGAACGCTGCTCTAAAATACTAATTTAAGCGCCACATGTGCATGGACACATTGCTTGAAATAGAAGTGTGTTCAGAAGCATAAATTAAAAAAAAAAATGTCTCCAAAACCTGTTTGTTTTCTGCTCATGTGCATGAGATCTTGAAGATATATAAGGTTTTTGTTTTATTAAATATCCTTCTCAGATTTATTATTCTAGGTTGACAAATGGGCACCATTTTTTATTATTTTATTTTGAAAGCACTTAAAAAAGTCTCCTTTAAAAAAAAAGGTATTTTTTTCTCTGTGAATAGCAATTGCAAAGAAAAATACTGACAGGTATCACAATCAATGAGGCCGGGTTCACACTTGTCCGACAAACGCTCTGACATTGGGAGCTCATGTCGCGTGAAAATCAATGTTTCCCTATGGGAGCCGTCTTAACTGGTCCGACACATGTCAGTCCGACTTTAAAATTGCTCCCTGTACTACTTTGGTCCGACTTTGATCCTACTTCAGCCCATTGACTATCATTGAAGTCGGATCAAATTCGGACCGCAGTCTTGCATGATCCGACTTTGGCATGTGACTTGTGCTCTGCTGATCTTGAGGGGGAACTCCACGCCAAATTTTAAATAAAAAAACCGGCATGGGTTCCCCCTCCAAGAGCAGACCAGGCCCTTCGGTCTGGTATAGATTTTAAGGGGAACCCCCTAAGCCGAAAAAACGGCGTGGGGTCCCCCCAAAATCCAAACCAGACCCTTATTCGAGCACGCAACCTGGCAGGCCGCAGGAAAAGAGGGGGGGATGAGAGCAGCCCCCCTCCCTCCTAAACCGTACCAGGCCGCATCCCCTCAACATGGGGGGTTTGGTGCTTTGGGGCAGGGGGGCGACCTGCGGCCCCCCCACCCCAAAGCACCCTGCCCCCATGTTGATGAGGACAGGGTCTCTTCCCAACAACCCTGACCGTTGGTTGTCGGGGTCTGCGGGTGGGGGCTTATCGGAATCTGGGAGCCCCCTTTAATAAGGGGGCCCCCAGATCCCGGCCCCCCACCCTATGTGAATGAGTATGGGGTACATCGTACCCCTACCCATTCACCTGGTGGAAAAAAATGTCAATAAAAAACACTACACAGGTTTTTAAAGTAATTTATTACACAGCTCTGGGGGTCTTCTTCCGACTCAGGGTCTCTTCCGACTTCGGGGGTCTTCTTCCGACTCCGGGGGCCTCTTCCGACTTCGACCGCGACAACCAACGGCCAGGGTTGTCGGGAAGAGGCCCTGTCCTCATCAACATGGGGGCAGGGTGCTTTGGGGTGGGGGGGCCGCAGGTCGCCCCCCTGCCCCAAAGCACCAAACCCCCCATGTTGAGGGCATGCGGCCTGGTACGGTTCAGGAGGGAGGGGGGCCGCTCTCGTCCCCCCTCTTTTCCTGCGGCCTGCCAGGTTGCGTGCTCGGAAAAGGGTCTGGTTTGGATTTTGGGGGGCCCCACGCCGTTTTTTCGGCTTAGGGGGTTCCCCTTAAAATCCATACCAGACCGAAGGGCCTGGTATGCTCCTGGAGGGGGAACCTATGCCATTTTTTTATTTAAAATTTGGCGTGGAGTTTCCCCTCAAGATTCATACCAAACACAGTGCCTGGTATTGGCGGGGATCCAAGTCGGATCCCCTTTCATTGAAAGTCGGACATATGTCGGCTTCATGTCGCAAGGCAAAGTCGGATCCAAAGTAGGACGGCTGTCGTGTCGCACAAGTGTGAACCCAGCCTGATAGGTGTTTACTAACAAAGCCTTGTAATTACCATGTTTTAACTGACATTATAATCACATGATCAGAAACCACACTTATTAGGCATTGGGAGTTGTCAAATGACAGAGCAGTCTCATGGCAAGGATCATGCAGCACGGGACACTGTCAAAATAAAATGTACATCATGCAGGGGAATGTCAGTCTACAGATTTTGGTTTAAAAGAGGTAGAAGTGAAACCAATATTTTTTTATTTTTTAGTTATCATAAAGGAGGGCTAGAACCTGCTATGTTTATTACTACAATATAAAAATAACCTGCACAAGAAATTAAGATACAAGGTTGTCAGTGTGAGAGTTACAGCCTTTCACGTTGTTCTTTTTAACGTCGTGAAAAATGGTCGTGTGTATGCTTTTACAAGGGGAAAAAAAACGTGCATGCTCAGAATCAAGTATGAGACGGGAGCGCTCGTTCTGATAAAACTAGCGTTCGTAATGGAGATAGCACATTCGTCACGCTGTAATGGACTGAAAAGCACGAAGACTGAAAAGCGCGAATCGTCTCTCACCAAACTTTATTAACATGAGGATCAGCAAAAGCATCCCAAAGGGTGGCGCCATTCGAATGGAACTTCCCCTTTATAGTGCCGTCGTACGTGTTGTACGTCACCGCGCTTTGCTCGAGCATTTTTTTTTCATGAACGTGTGTATGCAAGGCAGGCTTGAGAGGAAACACGAAAAATAATGTCGGAAAAACATGGGTTTTTTTCATGACATGAATAACGGTCGTGTGTACGCGGTATAAGGCCTTATGCACACAGGATGTGTTTTTTTTAACTCCTAAAAGCCATCAGCATTTTTGCAGAAAAAAACGCCAGATGCTTGTAAAAGTGTCTAATGCTTTTACAAGCATTTAGGCACGTTTACAGGCATCAATCACTTGGGTGTTAATTCATTTAATTGGCCAGAATCATTTATTAAGGCCATTTAAATAAATTATCGCTCAAGCGCTAAACATGCCTAGAGTTAACACTCATTTCAGCGTGTTTATACATGTTTACAAGCGGTTTTTCTGCTCCAATTATGCTGTTCCTGGACGCAATTGCAGAGGTTTCTTTTCCTGCCTTTAACATTAGTATGGATTTCCTGTCTTGGCAACAATGGTCACCCATGCAGCACATCTCCGTATACACTATCTCCAACCTTTTTTTTGCCTCAGAAGAACCCTTACAATTATTTTCAGGACTCCGGAAACCCCAGCAAAAATTAGGTAATCAGGGTCAGTGAAAATTATGTCCATTGAATTGCTGGTTAGTGAGAGGAATGCCCTCCCACCCCTTACAATGGTAGTCATAATGCCACCCCTAAAGAGTAAGACCACTGAAATAATCATTGGTGTCATACTGCTGGCTTTGCCAGGCGTTGAAGGAATTATGCAGGCATCGTCAAATGGGAGATCAATCAGCCACTGCCCAAGGAATACCTAGCACCCTTGCTCCTCCTCTCAGACACGGCAGGTCACAGCAGAAGGGTTTCAGCAGCAGCAGAGGTGGTTAGTGCCGTCAATCCAAAAAGCAGTGGGTAGAACTAGGTGTTGTCATTTGTTACAGGGCAGTGAATAAGCAGTGACAATGTTGACAGCCAAACCCCTGCAACATTTTCTTCATCCCACTGTAGTGCAATCAGGCATAGCCTACATGAGAGTGGCAAATTTAATCTTAATTCAGAAGCGATGTAGCATCATTGCCACACCATTAAAGGAAGTCACATTAGGTGGACTTCACTGGCAGAATCAAGTATGTGTTGGTCTTTTCAGGGAGACAGTAAATAATAAAGTGCTGCAGCACATATTTATATTGGGATGCCATAGTTCCACTTTAATAAAGTGGGGTAGGGTTAGAATTTCTGGAGAAGTGTGGGATTTCAACAAGATAAACCTACATACTCACCATCGATCCGATGCTGCAGCTGTCCCCCTGCCAGCTCTACACTGAGAACTGAGTAATCAAAGCCTGCTGATCAGTTCTCAGGTCTGATTTTATCACAGAGCGGTGACTGTCAGTCACCGCTCTGTGCTCTGCCCCTGCAGCGCTCACTGGAGCCCCGGGCTGGGGAGGGGGTGAAAGCGGCTGGCTCAGACTCTCAATGGTGCACTAAGAGCCTGAGCCAGCTGCCAGTTAGGCATCTGGGTGAATCCTGACATTGTCGGGATCCCTGCAGAGCCTAGGCCGGCTCTGTGACGTCAGCGGGCAGCAGATTTTAGCCTGCTCCCAGCTGAATCTGGGTCACATCAGTGCAGAACTAACTGCACTGCTGTGACCCATAGGAGAAGTATAGGCAAAAAAGCTTTGGCCATATTTCACCTTTTAACCACTTCCCTACCCAGCCATAGTCAAATGACGTCCACAGATGGGATCTCCCATCCTGGGTGGACGTCATATGACGTCCTCGGCTTTGTAGGGGGATATCTGAATGATGCCTGCAGCTAGAGGCATCATTCAGATATCCTTTTGAAGTGCCGGCGATTCTGTGCACAATAAGAATGATCATAGCGGCGGTTCCGCCGCTTGATCGTTCTTATAGGCGGCGGGATGGGACACCCCCCCTCCCGGTGCTTCTCCGGGCTCCCCTGTGCGATCGGGGACCCGGAGCGAATCTTCCGGCATCGTTGGTGGGGTCACGTGATGAGCATAGAGATGACTGGTGACCAGATGGTCACCAGTCATCTCTATGATCGTCGGAGGCCCGGGCGCGATGTGATGACGTCACGCCCGGGTCTCAAATGTAAACAAAGCCGCCATTGCAGCTGTAAGTATGAGATCAGTGAAAAAAAATTCACTGATCTCATGCTTTCCAGCCTGGAGGAGAGATGTGGGGTCTTATTGACCCCGCATCTCTCAATAAAGAGAACCTGTCACACACATTCCTATTACAAGGGATGTTTACATTCCTTGTAATAGGAATAAAAGTGATCAAAAAAAAAAAAAGTAAAATCATTGTAAAAAAATAAATAAATAAGTAAAAAATAATAAAAAATAATAAAAAAAAAAAAAAATTAAAACGCCCCTGTCCCCGGTAGCTCGCGATCATAAGCGAATGCACACGTAAGTCGCCCACATATGTAAACGCTGTTCAAACCACGCATGTGAGGTATCGCCGCGTGCGTTAGAGCACGTGCAACAATTCTAGCACTAGACCTCCTCTGTAATTCTAACCTGGTAACCTGTAAAAAAAATTAAAGCGTCGCCTATGGAGATTTTTAAGTACCGAAGTTTGGCGCCATTCCATGAGTGTGCCCAATTTTAAAGCGTGACATGTGAGGTATCTATTTACTCGGCGTAACATTATCTTTCATATTTTCCCAAAAAATTGGGCTAACTTTACTGTTTTGTTATTTTTTAATTCATGAAACCATTTTTTTTTTTAAAAAGGCGTTTGAAAAATTATTGCGCAAATATTGTGCAAGAAAAAATGTTGCAATGACCGTCATTTTATTCCCTAGGGTGTCTGCTAAAAAAACATATATAATGTTTGGGGGTTCTGAGTAATTTTCTAGCAAAAGAATGATGATTTGTACATGTAGGAGAGAAGTGCCAAAATAGGCCCAGTATTGAATAGGTACAAAAAGCCCTGTAGTGAAGTGGTTAAGCATCAGATATTCTACTGAAATATTAAAAATGAAAACTTTTATAATCGTGTACAGTTCATAATTGATTTTATATTCTTACATTTGAAGCCATGGTATTATTACAGTTGCCATACATGTAATTTGTTTCTTTTTCTTATTTTCGAAATCTTCCATCATCCTCAACCCACCAGGACAACGTAAGTATCCTACATTGAACACTTTGAATTTAATGGCCAAACATACACTATGTTGTTGCACAAAGGAGAACACAGTATGATAAGTGCATGAAGGAGCCAGTAAAATTTGAGAAAATTGGGGTATCACAAAAAATGAAGGCCATGTTGTAGGAAACTCGGTCTAGCATTCAATCCTACTTTACTCTAACTCATCTACGTAGAAACTATAAAGCAAGGTGTAGGGAAAGAAGTTCATAGAAAGGGGCTGGACTTCATGACACCATTACACTGGCACATTGTGCCTTGCCCACAATGCTTTGAAATAAATGCAAAAAAAGCATCCAACATAGTGAGTTGTGGGCTGAATTATGGACATTTACTATATGAAAAACCATAGAAAACCATAAGCAGCTGACTTCCAATTGCTGTACATAGCATCCTGGTCTTCTGTGACACAACACGTCCTACTCAGCTGTGAAGTGCTAGTACTAGCTTTCTCCATGGAGCTCTGGATGTCAGGGAGTAACCTTACTCCATGCAACCCTGAATAAGCATAGTCCACGCAGAATTGGGTTCATAGAACTAACCTTCATTATTACCATTGAGGTCAAAGACTATCCTCTTCTATTAGCTTATGGATCCGTTTAAAAGACTGGGTGCCATGATTTAACCTGCTTTGTGCAATTTTAGAGGCTAAAATTTAACAGCTGTAAGCGGTAGGGTCTGGCTTATCCTTTTAATGATTTAACCATTGAAAAAAAAATTCTCTTTATAGCTGGAAATGTTTACGCTGCTCAACCAGCTCCAGGTAACCATTTTTTAGTATCTCTATTGTTGAATATTTGTAGACTTTTGCAGAGAACACTGTTATTTCTTATGTTTTATCTAATACTATTTTAACATTGAAACTGTAAGTAATTAATATGTGTATCCGCCCCTAATATTAAATACCACCACTGTGCATACATATGTAAATAACGATGAGCTGCCACTTTAAAATGTTAATGTGAAAAAAAGTATTTTGACCTATTAACTAAATAGTGAAAATATGGACAAAATAGTGGCGCTATGTGATCACCTAATTACAATGAATAATAGTGACAACAATAAACAAAAGTGAATGTTGTGAATCATATCATGAATATCATCCAGACAAGTGACATAAAATAATAAAAATCAATAGTCCATAAATGCAAAAATTTAAAATTTTAAAAAGTTCCAAATAAAATTTAATTAATTCCAGTGAGATGTTTCAATGCTGAATCTTCTAATCTCCTCCACCACACCAACGTGCCAGTGACTCCTCTCCCTTAAAAACCGAACTCACCAGCTTGCAGTACCTCCCACTCTCTTATTTGGCTTAAACACTTTTAAACAACACCAAGGGTTAAAACGAATATCCAATCTCCAATCGTGCTTAAGCAGGATCTCTCCACATGTGAATGATAAAGAAATGCTCCAGTGGTGTAATAACGTTTAAACCAGTTTATTTAAAACATGCAAAAACTTCAATAAAAACACTCACATTTCCAACTTCAAAACACAGCAATTCGTGAAAATCACAGCAAGTCTTGCAAATGAATAGCACAGCGGAGCACTCCAGTCACGGCGGACCTGAAGTGTGCGCTCAATATCTTGCTCTCACCCACTCCACAGCTCTAGATTACAGTGTCAGTGAATCTCTCCCTGCTTAGGTGTCACACGTCAGACGTCAGTGTTACTGATTGCCGTACAGCCACGCCCCCGACATGTTTCGTCACACAGACTTACTCATAGGAAAATGTAACAGCTGTAAGCTTATCCTTTTTATGATGTAACCATTGAAAAAAATCTTCTCTTTATAGCTGGAAATGTTTTCGCTGCTCAGCCAGCTCCAGGTAACTATTTTTTAGTATCTCTATTGTTGAATATTTGTAGACTTTTGCAGAGAACACTGTTAAGAAATATGTTTTATCTAATACTATTTTAACATTATAAGATAAGAATTGCATAAATGCTAATAAGGTACCGTATATAAAAATCCATATATATTTTATCTGGAATACCTGATACATAGAATTTTTCAAATAACTGGACTTTTTATAATTTGGTTAATTTTCACTGTCAGATAATATTTTACAAGAGCCCTACTTTTTTCCATTCTACCCTGAGCAATAATAGCATCTTTAAAATTAACTTGCTTAAAAAATATGCATAATAAATTGCTGTAAAGCAATAACAACGCAAAGCAATATGATGAAAAACATTCAGCTGGTTCCTGGATTTTCCCTAAATTACCAGCCCCATGTCATGAAAGCTGATATGTGATTTTATAGGACCATACCAACATCTGTAGTAGTGAAAGCACTGCTGCCATGATCAATGATTAATCTATACCATGATACCATGGGCTAGTTAAAAGAACCGAGGGGGGTTGTTATAATGAAAACATTCCCCTTTTAATATTGGGGAAGATTTAAAAATTATGTCAAATTTTTATTACTGTCAAGCGTCGATGGATATGCACATGCTTGTTGCTAGGGATGAGCTTCGTGTGCAAGTCGAACCCATGTTCGACCCGAACATCGGCTGTTCGCCAAATTTCGAACATTATGGGCCGTTCGCGCCAAATTCGAATGGCGCGTCACGGCCCATAATTCACTGCGGCATGGCAGTGCATTGCTGGCTGATGATTGGCCAAGCATGCAATATGACCCTCATGCTTTGGCCAATCACAGTGCGGTAATACTGGAGAGCCGTAATTGGCCAAAGCCAGGGTGGCTTTGGCCAATCATGGCTCAGAGGAGAAGGTACACGCCCCACACTATATAAGGCTGCCTGGAAGTCGGCCTTGTGTAGTGTGTTGGCGTTTGTGAAAGAGAGAGTTACAGAGAGAGAGAGACAGTGTCATTTATATTGAGTTAGATAGAGCAGGTAGGCGAGTCAGTTAGCTGCTGTTACAGTGTGTAGAGGATATATATGCATCCTAGGTGTTGTGTATATATATTTATACACTGTATTTAGTTTAGCTAGATCCGTTACTGCTGTTCTCTATACTGTGACAGGCAGGCAGGTGATTGTGCTAGCTGCAGCAGAGTTTTACTTAGTGTACTGTGTGCTTTGCATAGCGTTCACCTAAAGCTTACCTGAATACAGTTAGTGGTGTTCTCATAATAAAACCACAGGCAGAGTGCTGCATTAATTTCATGTAGTGTACTGCAGTACTTCTGTCCTTTGCAAAGCGTTCACTTAAAGGAACCTGAATAAAATTTGTGGTGTTCTCGTAATAAAACCACAGGCAGAGAGCTGCTAGTATTTTCAGTTAGTGTACTGTGTCCTCTGCACAGTGTTCACCTAAAACTAACTAAAGACCTTTGCTGCTTTTCTCATACTAATACCACAGCAGGCAGTGGAGTCTGATAGCTGCATTATATATATATATATATATATATATATATATATATACAGTATATACATATATATATATATTAGGGCTGTGGAAATTAACTATTAATTCCTCGAATAATCGATTAATTGTTTTGATCGATCAAAATTATTTTGATCGATCAAAATTCTTTGGGCTTGCCGTGTCCATCTGAAGGGCTCCTTTTCTGTGCCTTCATATCCTGCATGCCGGCGGGACCTTACTATCTGCCACATGCAAGGGCTGTTACACTTCCCTCTATCACTTCCCTCTATCAACCTGGGATTCTACAGCCAACCACTGGGAGTTGTGATAGTTCCCTTCACGGGACATCTACATGCCGATGGACTGATGTTAACCCCTCCTCATCTGGATTCAGCAGTGGTATCGTTGTACACATTTTTATACCAGTATCATACTTAGCTACATGTTCTTATGACTGCTTTTGCTACCGTTTGGTATTACTCGCACCATTTTTACAGTTTATGTAGCTACATCGATTTTATCTCCAGTGCAATATTTATTTTGTTACCTACTTGAAGACTATAAAAGTTTTAATGCTACATATTCCCATCGAGCGCTGCCTTTGTGTGTTTTTTGTATCCTGCTATCGATTTTTCCAGTGGTTGGTAGCTGCACTGGGAATCAGCCTGCAAGGAGATCAGCTAAAAGTAGTTGGATCTATGTGCATTATAATTAATCGAAATTAGTCGATTAATCGATTTAAAAAAAAAATCGATTAATCAAACACAAAAATTTTAATCAGTAACAGCCCTAAAATATATATATTAGGGCTGTTACTGATTAAAATTTTCTTGTTCGATTAATCGTTTTTTTTTTTAAATCGATTAATCGACTAATTTCGATTAATTATAACGCACATAGATCCAATTACTTTTAGCTGATCTCCTTGCAGGCCGATTCCCAGTGCAGCTACCAACCACTGGAAAAATCGATAGCAGGATACAAAAAACACACAAAGGCAGCGCTCGATGGGAATAGCATTAAAACTTTTATAGTCTTCAAGTAGATAACAAAATAAATATTGCACTGGAGATAAAATCGATGTAGCTACATAAACTGTAAAAATGGTGCGAGTAATACCAAATGGTAGCAAAAGCAGTCATAAAAACATGTAGCTAAGTATGATACTGGTATAAAAATGTGTACAACGGGGGAGGGGCCTGGACTTGAACAGTGGCAGACGTGTTCTGGAGGAGCTCCGGGAAACCTAAGTCCAATCCGCCACCATCTGTGGCCACAATCAACAATCCACAAACTAAAGGCACTCCTGCATGATCAGCACAGTCCCCTGTAGTGCCTTTCACAATTATTTGGGGGCAATTCGGCCAAAGGACGCCCGAGTTTAACCATCAGCAGATCCTGAGGCTGCCGCCATCTTGCAGGCCTGCGGCCTTCTGGAGGAACCTGATTCCAGCACCTTCCAAGGTAAATAAACCAGCACACATCCTTCCCTACCACCCATCCACCCACCTGAAGCAGTCCGGAGCAGTCCGGAGCAAGATCTGAGCCTCGGGGACTTCCGTGGAGGCCGCGGCCTAGTGGGGCCTTCGGATCCCCAGTGTTTCCTGAAGCTGTGCCCCGCCGGAGCGCTCCGCGGCCGGTCCGCTTCCATTCCAGGGGCGCGGGTCCCCACACAGCATCCACCAGACACCCATCCTGGGCCCTTCCTCAGCCGAGGGTGCCACAACCACTACCCACCTACCTGCCTGGCTTACATAGGTCTGCAGAGCTGGCATCCGGCGGCCATTTTGGTACACCCAGGCAAACTTCCAAGGCCTTCAATCCCCCTGCAGCCTGAGCCGCAAGTGTGCCTGCACTGGTCTGGTCTACATACCTGAGGGATCCCGGGACGTTCGGCCTGACACACCCGCGGCGGCCAGTTCTAGGAAAGTCCGCGGCTTCGGCCTACTCCTGGAAGTCGGCGGCCATCTTGCTGCTCCCAATACACCCAGAGCAACATCCAGCACAAAGCACCATCTCGCACGGGGTAAGCAGGGCGGGGGCGGAGTAAAAGGCACCAGAAGTAGGCTGATCCCTCCCCAGCTGGCAGTCAGAAAGGAGCACTCGGTGGGAGCCCTGACCCCATAGGTTCGAGGGGCGGCCATCTTGCTATACCCGACCATAGGACTGCTGGGCCCCCCCTTGCCCGTTTAAAACCGCTTCGCCCTACCCATCAAGGTCTGATTGCTCTGGTGTACGGGGCGGCTGGGCCTCCACCTCATTCATCTTGCCCTCCCCGTAACCCTCCAGTCACAGACTAGCAAGCAGTGTAGTGGCCATCTTGCTCCACCCGGACTCCGTGCTCCCCCTTGCCACTAGCCTTGCTCTGCCCCCTCCTCAGCCGCCAGTGCTGCCCAGGCTGCCGTACCGCTGTCCTGTAACGCAAACACCGGCACTCCCCTGCGCCTGCTCCAAGACGTCAGTAGCAGCAAAGCAAGCGTCTATTCCCATGTACGACACGGGTCGCACTTTCTGTTCTTCCACTCCACCTATGGGGATGCGTGGCTGAGGATGGACGACTGAAGACATGTACTGCTGAGCATTGTGCTCTCCCGACGACCGCAGGCTGCGTTCCCAACCAATCACGCCCAATCTGCTGATGGCGGCTTCCAGCTCTACCTCTACTGATTCCGCTGCACTGCAACCAGGTAATATCCAACGGTACCTGCTACGCACAGCCTCACAGGACTCCCGTACAGGGAAAGACAGGGCTTCATCAGCCCGAACCCCAGGCAAACCAACACCTCCTCCCCCGGCTGCAGCAGCTTTCTCTGTCGGTGGGACCGGCCCAGGTGTACACCCGACCCCTCCGATGGATCCCGCTACTCTTAGCGTGAACACGGCCTCAGCAGAGATGCTCTCCCAGGGCTCCACATCCGCTGCCGTACTTTCTGCTTTCCGAGCTGACTTTGATTCCTGGGCTTCCAAAATGGAAACTTCTCTCCATGTTGAACTGAATGCCCTCAAACAACGGGTTTCCGCGTCGGAGGTCACGGTTTCTGCTATGGCCACCACCCAGGAGGACCATTCAGCCCGCATAAAGGTGCTTGAAAATGCATCTACGGCTCACCTCTCCCGTTTACGGCAACACCAGCTCCGGATAGAAGATAGTGAGAACCGGAGCCACAGGAACAACATCCGGCTGCAGGGGGTCCCGGAGGCTACATCAGGTGCCGATCTCAAACCCACTGTCATCGCTATCCTCAATCAGGTCCTGGGCAGGGAAGTTACATCTCCCATTGAATTGGACAGAGTGCATAGAGTGGGAGGCATGGGGGGTGACCGCAGGGACCGCCCTCGTGACGTACTTTGCCGGGTGCACTACTATACCCTGAAGGAAGAAATTTTGCGCAAGGCCTGGCGCCTGGGGCCACTGGACTTTCACGGATCACCTATACACCTCTACCCGGACCTCTCCCGCAACACGCTGTACATGCGGCGAGCGGTCTGTCCTCTGCTGGACTTGATTCGCCAAGTAGGCGCCACGTACACTTGGGGCCACCCCTTCAGCATCAAAGTGACCCGAGAAGATAACCACAAATTTGTGCTGTCAGACCCGGACCAGCTTCCTACCTTCTTCCTGTTCCTGGACCGGGACCCTATTGTCATCCCGAACTGGTTGGACCCCCCAGATGACCGTCAGCGGCTACCGGGCCCTCCTCTACAGCGTCGAGGACGCCCACAGTCTAGATCGGTACCTTCCGGTCCTAGAGTACGGCGAGCCACGTCACCAGAGGACTGATCCAGATTCTGTCGTCCGAGACCTGAAATGGTTCTTTTTTGATATGTCCTTTAGTCCACCAGGTGACTACAGTTCCTTTATGAGACTCCGGCCAGGTTTGCCTACTGTTTTCTCTATTTTGTTTTGTACTCACGGTTTTACTTGCGTATCCACCCCGCTGACTCTTGCTCACTTTGTTATCTAAGTGCTGCTGACGGTTTAGTTGTCTCGCTTGGCACGGAGAATGTTTCCTTGCCCTCAGCTGGTGCGGTTGTGCTTGCGGGGGCTTTGGAAAGGCGGTTGGTGGTGTTGATATGTTCTTTCACGGCATTGGCTCTACTGGCTGGCTTGGTGTTTCCCGGGCATAGCCCTTTGGCTTGTCCGGGGACCTCCGGGTCTTCCCTCGGGCTCTGGACATCTATGTCCCTGGAGCTTGGGACTGACTGGCCTTATCACTGACACCTTCTGTGCGTTTACACAGATATCTGATCTAAGCCGTGACAACTATCATAGTTAATGCTGCTATAAATGTAGTAATTGGTGCTTCCAACCCTCGCATGCTTACGCGGGAATACCTGTGCCTTTATTCTGTCACCAGTTTGTGTACACCTTGTTCTACGTTGATGTTATTTTTCTATGTAATTTTAGACTGTTTATTACACTCCAGCGTACCAATGGTATTAGTCCGACACTCTGCCCTTTAGTGACTAGGCAGTTGAGCATTAGATGCCACGGTCATTGGGTGTGTTACACTTACAGTTATGTTATATATGCCTGTTAGGTTGTCGGGATCACAACTCAGCTGTTCTAACCCCGTTCTCTCCCCCTAAATAGGATTGGCACAGTTAGTGCCTACTACGTGATATTTCACGAAGTGTTACGTTTTTGCGCACACTTTAGTATTCTTGAGCCGCCTTCCCCAGGTGCTCTCTACGTTCAATCTCTCCCCCGCCTCGCTCTACCTTCTCTCTTCCTCCCCTGTTGTGTTTCCCCCCTTTTTTTCTTCCCCGCTTTTCTTTTTTTTTTCTTCTTCTCTCTCTCCTCCCCCCCCCACCCCCCCATCGCTCCATCATGGCCCACACAGTGACCTCTCACCCTAGGTTACAATTCTGTTCCTACAATGTCAATGGGCTCAATATTGCCTCCAAAAGAGGACAAATCCTGTATCAAATGCACAAACGCCAAGTCAATGTGCTTCTTCTCCAAGAGACACATTTTCACTCTGCCTCCACCCCTTCCTGTTCCAACAGATACTTCAACAGGTGGTTCCACAGCACTAGCCCAACCCAGAAAGCCAAGGGAGTGTCTGTGGCCTTCCATAAGACGCTCCCTATAGAGGTGCTTGGCCATCTCTCGGACCCCCAGGGGAGGTATGTTTTTGTGAAATTCGTGTTATGGGGTACCAAATTTACAGTAGCTAACATTTACCTTCCTAATGTTAATCAAGTATCGGCCGCGTTACAATACATGAGGATTTTGTCATGATTCAGGGAGGGTAAGCTCATATTGGGGGGAGATTTTAACACCCCTCTTGAACCACTTTTAGATTCCTCCACCTCGCGATCGTGTATCTCCTTCCCCAAACTGAGGGCTCTGAAACGGGCATTCTACGATCTGCGTCTGGTGGACGTTTGGAGAGTGCTGCACCCCACGGCCCGTAACTATACCCACTTCTCCCATGTTCATCACACCTATAGTCGCATAGATTACCTAATGAGTGACCATAGCTGCCTGGATTGGTCCCCGGAATGCACCATAGACCCAATGGTCTGGTCTGACCATTCTCCTATACACATGACATTCTCGCTCCCTTCCACTCCGATTAGGGAATGGTCATGGCGCTTGAACGATTCGCTGCTTACGAACCCGGAATGTGTGACAAGGGTTTCAGATACAATCTCTAACTTTTTTGCGGACCACGCTTTGGATACGACATCGTTGCCCTTTCAATGGGAGGCACTTAAGGCTGTCCTACGTGGTACCTTTATCCAAATGGGTACGCGTCTTAAAAAGGAGCGCTCAGCCGCCATAGAGGCAGCAAATAAAACGCTTAGAAACTTAGAAACTGAGCACAAACGATCCCCGACAGTGACAATGCTGGCGGACGTTTCTAGGGCACGATCGCAACTTAGAGAACTTTATGAAGCCTCTGCACGTACATATGCAGATAAGCTCACTTTCCATCAATATAAGTTTCGAGATAAATGTGGTAGGCCACTGGCTCGCTCCCTGCACCCAAAAACAACCTCCGCCTTTGTGCCTCATATTCGGGGGGCACAGGGGGAAATGGTATCCTCACCCACTAAGATGGCGGGGGAATTCAGGGACTTTTATCAGTCCCTGTACAATATCCCTAAGACTCAGGGGACAATTTCCCCTTCCTCCGGGGTGGAGGACCAGATGTCATATGTATTGGAAACCGCGCTCCCTACATTAGACGATGACGTCATCGCTGATCTGGAAACCTCAATCACAGAAGATGAAGTCACCAAAGCCATAGCGGGTACACCGAGTGGAAAGAGCCCGGGCCCAGACGGCTTTACTCCTAAGTTCTACAAACTTTTTGCCACCCTCCTCACGCCCTTTCTAACTAAGGTGTTCAACTCTTTGTCGGAGGGTTCAGTGTTCCCTCCACAAACACTTGAGGCTCACATATCCCTCATCCCAAAGCCAGGCAAAGACCCCACTCTTTGTGCAAGCTATAGGCCGATCTCCTTGATTGGGGTCGATTTGAAAGTCTTTGCTAAAATCCTAGCCAATAGATTACAACCATTGTTGCCTGGGATAATACACCTAGACCAGGTCGGCTTTGTGAGTGGCCGTGAGGCTAGGGACAATACCCTGAAGACCCTTCTTTTAACCAACTATGCCCGGTCCCACGATATCCCACTATGCCTCTTAACAGTCGATGCCGAGAAGGCATTCGACCGAGTAGACTGGCAGTTCCTTCGACTATCCCTGCAACAAATAGGCGTGGGAACCAATATGATGGCGAGAATAATGTCCCTTTACTCCTCTCCATATGCTAGGATTAGACTAAATGGCTCGCTATCTCCAGCCTTCTCTGTATCTAACGGGACGCGACAGGGATGCCCATTGTCCCCCCTCCTCTACGTTCTCACTATGGAACATCTAGCTATTGCTTTACGTAACAATTCTTCTATCCAAGGCATAACAGTCGGACCCACACATACTAAACTTGCCCTCTTTGCAGATGATCTGCTCCTGTTCGTGACACACCCTCACACATCCTTGCCCTTGGTATTGCAGGAGTTTCGGAAATTCGGAGAAGTTAGCAACTTCAAGGTCAACTACAATAAATCGGAAATCCTCAACATATCTCTGCCTACGTCGGCCCTGCAAAGACTATCGTCTTCTTTCCCCTTCAAAACTGGTTCCCCCTCCATAAGGTATCTCGGAATTCAAATACCGGCGGATGCTTCCCAACTTTTTTCCTTGAACTTTGCCCCCCTACTTCTTAGGACCCAGTCAGATTTAATCACTTATGCGTCCAAACAGCTCTCATGGCTAGGTAGAGTGAATGCCCTGAAAATGGATGTTCTCCCTAGGTTCCTGTATTTGTTTCAGACCATCCCTATTCACATACCTAATTCGTACTTTAAGAAAATACGCCAACTGTTTTCCAAATTTATTTGGAATGCGGCCCGTCCCAGGATACGGTATGAAACACTTTCTCTTCCAAAGGCTCGGGGGGGGGCTGGAGCCCCAGATGCCTCCCTATACCATAAAGCAGCGGTGCTCACCCGCATACTAGATTGGTTCCATCATTCTTCAACCAAGCTTTGGGTTCAGTTGGAAAGCCACATGAGCCCAATTGAGCTCTCCGCTCTCCCCTGGACCTTACCTACGGTACGGGGGGGTTCGGGCCCTCTTAATGACCTTACCCATCAAACGATCCAGATTTGGGATCGCATGCTGTCCAGAAGGGGCTTATCAAACCGCATGGGGCCTATGACTCCCTTCTTTGGGACCCCGGCCTTTCCGCCAGCTATGTCGGTAGCAAGATTCGGACCATGGCGAAGAGAGGATCATAGGCGACTTGCCCAGGTCCTTCGTGCAGACCCCACTTTGAGGTCAGATACCTCTACCGGTCTGACCTCCCGTCACCCCATGCAGTGGCTTCGGAAGCAACAGACTGCCTCCTACATCCGGACTTTCCCATCTATTACAGACATTCTTGCTGAACCGACGGGATTCGAGGAACTGCTCCTGCAGGTGGAACCTCCAACGCATGTTGTATCGCAACTATACTCCCTTCTGCTCGATGTTTACTCCCCTGGCCTCCCACCGTATACGGTGGCCTGGGAGACAGACCTCCGTCGCACTATCTCCACTATTGACTGGCAAAAATGTTTTACCCTGACGCACAAATTGTCCATAGCCACCAAGACCCAGGAGAAGGGGTTTAAACTGTTAACAAGATGGTACAGATGTCCATCAACTCTTCACCACTTCAATCCGGAGGTGTCGGATGCCTGCTGGCGGTGCCTCGGCTCCCGGGGAACCATGCTCCACATCTGGTGGGAGTGCCCTCCTGTGCGGAGGTACTGGCAGCGGATTTTCACACTCTACTGCAAATTGATGGCGACCTCTATCCACCCTTCACCTGAGGTGGCTCTCTTGTCTATTATCCCAGGATCATTTAAATCCATCAGAAATGATGTCTTGCGACACTTTCTGGCGGCGGTCAGGGTAGTGATTCCCCGTCATTGGAGAACGACAACCATGCCTTCCCTGGGGGATTGGGCTGTTGAGGTGGACCGCATTAGGGACCTTGAGCGCCTGGTGGCAGAGGAAAATGACAAAAGTGAACAGTTCTCTCTCGCATGGACTTCGTGGTCCGTGTTTCGGTACTCCTCGGAGTTTATCTCTTGGGCGGAGTGTGCCCTGGACGAGACCACTCTCGGACCTTGATGGAGTGATTCTGATCCCTGTCCCCTATCTGTGTACCCCTACTATTTGCCCCTGACTCTGACTCTTTCTCTTTTCTCTACACATAAATACACCTCTAAGAACCCAGTAGGATAACATACCAGGGCTTCAATTTACCTACTACCTATAACCCATTGAGTGACCCTACTTCATACTCTCCAAATAGGTTTGTGTATACTTTCATCTGATAGTACTTAGCCCTGCTCTGTTCTGACACACATGATGCCTGTTGAGGATGTATCCTATTAATGTTTGTAATGTTTAAGACAATGTATGTCTTTTTCTGTCGTTTCACTGCATAAACAAATAAAATAAGATTGAATTAAAAATGTGTACAACGATACCACTGCTGAATCCAGATGAGAAGGGCTAACATCAGTCCGTCGGCATGTAGATGTCCCGTGAAGGGAACTATCACAACTCCCAGTGAATGGCTGTAGAATCCCAGGTTGATAGAGGGAAGTGATAGAGGGAAGTGTAACAGCCCTTGCGTGTGGCAGATAGTAAGGTCCCGCCGGCATACAGATATGAAGGCACAGCAAAGGAGCCCTTCAGATGGACACGGCAAGCCCCGCCGGTGTCCGTGATGTCACCGGATCTCCGACGGAACTCCCTGAAGACCCGGAAGCTGGGGGAGAGGTGAGTACCAATCAAAAGAATTTTAATCGATCAAAAGAATTTTGATCGATCAAAACAATTAATCGATTAATCGAGGAATTAATAGTTAATTTCCACAGCCCTAATATATATATATATATATATATATATATATATATTTATATATATACATACAGGGCTTTTTTTCTCAGAGAATAGGTGCAGGAACTCCACCCTTCCAAGTCACCCTTGACTCCACCCCCTACCCACCACTGAGCACCGTTCCTTGGTTCCACCCCTTATCCACCTCCCAGTACCACCACTTTTAGAGAATGCAGAAACCAAGTATCATTTTGTGGTGCTAAGTATTTTGTATAGAATTTGTTATTGATAACAAAGGCAGTAAAATAGATCTAGCAACAATGGACACCCCAGCGACAATAGATCCACCCCAGCAACAATGGACTCCCAACAGCCAGCATCAATAGACCCTCCAGCAGCCAGCATATCCCTCCCAGCAACGATTGACCCCCTGCCACATAAGACCCACCCCCAGCAACAATAGACCCCCCCATGCAAAAATAGATCCCGTCCAGCAACAATAGATTCCCCAGTAGCTAGCATCAATAGATCCTCCAGCAGCAAGCAACAAAGACCCCTTCCCTCACCAGTACATCCCTCTTAGCAATGACTGACCCCCCCAGCAACAATAGATTCCCCACAAGCAACAGAAGAACTCCCCAGCAACAATAGACCCCCTTCCTTTGCAAAATAGATCCCCTCCAGCAACAATAGTTTCCCCAGCAGCCAGCACTTTCCATTACATACATTCAGTACAGGAGGTGCCGAAACTGCGTTCCCCCACGTTCCCGCTGAAAAAAAGCCCTGTATAGATCCCACCTGTGTGCAGCTACATCTCACTGCAGGCCATTAGTATGTCTGGAAGGCAAACAAAGAGAGGCAGACAATCACGAGGCAATAAAGGAGGGCAAGCAGGCTCTGTGTCTAGAGGCAACAGTGCTGGTCGTGGACACGGTGCATCCTCATCAGCACGTGGCCGTGGGACATGCTTGTCCTTCTTTTCGACAGCTGGCCATGTTGAGCTGCAACATTTCCATGATTTGGTAGAGTGGATAACCAAGCCGTCCTCATCCTCCTCATCCTCTCTCACCCAGGTTTAGCGTACTTTGTCTGGCAAAGCAGCTGCCAAAGCGGCCTCTTCCCTCGGCTCAATGGCATCAGTCACTCCTTCCCTAGCCCCACCATGAGGAGTCCCCTGAACTGTTTGACCACAGTGTTGGGTATATGCCCCAGGAGGATGCCCAGCGTTTTGAAGGGTCCGATGATGTAACCCAGCTAGAGGAAGGCAGTAACGTGAGCCCAGAGAGAGGGAGTAGTAACGTGAGCCCAGAGAGAGGGGGTGCCCAACAAGAACAGCTATCTGGCAGTCATGTTCCCCCAGCTGCAGCATACTGCCAGGTTTGCTCCAGTGATGAGGAGGGAGGGGATGATGAGGTCACTGACTCCACATGGGTGCCTGATAGGAGAGAGGAGGAGGAGGAGGAGGAGGCACATCTCCAATGAGGCAGGATGCCCTCCAGGGACCAGCTTAAGGGCAGCACATCAACTGCATCACACCGCAGAGCTCCGTATGTGCAGGGCGCTGCTGTCTCTGTGCGTTTATTCCAAAAGTTCTTTGGTGTGGGCATTTTTTCAGACGTGTGCAGCAGATCTCACCATTGCCATTTGCAACATATGTCTAAAGTGTATCTCGCGTGGCCAAAACATCAGCCGCTTGGGCACCACGTGCTTGACCAGACATATGTCGACCTGCCATGCAGTCCGTTGGCAAGCGTACCTAAAAGACCCACACCAAAGAACAAAGCAGATCTTCTCCTTGCTCCTCATCAGCTGAGATCTCCAACTCCACTATACCTTCAGTCCTCTCTGAAACCTGCACTGAGAGGAATGAAGGCGTAGAATTCGGTGTGTCACAGCCAAGTACTTGCGGACAATCTGCTATCGGTACAACAACGTCTGATTGTACCAGGCACATTTCCCTGCCCCAGCTGCTGCACCGCCGAAAGAAGTTCGCTCCCAGCCATCCACATGCCCAGTGGTTGAATGCTAGCTTGGCTAAATTGCTAGCATTTCAACTGCTGCCTTTTCAGTTGGTAGACTCTGCCCCCTTCCGTGAGTTTGTTGAATGTGCGGTTCCTCAGTGGCAGGTTCCCAAACGCCACTTTTTCTCAGGGAAGGTGATTCCGGCTCTTTACCTGCATGTGGAGGGCAATGTCTTGGCCTCGCTGGACAGGGCGGTCAGCGGAAAGGTGCATATTACCACTGACTCATGGTCCAGCATGCATGGACAGGGACGTTACCTATCTTTCACGGCGCATTGGGTGACTCTGCTGGCAGCTGGGAAGGATGCAGGACAAGGTGCAGTAGTGTTGGAGGTTGTTCCGCCACCACGCCTCCAAAATGTTACTACTGGTGATTCTGACACACCTCTCTCCTCCACCCCTCCTCTTCTTCTTCTTCCTCCATGGCCTCTACCTGTGCTTTGTCCTCGGAACCAGCGGTGCTCCGTAGGTGTTTAAGGGGCTACGCAAGTACGCAGGCAAAAAGATGCCATGCGGTGCTTGAGCTGGTGTGCTTGGGGGACAGGAGCCACACTGGGGCAGAGATTCTGTCAGCTCTGCAGGGGCAGGCTCAGAGGTGGTTGATGCCATGACAGGTAAGGTGGCTTCCGACAATGGCTTCGCCCTCTGACAGGGACAACTGACCCATGTGCCCTGTTTGGCTCACGTCCTTAACTTGGTGGTGCAGCGGTTCTTGGGCAGGTACCCGGGCTTACAGGAGGTCCTGAATCAGGCCAGGAAACTCTGTGGGCATTTCCGCCGGTCATATAATGCCAGTGCTCGGCTGGCTGACCTGCAAAAGGATTACAACCTGCCCAAGAGCCGCCTAATCTGTGACATGCCCACCAGGTGGAACTCTACGTTGGCCATGCTGCAGCGGCTGCACACGCAGCAGAGGGCCATCAATGAGTATCTGTTGCAATATGGCACCAGGACAGTGTCAGGGGAGCTTGGATTTTTTTCCCCACGCCAGTGGGCCATGATCAGGGATGCATGCACTGTCCTGGCACCATTTGAGGAGGCCACGAGGATGGTGAGCAGTGACAGTGCATGCATCAGTGACTCTGTCCCTCTTGTCCACCTGTTGGAGCACACACTGCATGGAATAATGGACAGGGCACTTGAGGCAGAACAGAGGCAGGAAGAGGAGGACTTCCTTACATCTCAAGGCCCCCTTTATCCAGACAGTGTTCCTGCTGGTCCGGCTATCACACAGGAAGAGGAGGAGGAGGAGGAGGAGGATTATTGTGTCAGCATGGAGGTGGAGCCTAGCACTCAGCATCAGCGGCAGTCTTCAAGGGATCAAATACAGTCCCAAGACACCCATGGACTTGTACGTGGCTGGGAGGAGGTGGCTGTGGATCATGTCGTCCTCAGTGACCCAGAGGACTCCACACTGAATGCCTCAGCAAACCTACGCTGCATGGCCTCCCTGATCATGCAAATCCTGCGGAAGGATCCTCGTATTCGTGCGATCAAGGAGAGAGATCATTACTGGCTGGCAACCCTCCTTGATCCACGTTACAAGGGTAAGGTTGCGGACCTTATCTTGCCGTCGCAGAGGGAGCAGAGGATGAAGCATCTTCGGGAGGCCTTGCAGAAAGGTCTGTGCAACGCGTTCCCAGAGACTGGGAGTTTACAAATTCCTGGTCCCGGACAATGTGTTGCTGAGGCTTCGGTCAGTCAAAGAAGGAGCGGTGGAGAAGGTGGCCGTCTGACTGATGCGTCCAGACAATTTTTTAGTACGCAGCCCCAAGGTATGATCGCTTCCAGCAACCATCACCAGCGTCTGGTTTACATGGTGCAGGAATACCTAGGGGCAAGATCAGACTTGGACACCTTTCCCACCGAAAATCCTCTGGCTTACTGGGTCTTGAGGATGGATCACTGGCCAGAGCTTGCACAGTATGCAATTGAGGTACTGGCCTGTTCTGCATCCAGCGTTATTTCGGAACGCACATTCAGTGCTGCTGGAGGGTTTGTAACAGATCACAGGGTGCGCCTGTCCACCGACTCAGTCGATTGACTGACCTTCATAAAAATGAATCAGTCTTGGATCACCACCAGCTACCAAACACCTGATGCTGATGTAACCAAATAATTATTTTGGAAAAGTCAGATCCCTTCAAGACTGCCTATGCTGATGCTGAGTGACTATCCTGTTATGCTGAGTGACTATCCTCTTCCTCCTCAATAATCATGCTGATAGCTTGAAAGAACATTTTTGGTTCTGGGCACCGCAACCAGTGGCCAAGGCCCAATTTTTCAGCCCCTGTTTAACAGGGGCGTGTATTTACAATTTTTGATGCAATGCTTTGCAGCAGGGCTCATTGCTGCGCTCCAACTACAGTATCTGTGAGGGGTTGCAGTGTTGTGGCACCAGCACCAGTGCCTAAGGCCCAATTTTTCAGCCCCTGTTTAACAGGGACGTGTAAATACAATTTTTGATGCAATACTTTGCAGCAGGGCTCATTGCTGCACTCCAAGTACAGTATCTGTGAGGGGTTGCAGTGTTGTGGCACCAGTGCCTAAGGCCCAATTTTTCTGCCCCTGTTCAACAGGGGCATGTAATTACAATTCTTGATCTAATAGTTCACAGCAGGGCCCATTCCTGTGCCCACCAAGAGTAACTGTGAGGGCTTACAGTGTTGTGGCAACACCACCACCACCACCATCACCACCAACAAAGGCCCAATTTTTCAGTCCCTGTTCAACAGGGGCATGTAATTACAATTCTTGATCTAATAATTCACAGCAGGGCCCATTCCTGCGCCCACCAAGAGTAACTGTGAGGGCTTACAGTGTTGTGGCAACACCACCACCATCAAAGGCCCAATTTGTCTGCCCCTGTTCAACAGGGGCATGTAATTACAATTCTTGATCTAATAGTTCACAGCAGGGCCCATTCTTGTGCCCACCAAGAGTAACTGTGAGGGCTTACAGTGTTGTGGCAACACCACCACCACCACCATCACCACCAACAAAGGCCCAATTTTTCTGCCGCTGTTCAACAGGGGCATGTAATTACAATTCTTGATCTAATAATTCACAGCAGGGCCCATTCCTGCGCCCACCAAGAGTAACTGTGAGTGCTTACAGTGTTGTGGCAACACCACCACCACCAAAGGCCCAATTTTTCTGCCCCTGTTCAACAGGGGCATGTAATTACAATTTTTGATCTAATATTTCACAGCTGGGCCCATTCCTGCACTCACCAAGAGTAACTGTGAGGACTTAGTGTTGTGGCACCAGCACCACCACCAAAGGCCCAATTATTTTTCCTACCACTGTTCAACAATGGCATGTAATTACAATTCTTGATATAATAGTTCACAGCAGGGCGTTCCAGCGCCCACCAAGAGTAACTGTGAGGGCTTACAGTGTTGTGGCAACCCCAACACCTAAGGGCCAAATTTCTGCAGAGTATATACGGCAGGCCCCTACTTTCAAACATCCAACTTACAAACGACTCCTACTTGCAAACGGAAGTAGACAACAGGAAGTAAGAGGAAATCTACCCCTAGGAAGGGAAATTCTCTCCTGTAAGAGTTAATATGGGAAAAAGGTGTCTCCTCTCCACTGATGCTTTATCACCAATCCTTGTTTCACTAAAAAAAACAAATTTTCAAAAAACATTTGTCATTGGGACGGAAAGTGGGGTGAAATCTTCTGAACAGATGCACAGACAGCAATACAAATGTTACAGGGGTGATAACCGTTCCCTATGTTTTCCAAAAAGCTTAAAAATAGATTTTTTGACTGGAGCTACACTTAAAAAATTTACCTGTTCCAAATTACAAACAGATTCTACTTAAGAACAAACCTACAGTCCCTGTTTTGTTTGCACCGCCTGTATACTGCTGTTCAGAGTATATAGGGCCTTTTTTTACTTTGGGTGCGGGGTTCCCCTTAATATCCATACAAGACCCAAAGGGGCTGGTAGTGGGCTGGGGGGGGGGGGCGGGGGGGGTTACCCATGCCATTTTTCTCAATGATTTTCATCCGTATTGCCGGGACCAGACATTACATTAAAGCCACAAGCAGTTTTAAATGACTTTTTTTCCCTTTAGAAATGCCTTTTTGTGCAGGGACAGTTCTAAACACGGAAAACACGTGCCACTTCACAGGCATACTTTAGACACCCCCCAGGTACGATTTTTAAAGGAATATTTCACTTTTTTTTCACTTCATGCATCATTAA